>JAKSZT010031676.1:9396543-9518292 GCA_026826555.1 Tolypeutes matacus | reverse complement strand
GTCTTTTTTTTTTTTTTTTTTTTTTCATTTTATCTTCAAAGAAGCTTTAGGTTACAGAAAAGTCATGTACAGAATATAGGGGATTCCCATATGCCCAACATCGTCTCCCTTTTCCCCTTTCCCCTATTAATAACATTTTACATGTGGATGGTACATTTGTTACAATTGATGTACAAATATTGAAGCATTGCTACTAACCATCGTCAATGATTTTCATTATGGTTTACATTTTGGACCATACATTTTTGTAAATTTTAATGAAGTTTAACATAGACTGTATCAATCATTGCAAGATCATGTAGAACAATTCCAATGCCCCAAAAATGCTCCATGTTCCATATATTCTATTCCTTCTTCCTCCTCCCCTCAGGACCCACTACGACCACCAAGCTTTACTCCTTGAAGAACAAGATTCATAGTTACTTGTAACAACATTGAGGGCTTGACATACTGGCCTTTCCTCCCCTATTAGACACTGCCTATGCTCTCAAGAGACTCCCGCTCCTCTTTTTGAGAACATAGCAGGACTCCCCAGGATGGGAGTCCAACACCTTCCCATTCATTATGTGGGACTCCACACACTGATACAATGCACTGTGACAAGATGAACACACACACACTCCCTAAAAGCCTGCCCCAGGTGTGCTCTGTCCTGCATGCCTCCCACATCCAATACCTTAAACCATTAACCCTCCCCTGCTGTATTTGCCAAAAGAACATTCCCAACATTGTAGTTTCAATCACATACCCACAATCACATCTCCCGACCCCTGACCCCAGTTCCATGGACAGTGCAACCCCCCCACCTTACCCCCTCACAGACCAGCACTGCCCAACCCAATAGCATTACTGCACCACTGTCATACCTATCCACTGCACTACTACACCCTTCCACCTTATCATAGATTTTGCCCATATGGGTTGGCTAAGTGTCTTTCTATCTGTCTTTTATTGACACCCTGGGGCTGCTATGACATGTACTGTGCTGTAAGCATCTGCCTCCCTGGCCTCTCGATCATGCTCTCTGTCTTCTTGGGCAATTATTTTGCCTCTCAGGACTCAGTTTACTCACAAGTAATGGGCCACTGATAAACTTTCAGGCTTGGAGTTCTCTGGGTCAGCACTGATTTATTTGCAACTTAATATCTTGCTTATTTCCCCCAATGCGTATTAAGTGACAAAGAAAAACACCAGCACACAGAGAGGGTAGTTAAGGGAGGAATCAGAAACCATGCAGAGAAAGGGGAGATAATTGTACTAAAATCGTGGATGAAATAATTACTATAATTGAGCAATAAATAACATTGTAATTTATCTAGGCCTTTAATTAATTAGTCTGCAAGTCAGTACTTTTGTGTTTGTTTACTCCATTTCTAATCTTGAATATCCATGATAAGGAGGATCTAGGGAAACCAGGCTTGGACTAGAACAGAAGGGAAGTAGAGAGAGAGATGCTTCTTATTATCAGCAAATCTCTAAACCTATTCCAAATGTTAATTGAGTTCACCCATTTGAAAAATTCAAAGTGAAATTCTCAGTGTACCGTACAGCTCTCAAACCAGCGCCTCATAGGCAAAGGGGCACTTCTCACAGAGGCCCATCTGAGATTCCTTCATCCATCAGGTCACCCTCTCTTATGCACTTATGTACCTTTCCTTTCTGCCTTGGCTCACAGTTAGGCATATTCCTCTGCTGCCTTGTGCACTGCACTGTGAGTTTGGGGACATTGTTGCCTGGCTCATCTTTGCAGATATTAAAAAATGATAACTCCTGCAGTAATGAATGAATGAATAATGGCCAGAATGATATAATACAGGCAACATAAATTTCATGCTTTAGTCATTCATTCATGCCCTCATTGATACCACAGACATATTATAGAACCCTCTACAGGCCCAGCTCTGTTCTGAGCACTGGGGAGCTCACCATCCAGCAAGCCTGGCGAGGAGTCCCCTCTTACAGTAACATGAGATCCCTTCGAGTGGAGCAGGGTTTCTCAACACCAGCATTATTTTTTCTTTTTGAAAACTAAGTCTCAAAAAGCCTCTTTTCCTCCCTTCCACCTCCAGCGCCCGCATTGTCACTGTAGCCCCTGCTTTCCTACTCATCAACCCCCTACATCAGTTTCCATAAATAAAATTTACCCACTCCAGGCATCATGTGAATTTAGCAATTTGATAGCAGATTTTCAGGAGCCTAGTATAGAGGCCTCAACCCATCCCACCATGCAGAGCATTCACTGCCTCTCTGACTTCCCCTTTCTCTCCCCCTTTGGCTTCTCCCCTTTCCAAAGGAGCAGATAATTTGTGCTCTTGTTTCATACAGAGTGGCTCCATCAGTTTCTCTGAAACCTTGGGAACAGAAGATATCTATCTCCCCAGGACCTCCTACCATAAGCAGACTAATCAAAGCATAGCCCAACATAGTGGGTCTCTCTCTTGGAAAGTAATTTTGCCTACTGCTGAGAGAATGTAAGTTTTCTCTGTCTCATTTTACTTCTATTCTCAATGGCTTTTACAGGACCTGACCCAAAATAGATGTTTATAAAATGCCTGAATAAATTGATCTATGTGACATCATATCAAAGTGATTATAACCTCAAAAGAACTCTCTAACATTAGTAATCATTATCAACTTTCCTATTTTTATGACAGCAGTTAGTAACTAGTTGGATACAGGCAGCCTTGCCTTGGGCATCCTTTTGTAACAAGAGGATGGTAGCTCAGATGGGATATCTCAGATTCCTGTGAGTCCCTGTCCTGCTAAAGCAGGCAATTATTCACACATTCTGACTTCAAAGTGGTCTGTGGCAGGGAGGAAAAAATGACCTGCTCTGTTTCCCAAAGAATGACAGTCTTAAAGGGAATGGAGCTCCTGGTTCAAGGAAGAAAAGATATAAATAGATGTGTTTCTTCTTTTGCCCTTTGTGAGGAGATAAGAGGATTAGGCAGACAAACCAATGCAGGGTGGGAGGCTGTGTGGTGCCACAGAGGGAGCAAAGGATTCAGGGGTCAGACAGAAAGTCAACCCCTGACTACCACTACCATGTGACTGGGCAAGTCAACTAACCTTCATGACCCAGTTCATGAGTAAAATGATGATGAGATGATATTTTCTGGGAAACAGAATCCGAGAAATCCAAAAGTTCTACTTTGCTTAGAGTCTTTGTGGAGATATAAGTAGAGAGGACAAAATCAGGCAAAGAAACAATTATTAGTTTAGACATTTGTCTCAAACTGGAGGGCTGCTCTAGCTCTGGAGAGCTGGACCGGATAATGCATGTGACATAAAGAACACTTTGGGTCCTTTAGTGCAAGGCTTAGGTGAAAAATGGGAGGAAGCAGCCACATGGGAGAATGGAGAGGAGAAACGTAAAGGTATGAATTTCGGAAAAAGCATGAATCCCGGAAAAAGCATGAATCCCAAGACATCCAATGCAAAGAGGGAGAAAATTCCCTCTGAGAGGTCTGAGCTAGTCCCTACGCTAGTACTACACCAATAGAGTGACATGGCTCTCTCTCTCTCCCCCACCCCCTTTCTCTCTCTCCCCCTCTCTCTTTCCCAACCATGGCTGGAATTATAAATTACTTAGAGAGGGAACATGAATGGGTATTCGAGCCACTGTCCACCATAAGATGTACTAACTTTTCTTTCAGGCTTCTAATTTATGGCTGTCATTGAATCAGGACATCATCTGTGGACAACTGGGGATGGAGTTGTGGTACAGTACAGCTTCCCACAGCAGGACTTCTAGATATAGCATGTATTCATGGGTTATCTTCAGTACAACTATCTACATAGGGAAAAAAGAATGCACATTAAGCCACTCTGGAGGCAATTCTACCATTTCCAGAAAATGGTTGAAAAAATATCTAACTGTAAGGTACCTGGAGGACCCTCAAGTTGTATTATTCAGTGTCCCTTATTTTATAGGAAATAACGATGCCTTATGGTATGTACAATGATGAAGCAATAAGTCAGCCTTGCCATGTCTCAGCTCATCCCAATTCATCTGAGCAGTTCTAAGTTATGCTACCAGAAAGACTAGCTCAGTGGTTATAAGTTAAAGTCAAGCAGATCTGGATTTGAATCCTGGCTCAGCCATTTACTAACTGGATGACCTTGATAAATTACTCAAATGTTCTGAATTTCAGTTTTCTCACCTGTAAAACAGTATTAAAAATAGTACCTACCTCAGAGGGGCTAGTGAGAGGATGAAGTAAAGTAATGCCTACAAAGAACTCAGCATGGTGACCGGTACACGACCAGTGCTCCATTAATGGTGCTATTTGCAGTAGACCCATATGCCTCCCTCTGGGGATCTGAAATGGTGACTGTTTGTCTTCTCTTGAAGACTGCAGCCCCAAACACTTTCAGGAAAATAAAAGTTGGCATGTCTGTTTAGTACCTTGGGAAGCCAGGTTTTCCAACCAAGTCCAATATGAGCCTGGTCACTCAATATTTCTACCCTTCCCTCCACATCACTGACAGACCTGCTGTCAGTTGTTTTCTTGTTTTTTTCCTGTTCTGTTTGGCCTCATGCAGACAGAATCATCCACTGTGGATCCATCTGGCTTAGCTTTAGTACCGGCTGCCCTTAATTGAGCATTTCAATTGTGCCTGGTCCACTCCTTGAATAATCTTGTTTAATCCTTAGAACAAACTTTTATTAGTCTACCCATTTTAGAGAAGAGTATTCTGGGCTATAGAGGTGGTAAAAATCATTTCCTAAGTCATTCTGCTAGCAAATAATTAAGCATATATATATTCAGTAGATTCCCAAACCTCATTGACCAATGCCCATTCGGCACTTCTATTATCTTCTAGCTTTGAAAATGATGATGAAGATGACAACGATGGCAACATTGATGACAATAATAATTCTTTCTTGTCTCCCTAATTATGTCAATTTTGCTGTCTCCCTGCTCCTCCCCCTCCCAAAAAAAAAGGGATTTCCACAAAGCAGGACCTATCGTGCACTAAGAGAGACTAATTTTGATGACAAGAGGCTGACATGTAAACCCTGGCCAGACACAGGCCGAGATGCAACCTCAGAAAGCATCCAGGTCACATCATGGCCTTCAGCCCCAGGAATATCTGACCAAGACTTCTGCTCTGAATCTCCTCCCAACTCTCATTGCTGAAATGACTTTGCCCCTTTTAGTCTCAGCCTTTTAATGCCTGTCTTGCAGGGATGAAAACCTTTGCTTCTTCTGGTACTTTCTTATTTTTGCTCTCAAATATAACATGTTCACATTCTACCTCTCCCCTCATCAACCCCATTATTGTCGTGAAAGAATGTGTGACTGCAGTCTTCACGTGAAGACAAACAATTATTGTTCCAGAACCCCAGTGGTGAATGTTTGGGTCTAGACTGACTCTATTCCTGCTCTCATTTGCACCAGCGCTACTGCACACAGTAGCCTTTATTAAGTGCTTGCTGTGTTTCCCTTCTCCAATTATGATACAATTTTCACAGGCATCCACAAATCACACCGTCTACTGCTGAAGACAGGTTTTTAAATTCCAACCTAAGGACATCGTTCGAAAAGATCTCATCCTTTTCATTCACTGCCTCAACAAAAGGGATCTAATTAAAAATTTTATTATATTCCTCACATATTCACTGATTGCTCTATACATCAAAATCTGTGCTAGGCTCTGGAAATACAGACATAAATAAGACATGATCCTGACCTCAATGAGAAGATGTTCTAGAAAGCTACACAGCTTTAGAGATGAAATGGGCCTTAAAAATAACCTACAACAAATTCTTTGGTGTTTCAAGTTAGGAAGTGAAGCTGCTGAGAAGGAAATTGACTTGTCTCAGGCCACTTATCTAATTTGATGGTAAAGCCAGACCAGAAGCCAAGCTCAATATCTCTTTAAATTATTCTATACAGTCTCTCTCTAGACATTTCTTTTAATATACGAATCATCTTCGCTCTCTATAATTTCAATTTTAGTGTATGTGTTGCCAAAGTGAGCAATGATCATGTGACCTTTCACAAACCACATCCTCTGGGCACCATCCCTCTCCCTCCAGGCCAGGTGGGTTCTCCTTCTTGATGTTCCAGGTTCCTTGGATTCCCCCATCATCACACATTCTAGGAACTATCTGTCTCCTGCCTAGACTGTCAGGTTCCTGAAGACATAGGCCAAGTCATCTTCAGGTCTAGTTTTCCAGGGCTCAGCATTGAACTTTGCACAAAGTAAGTACTTAGTCATTTTTTGCTGAATGAATGAATGAGCACATGAATGAATAAAGTCATACCAATGCTGAAGCTCACTTTTGATTGCTATATTCAGCCCTGTTAATAAGACCTCTAGTGATAATAGGGACAGAGAGTCTGGATAAGAAAGCTCTTCATTGGTAACATCTTCAGTTCCAATAAATACGGTACCTGCAGACTCAGGATTGGCGTTATTCTTTTTTGGGGGGGAGGGGAACAAGTTAAATTTTAAAATGTCATAGCCACACCAGGAGGTTTAACTTTAACTCTCTGTGTTTATTTATGCCTTGCACCTTCTGCAAATAAAATCAGGAGAAGCCTCACGACACAAGGGTTTCCATTTTATTGTTTTAGTGTTTTTTCAATGAGGAAGAAAAAATATAAGGTGGAAAAAAAGAGGCCAAATCTGAGATTCTAATATTCTGTCTCCAGCAACTTAACCAGTTATAATAATAACAATATTTTAAGTTTATGTTTGGGGATCAGAAAACTTGGGTTCCATTTTTCACTCTGCCACCAATTTGCTGGGTAATGAGCAGAGTTCTGGATTTCCTCTGTTAGAGCCTCAGTTTCTCAGTCTGCAAAATGAGGAGTATGGACTAGATTAGAAAATTTCTAAATTCCCTGCCAGCCCTAAGTCTCTAAGTGCCTTTGCTTCCCTCAATGTCTTCTTGAAGTTGGAATAACTGGGATGAGGCAACCCAAGAGCCAAAGCCGGCAGCCAGGAATAGTGCTGCCCTCCTTTGTGCTGTGGCCATTTGAAGAGTCTAGAAGAAAAATCCTTTTGGTTCCTTTGTTCTGGTAAAATGAGCAACTTGCTTTATTAAAAATAAAAATAGATACCGTTTATTGGAGCCTTCCTTCATAGTCAGGCACTGTGCTGCATTATTTCATTTAGTCTTCATAAACACCCCATGTAATAAATATTGTTTCACTGCTATATGGGGGAAATTTTCATAAGGGGAAATTGTTTTGGAGATGTTAAAGAATTTATTCAAGTCACAAAGCAAGCAAGTGGCAAAGCCAGGAGTCTAACCCATTCCTCCCTGATGCCCAGGACCTTGCTCTCAAGGCCAGGTATCTCTCTGCTGCTAAGTCTCCTGGCAGCAGGGAACTCTTTTTATGCATAGCCCATCCAGGGATCCAGAAGCCCATGACATACCCATTTTAGCACCTCAAAGTTGGGAACCAGGACACAAAGGACTTGCATGCCAGGTTGAGGAGTTGGAATTTATCTTGTTGGAAATGGGCAGTCTCTGGAGGTTCTGAAGATACCCAGGTTTCAAGATTTTCTTCTACCTTTACCATGAAGATTGGTCTTCCCAAGAAAGCCACAGATCTCACTGCCTCCCAACCTCCCCCATGCCACACAGTGAAGGACTCTCCTTTCGCCAAGCAGCCCTTGCATTTTCCCATCTCTAAGCCTGTGCTTGCTTTTTTTTTTTTTTAAAAAAAAAAAGATATATTTTTAACTTTTTAAATTTTTTTAAAGATACTTAGATTACATAAATTTAGGGGTTCCCATATGCCCCACTCCCCACACCTCCCACACCCTCCCACATAAACATCCTTCATTAGTGTGGCACATTCATTGCAAATGATAAACATATCCTGGGGCATTGCCACTGAGCATGGACCACAGTTCACATTGTAGTTTACACTCTCTCCCATACAATTCTACAGGTTATGGGAAGATACATAATGGCCTATATCTGTCGTCGCAATGTCATTCAGGATGATTCCCAAGTCCTGAAAAAGTCCCTGTATTACACCTGTTTTTGCCTCTCCCTTCCCCTAGAGCCTCCAGTGGCCACTGCCTCCACATCAATGTTGTAATTTCTTCCATTGCTAGAATCACAACAAGTCTATAGGAGAATACCAGTAAGTCCAATCTAGTCCATAGTTCATTCCCCAGTCCTGAGGATTCTGGGATGGTGATGTCCACTCCACCTCTAATTGAGAGGGGACTTCTATCCCATACAGCTGATGGATGGGACTCTCTTGCTTACAGTTGTAGGCTCTCTTGTTTCCTTGGTATGGTGATTGTCAATCCTCACCTCCTTGTTAGTTGTCCTGAATGAATCCAATGAACTGGAAAGTAGGTGTTGCAACTCCGCTGTGCTTCCTTTTTTATCCCCACTCATTTAAATCCTATGGAAGAGGCCTTCAAAGCCCTCCTCTGCTATCTTCTCCCTGAGCTTGCCACTGCATCACTGAGAAGGACTCAGTTCTCTCCTGGGCTCCCATAAGCAATGGAGAGAAAACAGTTAGGGGGTAGGTAGAGGAATATGAGCCTTGATTACTACCTGTTATGTGTCAGGTACTGTGATGGGTGCTTGCCTATGCTATCTTTAATTTTTTTCAAACACCCTGCAAGAAAAAAGAATTATCCCTATATATGCTAATTGGCTCTAGGAGATAATGAAACTTGTCTTGGGTAATAGAGTCCAACTTACTGGTGGGTTCAAGATTGAAACATAGTTTTTTTGACTCCAGAGCTTTCATTTTTCACATTGCATCACATTACTTCTACACATACAGTTACTTTCCACAAAAACTTTGTAAAGCAAAGATTGTATCTCCATTACTCAGACATGAAAATGTGGACCCAAGTGTTAAGAATCTTACCCAAAGCATATCTAGTAGGGTCAGGCAAGTCAGAAATTAGAACCAGAATTATAGTTCTCTGAGAATTTAGTGGAATCATGTCATATACAGTCACAGACATTTCCTAGTAACTCCATCTAGACTGTCTACTTCTGTAGGGAGGGCATAGGTATGCCTTATCTTGCTTCCAGGTATACTGGACCAAGACTTAATATACAGTCTTCACTGAGTAAATATGAATTGGGTGAATTATGAAATAAGTAATGGGATATGTCATTAACCACTTCATGTCTTAGTGGCTTTTTACTTTTTAATGTAGTTTCTTCAGCCATATGTTATCAAGGCACCATTTCTGAGCCCCAATTTCCTGATCTGAAAAGTGGAGGCAATACAGCTTCCTCGCCTGCATCATTGCTGGATTAATTGTACAAACAAAATGAGTAAGTACGGATCTGTAGTAAGTGCTCAATAAAAGATAGTATGAGAATGTGATGTTGAGGATAATTAAATCCTCACAAATTCCCAATACTTTAGACATTCCAGAGGCCTCTTGGTCCCAATATGGAGTGAGGGAAAGGATCAGAGAGGTTATGATTTCCCAAGGTCACACACACACACATACACACACACACACACACCTCTGGAAGAGTTACGTTTCCAATCCAGGTCTGCCAATCAAGAGCCGCTGGTTCTACGTCACTTGCCTATTCTGCCTTCAGCCCATCGGGTGTGGTTGCCTGCAGCCACAGGCTGAGGAATTTTGATTGTAGAAAAATGTTTATGTGAAAAAAAAAGCTTCCAGGTGCTTGAACAAACCTAAGAATGCAAGCCGGGCAGAACTTCACAAAGATATCTGTGGATCAAGGCTCAGCAGGGTAAAGGAGTAAAAACCCCTGGGGTGACAGAATAAAGGAAGAAATAGGGAAAGGGCTAAATCCAGACTTCACCTGGAAGGTGAGGAATTCTTAAGAGTAGGCAGGAAGGTCTCTTTTTGGGGGTAGATGACAGCTCAATGTGGAGTACAAGGAACTTGTTTTGACTTGTGGAATGCCTCCTCATGCCTCTACAACGGATGGAAATAGACAGGTAGACAATTGTGGGTGAAGTTTGTGGCGGTGGGGTTGAAATCAGCATATGTGGTTAAAAGTGCTGCATCTCTGTTTGATTCTGCAATTAAACAAGCCATGTGTCTTTGAGCAAGTGCCAACCATCCTGAAAGTGGTGGACTCCACAGTATTTCCTTGGGAAGAGATGAGTGCCACTAGTGGTATTAAAAGACCTTCACCCATTTTAAATTCTCTTTTATTCCTTCTAATTTTACCAAGGAGAAAGCTCATTTTGGTGCTAGTATGTCATCAATACCTTTCTAAATTGTGGGTGCCCCTCCTGTTGTTTTATTATTTTTTAAATAAAGAGACAACAGACTTCAGGCTCAGAAACTTTTAAGAGACAGTATCTGTGTAGTTGTTATTATATTTATTTTTATCTTTCGCAATACTGCTTTTCCATTTATTGCAGCGATATGACATCTATTTAAGTAAAAGATAGTCAGTTTAAAGACTTTATTAGCTAAATATTCTGGGCTGTATTGGAATGAATGAAGTTTGGAAAACACTGTGCCAGGTGTCATCTGCAGACTAGCAGCACCTGGAAGTTTGTTGGCCCTGACAAATGGGCCCCTTCCCAGACCTTCTGAATCAGAACCTGCATTTGAACAAGATTTGCAGGTGATTCATATCTGCTCTGAGGGTCGTTCTAGTTCTTTTGCAGAGCTTCTAGTTCTGTGTTCTAAGTGCTTCCCGAAGTGATCCTATCACCGTTAAGATTCGGAGGGTATTCTCTCTCCCAGGTTTTTCATTCTCCCTTAGTTTTTGGTCTGTGTTGAGGGAAAGTTTTGAAATAAATTAAAAGCTCCAAGGCAAGCTCTGGGTATGGTAGACCTGATTCTAGCTTCTGGCTCTGCCACTTACTGGTCATATAACCTCGAGAAATGTACTTCATTTGAGTTTCAGTCACTTCATCTGTACAATGTGGATTTTAATTCTTTCTTTTCACTGTGATTGTGACACACACATTCAGTTATAGTGCCTGGAACTTAGCAGCTGATCCACAAATAGTAGTCACAGAGTCACTTTCTTTTTCTTCCCATCCATATGGGAAACTCCATGTCCTTTAGCATGGTGGGAAGGAACACATCTCTCCAATGCCAGCCATGTGCCTAGAGTCTCTAATTTGGTTGTGAGAGCCAGATAATTTACTTGACATTAAATCATAATGCTTTTGTGAGTGCATGTCCCAATTAGCCAATCCGCTATCAAAAGTTCCTGGCAGATGAGGTGTTTCTGTCTTGCCTTCATCTGTTCAGGATGCTATTTCAGTGTCGAGCAATTCTTGGAGGAGTGGGAGCTTTGGATGAGCAGAGAAAAGGGCAGGAAGAACCGCTGGTGCTGTGCTACTTTCAGACATTTTAGCTGTGCATTTCTTACCATCTTGGAGAGGAACGCCATCTTGCATTTCTTATAACTTACATAGGAACCCCAGGGGGAACTGCATGTTCAAGCCTTTTTCTCTACTGTCCCCAGCATGAGGAAGGCATGATGAGGGAGAGGGTGGACTTGGCAGTCACGGGGCCAAAATTCCCATCCTGGCTACACTTAGCTGTGAGTCCGTGGACACGTGGCTTAAGCTCTTTGCATCTCAAGTTCCTCAACTAGAAAACCAGAGACAATCATCCTGACTTCATGGGGATGCTGTGAGAAGTAAGTGAGACAAGGTATATAAATGTGACTAGCATGGTGCCTGAGGCATTATAATAAATGTCACGATGCCAGCCTCTGGGAACTCAGTAACTGTTTGCTCCTCTTTTCACTAGTCAGATTCTACCCAGCCATATGGATGTGGCTTTAAATCCTGTTTCCCCTGTGTGACCTTGGTCATTCGTGTTACTTAACTTGTTTGTACCTCATTTCCCTCACTGTAATGAGGGCAGCAATACCTTCTTGCCAGGTTCTTGTAAGGTCTGGGGAAATGCTAGCAAAGCACATGGCCCATGTGTGGACAGTACAGGTACTCAGGAGAGGACGCTGAGCTCAAGCCTTACTCTCTTGCTCAATCCCTCTCACTTGTGGAACCTCCTCACCTTCCCAAACCTTTATATGCTGCAGTGTTCAGGGTTCAGGCCTGTCACCTCTTCTTTCTCTCACTCCCTCCTTAAATGAGCTCACCAAATCTCACGGTTTAAATATTCTCTACAGATGATGACTTCCAAATTTAAATCTCCAGCTTTGACCTTTCCCCTCAACTCTAGACTCATAATCCAATTGTTTGTGAAACATTCCCGCATGGAAACCATAAAACCTTCTCAGCTTTAACATATTCCAAATTGTTGAGTTCCACTCCCACATCTACTCTGTTCCAAGTCTTCCCCTTAGTACCTCAGGCCAAACTCACTGGAGTCCTGCTTCCCTCCTTCACACCCCACTTCCAATCATTGGCAAATTCTGTCAGCTCGACCTGCAAAGTATATACAGACTCCTACCGCCTCTCACTACCCTAGATCAGACCAGAATCATCTGTTTCTGACCTTGGTCTTCTGAACGTTATCTCTAAACCTAGTCAGAGTGATTCTTTACAAATGCAGTTCACATCTGGCTGCTCTGCCACTCAAAACTTTCAACTTCGATCCAACTCAGAATAAAACCCACAGACCTTAGCATGACCACAAGGTCCTATGTGAACCAGTCTCACTGAGCACTCACTGTCTTACTGACATCCCTACCACACTCCAGCCGTCTGATCTCAGTGCTGTTTCTTGAACATGCATGCTTGCTCTGGCTCAGGACTTCTTATCTACCCCCATCTCTGCCCAGGATGCTCTTTTCCCAGTAATCTCCATAACTTGCTCCCACGTGTCAATCGAACGTCTACTCAAATCACCAATTAAGATTTTCCATGTCCACCTTCTATAAAATAACACTGCCCTCCACCCCACCTTCCCCCCACACAGCAGTTACTCTCAATCCCATAGCATTTACCTCCACCTGACATATTCTCTTCTCTCCACTGTAAGCTCCAAGACAGGAGAGGCTTGGTACACGGCATTGAATGACTAGTAGGCATTCAGTAATTATTTATTGAATTAATGAATAAACATATCTAATTCTCTGTATTAGGCTCATTGCATGAACACATGTGGTACCTATTTCTCATTATTCTACATTGGTTGCCTACTATTAGGCCAGAGAAAATATCCATAATTTACATTTGTATGGAATTCATAGTTTACATTGCCCCTTTTTTACAACTATTACTCCTTCAAACCTCATAACAACCATGTAAGAGAAGACGTTATTCCACGCCAAATTTAGCTGATGTGACTGAGGTTTACGGAGGTTATTTGTACAGAATATAATGAAAAACTTAGGTCATGAACTCGAGTCTTGTTACCCTGATTTTTTTCCATGAAACATAGGTGTCTTGCATTTGCTGATTTGCAATCCTGCTGAACTGCTTAAACCTGAGTAGCACTTTCCTTTTCTTAGAGAAAGGATCAATTTTATACATTTATTTTGTATTCCTACTTAGCCTAACACAGAGTAAAATAATAAAACATCTTGAAATCATTTTTGACTGAAGACTAATCCAATTATGAATTAAGATTAGTGTGAAATATCACAGTAAGCTGGGGCAGAGGAGAAAGACAGAAATAAAATATAGGATTGATTGGGGGAAAGGTTATTTATATTTGTTAGGCACCTACTATATGTTGGACACTAAGCCAAGCACTTCACATAAAATATCTAATTTCAAAATTAAAACAATCCTGAAATGTAGCTATTTTTTATCATGTTTTTAGTTGAGTATAGGCTCAAAGTTAAGTAACCTACCAAATGGTACACAGACCTGGAGCCAGGAAGTACAAATCAGTAATGATTTATTGAGGCTTCCTATATGCCAGACACTATACGTGGTACTTAGGATATATTATCTCATTTAATGTTTACAAAAATTGCAAAATAGGCTTTGTAAAATGTGAACCTCATTTTACAGAACAGGAACTTAGAGAGAGCCAAAGCTTAGCCACATACAGGAAATGTCTGACTTGTGGTTCAAGCACAGGCCTGCTGGACTCCAAAGCTCATGCTCTTTTCACCACATCATGCTACTTCTCAATCTTTTACAAAGGACTCCAGTGGCAGATGGAAGGGGGAATGACTGGATGGCACCCTGATTGGCATTTTCCTTTGTCCCTAATTTTAGGATTAGGACATTTTCAGTGCATTGTATCAGGGGAAGGGAAGGTCTGGTTCCTAGTTCAGTGTTTTTGGTTTGTTCTTTCCTTTTCTATGAATTAAGTCCTAAACAGAAACCTTATAGGTTTTTAATTTGGTCACCCAGAAAAACTATACCTTCATTGTTGTTGAAGGATATCTGGAAAGTGTCATTATGTCCTTCCTTGCTCTGAAATGCTCTTTTTTCTCTTGGTCATTAAACAGTGTCTGGGAAAGTTAAAACACAGCCTGGGTTCTTTATGGAGAAGTGGCTGGATTAAGGCTACAGGTCACAGCTAGGAAGGGTCCCTCCAGACTCTCATCAGTCCCTGGGAAGAGCTGGAATGCTTTAATGGGGTAGTTTCTGGAGACTCCTCATATGCAACTGTTTTAGATTCAGGATGGAATGTTTACCTTCAGAGACAAAAACAAAACAAACAAAACTATAAATATAAATCAAGAAACAGTGAGGAATTTGAAAGTTAGCCTTACTTGCAAGCTAACAAGCTATCCTGCCACAGTTGCATGGGTCCTGGCAGAAGACACGAGTTTCCTGGATGAGAGACAAAGGACTTTATTACTCTACGCCCAGCAAACAGCATGAGCATCAGCAGAATTGCATCACTTCCACTTGCCCCCAGCACTCACGGGGTGGCAAGCGTGAGCTCAGATGGATGCCTACATATGTAGTGGATTGCATTACCGGAGAAAAAAAATTGACCTTAGGGAACCCAAATAATTGATAATGGACAATAAGCTTCCCTGTCCTTTGCTACAGAGAGAAAGCACTATCTCTGTGTTCCAAGGCTGTTTGCTATACCCATATCCTGGAAAAGTCCAGAACACAGGACAATTAGTGCTTCTCTTGCAAGATATGCAGAAACAAGAGAGACTTAAGGAGAATTGTTTCCCAACATATAACAGCAACTAAAATTCATCATTATTATAATTATCACTACTACAATTACTCATAAAATTTACTGATATTACTAAAAAATATAAATAACCTACATTGAGAGTCCTCAATGTACCAGGCAACATGCTCGTTATATTTTACATTATCTTATTTGATCTTCATAACTGCAAGGCAGATATTGTTCCTAAACTTAGACTCAAAGGGGTTAAGTAACTTTCAGAGCTCAGAGAGCTAGTAACAAATTTAGAATTCAAAGTTCTTACCACAAATCCAGTCTCTCTTTCTCATAGGACCCTAAACATTTCTTTCATGGTCCTTATCATGGATTGTCACTATATATTTATTTGTGTGTGTATTTGTAAGTTCTAAAATGTCAGGACCATGTCCATTTTATTCACCACCATGTACCCACCAATTAGTGAGGTCTTTTGTTGAATGAATAAATACATCAGAGCAGTTCTCAGATAAGACAAGAATCTCTAGTCACTCTATCCTGGAAATTAATTTCTTTCCTAGTTTCCTGGTGAGATAGGATAGGAATCTGCATGATAGAGAAGGGAGGTGAGCAGGGACTCCAGAGACCTGAGTTTGTAGTGGATTAGCCACCGAGTGGCTTGGTGACTTGTTGCAATCCACTGGAATTCTCAGGGGCCTGTTAGTTAGCAGACTTGAGGTTCAAAATAAACATCTTAAAGCAGAGGACCATTCTCTTTGGTCAAGGGGCAGGAGTTTAGAATGTGGGAGGCAGGGTCTTCTGAGAGACAAGAAATGCAAAGTTCAGTCCCATCCCTCAGTTCCAGTGGAGCTCTTAATTGTTGAACAGGAAACTGAGGCAGTGACTCAGTCACAGGAAGGACCAGCATGGCAGGAACTACAGGACTCAATGTGCCAACAGATACTGGACAGACCTAGATAGTGGAAAGATTCCTCTGATGGGAATTGGTGTGGATACTAGGCAGAATTAAATCTGCTGGCAAAATGTACTATACCTTGTAGAATGACTAGGGTTGGGGGATGCCTAGACTAAGAGTATATAGGTGAAAAGTGGAAACTATGGGTATATGTATCATTCACTTTTTTATTTAACCTGTCTTAAATCATTAGTTTATAAGTAAACATATACACACCCCTTATGACAAAACACTGGTAAATAAAGTAGTTGAATGTGTCCACCCTCTCCCACGGGCCTCAGTATTTCTGTATTTAATGACACATAATCATAGCTAATACTTACTGAACATATGCTATGTGCTAGCTAGTATTCTAAGCACTTTGCATTTAACTTATTTATTCTCACAGTAATTCTATGACATAGTTTAGTATTATTTCCTTGTGTAACAGAAGAGGAAACTGGAGCAGAAAGAAGTTAAATAAATTCCTCAGGGCCACATACCAGGCCATTATTAGTAGAACCAAGATGCAAACGCAGGCAGTCTGGATGCAGGTGGCAGTTTTAACCACTGTGCTTTAATGCCCCAGTAGGGGCTGCAGGTGTGAATATACAGGCCCAGGCTCAAAGGTCACACCAGTGTGTTCTTTTTTTTTAAAGATACTTAGATTACATAAATGATACATAAAAAATGTAGGGGATGCCCATACGTCCCACTCCCTACCCCTCTAACACTTTCCCACATTAACAACATCCTTCGTTAGTGTGGTACATTTATTACAATTGATGAACATACATTGGAGCGTTGCTATTAAGTGTGGATTTTAGTTTACATTATAGTTTAAACTCTCTCCAGCACAATTTTGTAAGTTATGACAAGATGTATAATAGCCTGTATCTGTCATTGCAACGACATTCAGGACAATTCCAGTGTCCCGAAAATGCCCCCATATTACACCTATTTTTCCCCTCTCCTTCCCCCTAGAACCTCCGGTGGCCACTGCCTCCACATCAATGATAAGACTTTTTCCATTGCTAGATTCACAATAAGATAATATCTGAAAGGCTCTATCTGGGAGATTTTGAGCACTCTGTAGGCTCAACTTCAGGGCATGCTTAGTCCTCAGTCACACATTATGGTGAGAAATGGAGGAAGACAGGATAAGAATGAGATAATTACAAAAGGATTAAACAGACAGACAATTAGCAATTTAAAACAGTGCCCAAAGGGTTGTTGCCAATTTGGGTTGGACTGAAAAAGGACCTGATGTGGGATAGGGTTAGGTATTTGGAGTAAGTGGGAAACTTGAGGGAGCAGTAGTACCTGTGGACAGGTGAACGGGGCTTTCTTGACCAAGCAGTCAGCCTGGCCTGGAGCAGAAGGCTTTTTGGAGACCCGCCACAGGAGAAAATGCTGGCCGAGTCAGGAAGAACATCACTGCACTCTGAGCAGGGGCCCTATTCCCAGCAAGGGTGCTAACCTGAAAGCTCGGTGCTGAGACAGAAGCCCAGCCATCAGACTGGGGGTGGGCTGTGACTCTGTAAATTCAGGGTTTCCCTCCTAGGCAAGTGGCACTCAGAGAAATTCCAGATGCCACTCTCCACTGCCAGCTCTCTCCAGGAACTCGGCCCTGATCCAGATGGCCTCAGGAACTGATTGGGTGGGCCTGAGCCCACTCTGTTTATCTCTGGAAAATTTCAACAGAGACGGCAAGAGACAGGCAGATAAATGCCAGATTCAGCCCCCTAGAAGCCTGTGTGCTTCCGAGCCCTCCTCTCCTTCCTTCCCCTCATTCTCCACCAGCATCCTCCCTGATGCAGCCCTGTCAGTTCCCTTGGAGACCACAGCCCCAGCATGGATTCACCAGCTTGGATGGGGGCCATGAGCATCCGCATCCAGTAACCAAGTACTCAACAAAAAACTTCCTGCAGGTCTATTTATCTTCCATTTCAGCCTGGTGGGACCAGGGTCTATAAATTGTAGTTGTAATTCAGGTCCATTTTCTAGGTCAGAGATGCACTGCATATCAGTAGTGGAGCAGGGTAGCAGTGTGTTCTTTTCTGCCCAGAGCCCATGTGCCTACTGTAGTGAAACAGACATGCTTAGCAGGCAACAGGCCCCCAAGGTGGAGGGGACAGCCATAAACCACCTGCAGTGGACATGAACTGCAGAGAGACTGGAGACATATGAGCTGTTTCTAAGCAGGCCCAGCACTTCCTTTATAATAATGCAAGAAGCAGGCACCAAAAGCATTTGCAAGCAGAGTGGAAGCTGCATTTTGCTAACGGCACATCGGGTGCTTATCCTCAGCTTGGCATTCTATTACAAGTGTGTTTAAAGATCTAGTGTAAGTATCGAGTATTGTGGGGCTTGATGGCCCTCCACAAACACAGAGGCAGCACGTGGCAGCCAGTTTCAGAAGGCTCTTGCCTTAGACCTGGTTTGAAATTCCAGATTTGTCCCCTTACTTTGGGACTTTAGGCAAATTGTTTAACCCTTTGTTTCCTCATATATAAAAGAAGCCAATAAAGTAGATTTTATTATGTGGATAAAGTAAGATTAACCAAAGTGTCTGATACAAAGGGGATACTTAATGACGTGTTTAAAATTAGAAATACTTGCATGAGAATGGAACAAGCCTTAGGATGCCAGCCAAGCATGGGAATTAAAGGAGGAGTTTTGGAATCAGACCCAAGTGGATGTGAATCTTGGTTCTTCCATTTATTGTTCAGGTAACCTTAGGCTGTTATCTAACTTTTCTTTGCCTGGGGAATAATAATAGTGCCCACTTCTGAAGTTATTGAAATGATTAAAGCGCATGATGCTTTTAAAGCACGAAGTATAGGATCTTCTGCAAAGTAAGAACTTAATAACTGTGAGATATATTATACCTTGACTTTGTATGACCAAAGATTTAAACTCAGTTTAGTGAGACATATTTTAATCAGGTTATCCCCATGTGTATGTAATGTATAGTTGCATATTTATTATTGGAGTAGAATATCATTAAAATAATCTTCAGATGAATTGTTAATCCAATTGAATGGAACCTGGGTCTGCTGGCTCTTTACTACGAGTGTGGGTGCTACATGCTTTGATGGGTACAAAATGAATAAGGAATGACCATAAAATTGATGTACCAAGCACGGTGCTGAGAAGTCTCAAATGGATTATTTCATTTAATATTTTCATATAGTTTATATTAGTTATGTTAGGAAAAGCAATTCAAGCTCATTGTGGAAAGCTTTTAAAAGAGAAAAAAAATTTTAAAACACAAAAATTAAAATCAACCATAACCACTGTTAGCTATTTGTGTATTTCTCTTCTTTCATTTTTCTGTGAAAAGTTCATGCTCTTTTTAAACCTTAGTTCCCTCATTTATAAGGTAAGAATAACAACCCCTCCATCCTAGCTGACATCCTTTAAGGAAAGGATCAAGCACAGTACCTGGAATTTGGCAGAGGCTAAGTAAATTGCTGTTCCCTTCAAATTCTATCACATATGCATAGTTTCATGGAGTCCTCTTTTTAAACTTTATTTTTAAAGAAGTTTTAGATTACAAAAAAGTTACATCAAACACATAGGGGATTCCCATATACCCCACCCTCTCCCCACGGTCCATAGTTTACATTATGGTTTACACTTTGCACCACACAATTTTATAGGTTTTGACAAAATGTATAATGGCCTGTATCCATCGTTGCAATGTCATACAGAACAATTCCAGTGGCCAAAAATTGCTGCATGTTACACCTATTCTTCTCCCCACCCCCACCCCTCAGAACCTCTGGTGGCCACTCTCTTTATATCAGTGATACATGTTCTACCATTGCTAGAATAATTATAAGTCTACTTTAGTCCATAGTTGCATTCCCCCCTTATGTTTGTTAAATCCTCAATCTTGAGGATTTGGGGATGGTGATGCTCACTCTGCTTCTGATTGAGAGGGGTCTTAGATCCCATAGGGGAGACAGATGGAACTGTCTTGCTTGCAGTTGTAGATGCTCACTGATTTGGGGGGTGGGCATTGTCCTGGGTGAGTCTAATGAACTGGAGAATAGGTTGTTGGCTGCAACTCTGCTGAGATTCAGGGCTCAACTGGCATATGAACAGACTGAAGATTTAAGTCTCTGGGACATATATTTAATGGGTATTGTGCTAATTATAGGTTCAAATAAAAGGGGCAAAGAACCATTTGTAGGGAAATTATAAGTGAGTCTAACTCTGTTACATGGCAGAGATACGTTAACATATTTTCCAAGGTAAGGCTGATTTCCTGGGTTGGTCTGCCCTGCCTATAGTGTCCAAATGTCACTAGAACCCTCAGGAGCACCCCTGCTTGTGGCACTGTTTACTGCAGCAGTCAGGGAGATCCTCCTAAGATGTACATAAGTGTAACCTCTAGAACAACCTCCCGAATCACTTTGAAATCTCTTAGCCATAAAAACTCTTTTGTGTTTAATATTTCCCCCTTTTGGTCGAGGTCTGTAGCAGTTTGGCAGTTTGATATAGTTATGAATTCCAAAAATATATGATATTGGATTATGCTTGTACACTGGTCAGTTAATCTGGGCATGATTAAGTTATGATTAGGGCATTGACTGGGCCACATCAGTAGGGCATTGAGCCCCAACCCTTGGTGGGTGGGGTCTCAAAGATGAAAATACATGGCAAAGGACAGAGTTGGAGTAGTTTTAAGTTGGAGTTCTGATGCTGGAGTCTTGAACTGGAGCCCTGGGAAGTAAGAGAGCTTGGTCGTGAGGAAAGAGAGAAGGCCCCAGGAAAAGAGGTGAGCCGTTCGTCTGAGAGTCTACAGCTGGCCTTGTGGAGAAAGGCAAAGCCTAGAGATCCTCATAGTCTACAGCTGACCTTGTGGAGGAACTAGAGGAGCTAAGCCCAGAGAGAAACAGAGCCCCCAGAAGAGAGGAACCCAAGAAGCCTGAACCCTGGCAAACATCGGCAGCTGTCTTGCTCCAACATGTGGCAATGGACTTTGGTGAGGGAAGAAACTTACACTTTATGGCCTGGTAACTGTGGACTTCTACCTCAAATAAATACCCTTTATAAAAACCAACTGATTTCTGGTATTTTGCATCAACACCCCTTTGGCTGACTAATATAAGGTCTTTTTCCAAATGCATCACTAGTTAGCACTTGGTAATAATCCCTCAGTGCCAGGGAGGCCCATCCCTGGGAGTCATGTCCCACACCAGGGGGAAGGCAGTGAGCTTATATGCTGAGTTTGGCTTAGAGAGATGCCATATTTGAGTAGCAATTTGGTTTTCAGGAGGTAATTCAAGTTTCAGTTTTACAAGAATAAGGTTCATAAGTACAAGCATTAATATTGACGGCATGCCATAATTGTCTTCTTTCACTAGGCACTGCCTATGTATTTTAGAAATTCTTGCCACTTTATTAAAGAATGTAGCAGGACTGCCCAGGATAGGAATTTAATATTTTGTTCATTATTGTGTGGGTCTCCACTGAGCTAACTCTCCATGACCACATGAACATGTTCATATTCCATAGAGGCATGACCAAGGTGCATCCTTCCCCACACATCCCTCCACCACTGACCCCTGCACCAGTGATCCTCCCCTGCCATTGTTGTAACTTCTCTGTAATCCAAAACCTCCCCCAAAATTTTTCTTGCATTGTGCCTTTCATCACTGTAAGACCTGTTATCTTTTACCTATGTTTACATTTTCTTCTGCATGTTCCCCCAGTGTCTTTTTTTTTTTTTTTTCCACTTTATTTTCAAAGAAGCTTCTGGCTACAGAAAACTCACAAAAAATAAAGGGGAGGAAGCGGATGTGGCTCAAGCTGTTGAGCACCCACCTCCCACATGGGAGGTCCTGGGTTTGGTTCCCAGTGCCTCCTGAAAAACAAAAACAAAACAACAAGCAAAACAAATGATAAAAACCAACTCAGGGAAGCCAATGTGGCTCAGTGGTTGAGTGCTGGCTTCCCACATACGAGGTCCCTCTCACATTTTCCCCTATTAACAACATCTTACATGAGTATAGTACATTTATTGCAATTGATGAAGCATTGCTACTAATCATGGTCAATAGTTTACATTATGGTTTATACTTTGTGCAGTACAGTTTCATAGGTTTTGACAAAATGTACAATGGCCTGTGTCCATCATTCCAAAATTATGCAGAACAATTACAGTGCCCTAAAAATGCCCCATGTTCTACCTCTTCTTCCCTCCCCCTCCCCTAGGAACCTATGGTAACCACTAACTTTCAGTTTTTCAAGAATAATGTTCATGGTCACATGCATTAATATTGAGGGATTGACATACTGGCCTGCTTTCTTTTATTAGGCATTACCTATGTACTCGAGAGATACTTGCCTCCCTATTTGGAACTGTAGCAGGACTTCGCAGATGGGAATTTAATATTTTTTTAAATTTTATTTTGTGGTCCATCCACTGAGATGACACCCTATAACAAAATGAACAAATTCATATTCCATCAAAGCATGCCCCAGGTGCACCTTTTCCCACACATCCCCCCACCACCAACACCGTGCACCAAGGATCCTCCCCTGCTACATTTGCCAATAGAACATTCCCATAACTGTAGTGTCAATCACAGACCTGTTCCTTCCTCCAGTCCTATCTGCAGTTCCATGGGTATTCCCACCCAACCCCCCCACCCTGCTTACCCTCACATTCCAGCACCATAGACCCCACTCATATCCCTGCACCACCATCACCCCCATCCCCTGCCAAACCACCCCCTTCCACCTTTTATCATAGGTTTTGCCCAGATTAAGCATTGGCTTACCATACTCTACTCCATGGAGTTTTTAAAAACTAGTATATGATTGAGGTGGTCTTTGAATGGGGTGCAAAGTAAAGGGATAGATTTAGAGCATCACCCTGAAGTGCCAATTTAATTGAAGATTTGGAAGGGAGGCAGGCAGTAAAAGGCATGATTTTTGAGTTAAAAGTCATGCTACCACTGGAATGCAAAATCATTGCCAATTTTGAAAACAAAACAGGAGATGGCATAGGAGCATTGCCCTTGTGGTTGACTGATTCAGACTAAGCCCCCAGCCTCTCGCATATGCCTTTTTTTCCTTAGTCATTATGAACCCTACCATTAAAAAACGCTCAAGAGGTACTGTTGAGGAATACAGAGTAATAAAAGGGCTTTAAGCAGGAAATTAATATGGTTATATTTGGGTCACTCTGTGGTCATATGCAGGATGGATTGGAGGGATAGCCAAATTGGAGAAACCTACAGTGGGCTAGGGAATAAGTGACAAGAGCAAGATCTTGGAGAACGGCAGAGGTTAGGAATAGGGGGAGACAGATTTAGGGAGATATAGAAGTTACAATGAAGCTGATATCATCATTGATCAGATATGATATGTGTATATGTGGTAAAGGAGATACAAAGATGATCCCTAGGTTCTCACTAGGCAAATTGAGTGGATGGCAGGCTCAGACTTCCATCCACTTATAAAAATGGACTTATAAAAATGATTGGGGGAGTGGATGTGGCTCAAGTGGTTGAGCTCCTGCTTCCCACATGGGAGGTCCCAGATCCTTATGATCATAGGTAAAAATGGTAAAGATTTGCTTTGTAGTAAAGCTCCTCAACTTCTTTGTCACCTTAATTAAAAAGAAACTTTTCTATTATATATATTATATATGTTAATTTATATTCCAAATAAATTAATAACCCAAGTCTCCATTTCTTGACATGACTCTGTTTTCCTGGAAATGATTTTAAGAATTTTGTTCTCCTATATATGCCAGAAGTTAGCAGTCACCTACCTGCTTTAATCACTGGCTTTTAGGTAGGAGGAAATTATGTGGCTTTGAGGAATCCTTACGTGAAGGCAGTGCAGATTCTCAGGATTCCAGTGAAATTGATCGCTCTTGCTGAGGGAATGAATGTGGAAACATGTTCTGGGACCAGAGTCTACTGATATCCGGGCTTCTTTACTCCCTGACAATATCAAGCCAAAAATTAAACATTCATAATATGATAATTAAGAGCTGAATAATTTACTCTAACCCAAAAGAGTACATGTTAGTAGTGTGATAGCTCCAGAATAAAACATGGTAGAGTAAAAATTACAATGTTTGTTCATTAGCTATAAGCCTGGACCATGCAGTGAAAATAGAACATATTTCCTCAGTTAGGACTAGAGTTTGGAAAGAGAATATACTCCCAAACCCACAGACATTCAGCAGGGCTGATGCCGTGGAAGAAACTGATCTGGGAGTAGGAATCTAGTGAAGGGCTCCCCAATTTCCCTACAATGAGCTGTGTGACCAGGGTCAACTCACACAACTAATTTGTGCCTTAGTTTATGAATCTGAAGTTGGGCACAAATAATTCCTGTCCTGCTAATAGAATAATTCTATATTTAAAAGACAATGGGAAGTGAGAGCCACTGCCTCCAAGAACACACACGAATGCCCTGGTCCTCTCTCAGCTGCACAGCAAAGCCAAGCAAAGCAACCAGTCGTTCTCATGTCTTCCTCTTCGTTAAGGACTCTTTTATCTGCTCCAGTTTGCTACTGGAATTATGATCCAGGGTTAAGTACACTGCTTTCAGTTTCAGAAGACCCAGTATTAGATTAATTCTGTGACACCTAATCTGTATTTGGGACATAATTTCCTTGAATAAAAATATAATAAAACCATCTCAAGATACCAAAAAAAAAAAAAAAAAAAAAAAAAAGACAATGGTGTGTTATTACGCTAGGCACACAGTAGCCTTGCAAAAAGCCTGGTGTGGGATTCTGCCAAGATATATGCCAAAGTGACTCATCTGTATCAGTCTGCCTTCCTGTAATGCTTTGGTCTCTGGGATAAGGGAACGAAATGAGCTGATAAAGGAGACATACTCGAAACTCTATCAAAAATCAAAAATCCACTTAGCAATCTCTGTCAATCAGAGACACCCTCAGAGTCCCATCACAATCAAAGATATATTCAGAGTCCCATCATGAACACAGAAAGATTGTGGATCAGTATAAACATAAAGTCTTCCAATTATTCCGTGAGACTCCCAAGATTGCTTGGGTGAGTATGGTCCACATTCTCACATACCATCTGTTTAGTTTACCCTCTGCTTTGAAGCTCCCAAATCTATACCTCTTTCTAAGCCCAAGTTCTTTCCATCTTCTGAAAGTCCCCAAAAGCCTTTCTAAGCTTTTACAACACCTTCTTATGAACTGTACTTCAGCAAAACTTAGATACAAGAGGAAAGCCCCATCTCTGTGGATTTTGCTCTTCATTTCCCATCATTGATGAGGATTTATATTGACGTCTGGAAGAAGGAGAGTCCTAAGGCCAAATTACATGGATCTCTGTTCCTATGTTAAGCTAAGATAATTATAGTACCTTTCCAACTGGTTGCCATGGGGATGAAATAAAATTATGTATGTATTGTGTTTGGTACTAATGGCTGGCAGTCAGGGTCAACACATCGCATTTATGAAGGTTGTTGTTTTAGTTTCCTAGGCTGCTCAAGCATATACCATACAATGGGTTGGCTTAAACTATGAGAATTTGTTAGCTTAAGGTTTTAAGGCTAAAAGAAAGTCTAAGTCAAGGCAATGCTTTCTTCCTGAAGACTGGCATTCTGGGGCTGGCTGCTGGCTATCCTAGGCTCCTCTGTCACATGACAAGGCACATGGTGGCCTCTTCTGGCCTCTCTGTTTTCTTACGGGTTCCATTGGTTTCAGCTTTTGAATGTTTGCTCTGTGGCTTTTTTCCATCTGTCTGAATTTCATGCTGCTTTTAAAGGACTCCAATAATAGGATTATGACCTATCCTGAATGAGGTGGGCCAACCACACCTTCTTAACTGAAGTAACCTTGTCAAAAGTCCTACTTACAATGGGTTCACACCCAAAGGAATGGATTAGATTTAAAAACATGTTTTTTGAGGCACATACAGCTTCAAACCACCACAGTTGTCAGTATTAAAGATTGAGCTTTGTAGGGGTAGGCAAATGAGTGAGGCTCAGCCCAGCCTCAAGGAACCTAGACTAGTGGGGCAGAGAAGCTTATAAGTGACTAAAGTACGAGGAGGACTAAAAGCAACCACTTTAAGAAGCAGAAGAAAGCCTTTCCCCAAAAATGGGTAAGTTTCAGTAATTGGAGGTAGAGAGTTGAGGGAACAGAATGAGCAGAGACTATGACAAGCATAGATGGTGTTTTGGGAAAGGGTGGCTGGAGCATGAAGAGACAAAAGAAATTGTGAAGGGAAGGATAGATGGGCCTGATCATAGAATGCCTAAACACCAAGATAAAAGTATTTGAATTCTGCCATATAAGGGGAAGTTGTGGAGTATTTTAAAGGAGGGGAAGCAAGTATCCCAGGGAGGTTAATCTGGGTAGAAGTTTCCCTTTGAGATTCTTTGGGTTATCTTCAAACTCCTCTCCAAATATCTCCTCTGATAATCTGCCAGTCTCCCAGCTGGAGTTCTCTTAACCCAAATGATACATAGCATGTGTACAATAAATATTTGTTGCCTAAATAGTTAAATAATCAGCATTAACTTTTTCTTCCTTGTTACACCAGGAAGAAAGAATATCCACATGATATTTATTTCTGCCTGAGAGATGGTTCTGTGCTAAGGTCACCTAGCTTCCCCGGGCCTCATTAGCTCTCAAAAATGGAGGAAATGAAGATAACTTACCACCCAGGGTTTTAGAACAAGGAAACTAATATTCTATTTGCAAAATCTATGGGAAAACTCTAAAACCCAGTTCTCAGACTCCAAGGTCAAGATGGCCTAGATCTCTCACCTGTTTTTTTTTTGTATGTGTGTGTATGTGTGTGCCTACTTTCCCACTAAGAGATAGAAGGGGAAAATTCCCTTTTAACATGTTTTTTTAACAGAGACCATGCTTGTAGCAGTTTGGCAGTTTGATATAATTATGAATTCCAAAAACAGATATTGGATCATGCTTGTAAACTCGTCTGCTAATCTGGGCATGATTAAGTTATGATTAGGGCGTTAACAGGGCCACGTCAGAAGGGTGTTGAGCCCCACCCCTTGGTGGGGCGGGAATCAAATATAAAAGGCATGGCAAAGGACAGAGTTGGAGCAGTTTTGATGTTGGAGTTCTGGTGAGGAAGGAGAGAAGGCCCCGGGATAGAGACAAGCCATTCACTTGAGAGTTCCCAGCTGGCCTTGTGGAGAAAGGCAAAGCCTAGAGATCCTCATAGTCTATAGCTGACCTTGTGGAGAAAACAGAGGAGTGGAGCCCGGAGAGAAACGGAGCCCAGGGAAGAGAGAAACCCAAGAAGCCTGAACCCTGGCAAACATCAGCAGCTGTCTTGCTCCAACACATAGCAACAGACTTTGGTGAGGGAAGAAACTTATGCTTTATGGCCCAGTAACTGTAAGCTTCTACCCCAAACAAATACCCTTCATAAAAACCAACCGATTTCTGGTATTTTGCATCAGCACCCCTTTGGCTGACTAATGCAATGCTTTGAAAGATTTTATTTATCAAACAACTTGCATTTACTTAGCAGTAACTAATTTGCTCATTTTTTTTTAATCAAAGATATATATCAGCCAATCAGAACTTATGATATGCCAGCAATGTTACTACTACTAATTTGACATAATTCCTGCCAAATGCAAAGCAACCTGTCATTTTAATTAACCTTAATATGAATCCATATATTGTTTGTTAGCCTTTTTTGAACATAGAAAATAACTTTGATTTTCCATCAAAATCTTTAAAGGTCCTTTTATATCTGGGAATTCAAGGTTGATTGTCAAAGGTAAAGGGCTCATTCATCCTACTTATAAAAATAAAAGGGAAAGAAGCAACCAATCCAACATGACCAAACATAATTGAATATGTTAGCAAAAAATTATATTTATTCATTCATTTATTTATTATTCAATAAATATGTATTTTATACCAACTCAGAGCATGATATCCTTGACAAAAGACACAGTCTTTGCCTTCAAGGAGTTAATAGTTTGCTCATTTTTAAAAAATAAATAACTACTGTGCACCTACTCTATGTCAGGTTCTGTGCTAGACACTAGAGATCAGAGATAGAGGAGAAACCTCCAAGAAGTTCATGGTTTGGTGCCATGGTTCCAAACCTCATTTTCACACAAGCACCCCCAAAGAACATGGAGAACTCTGTCAGCAACACAGGCTTCTTACAAGAGTAATTCTTGCTGTGGGAGTGGAGGGAAAGGAAAGCCCCCTTCAGGGAATTTCAGGGGTTTGAAGGAAGAATGGCCCAGTTAGTTTGTGAAAGGACCCTTGCCTCCCCCTCCCTCCAACACATCTACAGTGATTCTGACATACCCCCAGCATACAGAGAATCACCAATCCAGGGGAAAAGATAGATTCAAGAGCACTTTATACAGACAGAGAATGTTTCAAATTAATGGGAAAACTCTAAGGACAGGATTACTATTGTCCAAAGGAAAAGTGTTGTGGCTCTGGATTATGAGAGTGAGAATGAAAAGGAAAGGAAAAACATGAAAGGTATGACTGATGTAGAATAGAAAGACTGGGAGCATGAATGGGGAGAAAAAAGAGGAGGCTTAGAGACTTGCTGACTGGGAGTTTTATCAGGATTGGGAGCTTCTTTGGTCAAGATCAGGATCAGGATTTGGAGCTTGGAAAAAGAATTGATATGAAAGAGCAGGATACAGTGATGAGTCAGTATTCAGATATGTTCTGTGATGAACATATAATGCTCTGAGCATGGCCTTCAAATTCAGAATGAAACTGTCATTCTGACTCTACTGTCTGTGACTCCTTGGGCAAGGTACTCTACTTCTGAGTTACCATTTCTTTATACTTAAAATGGGGCTAGCAGAGCTTGCACTATTAAGTTGCTATAGGGTTATTGTGGAACACACTTCCATGCAGGAGCTACTCAGTGAATATTTTTTCCTCCTCCTGTTATTGTCATTCTAGTTAAGCATGCTTGGATAAATAGCTAAGATGTACAGACAGGTACTTCACTAGTACCTCCTGAAACTCTGGTAATTACCAACCAGACCTTCAGAAAAGATCATAGCATTTTTCACACCTTTCTCTATAGTCTCCATCCAGCTTCTTTCATGGGAATTTGATGACCTGTTGCCTGGCAAGGACTGTGTTATGATATATTCCCAAAGCCATTTTTATTATTCTTTTCAATGTATTTATATGCCAGCTAAAGATAAATGTACCTTATGAAGTCTGTCTACTAGGAAATTTTCTGAATTTTGGATGGAACATTTTTTAACTTACCTGCTGTGCTCCAAAATACTTTTTTTTTTTATTTTATTTTATTTTTTTTTTTTTTATTTTTTTTTTTGGTGCATTTTCTTTTTTTTTTTTTTATTATGGGTAAAAATCAAAATTCTCACAATACATACAAACATTTGCAAAATGATATATAAATATATATGCATATATGTGTATTTGCTTACAAAAATGTTATTTATATATATATATATACATAGATTTTAAGAGGTGCTTAGATTACCCAAAATATTACACGGAACCCACTTTTGACTTCTCCAACTGAGATCTTGTTTATATGGCTGTTGAATTAAAGAATTTCAAGCACCAACATAATCCAAGTGGGCTGCAAAGAAAATGGAGAGAAAGGTCTTAAGAGAGTGTGTTGGTAGGTGACTATGTCTGAGGACTTGATGATGAATAAATGTTAAGAGCTTTTGACAATGAAATTTAGAAGGTTATTGAAGGGAGTTGAAGTAAGGCAGATCTGTTTTCTTTCACCAACCTTGTAACCTTTCTCTTGCTCCACATTAACTCAAATATTTCCAATAGTAATTTTATGATACTCCTAATAACTTCTCTCAGTTACAACATTTATGTTTTGGCTGGGTAGTTTGGATGTAGGGGTTGGTTGGAATTTATGGATTAAAGTCTGGGAATTTGAAACTTGGGTTTGGGACTTGGCTCTTCAACTTATTCTTTGCTTGCTTTTAAGCAGATCACAAAGTCATTAAGAGGACTGGTGTATGATTAACTTTAGTGCTCCTATCTACAAAATAGGAATAATAACCAAGTCCATCTCCCTGAGAGGATTAGCTAAAGTAAGATGCAAAAGTGCTTTGCCAATTGCAATAGGAAGTACAAATGTTTAGAATGATACTTATTATTATCTCCATAGTTCTTTAGGCTTCAACCCCAGCTTTCCAAATAAAATTATAATAGAATACTCAGGAGTCTGACAATTTGGTCTACGTTATTGGTCTAAGTTATTAACATAAAATATTCATGTTGATTTGATATTTTATCTATAACTATGTCTTGGTGTTTTAGTTTGTTCAATGCTGCCAGAAATGCATTCTTTTACAATGGGAATGTATTAGGTTAAAAGCTTACAGTTCTTAGGTTGTGAAAATATCCAAATCAAGGCATCATCAAGAGATCCTTTCTCCACAAGCTACAGATAGGGGGGATCAGGCGCATGGCAGCATCTGCTCATTTCTCCCCTCTGCTTTGGGCCTAGTTGCTTTCAGCTTCTGGCTAAAGTTTCTTCCTCTCAGCTCCTGTGTTCCATTGACTTTAGCTTCTGGCTCCCGGGGCCTTCTCTCTCAGCTTCTAGGTTCCTCTCTTTCTCTGGAAATTTTCTGTATCTGCAGCTCTTTTATTCTTCCTTTATAAAGGACTCCAGGAAGAGGAGTAATGCCTACCCTGGGCCACAAAATCTAATCAAAGGCCCTTAACTGAAGAAATTTAATCAAACGGTCCTACCTACAATAGGTTTACATGCACAGGAATGGATTGGCTTTAAGAACAGGATTTAAGAACAGGATTTTCTGGGGTCCACCAAAGATTCAAACTGCCATACTCGGTTTTCATTCATAGTGCTTCAAGTGGTGTTGTCTTTCTAATTTTCTTAATCAAATATGATAGTTTTAACTATTTTGTTGGTCTTTTGAAGAATTAATTTTGCTGTCTTATTTTTTTCTAGTGTATCTTTATTTTAACTTTAAAATTAGGTCTTATTTTTCTTACTTCTCTCTCTATTTACCGACTTAATCTATTGCATTAAGTTACATGGTTAGCTTGTTGATTTTAAGCCTTCTTTTCTAATGTAAACATTTAAGGTTAAAACTTACTCTGTATAACCCTCATAGCTGTGACTTGTGAAATTTTATATATAAGATTTTCATTATAGTCACTTCTTAATATGTTTTTTATTTTCATTGCATCTTCTTTAACCCACAAGTTGTTTAGAAGTATTATATTTTTTATTTCAAATCTCTGATGGTTTTGTTTATACCTTACCTTACTGAATTCTAATTTAATTTCATTAAGGTTGGATAAGATTGTCAAAATTATATCAGTGCTCTTTTTTGTAATAATAAACTTTATTTTCAGAGAAATTTTAGAAATACAGAAAGGTTACACTGAAAGTATAAGGAATTCCCATATAACCCCCCAACCACCCATACATATGGTTTCCCCTATTATTAACCTTTTATATCTGTGTGGTACATTTGTGACAATTGATGAACCAATATGGAAGCATTGTCAATAACCAAAGTCTATAGTTTACATTATGGTTTACACAGTGTGCTGCACAGCTTTATAGACTTTGACAAATGTATAGTGTCATGTGCCCATCATTGTAATATCATACAGAACAATTCACTGCCCTAAATGCCTGTGTTCTACCTATGCATTCCTCCCCATCCCATCTAAATCCTGGCAACAACTCTCTTTATGTCAATGTTACAAGTTCATCTGTTAACACTAGCTAATAACTACAATAACAGTAAAGCTAATTTGATCTATGATTACATTCCCCCTTTGTGTTTGCTCATTCCTCAATTTTGAGGGATTTGGGATGATGTCCATTCTGACTACTTCAGGCTGAAAGAAGAAAATCTTCTTGTTACTCAAATATAGCCTCTATAAAGCCAAACTCAGCAAAAATAAATAAATACTTTTCTCCCAACATAGGATATGACTTCTGGGAATGAGCCTCCCTGGCACCAAGGGATTATTTACCAAGCATTAACAAGTGATATATTTGAAAAAAGACCTTGACCAAAAGGGGGAAATATTAAATAAAAAAGAAGAGATGTGAAAGCATGTTGAGAGTTTGTAGCCGTCTGGCAATTTGATGTAATTATGAATTCCAAAAATATAATTGGATCATGCTTGTAAACTGATCTGTTAATCTGGGCATCATTAAGTTATGATTAGGGATTGACTGGGCCACATCAGTAGGGTGTTGAGCCCCACCCCTTGGAGGGTGGAGGAATCGAATATAAGAGGCAAGGCAAAGGATAGAGGAGGCAGTTTTTGAGAAGCAGTTTTGATGTTGGAGTTTTAATGTTGGAGAGAAGGCCCCAGGAGAAGAGAAATGAGCCGTTCGCCTGCTAGTCTACAGCTGACCTTGTGGAGGAACCAGAGGCACTAAGCCCAGAGAGAAATGCAGCCCCAGGAAGAGAGGAACACAAGAAACCTGAACCCTGGCAAATGTCGGCATCTGTCTTGCTCCAACACGTGGCAATGGACTTTGGTGAGAGAAGAAACTTAACGCTTTGGCCTGGTATTTGTGGACTTCTACCCCAAATAAATACCCTTTATAAAGACCAACCCATTTTTGGTATTTCACATTAGCACCCCTTTGGCTGACTAATACAGAGTTCATTCCAAATGTTATGCTTATGCAGGTCTCAGGCAAATTTCACAAACTATCACAGTAAACAAACAATAATCTTCCTGAGGGATCTAGGACATCCAGACACCAGAGAGAGGGCACACAGCCTCATGAAATCAACACCCCCTTCGCAGGCCCTATTTGGAAGTATATGATAATCTATTTCCCCAATATAAAATAGTTATTCTCATTTATAATTCCCCTACCCATGATTCTTCTACTCCTTTTATCTGAACCTATAATTTTCAATATATCCATTAAATATGTCTCTCAGAGACTTAAATCTTCCAACTGTTTATATGTTGGTTGAGCCTGGAATCCCAGCAGAGTTATGGCCAGCTCCTACTCTCCAGTTCTTCAGGCTTGCCCTGTACAACCAACAAAATGATGATGATCAACAAGTCCCATCCCAAAAAACAAGGAGTATCTATAACTGCATGTAAAACATTCCTTCTATCTACCCCATAATATCAATGCTTTTTTAATGCAATGAGATTTGCTTTTTTTTTTCAATCCATCCCAAGTGTACATTCAGTAGTTCTCAGTTTAATCACAGAATTGTGCTATTATCAGCAAGGTCTATTTCAGAATGTTTTCATTACTGCAAAAGGAAAAATTCCCATATCCCTTTATAACCCCCCCCCATTATTGACCCTTAGCATTGCTATAGTATCTTCTTTACAATTGCTGCAAAAATATTACAATATTACTGTAACTATAGTCTATATGTTACATTAGTATATTTTTCCAGTGTATCTCCATATTCTTAACACCTTATAATAGAGGAACAGTCTTGTATTTGTTCTATTAGCCACAATCACCATCGACCACCAAAATCATTATGTTATACAGTCCCTAGATTATCCTTTAGCTTTCTTTCAATTGATATGAACCTCCCTAGACTACCCCTTTTAGCCGCGATCATGTTTATAAATCGGCAGTGTTGATTATACTCACTATAATGTGTTACCATCAACTCTAACCATTTCCCCACATTTACAATCCCCTTATTCTACATACATTCAGCCTCAACTCTCACTTCTAAACCCATATTCTATCTCCTAATAGCCTATACTCCATGAGTTTATTCATCATATTTAATTCCTATTAGTGAGATTACATAATATTTGTCCTTTTGTGTCTAGCTTATTTCATTCAACATAATGTCCTCAAGGTTCATCCATGTTGTCATGTGCATCTGTATAGTCAGGGTTCTCTCGGGAAACAGAATCAACAGGAGATATCTATCAATAATATGAGATTTTAAAAGAGTCTCTCACGCGACCATGGGGATGCACAAGTCCAGGTTCCGCAGGCAGGCTGCAAACCAGTGGCTCCGATGAAAGTCCGATGAAAGGTCATTGATGAGTTTCTGGGAGAAGTTGCCTGTCCAACAACGAGCTGGGAAATTCTCTCTGAATGTTGAAATCACTTCCCCTTTTAAGTCTTTCAACTGATTGGATAAAAACACCACCCATTGATGATGTAATCTCCCTGATTGATGCAGATGTAATCAGCCATCCACTCAGTAAACTCACTGGTGATTGAAGTCCATAAATGCTCTTGTATTACAATTAACCCAGTGCTTGCTGGAACAAACACTTGGACACAATTACCTAGCCGAGTTGACACATTAGCCTAACCATCACAGCATCCCAACTTCATCTTCATTTCTTCTTACACCTGAATAGTATTCCATCATATGTATATATCACATTTTGTTTATCTGTTCATCAGTTGATGGACACATGGGTTGTTTCCATATTTTAGCAATTATGAATAATGTCACTATGAATATCAGTGTGAAAATGTCTGTTCACATCCTTGCTTTCAGTTCTTCTGAATATATTCCTAAGAGTGGGATTGCCAGATCATAGAGCAGTTCTATATTTATCTTCTTGAGGAACAGCCAAACCATCCTCCACAGAGGCTGCATCATATTACAACCCTACCAACAGTGAAGAAATGTTCCCATTTTGCCACATCCTCTCCAGCACTTGTAGTTTTCCACCTTTTTAGTAATGACCATTCTGTAAGGTATGCAATGATATCTGATTTCCCTAGTAACTAGTGATATTAAGCATCTTTTCATGTACTTTTTGGCCATTTGTATTTCTTCCTTGGAAAAGTATCTGTTCAAGACTTTTGTCCATTTTTTAATTGGGTTGCTTGTCTTTTATCATTGAGTTGTATGATCTCTTTATATAACACGGAGATCAAACCCTTATGGGATATGGTGTTTGCAAAAATTTTCTTGCAATGAATATGCTGACTTTTCACCTCCTTAAAAAAAATCACTTGGAGCACAAAAATGTTTAATTTTGAGGAAGTCCCATGTATCTATTTTTTTATTTCATTGCTTGTGCTTTAAGTATATGATTTAAGAAACCTCAAACTACCACATGATCTTGAAGGTGTTTCCCTATATTTTCTTCCAGGAATTTTATGGTTCTAGCTTTTATTTTTATGTCCGTAATCAATTTTGAATTAATTTTTATATAATGTATAATGTAGGGGTCTCCCTTCATTCTTTTAATTGTGGATATCCAATTCTCCCAGCACCATATGTTGAATAAACTGTTCAGACCCAGCTAGGTGGGTTTGATAGCCTTGTCAAAAATTACTTGACCACAGATGTGAGGGCCTGTTTCTGAATTCTCTATTTAGTTCCATTGGTCAATATGTCTATCTTTATGCCAGTACCATGCTGTTTTTATCACTGTAGCTAAGTAATATGCTTTAAAGTCAAGAAGTGGGAGTCTTCCAACTTCATGTTTTTAAGACATTTTTGGCTATTTGGGGCCCCTTACCCTTCCAAATAAGTATAAAAACTGGCTTTCCATTTCTATGAAAAAGGCTGTTGGGATTTTTATTAGGATTGCACTGAATCTGTACATTAGTTTAGGTAGAATTTACATCTTAAGGGTATTTAGTCTTCTAATCTATTAATACTGAATGTCTTTCCATTTATTTAGATCTTCTTTGTTTCTTTTAGCAATGTTTGTGGTTTTCTGAATACAGGTCCTTTATGTCCTTGGTTAAGTTTATTCCTAAACATTTGATTCTTTTACACACTATTGTAAGTGGATTTTTTTTCTGACTTCCTCCTGAGATTGCTCATTAGTAGTGTGTAGAAACACTACTGATTTTGTGTATTAATCTTGTATACCGCTACTTTGCTGAACTCCTCTATTGGTTCTAGTAGCTTTATTGTGGATTTTTGGTGATATTCTAGGTATAGGATCATATCATCAGGAAATAGAAAATTTTTCACTACTTCCTTTCCTATTTGGGTGCCTTTTTATTTCTTTTTCTTGCCTAATTGCTCTAGTTAGAACCTCTAACACAATACTGAAAAACAGTGGAGAGTATGGACATCCTTGTCTTGTTCCCAGTCTCAGTGTGAAAGCTTTCAGTCTTTCACCATTGAGTAAAATGCCATCTGTGAGTTTTTAATATATGCACTTTACCATATTGAGAAAGTTTCTTTTCCTATTGTTCGGAATGCTTTTATCAAGAAAGGATGCTGTATTTTGTCAAATGCCTTTTCTGCATCAATTGACATGATCATGTGATTTTTTCCTTCTATTTATTAATGTGATGTATCACACTAATTGACGTTCTTGTGTTGAACCACCTTTGCATACTTGGGATAAAACTTACTTGATTGTGGTGTATAATTCTTTTAATGTGCTTTTGGATTCTGTTTGCAAGTATTTTGTTGAGGTTTTTTGAATCTATATTCATTAGAGAGATTAGTCTGTAATTTTCTTTTCCATAGTATCTTTATCTGACTTTGGTATTAGGGTGATGTTTGCATCATAGAATGAGTTTGTATTCTCTTCTGTTCAATTTTTTGGAAGAGTTTGAGCAAGATTTATATTCACTCGGGAAATTGGTCTGTAATTTTCTTTTCCATAGTATCTTTATCTGACTTTGGCATTAGGGTGATATTTGACTTCATGGAATGAATGGGTTTGGTAATATTCTTTTCTGTTCAATTTTCTGGAAAAGTTTAAATTAGATCTTCTTTGAATGATTGGTAGAATTCACCTGTAAAGCCATCTGCTCCTGTGCTTTTCATTCTTGGGAGATTTTTGATGACTGATGAAATCTCATTACTTGTCATTGGTTTGTTGTGGGCTTCTATTTATTCCAGGGTCAGTATAGGTTGTTTGTGTATTTCTAGAAGTTTGTCCATCTCATCTGCATTGTCTAGTTTGTTAGTGTACAGTTCATAATGTCCTCTAATGATCTCCTTATTTCTTATTTTTATTTATTTATTTTATTTATTTATTTTTATTTTATTTTATTATTATTATTTTTTTTTGAGATACCACAGCCAGGGATTGAAACCTGGACCTCATATGTGGGAAGCCAGTGCTCAATCACTGTGCCACATAGGGTCCCCTGAGTTGGTTTTTTCATTTGTTTGCTTGCTTGCTTGTTTGTTTGTTTGTTTGTTTTTAGGAGGCACCGGGGACTGAACCCGGGACCTTCCATGTGGAAAGCAGGTGTTCAACCGCTTGAGCCACATCTGCTCCCTCATTTCTGATTTTGTTTATTTGCATACACTCTCTTTTTTCCTTTGTTAGTCTAGCTAAGGGTTTGTTGCTTTTGTTGATATTCTCAAAGAACCAACTTTTGATTTTGTTGATTCTCTATTGTTTTATTGTTGTTCTTCTCAAGTTTATTTATTTCTGCTCTCATCTCTATTATTTCTTTCCTTTGGCGTGGTTTGGGATTAGTTTGCTGTTTTTTTCCTATTTCCTCCAGGTGTGCAGTTAGGTCTTCGATATTGGGTCTTTCTTCTTTTTTTAATGTAAGCAATTGAAGGCTATAAATTTCCTTCTCAGCACTGCCTTTGCTTATCCCACAGGTTTTGATATGTTCAGTTCTCATTTTTTAATTTTTATCTTCTCAAAGAACCAATATTTGGTTTTAGTGAGATCTATTGTTTTTTGTTCTCAATTTCATTTATTTGTGCTCTAATCTTTGTTATTTCTTTCCTTCTGCTTGCTTTGGGATTAGTTTGCTGTTCTTTTTCTAGTTCCTCCAGGTATGCAGTTAGGTCATCAATTTTAGTTCTTTCTTTCTTTTTGTAAGCATTGAGGGCTATAAATTTCCCTCTCAGCACTGTCTTTGCTGTATCCCATAGGTTTTGATATGTTGTTTTCTCATTTTCATTTGCCTCAATATATTTACTGATTTCTCTTGCTATTTCTTCTTTGATCCACTGATTATTTAAGAGTGTGTTGTTTAATCTCCATATATTTGTGAACTTTCCCTTTTTCTGCCTGTTATTGATTTGTAGCTTCATTCCATTATGATCAGAAAAAGTGCTTTGTATAATTTCAATCTTTTTAAATTAATTGAGACCTGTCATGTGACCCAACATATGGTCTATCCTGGAGAAGGATCCATGAGCACTTGAGAAGAATGTATATCCTGATGCTTGGGATGTAATACTTTAGAAATGTCTGTTAAGTCTAGTTGATTTATCATGGTATTCAAGCTCTCTTTTTCCTTATTTATCCTCTGTCCAGATGTTCTATCCAATACTAAGAGAGGTGTATTGAAATCTCCAACTATTATTGTAGAGAAGTTGCTATCTCCCTTTAGTTTTCCCAGTGTGTGTCTCATGTTTTTTGGAGCACTCGTGTTAGTTGCATATGTATTTATGATTGTTATTTCTTCTTGGGGAATTGTTCCTTTTATTAATATATAATGACCTTCTTCATCTCTATAAAAGTTTTGCATTTAAAATCTATTTTGTCAACACAACCAGCAAGATGGCAGCAGAGTAAGGAGCACCTAGAATCAGCTCCTGCTACAGGGCAGTTAGTAATCACCCAGAGCTATCTAAAGCATCTGTTTGGGGGCTCCAGGAGACCAGAAGAGCATCCTGCAACATCCTTGAAAGAATAGAAGGAGGAACTGCCCATCTGCAGAGAAGATTCGTAAGTAGAGCACTCCACGCCCTAGAGCCCGGTGCCCATCCTCCACTGGAGGCACAACTGCCTTGGGAGCTGTTATGAGGATGGAATTGAAAATTCCATTTCCCAGAAATGGGGTAGGAAGAGACAGTTGGGCACCACCTTCAGCTACTGATTAGTAAATTCGGTGGGCTAAAGTATAATCCTAAAAAGAGCTAAAGTTGGAACCTGTCCAAGTCAGAAAGAGGCTGGTAGCCGCCATGTTAACTCTGCGCCTGACACGAGGGGAATGGGCCTGACTGAAAATCACAGTGCTGGTAGAGACCAGCTTCTTTCCATCTAGATCAGATTGCAGCTCTAGCCTAAGCCCCAGGCCCACCTTGAGCAGGGAAGAAGCTGGGGGGACCGGCACCAACCTCTCTGGGAAACTATATGCCATGCCAAGGAAGCCAGTGATCATCCTACATTGGCAGCACAAGCCACCCCAGGAGCTATTCTGTGGCAGGAATTGGAAGCTCCATTTCCCAAAAACAGGGGAGGAAGAGATGGTTGGCCACCGATTTCAGCTACTGATTAGTAAGTTCAGATGGCTAAAATATAACCCTACGAACAGCTAAAGTTTGAACATGTCCAAGTCAGAAAGTGGCCATTAGCTGCAATTTTGACTGCACCCCAGCATGAGGGGAAGCCAGGCTGACTGAAAATCACAGTGACAGTAGACACCAGTTTCTTTCACCCAGATTGGCCTGCAGCCCTAGCCTAGGCTTCAGCCCCACCTCAAGCAGGGAGGAAGCTGGCAGGTCCTGCACCAGTCTATCCAAGTAACTGCAGGTACATTGAGCTGGCACAGGCTGAATAATCGGAAGCCTAGTGGGGCAACTGTGGCCATCTTGGACCTGCACTGCATAGATTGCCACTCACACCTGCAGCTCCATCACTGCCCCGGGTAGGGGAGAAAGGGGCGTGAAGCTTCATCAGTCTCTCTGGGCAACTACAGTCTAGACCTGCAGAACTTGGATTGTTACACACAGCTATGGCTCTGTCCCTACCTCTGGCAAAGGAGAAAGTTGGGAGAAGCTTCATTGGTCATTGGGGCAATGAGGGCATCTTTAGCCTCCATAGCCTATAGCACCAACTACATCCTTGGCTCCTACTACTCAACCAGCAAGGCAGAAAGGACTAAAGAGAAAAACTGTACCCAGAGTAAATACTCTAGTAAGCAGATGCAAAGACACCAACAAAATATTACAATCCACACCAAGAAACAGGAAGATATGGCCCAGTTAAAGGAACAAGATAAGCCTCCAGAAGGCATAAAAGAGTTGAGACAACTAATCATAGATGTTCAAACAAATCTCCTTAATAAATTCAATGAGATGGCTAAAGAAATTAAGGATATTAAGAAGACATTGGATGAGAACAAAGAAGAATTTGAAAGCAAACATAGAAAAATAGCAGATCTCATGGGAGTGAAAGGTGCAATAAATGAAATTAAAAATACCCTGGAATCACATAATAGCAGATTTGAAGAGGCAGATAAAAGGAATGGTGAGCTTGAAGAAATGGCCTCTCAAAGTGAACATACAAAAGAACAGATGAAAAAAAGATTGGAAAAAATTGAACAAGGCCTCAGGGAACTAAATGACAGCAAGAGATGTACAAACATATGTCATGGGTGTCCCAGAAGGACAAGAGAAGGGGAAAGGGGCAGAAGGAATATTTGAAGAAATAATGGTAGAAAATTTCCCAACCCTATTGAAGGACATAGATATCCATGTCCAAGAAGCACAATGTACTCCCATCTGAAAAAATCTGAATAGACCAACTCTAAGTGACATACTAATCAGAATGTCAAATGCCAAAGACAAAGAGAGAATTCATAGAGCAGCAAAAGAAAAGCAATGCATAACATATAAGAGATATCCAATAAGATTAAGTGCTGATTTCTCACCAGAAACCATGGAAGCAAGAAGACAGTGGCATGATATATTTAAGATACTGTAAGAGAAAAACTTCCAGCTAAGGATCTTATATCCGGCAAGATTGTCTCTCAAAAATAAGGATGAGTTTAGAATATTCACAGATAAACAAAGACTGAGAGAGTTTGTAACCAAGATACCTGCTTTGCAGGAAATACTAAAGGGTGTGCTACAGCCTGAAAAGAAAAGACAGGAGAGAGAGGCCTGGAAGAGTGTCTAGAAATAAAGATTATATCAATAAAAGTAACTGAAAGTGTCAAAAGAGTGGTAAAAATAAAATATGACAGATAAAATCCAAATATTCAGGAATAAACTTAACTAATGGGATAAAGCACTTATATTCAGAAAACTACAACTCGTTGTTAAAAGAAAACCAAAAATGACCTAAATAATTGAAAAATATTCCATGCTTATGGATTGAAAAACTAAATATCATTAAGATGTCAATTCTATTCAAATTGATTTGCAGATTCAATGCAATCCCGATAAAAATTCCACCAGCATTTTTTTTAATGGAAAACATGATTATCAAATTTATTTGAAAGGGTAAGGGGTTCCTGAATAGCCAGAAACATCTTAATAAGGAAAAGCAAAGTTGGAGGACTCTCATTTCCAGACTTTAAGTCATATTACCTAGCTACAGTGGTTAAAAAAAAAAAAAGCATGGAACTGACATAAAGACAGACACATAAACCAATGGAACTGAAATGATAGTTCAGAAACAGACCCTCACATCTATGGTCAAGTGACTTTTGACTAGCCTGTCAAACCCACCCAGCTTGGGCATAACAGTCCATTCAAAAAATGGTGCTGAGAAAACTGGATACCCATAGCAAAAGAAGGAAAGAGGACCCCTATCTCACATCTTATACAAAAATTAACTCAAAATAAATAAAAAACCTAAATATAAAAGCAAGAACTATAAAGCTTCTAGAAGAAAATGTAGGAAAATACCTTCCAGACCTGGTGGAAGGTGGTGGATTCTCAAAGGAGATAAGAGGAGGACTGAGATGGACTACTGATATTTAATGTATGTAGAAGTTTTTAATTAGCTTTACTGTAAAAGTGTGGAAATGTACAGAATTGATGGTAACACATTATAATGAGTAACAGTTTGTTTATAAATGGGATGTGGCTGAAAAGTGTAGTCTAGGGATGTAAATGCAAATTGACAGAAAGCTAGAGAATAATCTAGGGATTGAATAACACAGTAAACCCAGAGGTGGATAAGAATTGTGGTTGGTGGTACAGGTGCAAGAGTGTCCTTTGTGAGCTAGAGCGGGTGTGCATCAGTATTGCAGGGTGGTGGGGATGTGGAGAAGCATGGGAAAAATACAACTGGAGTGATCTATAGAGTGTGGTTAACAATAATAATGTAATATTCTTGCATCCATGCCAAGGATGTACTATGTTGATAATGGGGGAGTATGGAAAATGTGTGCCAAATGTATGCTGTGGACCTGGTAATAATCAGATGATATTATCTCATAATCTGGAACAAATGTTCCACCACAGTATGGTGTGTTGATAAGAGGGGTCTTGTTTGGGAATTCTGCACATGTGCATGATTGTTTTGTAAGTTTACAACTTCTGTCATAAAAATATATTTAAAAAAGAATAATAGGGTGTGTTTGGGGAAAAATACACCAAATGTAAGATAAGGACTATAATTAGTAGTAAGATTTTGTCAATATTCTTTCATAATTTGTAACAAATGTCTCACGACAATGAAAGGTGTTGGTGGAGGGTTGATGTATGGGACCCCTGTATGATGTAATGAATGTTTGCTTTGTAAGTTCACAAATTTTACTATACACTTATTGTTTATGTATGTCATGTATAAATAATATAATAATAATAATAGGATGGGGGAAAATACTTTGGTTTGTAGTAATATTTTGAGGATGCTCTTTAATCATTAGTTTAAAAAGTTTCACAATAATGCAAGGTATTGGTGGTAGGGTAAGGTATGAGAGCCCTGTATGATGTTATGTATGTTTGTTTTGTAAGTTCACAACTATTGCTATACTCTTATTGTTTACGTACATTCATGTATGAGTGATACACTTTAATAAAATTTAAAATTTTTTATCTATTTTGTCACATATTAGAATCACTACTTCAGATCTTTTTTGGTTACTGTTTGTGTGAAATATCTTTTTCCAACTTTTCACTTTCAGTGCGATTGTGTCCTTGTGTCTAAGGTCAGTCTCTTTTAGATAGCATATAGATTGTTCATCTTCTTTTTTGTTCATTCTATCAGTCTGTCTTTTAGAGTATTCAATCCATTAATGTTCAATATTATTTCTGTAAAGTCATTAATTACTTCATTAATTTTATCCTGTGGCTTTCCATTGTCATATTTTACTATTGTCTTTCTTTTTACCTTTTTAGTTACTCTTACTAATAATCTTCATTTCTACTCTTCTCCAAATCACTCGCCTTGTCTTGTCTTTTCAGGCTGCAGAATTCCCTTTAGTATCTCATAAATCTGGTCTTTTGGTAACAAACTCTCTCAGTTTTTGTCTGTGAAGACTTTAAAATCATCCTCATTTTTGAAGGACAGATTTTCCAGATAAAGAATTCTTGCCTGGTAATTTTCCTGTTTTAGAATCTTAAATATGCCATACCACTTCCTTCTTGCTTCCATGTTTTCTGATGACAGTTCAGCACTTAGGTCACAGAGCTTCCCTTGTGTGTGATGCATCACTTTTTTCTTGCTACTTTCAGAGCCCTCTCTTTATCTCTGGCATTGACATTCTGAATAGTAAGTGTCTCAGAGTAGGTCTATTCAGATTTTTTCTGTTTGTGGTATGTTGTCCTTCATGAATATTGATGTTTATGTCTTTCATAAGGTTGGGAAGTTTTCAATCATTATTTCCTCAAATATTTTTTCTGTCCCTTTTCCTTCTCTTCTCCTTCTAGAACACTTGTAACATACATGTTTGTGGGTTCTGCATTGTCATTCAATTCCCTGAGACCCTCTTCCATTTTTTCCAATCTCTTCTCATTCTGTTCTCCTGTCTTTTCAAGTTCAGATGCTCATTCTTCCAATTCACTATTCTGGCCTCCAACAATTCAAATCTGATGTCATATGCTTTTAATGTATTTTTAATCTCATCCATTTTGTCTTTCATTCCGATAAGCTCTGCTGTTTTTCTTTGCAGACGTTCAAATTGTTCTTTATCCTCACCCACTGTCTTCTTAATGTCCTTTTTCTCTTTAGCCATATTTTCCTTTAACTCCATAAATTGATTTAGGAGATTTGTGTGAACATCATTGATTAGTTGTCTTAAATTCTGTGTCTCATCAGGGTTTTATATTTGATCCTTTGGCTGGGCCATATCTTTCTGTTTCTTATTGTGACTTGTAATTTTTTGCTGATGTCTAGGCATCTGATTATGTTAGTGAATTTACTCTGATGGTTAATTTCTCTCTCTGGATTAGTGGTTTTGTTTCATGGCTTTTCTTTGATTTTTGGTTCAACTTATTCTAAATCTTTAAGTTTGCCCATCTTAAGTTATCAAAACAGGGCTAGGGACCCACTAATGTGGCAGAAACCAGATTCAAGAGTGCCTAGGCATGAAAGACTCCAAAAAGTTCTTTTACTTTTTGCAGTTTCAAGGCCTGCCTGCAGATGGCACTCTTTGCTGAAGCTTCTCATGGAGGTGTCTCTTTCAACCTCCACTTCCTGGTAATTCTGATCTGGCCAGAGCTGAGATTCAGAACAGACTCCTCTGTCCAAACTCACCAAAAAGAAACCACTCTCTGTCCTCTGCAACACCCCACCTCCTCTCAGGGAGGAAAATATCCATTCCATTCTCAATTGGTCGCAATGAGCCACAGGTTTTACCCAGTCTGTTCACCTTAAGGATGGGGGATGGGTAGCATTCCCAGCCATGGGGCCTAGTAATTCATGGTTTTCAGCTTCAGCCTCTTCATCTCTCTGTCCCTCTCCCTCCTGGACAATGCATAGCACTCTCCTGGTCTTCAGACCCCCAAAGCAGCTCCCTCAGACAGTTTTTTGCCCTTCCTCCATTGTTTTTGTAAGAGAGTAGAGCCTTGCCATCTACTCTGATGCCATTTTCAAGATTTCCTTCTTATAGCTCAGTACAATGGTCAGTTTTTATAAATGTTTCATAGGTTTCTGAGAATGCATGTTTGCTAATTTGCTAGATATAAGGGTCTGTATATGTGTCTCAGTTTTCCAGGGCCACCATGACAAATAACATAGGGTGGTTGGCTTAAATAAGAGGAATGTACTGTCTCAGTTCTGGAAGCTAAAAGTCCAACATCAGGATATTGCCAGGCCATGTTTTTTCCTAGAATCTGTAGCATTCTGGAATTCTAGAGCCAGCCTGATCTCTGTCTCCATCACATGGTGATATCAATATCCTTCTCTGGCATCTACTCTGGTTTCTACTTCCTTGTCTAATTTCTTTTGCTTATAAAGACTTCAGCCATATTGGATTAAGATCCATTTTCATTCAGTTTGTTCTCACCATAATGAAAAACATCTTCAAAAGTACTGTTTACAAATGAGTTCACATCCACATGTGACTCACCTAAATTAATAATATATTCAAAGATCCTATTTAAAATGAGTCATTCCCTAGGACTAGGGGTTAGGACTTAGTTATGTCTTTTATTGGGGTGGTTATAATTCAACCATGAGCAATATGTCTTTTAAATCAAGTTTTTAAATTGTTGTCTAGGTCTTCTAAATTTTTCTATTTTGGGTAGGGCTTCTGGTTCTCCTATCAATAATTGAGAGAGGTTTTTTTTTTATACTTTCACTATGATGGTGAAATTCTCAATTTTTCAGTGTATTTCTATGAAATTCCACTTTATATACTAAAAATTATTAATATTTATATAATATGCATTTATTTCATGCATGCAAGCTTAGGATTATTATGTATTCCTGATGTATACAATTTTATCATTATGTAACACTCTTTATTCTAAATAATATTTTCCCTCTTTAATTATATACCAATCCCATATATTTCTTGACCTATGTTCATCAGATATACTTTTTATCCTTTTAATTTTAGCCTTTCTACATCCTAAAGTTTTATGTTTGTTTCTTACAAACAACAGATAACTGACAGTCTGATAACCACTATCTTTCACTTTGTACAGGTTAATTTGGGGTTGGACTTGTATTGCCACCTTAATTTGTTTTCTGTTTGCCCTGATTTTCAAATCTCCTTTTTCATTTTTATTACTTTTTACTTTTTTGATTTAAGGATTTTGTATGTTCGTTTATTTTCTTATTCTATCACCACCCTCATCCCAGTCCCTATCACTGGTGTAGAACACATATATTCTTTATTCTTAAGCAGTAGCCGTTCACCATGCAAATTTAATGCAATGTAATATAAATATTTTAATATTAATGAGCAACATAAGAACTGCACACTCTTTTAACTTTGATCACCTCTACCCAACTCACATGTTATTTCTGCTATTTTGGTTTGGTCCTTTTTATAACCCTTAGATGATATTTTACTATTATATTATACAAGCAATATTTCTGTTGATTTACCTACATATTTCCCAATTTATTGCTTCCCATTCCTTATTATATGACACACCTTCCCTTTAAGAACATTTTCTTTCTTACTGAATTCAACATTTAGAAATTCCTTTAGTGAAAGGCCTTTTTTGTTTCTGTAAAAGTGTCTTTATTGTTTTCCTCATTCTAAGACAGTTTTCCTGGGCATATATGTCTAGATTGAAAATCATTTCCTCTCAGCATGTAAAAAATTTTCAGCATGGTCTGGATTCCATCATTTCTTCCATAACTTTATTTGTTGTTCCTTCATAGATAATAATCTTTTTTCCCCTTTGTTAGTTTAAGATTTTCTCTTGATCTTTGGTGTCATACATTTTCACAGCATTATGGCTAGGTATAGGTTTCTTTTTACTTATCCTGCTTGATACATTTTATTCTTCCTGAATCTGTGAATTCATTTCTTTCATAGCCATTTTCTCTCCAAATGTTTCTTCTCCTCTGTTCTCTTTATTATTTCCTTCCAGGACCCCAATTGTACATGCTATATCCACTCATTATATCTTCCACATCTCTTGACCTCTCTTCATGTTTTCTCCCTATATTTCTCTGCAGCATTCTGGGTAATTTCCTCAGCAGAGAAAGAACTCTCAGTGGATTATTTCTTTAGGTGTCTGAGGATCTTTGATTGAGAGTCCAAATTTGGTTGATCTTAATCTGTGGGAATCCTGGAAGCCACTGGGGAGATCCTTTCCTCCTGAAAGGATATATACTTGCTTCTGCTTGGGACCACTCTGACCCCCTTTCAAGGTCACAGACAGTTCTATCTGTCACTGGCCCTAAACAGCATCCTGATTTCACTACAGGTAAAATCAAAACAACCCTACCTTTTGGTTTCCTGGGTTTGTGGGAGAGAGAGTAGGGTCTTGGAGATTTCTCTTTAAACCCTGAGAATCCAGAAATAACTTTAAACAGAATATTTTATCTAATATCTAGTCATTTTGAAGGTGATCCATTCAGAGTGTCTGGTCCACCATACTGCCAGTAGTAGAAATCCAAGCCTAACCCTCTTCATATGCCCCAGATTAGGCAGCATTTGGGTTCCTTAAGAAACCCTAGCATTGCTGGGACATATTTTTGTATTTATTCTTAGCTATTAGAGCCCTTCCTTCCTTTGAACCTATATACCCCCAGAAATCTTAACAATGGGAAAATGGAATCCAGAACTTAAGTTGGAAGGAAATTTAAAGCCCCTCAAATCAAACCACAACTTGCTCTTTAAATCCTCTACAACATGTTCAAGTGGTCTTCTAGCCTCCCCTTACATCTCTGAGTGGCAGGGATCACACTATCTCCCGAGCCAGCCCATTCATTCATTCATTCAAAAAATGTTAATTGAGTCCTACCAGGTGACAAACATGGAACCAGGCTCTGGGAATGCTACGGTGAACAAGATAGACAATATCCTAGCCCTCATGAGAGCTCTGACAGTGAAAAAGTTCCAAATGTAACAAGATAATCTCAGATAATGGTTATGTTTATTAGTTTGCATGTCATATCGGTCAGGATTCCACCAGAGACACAGAACAATGAGAGAGAAAAAAAGACATTTGTTTATTGCAAGGAATTGGCTTATGCACTATGGGTGCAGAACCATCAGGAAGGTCAGGCTGGAACTCTCAGGCATGAGCTGAAGCTTCTGTCCAAAGGTAGAATTTCTGTTTTTTTCAGGGAAACCTCAGTTCTCTTCAAAAGACCTTTCAACTGATTGAATCTGGTCCACCCAGATAAGGATAATCTTCCTTACTTAAAGTAAGCTAATTACAGACTTTAGTCACATCTACAAAATATCTTCACAGTGACACCTAAATTAGTGTTTGATTAAATAACTTGGAACAATATCCTAGACAAGTTGATGCATAAAACTGGCCATTACAGGTGCCTTCTGTATGCTAAGAACTGTTTTAGGCATTTTGCATTTCTGATCTTTATGCCTTTTTTTTTTTTTTTTTTTTAAATATGGAACACTTCACGAATTTGCGTGTCATCCTTGCGCAGGGGCCATGCTAATCTTCTCTGTATCGTTCCAATTTTAGTATATGTGCTGCCGAAGCGAGTACTCTTTATGCCTTTTAATGGCCCTTGAATTAAATGTTATTATTTGTATTTTAAAATGAGAAAATCGTGATTCAGAAAAGTTAAGCACTTTATTATTGCTTTTGTTGTTGTTTTTATTACATGTGGGGAAATTGAGGCAGCATGGAAAGATAAAATAATCTGTCTTTATTACACATGCAAAGCCCCTAGCACAATGCCTGCTCCGTTATGAGGCTCATTCAATATTAGTTCCCTTACCAAATTGTCCTTGCATCCATCTTCATTTTAAGATAGCTGCTAGTAGCTTTGCCTTCCGCTGTGGGTAGAAACAATGCTCACTCACTTTGTGTGAGTGTATGTGTGTGTCTGTGTGTGTGTGTGATGGAGGAGGGAGGCTTGCAGGGTAGTGCTGTTGTGATACCACAACTAGAATGGAAAGTAATGTTTTTGCCTTCACTGGGATGTCGTTCCTATTTTTGCAACTGCTTTGAGCCCAATACATGATATTGTACTTACTGAATCTTTTTTTTTTTAATGAAAGAAAATTCTTTAGTGACCCCTTTTCTCCTAGTAACAAGTCATTTTCCACATGCGTGAACTAGATAGTTGGAATACTAAATGCTTATCAGAAGTGAAGGTCTATTGTATTTTAGTGCACTTTCTCATGGATATTTGGGGCATGCAGTTGAGAACAGCAGTGATGGTAGTAAAAGGTTAGTGTTGATACTGGGTGTGGAGGATGACAGTGGCAGCGGGGAGAGAGGAGTGGACCTCACTGCTCTGGCTGGTTCCTTTGGCCCAGGTAACTTAGGTAGTTGTGACTGACCACAATTTTCATAATAAAGATGACTATCACAAAATACCTTTGGGCACATTCGGATAAGTAGGCATAAATAGTGTTGTTTTTTTTTCAATTAGGGTCTAGGTGGGACCTGTGACTTAGTCATCTTCATAATGAAGTTCTCCTTTTATGCCAATCAAGACATAAACAATCTTTGAAGTTTAAGCCAAAATCTGAAACATAAATGTATGAACAATAATATGAATAAGCACTTTTGTCTAACACTCTTTTACAAAACATGTACACAATATGGTGGAATAGGGGAAAACACTGTATTTTGAGTTATACTCAGGGTAGTAGACTGCTTTGCTGTGCCATGTTCATTGGCTTCCCCCAGGAGGAGTAAACCCTCCTCCCCGTCTTTACCCCATGACTAGACCCCTGACTTAATTTGGCCAATAACTGCTTGGGGAAATAGAGCCATAGAGCAGTTCCATCTCCTGCCTTCTCCCTGTTCCAGAAGACCAATACATTCCAGGTAAGGCTGCCCCTTCATCCTGGGGCACAGAATAATGTGGGTGTCGAGCTGAGCCTCAGCCAACCTGCAGTGGGCCTTAAAGTGAGCAAGAAAGGCCCGTGTTTGTATAAACACTGACATTTTAGGTCCCTCTTTGACCACAGCATTGTTTAGTCTAAAGAGACTGACACATCTGAATTTGATTTCTGGCTCAATCACTTGTTAGCTGTAAATCTTGAGCAATATATTGAAAATTCCTAAAAATCAATTCCCTCATCTATTCTATAGACAAGTAGCTAATAACTCCTTCACTGAGTTAATTGAAAAGTAAATGAGAAAATTATGAAAATGGCCTAAATAATTCCTGGCACTTAATCAGTTGCTAATATAAATTAACCTCCACCTGTCAACTCCATATGGCACATAGTAGGTACCCCATAAATGATGAAATCTTTCTGTCTAAAGTTTCTAGCCATCCAGTATATGGTTAAGCATCACAAAAGACAAAGGACTCATTTAAATTTTTGTTTCCATTCCTTCTTCTCTTTTGAGTAAAACAGAACCTTCTTTAGTAAAAGACTAACCCCAAATTAAGCTTCTACAAAAATAGACATTTCATCTGAGGCCAAAATTTTATGACAGGCAATGTTTTTAATTTTTATGCAAAGAGTAGCATTTTTTTAAACTTTATTTTGTACATTTAATAATTGAAAATATAAAAAATTAAAAACTAAAAAGTAAACACAGATGAATAAATACATGTATTTTTCAATTAAATGTACTGGATACATATAAAAATTTTTTTTTAATCAAACAATATGTTACACAATGTATTTGGTTCACAGTAACGCAATCATACAGTATTTGTCCTTTTGTGTCTGGCTTGCTTCGCTCAACATAATGTCCTCCAGGTTCATCCATTTTGTCATATGCTTTAGGACTTCATTTCTTCTTACAGCTGCATAATATTCCATCGTGTGAATAGACCACAGTTTGTTTATCCGTTCATCCTTTGATGGACACCTGGGTTGTTCCCAACTTTTGGCAATCATGAATGTCGTTATGAACATTGGTGTGCAGATGTCTGTCCGTGTCACTGCTCTCAGTTCTTCTGGGTATATACCCAGTAGTGGTATTGCTAGGTCACATGGCAAGTCTATATTCAACTTCTTTAGGAACTGCATTCCCACCAACAGTGAATAAAATGTTCCTATCTCTCCATGTCCTCTCTAACACTTGTAGTTCTCTGTCCTTTTAATAGTGGTCATTCTAATAGGTGAGAAATGATATCCCATTGTAGTTTTAATTTGCATTTCCCTAATCATTAGTGATGTTAAGCATTGCTTCATGTGTTTTGTGTTTGTTTTTTGTTTTGTTTTGTTTTGCCATTTGTATTTCTTCTTCGGACAAATGTCTATTCAAGTCTTTTGCCCATTTTTTAATTGGATTGTTTGTCTTTTTATTGTTGGGTTGTAACATCTCTTTATATATCCTGGATATTAAACCCTTATCAGATATGTGATTTCCAAATATTTTTTCCCATTGAGTTGGCTGCCTTTTCACCCTTTTGACAAAGTCCTGTGAAGTGTAAAAGTGTTTAATTTTGAGGAGGTCCCATTTATCTATTTTTTTTCTTTTGTTGTACATGCTTTGGGTGTAAGGTCCAAGAAACCACCACCTACTACAAGGTCTTGAAGATGTTTCCTTATATATTATTCTAGTAGTTTTATGGTCCTGGTTTTTGTATTTAGATCTTTGGTCCATTTTGAGTTGATTCTTGTATGGGGGTGAGATAGGGTCCTCTTTCATTCTTTTGATTATAGATATCCAGTTCTCCCAATGCCATTTGTTGAAGAGACTGTTTTTTCCCTTTAGCATTGACTTGGTAGGTTTGTCAAAAACCAGTTGACTGTATAGGTGAGGATTTATTTCTGGGTTCTCAATTCTATTCCACTGATCAATGTGTCTTTCTTTATGCCAGTACCATGCTGTTTTGACTACTGTAGCTTTGTAATATGTTTCAAGGTCAGGCAGTGAAATTCCTCCCACATTGCTCTTCTTATTTAGAAAGGAGTAGTATTTTTTAACCATATAAAATAATTATATCCAATCCACAAACTAATGATACAAACTATGATGCAGCAGGTTTAAAATAAACCACAGTTCAAAGTTTAAATTGAATGCCCAAAACCTCCCTAATATTAAGTATGAGATTTTTCAGGCTGAAGAAGTAACCTCCCTGGCAGAAGGATAAACTCAATCAAGTCCACTGCTTGTTGCAGGCTGAAGCCTCCCATCCCAAACCCACCCACGGAGAAAAGAGAAGGAAACAGAAAGGAATAACCATTTTCTAAAGGACAGCCATATGCCTTTCCTTCTCTACATGTAAAACACTGAACATCTTTGCAAGTAAAACTCATATTTCCCAGAAACACCTGAGTCTCAGAAAGCAGAGGAAACTTTCAAACATCTCCCAGCTACTAGTTGATCTTAAATGTCTTTGACACATGGGATTCATTAATTAAAAACAACCCCCAGGGAGCTGATGTGGCTCAAGCAGTTGAGTGCCTGCTTCTCACATGGGAGGTCCCAGGTGCAGTTCCCGGTGTCTTGTCAAAAATTTAAAAATTAAAAAAATAATAAAAACAAGCAAACAAACAAACAAACAAAAAAAAAAAAAAAAAGCAAAACCAACTCAGGGGAGCTGATGTGGCTCAGTGGTTGGGCAATGGCTTCCCTACACTGATTCCCCAGCCCCAGTACCTCCTAAAAAACCAAAAACTCAAAATGGAATAAGAAGCAAAGCACATTTTAAAAATAAACACCACTGATTAAGCCCTTGACATGAGCCTGGTGTTTGGGATATGTTATCTTTAATCCACACGAGAACCCATTTTATAAATTACTAGTCGGAGGTTTAGAGATGTCTTACCCAAGGTCACACAGTGAATAAGGACCAGAGCCACAATTCATACCCGCATCAGCTTTTACTTAAAAGATGGGGCTTATTCTTGTGCATTCTACAGAGCTGTTTCACCATCTTCTCTGATTATATACTTCAGGAGGCACTTTTGAAAACAGTGAAAGATGATCTTCATTTGTTTTTCCCGAGGTCTGCCAGAGGCAGCAGGGTTAAACAAGGATACAAAAACTTTCCCTTGTGAATTGTTATGCACTTCCTTTTACATAAAGCATTGGCTTACTTCTGTGACTAGCATAAAGAATATTTTATTTTTATTATTACTCATTAGAATGCTCACCAAAAGGGAGGCTAGAATTCTGAACTTCTTCTCCAGTGAAAAGACTGATGCATTTCACTGGAGGTACTATTGTTCAGCCAAATTGTCTCATTCTGCCCAAACACAGCCTATCCCCATTTATGTCTCTGGTTGCTCTCCAAGGAAAAAGCTCTGCCTGCTTCTATGGAATGTCCATTTAAGGGAGCTATCAAGTACTCAAGTCTGGCTTCATTCAAACGAGGCTGTTTTTCAATAAGCACATTAGATGCCAATCTTCTTGTCTTAAAATTTCTAAAATTAGAAATTAAGCAAAATCTTAATTTCTCTTCCTGCAGGCACTTGATCCTACATCTTGGGGGAATTCTGAGGGATGGCAGAGCATTCTCCTGTCTGAACAATGGGGAATCAAGGAAAATGACTTTCCCTATCAGCCCTACCTTAGAAGTTTATGGGGAGCTCCTGGGGCCCTGGGGTCCCCTGAAGCTCCATGATGGTGGAGCCGAGTGGCTGATATACTCCTGCCTACATTAGCATCATCTGTTGAACAGAGCCAGACAGTCTTCAGTTAAACAGCCTGTATTTCATTCAGGAGAAATTGGGAAGGCAAGGGCTGACTCACTTTCACTAGCACCTTACTCCTCAAAGTAAATCCATGGACAGGCAGCATCAGTATCACCCTTAAGCTCTATAGAAATGCATACTTTCAGGCCCACCTTAAAAGAACTGAATCAGAATCTGCATTTTAACAAGATGTCCAAGTAATCCATACACAAGTTCAAGTTTAAGAAATAACAAAATGAACAGTGGTTGTCAATTCTGGATACACACAGGTTACCATGAAGCTTTAAGAATTACTGATACCTGGTTTCCGCTCCCATAAATTTTTATTTAATTGGTCTGGAGTATGGCCAGGGCATCATGATTTTCAAAGCTCTGGATGATCTTTATGTGCAGCCATGGCTGAAAACCACTTTAAATTCCTAAAACAATCCAAGCATTATTATTGATGATTTTGCAAGTGCTAATGAAGTGATTTGTAGGTAGGTTGGTGGGTGAAGATGTATGCTATTATCTGGTACTGACTTAGTGCCCAGTCTTTCTTTCCATTGGCTCAACATATGACAATGGAAAGGAGAGGAAAACTCAACTTGTCTTAGGGAGATTAGTCATATAATTGGGTACTAATGCTCTAATATCTCTAATCAATGAAAACCAAGACTCAAGTAAAGTAATTGAGGAATAGGGAATAATTTGGTGGTTGAAACCTACTAATGCGCTTCCATTCAATTATACCCCATTCTGTGACAAAAGACAACCAGATATCTCTTTTTTTAAAAGCAGTTTTATTGAGATATATTCACATATCATAAATCTATCCAAAGTATATAATCAATGGCTTTTAGTATAATCACAATATTGTGCATTCATCGCACAAAAAAATTAGAACAATTTCATTACTCCATAAAGAAAAACTCTACACCCCTTAGCAGTCACCTCTCAATCCTTCCACAGCCCTACATAACCACTAATCTTATTTCATCATTTTTTATTTATTTATATTTTCATGTTAAATAAATGGAATCATACAATATGTAGTCTTTTGTCTGGTTTCTTTCACTTAGCATAATGTTGTGTTTTTTTTGTCTGATATTCACATCTTGTAACATTAACATACATTTGTCCAGTTTCAAAAACCAGTCATATATGCAATTTTATGCATATTTATATATCACATGAGGTTTTACTATGCTATACAGTCCCATGTTACGTTTTCTAGCTTCCTTTTAGTAATTTACATGACCTTAGACTTTTATTTTCAACCACTATCATACCCATATAATAGCACTGATGGTTACCAAAACTATCATATACTTTCACCTTTTCTATTCATTATCAAAGATTAACACACATCCTTTTTAACCAATTCTGTACTAGTTAACCCTCAGCTTTCTATTCTCTAAACTCATTCTATTTTCTAGTGACCCATATTCAAGTTATTAACTCCATGAGATTACGCAATATATTTAGTTCACATTAGTGCAATCATACAATATTTATCCTTTTGTGTCTGGCTTGCTTCACTCAATATAATATCCTCCAGGTTCATCCATGTTGTTATATGTTTTATGACTTCATTTATTCTTACACATGTATAATATTCCATCGTGTATATATACCACAATTTGTTTATCCATTCATCAGTTGATGGACACCCGGCTTGTTTCCAACTTTTGGCAATCACGAATAACACTGCTATGAACATCGGTGTGCAGATGTCTGTTTGTGTCACTACTTTCAGTTCTGCTGGGTATATACCCAGTACTAGTATTGGCAGGTCATGTGGCAAACCTATATTCAACTTCTTTAGGAACTGCCAAACGGTCCTCCACAGTGGCTGTACCGTTCTTCATTCCCACGAACAGTGAATAAGTGTTCTTATCTCTTCACATTCTCTCCAGCATGTGTAGTTCTTGGTCTTTTTAATAGTGGCCATTCTAATAGGTGTGAAATTATATCTCATTGTAGCTTTGATTTGCATTTCCCTAATTGCTAATGATGTGGGACATTTTTTCATGTGTTTTTTCACCATTTTTATTTCTTTTTTGGGTGTCTCTTCAAGTCTTTTGCCCATTTTTAAATTTTAATTGGGTCATTTTCTTTTTATTGTTGAGTTGTAGCATCTCATTGTATATCATGTATATTAAACCTTTACCAGATATGTAATTGCCAAATATTTTCTCCCATTGACTTGGCTGCCTTTTCACCCTTTTGACAAAGTCCTTTGAGTTACAAAAGTGTTTAATTTTGAGGAAGTCCCATTTATCTATTTTTTCTTTTGTTGCTCATACTTTGGCTGTAAGGTCCAAGAAACCACTACTTACTACAAGATCTTTAAGATCCTTCCCTACATTTTCTTCTAATAGTTTTATGGTCCTGGGTTTTATATTTAGATCTTTGATCCATTTTGAGTTGATTCTTATATAGGGAGTGAGATAAGAGTCCTCTTTCATTCTTTTGGTTATAGATATCCAGTTCTGCCAGCACCATTTGTTAAAGAGACTGTTTTGTCTTGTTAACATGGACTTGGTAGGTTTGTCAAAAAACAGTTGGCCATAGAGGTGAAGGTTTATTTCTGGACTCTCAATTCTACTGCACTGATCTTTATGCTAATATCAGGCTCTTTTGAGTACTGTAGCTTGTAATAGGTTTCAAGGTCAGGCAGTAATATTCCTCTCACATAGCTCTTTCCTTTTTAGAATGTTGTTTTAGTGAGAGCTAAGATTTATATGTCTAACCCATCGGCCATTTCCCACAATCCCTCTTAATTGATTTTCTTATGTTGAACCACCCTTGCATACCAGGAATAAATCCTGCTTGGTTGTGATATATAATTCTTTTGATATGCTGTTGGAATCTGTTTGCAAGTACTTCTCACATATACTCGTTAGAGATTGGTCTGTAATTTTCTTTTCTTGTAGTACCTTTCTCTGGCTTTGTATTAGGGTGATGTTGGCTTCATAAAATGTGTTGGGTAATTTTCCCTCGTCTTCAATATTTTGGAAGATTTCAAACTAGATTGGTGTTAATTCTTCTCAAAATGTTCGGTAGAATTCACCTGTGAAGCCATTTGGTCCTGGACTTTTCTTTTTGGGGGGATTTTTGATGAATGATTCAATCTTTTTAAGTGTGGGGAGGGTTACTAGTGTTGAGTGTTAGATGTGGAGGGGTACGTGGGACAGGTCATACCTGGGACAGGCTTCTATGGAATATGTAAGTGTTCATTTTGTCATAGTGTGTTATATCAGTGGGTAGAGACCCACACAATAATCAAGAAAATATCTAACTCTTTTCCTGGGGAGTCCTGCTATGTTCTCAATTAGAGGGACGAGAATCCTTTGAGAACATAAGCAGTGTCTAATAAAAGAAAACAGACCAATATGTCAAGCCCTCAATATTATTGCAAGTAACTATGAATCTTATTCTTCAAAAATTGAAACTTAATGATAAACATAGTTTCCGAGAGGAAGGGGAGGGAGAATAGAATAGATGGAATATAGGGCATTTTTAGGGCATTAGAATTGTTTAGCATGATCTTGCAATAACAGTTAGAGGCCACTTCAAATTTTGTCAAAAGCTATAAAAATATACACTCCAAAAGGTAAATCATAATGTAAACCATTGACCATGATGAGTAGCAATGCTTCAATATTTTTACATAAATTGTAACAAATGTACCATCTGCAAGTAAAATGTTATTATAAGGGAGAGGGGAAAGGGGGTATGAGTTGGGTATAAGGGAATCACTTGTATTCTCTATGTGACTTTTCTGTATTCTAAAACTTCTTTGAAGGTAAAATGAAAAAAATAAGACACTGAGGGAATACATGGAAATAAATGTCACTGTACATACAAGACAACAGATCTTACAGTGATGAAAGACACAATGTCTAAATTTTTTTTAATTTTTTATTTCAATTTTTTTATTTTTTTGTATTTTATAGGTTATTTTTTTAATTATTTCATTTTCTTATCAGTTTTATTTGATTATTTTGTTGGCATCATTTTTGAAGAGGTTTTGGGTCACAGAAGGGTCACAACAGTGTCAAGGGAAGATCACTGGTGCAGGGTGTCAGTACTAGACAGATGCATGGGAAGAGGTTCACCTGCAGCATGCCTCTAAGTCATGTGAATATGTTCAAGTGTTCATGGGGCATTGTTTCAGTGGGTGGAGATCCACAGAATAACCGAAAGAATATTGAATTCCCATCCTGGGGATTTCTGCTACATTCTCTAATAGGACAGCAAGAATCCCCTGAGTGCAAGAGCAGTACCTAGTGAAGGAAGACAGATCATTACACCAGGTCCTTGATATTGATGATGGTACTTATGAACCTTTTCTTGTGAAATTGAAACTTAGCCTAGTATTATATATTGCCTAAGGGTTATCTCCTGAAAGCCTCTTTGTTGCTCCAATGTGGCCTCTCTCTAAGCCAAACTCAGCATAAAAACGCACTAACTTCCCCAAAACATGGGACATGACTCCCAAGGATGAGCCTCCCTGGCACCAAAGGATTATTACCAAGTGCCAACTAGCTATGCATCTGTAAAAAGACCTTGACCAAAGGGGAAATGGTAAATACAAATGAGATTTTATGGCTAAGAGATTTGAAAGTGAGTCGGGAGGTCATTCCAGAGGTTATGCTTATGCAAGTCTCAGCAGTATCTCATTGATTGCCACAGTAAACAGTGCTTCAAATAGTAGGGTTCCTGAGGGCTCTAAAAATATCCAGAAACTCTAAGCAGGGCAGACAGCTCAGGAATTTCGCACCCTGTCAGTGGGCCTCACTTTGGAACTTATGTCCCCAGTATAACAGAGTTAGACTCATTTATAGGTTTTCTACACATAACTCTTCTGCCCCTTTAATTTGAACCCATAATTAGCGCTATACCTGATAAATATATGTCCCAGAGACTTATATCTTTAGTCTGTCCATGTGCCAGTTGAGCCCTGAATTTCAGCAGACTTACAACACCTACTCTCCAGTTATTTGGACTCACCCAGGGCAACTAACAAGGACATGATGATGGACAACACCCATCCCAAGGAACAGAGAGTGTCTGCAACTCCAAGCAAGAAAGTCCCATCCATCTGCCCCATGGGATTAAGCCCCCTCTCAATTAGAAGCAGAGTGGGCATCACCATCCCAAAATCCTTAAGATTGGGGAATGAGCAATGGACTAAAGTAGACTTCTTATTATTCTACTATAGACTTATTATTATTTGCACAATGGAGGAACACTTATCATTAATGTAAAGGCAATGGCCACCAAAGGTTCTGAGGGATGGAAGAGGGAAGAATAGGTGTAATATGGGGCCATTTTAGGGACACTGGATTTGTCCTGCATGACATTGCAGTGGTGGATACAGACCATTGTATATTTTGTCATAACTTACAAAATTGTGCAGGACAGAGTGTAAAATATAATGTAAACTGTAGTCCATGGTTAGTAGCAATGATTCAATATGGGTTCATCAATTGTTACTAATGTACCACACTAATGTGGGATGTTGTTAATGTGGGAAAGCATGGGAGGGGGAGGGAGTGGCACATATGGGAATCCCTTATATTTCTTATGTAACATTTGTTTAATCTAAAGCTTCTTTAAAAATTAAAAAAAAAAAATTAATTTAAAAAACGTGATTGGTCTGTTGAGTTCTTGTACCATCAGTGTAGATTGTTTGTGCATTTCTAGGAATTTGTCCATTTCATCTAGGTTGTATAGTTTGTTGGCATAGAGTTTCTCATAATATCCTCTTTTGAGCCTCTTTATTTCTGTGAGGTCAGTAATAACTTCCCCCATTTCTGATTTTATTTATTTGCATCTTCTCTCTTTTTTCTTTGTTAGTCCAGCTAACGGTTTGTCAATTTTATTGATCTTCTCAAAGAACCAGCTTTAGGTTTTGTTGGTTTTCTCTATTTTTCTGTTGTTTCTGTTGTTCTCAAATGCCTTTATTTCTGCTCTAATCGTTATTATTTCTTTCCTTCAGCTTGCTTTGGTAATAGTTTGCTGGTCTTTTTCTAGTTTCTCCAATTGTTCAGTTAGATCTTTCATTTTAGCTCTTTCTTCTTTTTAAAATAGGCATTTAGGGGTATAAATTTCCCTCTCAGCATTGCCTTTGCTGTATCCCATAAGTTTTGATATGTTGTACTCTCATTTTCATTCATCTCAATGTATTTAATAATTTCACTTACAATTTCTTCTTTGTCCCACTGATTGTTTAGGAGTGTGTTGTTCAGCCTCCACACATTTGCAAATTTCCCCTTTCCCATCTATTATTGATTTCCAGTTTCATTTCATTAAGATCTGAAAAGGTGCTTTGTATAATTTCAATCTTTTTATATTTATTGAGACTGGCCCTGTGACCTAATGTGGTGTATCCTAGAGAAAGATCCATGACCATGAGCTCTTGAGAAAAATGAATAACCCACTGGTTTGGGATGCATTGTTCTCTATTCAACTGTTAGGACTAGCTCATTTATCATATTGCTTAAGTTCTCAGTTTCTTTGTTGATTTTCTATCTAGTTGTTCTATCTAATGATGTGAATGGTGTGTTGAAGTCTCCAACGATTATTGTAGAGATGTCTATTTCTCCCTTCAGTTTTGCCAGAGTTTGCCTCATGTATTTTGGAGTACCCTAGTTAGGCACATAGATAGTTACATAGTTATTTCCTCCTGGTTAATTGTCCCTTTTATTAATATATAATGGCCTTCTGTATGTCTTATAACCATTTTGTATTTAAAGTCTGTTTTGTCTGATGGTATAGCTACTCATGCTCTTTTTGGTGTGGAGTATCTATTTCCAACCTTTCACTTTCAGCCAGTTTGTATTCCTGAGTCTAAGGTAAGTCTTTTGGAGGCAACGTATGGATGGCTCATGTTTTTGTTTTTTTTTTAATCTACTCTGTCAGCCTATATCTTTTGATTGGGGAGTTTAATCTATTCACTTTCAATGATATTACTGTTAATTCATTATTTACTTCCACTATTTTATTCTTTGGCTTTCCTATGTCATATCTTATTTTCATCTTTTTTTTATTCTTTTGTTTTTCCTTTCTGCTGTTCTTGCCTTCTATACTCTCCTACAAGCCTCTCTTTCCTGTCTTTTTCTTTCAGGCTGTAAGGCTCCCTTTAATATTTCCTGCAAAGTTTGATTCTTTTTAATGAATTCTCCTAGTTTCTGTTTGTTTGTGAATATTTCAAACTCACCTTCATATTTGAAGGACAATTTTGCCAGATAAATAATTATCAGCTGGAAATTTTTCTCTTTCAGTGTTCTAATTGTATCATACCACTGTCTTCTCACCACCATGGTTTCTGATGAGAAATCTTCACTAGGTCTTGCTGGGCATCCCTTGTATGTGATGGTTCATTTCTCTCTTGCTGCTCTCAGAATTTTCTCTTTATCTTTGACATCTGACATTCTGAATAGTATTTGTCTTAGAGTAGGTCTGTTCATATTTATTCTGACTGACATGTAGTTCATTTCTTTTATGAGAATTGGAAAACTTTCATCCATTATTTCCTCCAAACTCTTTCTGTCCCCTTTTCCCTTATCTTCTCCCTCTGGAACTCCCATAACATGTATGTTGTTACATTTCTTGCTATCATTCAACTCTCTGAGCCCCTGCTCAATTTTTTCCATTCTTTTCTATATATATATTCTTTTCTCTCTTCAATTTCAGCTCTTCTGTCTTTAGTATCACTTATTCTTTTCTCTTTCATTTTGAATCTGCTATTGTATGCCTCTTATGTGTTTTTTTGTTTGTTTGTTTGTTTGTTTGTTTTATTATGGGTAAAAATCAAAATTCTCACAATACATACAAACATTTGCAAAATGATATATAAATCTCACCTATTTTGTTTTTCATTCCCATGAGCTCAGTTACTTTTCTATGCAGACTGTCAAATTTTTCTTTGTGCTCACTTAGTGTCTTCTTGATGTCCTTTATCTCATTAGCCATATTGTCTTTCAACTCTTTAATTTTATTTTGGAAATTTGTTGGAATCTCATTGGTTAGCTGTCTCAAATTTTGTGTCTCATCTGTGTCTTTGATATATTCCTTTTCTTGGGCTATTTCTTCCATTTTCTTAGAATGGCTTGTAATTTTTTGCTGATAGCTAGGCATCTAATTATGATGATGAGTTTACTTTGTTGCTCAATTTCTCTCTCTTTTGGAGACATTTAGTGTTGGGAGACTGTATTATTGACATTCTTTTATTCTTGGTTCAACCTGTTCTACGTCTTTAAGATTGTCCCTGTTAGTTGCTCAAATCTGTGCCACGGACCCAGTAATGGGTTGCAGACCCCCTTCCTTGAAGAGGTGGCTATAAAGGCCAGAAAAAGCTTCTCTTACTTATTTACTTTTAATTCCCTCACATACACTTTGTTGCTTGACCAGCAGACAGCACTCTTCGACAGGCCTCTCAGTTCATAGCCTGGTTAAAATGTGTTTGCTCCAATATAGACCAGATCAGTGTGACAGAGGCTCCTGCCTGAAGGCTAAGAGCCTTGTAAATCAAACTTTCTCAGAGACAGTTCTCCAACCTTTGTCGGCAGTCACCTCTCTTTCCCCGGGTGGGAAATAATCCCACTCCCTCTGCATCCTCAACAAATAGTCTTGGTCAGTAGGGGTGTTTGAGAGGGTCATATCTCTTTAGTCCTGTGCAGGCTCCTAAGGCAAACAATGGTGCGGCCCCACCTGGTCAGGAAGGGCTAGTGGGACCCAGCAGACCAAATTTGTGGGTCAAAAGTTGAATCAGCCTTAGGTTGCATTCCTCTCTCTCCTTTTTCCTGGGGAAGTGGATCTCTGCAGACCCCTTTGTTTGTAGCCATAGGCCCAAGGCCAGAGAATTCAATGTTTTCCCCTCATAGGGTCAGGGAGGGGCACCAGCAGCTACAGCTGCAGTCTACCCAGTCTTAATGACGAGGTTCCTTTCTTGTTCCTCTCTCTCTTCTGGGCCATGTCCAGCCTTACCCTGGTGCCCTACATCTTAGAGCTTTTTATTCCCAGGTTGTTTCTACCTGTCCTCTAGCTATTTTTCTGTGAGAGTAGAAAGTCCTGTGTCTTTCTAATCTTCCATTTTCCCAGAAGTTGCCAAATACTCCTTTAATTCAAATATTTTCTCTATTCTGGCATCAAAAAGTTTCTCTAGCCTAGATCATAAAATAATCCTCATGGAGGATGCTCCACTATCAACAATGGCTAACAAAAAGAATTATATACAAAAAAAAATATTTATTTCTTTTCAAATAATAGAACATGGAATGTCTGCAGTAAGAGAAAGTATGGGAGAAATCTAGGTTTTCTCTAGTCCTAGAGTTTAAAGCATATACAACTAAAGTGGATATACTAAGGAAGTGAAAGTGAAATGGAAGAGAAATGGCCTACCATTTTGGGCCCCAGGGAGTCCCATAATGGGGAGAACATGTGGTAGATTGCTGATTCAGCCTGGACCAAGGTTGACTGCTTGTAACAGCTTCTTTAATAAATATTCTCCTTGAATTTATTTTTCCTAGAGTGGCATCAAACTAATAATTGGTCTGTTGGGAAAGGTAACAAAAACTCTATGCAATAAGAGAAATGACATTTCCCATTTATTTGTGTATGGCACTAAATCTAAGAGTCCTTCAAAACCAGTGAGACAATTTAAAAACTCCCAGGCACATTTTAGCCTGAGAAAGTCTTGAAATCAGCAGAAGCTGTATAGCTAGGGTCAGGGAAGTATAAACCGAGAAGATAGCATAGGGCAATAAAGTGCTCTTTCCTCACATTAAGTCTCCCTTCTTTTCTGCTCTGGTGAAAACACATCTGGAGACACATTTTCAGAAGGCTAAACTTCATTGTAATTTCCTCTCTTTAGTCTATTCTCCCTCTTCTCATGGTGTATGTAGGATTGATTACAATCCTCCACACTGATAGGTTAATGTTTTAGCTATCTAGCTGCCAGAGCAAATACCATACAATTGGTCGGCTTAAACAATGGGAATTTTTTGGCTCATGCTTTTAAGGCTAGGAGAAGTATAAATCAAGGTGTCATCAAGGTGATGCTTTCTTCCCAAAGGCTGGTATTCTAGGGATGGCTGCTGGTGATCTTTGGCACTTGGTTGACTCTATCACATGGCAATGCACATGGTGGCCTCCCCTGGCCTCTCCCTTCTCTTCTTGACTTTCAGCTCCTGGCTGATTCCTCTGAGTTTCTCTCTCTCTCTCTTTCTGGCTTTCCCTATAAGACCTTCAGTAATATAATTAAGAGCCATCTTGAGTCAGATGGGTCACACCTTAACTGAAGTAACCTCATCAAAAGGTACTATTTATAAGACTTAAGTGCACAGGAATGGATTAAGTTAAAGAACATGTTTTTTTCCTGGGGTGCATAGCTCTAAGCCATCAGAGTTGGGATATAAGGCAATCCTGTCAGGAATCCTTTGATCTGTTCTTACAACTTTTCTGTACATTTGAAATTATTTCAAATAAAAGCCTAAAATCTTAACCAAGTAAATAAATAACAAAGGAATAAAAATGACTCCTTTGCTTCCAATACCATGTTCCATTTTGGAAGATCAATGCCTAAGTCCCTTCATGTGCCACTCCACCATATGTCATTCAATTCCTCATATTATGAGTGAGTTTATCTAATGCTCTATAAGACTGTGAGCTCCTCCAGCAGAAACAATGTCTGATTCATTTTTCAGTCTGCCACAGAAAGACCAGACTTAAATATTTCTCTTAAAATATTTAGGTGAAAAAAAATCATGAACGTGTCAAAGCAAAGCAGTCAGGATGGTGGAATTCCTGAAACTATACATATGATAAACATGTGAAAGAACTGAGGCGATTTAGACTGGAGAAGAAAATCTGCATATTATAAACTAGTTATGTGATTTATTTAATGATTAATAGTCTAGTCAGGTTTTTATTTATTTTTGGGTCAGTTTTAATAAATTATAATTTTCTGGGAATTGTCCATTTTATCTGTTTATTTTTATTATCATAAATTATTTAAAAATAGTATTTTCTTGTGATGTTAAATTTCCATGTCTATAGTTCTATCTTCCTTTTAATCATAATCTTTTTCCTTGTGCCTTTTCTTTTGTTTATTTATTTCTTTTGTTTTCTTGATCATTCTTGCAAATGTTTATTTTCTTATTCTTTTCAATAATAAACTTTGAGCATTTTTAATCATCTGCCTTATTTTCTCTTTCATATATTTATGATGGTATTTTTCTTTCTTTCTATTTTATGTGTTTATTCTTTTGAGGTGTTCTTTTCTTTATCTTTGAGTTGGGAAGCTTGATTAATTTTCAGCTTTTTTCATTTCTAATATAATCATGCAAATGTCATAATTTCCCTCCAAGAACAATAATAACTGTATGCAATGATTTGAAATGTGTTATTTTCATTATCATCTATTCATAAATATATTCTAATTTCCTCTATATTTTTTTCTTTGAATCATGAGTTAATTAGAAGTATGTTTTTTAGTTCCTAGCCTGAGAGGAAATTTCTAGTTGTCCTTTGTTATTGATCCTCCCCTTTTTTTTTGCATTGCGGTAAGAGAAGAAACTTTGTATGATATTAATCCATTGGTATTTATAGAGATTTACTTTGTTTCCTAGTACATGATCAACTTTTTGAAATATGACATGTGTGCTCAAAACCAATATATGTTCTCTTGACTTATTCTATTCTTCATCTCTTAACTGCTTTCATATTTTCCATCTGTTTTCTTTCTATGCTGTATTCTGCATAATTTCCTTAGATATATTTCAATTGAGTAATTTTCTCTTTATCTGCATCTAATCAATTGTTTAACTGACCTATTAGCTATTTTTCTTTTTTTATTTCCTGAAGTATTACTTATTTTTTTATCAAATCTGTTTCTTTTATTATTAACTTATAGTTTACATTTATTCTTTCATATTTTAATTATTTAAACATAATTTAGCACTTTCTCAGATTTTTCTATTAGTCAAAGTTCTTAGAGTATTCATTATTGTGTATTGAGAGTATCTCGAACAACTAGATTAAGCTTGTTAAAGCTCATCTCTAATATAATTTCATTACTTTTTATCTCTTTTTTCCTACTAAATTACCAAGATATTCACATTAAAATAATTTACCTATGACTGAGGATTTACCAACTTCCTTTTTTAGTTCTCTCAATTTTTGCTTTACAGATTTATTACATCATACAAATTCAGAATTGATATAACTCCCTGAGGAATTGTTCCTTAACAAATTATGTGGTGATACTCATTATTCTTAATAATGCTTTTTGCTTTATCTGATATTATTAAATCACTTTACTTGGGCACTTATCTTTATCCTAATATATATTTCCCAACCCTTTATTTTCAACCATTTGCATCCTTGTGTATAAATTTGCCAACCGTTTATTTTCAACCGTTTGCATCCTTGTGTATAAATTTGTCTTTTGTTAATAAAATATAGTTAAATTTTATCCAATGATAATATCTATCTTTTAAAAGGCAACTTTAGACTATTCACATTTATTGTGATAATTTTTGGTTTATTTTTATTTATGTCTGTCCTCTTATTGCTTTATATTTAACATGCTTTCTATTCATGTCTACTTTTTTCCCTTTTTGCTTAACTTCTGTTAAATTGATCAAGTGTCCTTTTTTATTCTTCAATGAGTTTGATGATTATCCATGCTATTGTCTCCTCTTTCGTTCATGACTTTGGCATTTTAAAGCCTATCAATATCTTCAGCCACCTTTTAAGCAACTCAAGGACCTTAGAACATGTTAACTATCACCAGCACTTGCTGCATCATATATTGTTGTTTCCAAGTGTTTTTGTTTCATCTTGTTTTGACCCTCCAAAAATTAAGTATTATTATTGTAATTTATATAATCAATTTTTTTTAGATTTATCCATGGGATAACTTTATTCCCCATTTCTTCATTTACCCTGCATCTTCATTCCAGGGTCAATTTTCATCTTTCTAAAGTCTATTCTATTGATCTAAAAATCTTTCTTTTGTCCTTACTCTTGAATAATAATTAAGTATAGAATTATAGGATGATAGTTTTATTTTTTCAAACCTTTGAGGATGATATCCCATTATTCTCTAGATTCTTTGCCGCTAATGAGAAGTCTGTCAGACAAGTGGTAATTTCTTTCTAGGTATTCTGTCCTTTCTTCATTGATATTTTTATGTTTTTTTTTTTTCTCTATTTTGGTACTCTGTGATTTCACTATGATGGGTATAGGTCTATGCTTACTGCTTTTTAGTTCTGTACTTATACAGAATATATTTGAGGTATCAGGTGCTTTTTGTCCATTCTAAAAAGTTCTCAGTAACAACTTCTTTAAATATTACCCACCCCACACTCACATTCCTTGTTTTCTCCATCTAAACTATTATATTAGACATATTTTAGATCATCTTATTCTAGTCTCCATCTCTTAACCTCTTCCATATTTTTTATCTTTTTCTCTCCATGCTGTATTCTGGATAATTTCCTTAGATATATTTCAGTTCAGTAATTTTTTCTTTATCTGTGTATAATATATTATTAAACCCATCTATTAGCTATTTTTCCTTTTTCTTTTCTTGAAGTTCTACTTGCTGTTTATCAAATCTGCCTGTTTCTTTTAGTATTGACATACTTTAAATTCATTCTTTCATATTTGAATGTATTTAAACATCTTTCTCGAATTATTCTATTAGTCAAAGTGCTTAAAGTATTCATCATTGTGTTTCGAGAGTCTCTCCTTCCAGAAGTATATTTGCATTTGCTTCTACCAGCCATTCAAAGAGTATCCCTAACCTAGAACCAATCTTACATTAATTTCTCAGCTTTGAATTTTCTAATGAAAGATTGACCCTACAGTTTAAACTGGAACCTTAAATCCATGTGAATCACAAATACAAGGTTAAAATTATTCTCTTCTTTTCCTCAACCAGAGCTCAGATACTAGCTACAACAAAAACTCGCACACAATCTTTCTGTCATCTCCTGCCAGAGGGAAGATTCTTTTTTTTCTCTTCCACACTTTGATGATCCTGGATTTATACAAAATTCTTGGTTACAGCTGCCTGTCTATGTAGGACCAAGATATCATGTCATGTATGCTAGTTATTATAACTACAACAGAAACTAACTCTCCCTCCCTACCCCTGCCCTGGCTCCAGGCAGTTATATTACCAGCTCTTAGACTCTGTTCAATTCCCACTTTATTTCTTGAATCTAAAGATTTATCTTTCTTTCAAACTCAGCTTATGATTTTAAAGAATATTTTGTTATATTTAAAGAGTTTTGTAGGTTCCATAATAGGGAGTGATAATAGCAGATTTTTCAAGTTATATAGTCTGCTATATGTACTGCAAGTACCAGAATGTTCTTTGAATGACTTTTCCATTGTCCTCCATCTGCTGGTATTTATTTTCTCTATGATGGGGAGGTGGGGGATGTAGATGGAGAGAATAGGAAGGAAAAAGAGGGGCAGGGGAAAGGAGGAATACCAATTTGAGAATCAGTAAATTAGTAGTCATACATACACAGTGCTGGCCTTATCTCTACTTTGCCATGTTACCTTTGGCAAACTGTGTTTCCTCTTTTAGCCTTTTATTTTTCTTCTATAAAATGATGGGATTAGATTATAATGGTTAACCCTTCCTGGCACTGTGCTGCATACATTATATTATGCACATTATGTTATATAACTTACACTGAAATCCTTTTAGGAAAGTATTATTATCCTTATCCTTTAAATTTAAAAAATGCAAATAATGGAAAGGTTAAATAATTTAGCCAAGATCTCAGAATTATAAGTGGCAAAGCCATGATTTGAACCCAGGTTTTTTTTCTTATTCTGAAGCCTGTCTCTTAAGCCCTATGTAATTCCCTCCTTTAGTCCCTATGTGAAGTTTCCTGTCATCTCTAACCTTCTGTAAGACTCTAATTGCTCTTCAATCCCATATGTATGTGTAACTTTCATTTTTCAGCCTGTCTTCTTCAGGGTCTCAATGTTCTCTAGCTCTACAAATCTAATACACTTCTTTTCCTTCTCATCCTAAGTCACCGCCATGTATAATTATTGGTTGAATTAGTATTTTATGACTGTTTTAATACAGGCTTCTTGAAAGATGGTTTTTGGGAGGCTGGGCATTATTCAACATATATTCTTACACACATATCACATGACCAGACATGAAGTTCAGGGCTCCCTGCCTTGCGTGACTTTGCAGGAAAGGATTTGGGGTTGTTGTTTTCACAGGAACGTCCACTGAGTGAGATCAAAGATACATTTAATTTCCTCAGAATGCAAATGGCCTTCCCTTTGTATTTAGATGGCTTGTAATATTTCTCCTTCAGCAGTCAAATCATGTTGGGGAGAAAAAAGGAAAATAAGCAAAGCATATCAAAGCCTAAGGGCTTGCCACAGTGCCAGGTTTCTCATATATTTTATTTCATTCATTCCTTCCTTTAACTTACATATTGATAAAATAAATAGTTATTGGGAATGCATTTGTTTCCTAATTATTTATTGAGCACCAGGAAGCAGCTCAGCATGGATGATAAGTAATGAATAAAACAGATGTAGTATCTGTCCTCATGGAACTTACTAACTGCTGGAGTGACAAACAGTGAACAAATACGCATACAACTAAATATATGCCTACTAATTGTGCTGGCTGATATGAAGGGAGAGTTGGGTACTGTGAGAGAGGGCTTCATTGAGAACAAGGAAGTGGGAGAAGGCTTCTCTGCAAAAGTGACTTTATTTTTTGCTTAAAAATTATTGTTTTAACATATATAGCAAAAATAAATTTTGCCATTTTTAAGTATACAATCCATTGGCATTGATGGCATTCACAGTGTTGTGCAACCATCACCACCATCCATTACCAAAACATTTTTTATCACATCAGAAACTATACCCAGTAAGCAATAACTCCCCACCAATATCCATAGTAGCATTTTACACAATAGCCAAAAGGTAGAAACAACCCAAGTGTCCATCAATAGACAAGTGGATAAATTAAATGTGATATATCGTATGATGGAATATTATTTGTCCATAAAAAGGAATAAAGTTATAATATGAACTTGAAAATATTATGCTAAGTGAAATAGTCAGACAAAGGAGTGGCTTTTAATATGAGCCCTAAAAGATGTGAAGAGTGGGAGGAAGAGAATTCTAGGAAAATGAAAAGCAAATGGAAGGTCCTGGAAGAAGGGAGAAATTGGCACTTTCAAGGAACTCTAAGCAGACTCAGGTGTTACCCCAGATGAGGCTGAGTTGCTAGGGAGCAACAAGATCACTGGTTCCTTAACCACATAAACGATGGTGGCTACGACTCTAAAAGGAACCCATTGAATGTTTTATGCTAGAGGGTGATTTGACATGTTTTATGTTTTTAAGACCCTTTCAGACGGTTACTTTGAAAATAGATTGGAATGCATCAAAGTGGAAGCAGGGAGCACAATTTGGAGCTTCCTGCAGTGTCTTAGCATGCAGTAGAAATTATTTGAACTAGAGTGGGAGTGGTAAGGTGAAGAGAAGTGAATATTTCAAGGTATATTATGAGTTAGAATGAAGATGGATGCTGAGCTGGACTTTAGAGGCAAGGAAGAGGAAGGCTTTAAGTATGCCTGCCACGTGTGTCTCTTGGAAACCTGGGTGAATGGAAACAGTGTCTATGCAGGGGTAAAACATCTACTCTCGTCAGAGCCTGTCCTAGTTTTCCAGGCTCTGTGACAACTACCACACAGTGAGCTAGCTGGCTTAACGACAGGAATGCATTGTCTCACAGTTTCAGAGGCTAGAAGGTTGAAAGCATACTTGCAAGTCAGCAATGTTTGAACTTCCTTGGCTTTCTCATCACACAATGAAATGCCCTCCATTCTCCTCTGGGTTTCCACTGACTTCTTGCTTCTCTCTGTGGCCATCTGGGAGCCTGGCTTTGTTTTTCCTCTCCAGTCACTTGGGCCACACCTTAATGTTGGTTTTAACCAACATCATCAAGAGATCCTATTTACAATGGGTTCACACTCACAGGAATGCAGATGTAGATCAAGAGCATGTCTAACATTGGGTACGTAATTTAGTCTACCACAGGTCCTAAGCAAGTGCTGGCAGTTTAGACTGTGGCTATGACACAGGATCTGAGTATTTTGGTTATGTGTGTACATAAACATTTTATTTGTCGAGCTTCCAAGCATATGTATTCTTTATTCTCATTACAATCCTTTGAGGCAGGTAATATTATTATCCCCATTTACAGGTGAGGAAACTTAGACACAGGGAGGTTAAGTACCTTGCAGCTATGGGATTTGAACCCAAGTAGTCCTGGGGCAAGATCTGCATGCCTAAGCACTTCACCATGGCTTCTTTTTTTCCCAAGCATCTCCTAATCTAGACTAGAGAAATACACAAAAGTCAACAATATCAGAATAGTGAGAGAAATGGTATAAGCATAATAATCGCTAACATTTTAGATGCAGAATACAGAGATGTACAGAGTGCCAGGGGACACAGAGAAGAAACTTGTACGCTTACATTAAGAAAATGGCCTTTAAAGGATGCTTTTTAATATAGTAGAAAGTTAAACAGAACACGGGCACTTAATGAATGTAAATGTCTTTGAGGCAGCATCGTGCTCACCTTTGTAACTCCAGGACCTCGCCTCTGCAGGTGGTAGGTACACAGTAAATGTTTCATGAAGCTACCTGAAATGAAAGGCACCGCAAACAAGTACATTACCTCCTGACACTGCTCTCGCCTAGAGTTTATCAGGTCATTTCATTTCCCCCCACTTTTAATAAATACAATAAAGGCAATGGCACATATAGAGGCAGAATAACTTTCCTAGATTGGCTATAATGATGTTGTCTCCAGGAACGAGTGATCTAATAGCAAACACTGTCTGCAATTTCTGTGAGTTTGCCTCCAGAAATCTTTAATGAGTTTACCTATAGAGTAGCATTGCTAATTATTTTCATTATTAGCCAAATTTTACTACACTACTTTATAAATTAGAATGCAAACACATATATTCACAAACAAAGCCTGCTCCTTCCATACCCCCTACATTTGAATTATGCTTTCCAGGAATTTTCACCGGAAAGATTTCATATCATCTCTCCTGTGTGGGTGGTCAATTACATTCTGCCAAAATCGAAATGGAAACTTTGGGGGATTGCAAGATGTTTGTGTTTTCTGAGTTGACTGTGCCCACTCCCTCTCCAGAAGCTCTGGGAGGCCCCGTTGTGAAATTAACATGTTTTGTTACATCCTGGCAGACCTTGCCTGGATTCTTTACTCTCCGGGGTTCCCTGCACTCAATCAAAGCAATCCTCCTTCCTCATTCCCAGTTGCGCATTACTTAAGAGAAGCTTATTGATTTTGTCCCTGAAATGACACAATCTTATTTTCAAGTGTTGGAGATGTGTATTTGCAAGTGTGGAGAAAGGAGATTTGGGACAAAGTAGAGTGAAATTAGTACTGAATTATTTTTTTCATTCAAAACACAACACAAACAAAAATATATGTTGAATGCTTCTCTGTGCCCCGTAGTATTCAGGTCTAAAGTTATGGGTTTTTCTCTGAGATATAAGCTATATATCTCAAAATAAATCTACCTAGTGGGCCAAACACCAATACTGTTGCACGTTTATTTCTTTATAACATTTTTAACAAAGCATTTTTAATGCCTTTCTCAGACATCCAATGAAAACTGTCATAATTTATTTGAAATCACTTCGTCATTTGTCACACTCCACAATCTCAGATGTTCTTCCCACACCAAGGATTTAGCTCTCTGATTAATTTATTTCCCCATTTAAATTCTGTTTATTTTCCATAATGTTCTTTTTGACTATACTGTCATTGGCCCATGGTAATAACTGATCATGTTTGCTTAGTGAGAGAGTTAATGTTCATTTGCAGATGTCTCATTCCTTCCTAGAAGCCAGAAGTTGGCCTTGCCCTTTTGCAAGCTGCTTGGTCAAGGTTATCTAAATGAGTATATGTTTAAAAAGTAAAGGGCAGTGTCCTGAAGATGCAAGCCTCATGGTTTTGTTGTTTTGCTTTGCTTGTTTTTTGTTGTTGTTGTTTTCCATTTAGTTACTCTTTTTAATTTCTCATAGCAATACTTGGTAGTTTCTAATGCCTTTTTAAAAAATGTTTTCATTAGAGAAGTTGTGGGTTTACAGAACAATCATGCATAAAATACAAGATTCCCAAACACCACTCCACCACCAACACCTTGCTTTGGCGTGGAACATTTGTTAAAATTGACGATAGCACTTTTTTGTAATTGTACTGCGTTTAACAGTTATTCCTTTGTTACAATTGATGAAAAATTATTAAAATAGTACTATTAACTACTGTCCATAGTTTACATCAGGTGTATTTTCCTTATACACCACCCTATTATTAGCACTTTGTATTAGTATTGTACATTTGTTATAATTCATCAAGTAATATTCTTATACTTGTACTATTAACTATGGTCCATCATCTGCAATCAGGTTCACTGTGTTATACAGTCTTATGTCTTATCATTTCATTTTTATTCTAGTAACATATATGGCCTGAGGTATCCTCTTTTAACCACATTCACCTATGTAATTCAGTGTTGTTAATTACACTCACAATAACGTGCTACCATCATCACTATCCATTCCCAAACCTTTACAATCAACCTAAATAAAAATTCTGTATAAATTAAACAACAACTCCTCATTTTTAACCCCTAATCTATCACCTGGTAACCTATACTCTAGATTCTAACTCTGTGAGTTTGCTTATTATAATTAGTCCTTATTAGTGAGATCAGACAATATTTGTCCTTTTGTGTCTGGCTTATTTCACCAAACATAATGTCTTCAAGGTTCATACATGTTGCCCATGAATCATGACTTCATTATTATTATTATTATTATTATTATTATTATTATTATTATTCCAATAATCCGTGTATGACTTGTATCAAGAAATATGCCTTTTTATTGTTCAATTATATTCTCTTATAGTAATTAAAGAGTAGAGTTGCATATTGAGGATACAGTACTACTGGGTTTTGCACTTACCCTTTTAGTTATCCTTACTCATGTTTTAATCTTTTACTTTGACTCCACTCACAGCCACATTCCTAGAATTGTGATTGCAGTAAATCAAGGCCAGGGGTACAGGATGAAATGTTTACTGTTATTTTAAGTAATTTTTGCATTTTTATTCAATATTGTACCATCTTTCTAAAAACATCCTCAAGCAAACATTTGACAAGAACATACTCTGGGTCTTGGGAGAAAAAGGAAGTAGCATCCCCTAAATCCTTCTGAAAATCTGCTTCACTAAATCTTGAGAAAAAGGAAACCAAGAAATTTCTTTCTGCAACTTCACGTCTTCAGATGTGATAATGACAGACAGGTATACCAAAGCTGTCAGCTTTGGAAATCAGAGCTATTCCATTCTTCATTCAGGTAATGAAAGCATATTGCCTTGGGGCAATATATATATATGGAAATTCTTTCTTCAGCTGTTTTAATTACTAATTACAACTGCACATGAGTATGAATTTGGGAATTTGTGAAATTGGATTTCTCACAGCAGTGATAAAAGACTGAAGCAAACTTGTGGGAAAAAAAAGATATTGTACTCACTGAAAATATCTTTGCACTCGTTATTTGATTAAATTTTAATGTTATTTAAAGTATGTACATGTGATCCTTTGAATTTCCCACTGCGTAGGTTTGAGTCTTGCATGTGGACTCCAGAAACATATGTTCTCAAACTAAACCTATTGTGAACCTTTGATTGGATTAGATCAGTTAAGGACCATTTGATTAGATTGCTCCAGTAGGGCATAGTAGGGTGGGTCTTAATCCTCCTACTGGAGTCCTTTATAAAATGAAGAATAAAGCCACAGACGCAGAAAAAAAGGCAGCAGAGACAGAGAGAAGCCTCCAGAAGTTGAAATCAACGAACTCAGGAAAGAGAAATGCCCCAGGCAGGGCAGCCCAAGGCTGAATCAACGAGGCTCAGAGAAGAGGGCAAGATGAGTGGACACTGCCATGTGCCTGATCACCCACAGCTGAGATCAGGGAGAAAGTGAGCCTGGAGGAGGAGGCAGAGACCAGCAGAGCCACCACTGTGCTTGCCATGTGGCAGGAGTCCAGGATCACCAGCATCCGACCTTCTATAAGACAGCACCTCTGATGATGCCTTGATGTGGACATTTTCACAGCCTCAGAACTGTGAGCTTTTAACCTAAACAAAATCCCACTGTAAAAGCCAACCCATTTCTAGTATGTTGCTCCCAGCAGCTTTTAGCAAACTAAAACACCCACTTATTTCATTCTGCATTTAGGTGCATAATATAACTATCAGTAAATGACAAGAATGTAACTAAATAGAGGCAAGCTGTGCTTATTTCGCAAATAATTTTTCACATATCTACTTGGATATCAAATAGACACTTCAAATATAAGTTGTCTGAAAGTTAGTTCTTGCTACCTCACCCAACCCTCTCCTCCAACCTGTTCCTCCCCAGTCTTTCCCGTCACAGTAAATGGTACCACTCTTGACCCAGTTGCTCAGGCTAGAAACCCTCCCTCTGGTCAAATGACTCCTCCCTCTTCCTCCAACCAAACCTCAGCAAGCTTTGCCAATTTGCCTTCAAATAAATTTTGACTCCATCCTTTTTCCTTTATCTCCACGCTCATTACTTTGTATGATTTTTCAGTGCCTGCCCACTGCAATTGAACTAAAACCCAAAGTCCACCCTCGGACACTATGTAAATCTCACCCACCACTCTCCCTGCTCATCTCCTAACTCTGAACATGTCTGGCTCTTTCCCGTTGCTTCTCCTTCACTCATGCTTTTCCCTCCTCTGAAAATGTTTGTTCCTTGAACTTGACTCTTTTACATCCTTCAAGTCTTAGTTTAGGTAGAAATCCACAGTGAAATACCCTTGTCCATGATCCTTCTACCTATCCTATGCCATTATTTGTTCCTTTCTCTCATAGCACTTATATTAGTTTATAATTACTTACTTTTTAATTTGTGAATTTTCTGTCCCCCTGAGAAACTGTCAGTACTATGAGGGTAGGATGGTGTCTGCCTTACTTACCTGAGTATGCCAAGAACTGCACAACTGCCTAACGAATAGCAGAACTCGAGAAAAATGTGACTGAATAAGTGAAATATGATAAGACATAAAGATACATAGACAAGGCAGACACAGTTCCTGACCTCATGAAGCTCACAGTCTATTAGGGGAGACAGACAGGAAAATAGATAATAACAATATCCAGACACAAGATTTATATAGTAGCTAAGTACAAGGCAAAGTCATGGCAGCAAAAGACCATACTGATGGTGGTAAAGATAGTGGCACTGGAGAAAGACAAACTTGAATTTGAATTCTGCTTTACCACCAGTTAGCTCTGATGCCTTATTTAGGTTACTTTATATCTCTGGGTCTTAGTTTACTCATCTGTAAAAAGGAGGTAATAATATTTCTACCGCGAAGAAATATTGTGAGGATTAAATGAACTAAGCCATGTAAAATGTTAGCACCCTGAATAGCAACTAGTAAGTGACCATTTTATATAAGTAGATTCCCACCACCACTACCACCATCAAGAAGCATATCTGTTTAATTAGTCAGTATATAATCAATATGCTATTGAACTCCAGTCTTCACTCTCAAACAAGTGTACTTTTTTGCTACCTAGAAATTGGTATGCAAACCTCAGCTCAGAACCCGTCTTCTCCATAAAGCCTTCTCTAACCATTTCAAGCAGTCCATCACTCCTTCCTATGAGGTCTTTGTCCCTTATAATAGGGAACATGTTAGTGTTTTAAGGGACTCAAATAACTATCACCACTCTACCCTGATGTATTAGGGTTCTCTAGGGAAATAGAACCAATAGGATGTATCTGTAAATATTATGAGATTTTATGAAAATTGTCTCACACAACCATGGGATACAGAAGTCCAAATTCTGTAGGGCATGCTGCAAGCTGAGAACTCCAATGAAGGTTTTTGATGAATTTCCAGGAGAATCTGGATGGCTGAAGTAGAGATGGAAATTCTGTCTTCTGTCTGCTGAAATCATCACTTCACCTTTTAAAGATTTTAACTGATTGGGTGAGACATCTCTCATTGTTGAAGACTATCTCTTCAGTTGATTGTAAATGTAATCAACCATAGATGCAATCAACTTACTGATGATTTAAGTCAAAAAATATCCTTACAGTAACAATCAGGCCAGGGCTTGCTTGATCAAACAACATAGGCACCATTACCTGGCTAAATTGACACATGATCCAAACCATCACATCAGTCCAAGCATAGAAACAAATGAGAGAAAGATTGAAATGTTAGCTTTATAATGAGCAATGAGGGGACAGATGTGGCTCAAATGGTTGGGCATCCGTCTCACATATGGTGGGACCTGGGTTCGATCCCTGGGACCTCCCGGTAAAAAAAAAAAAAAAATAGTAACAATTATAATGAGCAATGCGTTGAAGATACGGCTTGGTGCGTCAGCTTCATGGACCACAAAATAGACAGACAAAAGTGGTGCTGAAGAACTGCAGGTCTTCCAAACTTCTTTAATGGTGAGGAGCAGATCAGAGCACATGCTTTCTGCATACAGGTGGACCCCAAAGAAAGAGGAGGAAGAGAAAAATGTCTGACATCATGGTCATTCCTCTACCTAGAGAGGTGGTTAGGGGATGGAAAAAATCCAATTGTGTTACCTAATTGACATCCTTCCACTTGGAAGCATGATGTCATTAAAGAGCGTTCCTCTCCACCACCCCACCAATAACAGAACTAAATCCAAGTTCCAGAGCCAACAAGTCTGGCTAACTCTGCCACTTATAAACAGTGACACTTCAATCTCTCTTACCCTCCCTTTTCTCAAATGTAAAATGAGAATCATAATAATAGTGTCTGCCCCATAGTGACGCTAAAACGATTAAGGGTAAATCACTTACCACTGTATTTGGCATGTAATACATTTTCTTATTTCTTGGCTAGGATTATTTTACTCTGCTGGAGATTTCTTTTCTCAGAGAAAGAGTCATTGAAAGGGATAAGTAGACACATAAGTGAATAAATACATGTATTTATTAAAATGCTTGTGAGGGCTTGTCAGGAAAGGCTTCATGGAAGGTGATGCTTGGGCAAGACTTCTAAGAATGAGCAGACTTCTCCACATGAGCCTTGGGTGAAAGGCCTTCCCACAAGAGGGAGAGCCTTCGCTGCTTTAGAACTTCCATGGTACATGGGCACTTTTGCCTTCAGGGGTCCCTTCCTCCATACAAATATATTAAAATTATATTTTATGACTTCATTGCTATAAAGACAATCTTAAAAGAAATTGAAGTATTTTTTGTTGGACCCCTGTGGTAGGTTGACTATTTACCTCAATAAAAAAAAAAAAAAATACATATATATATATTCCTAATTTTCATCCATTCCTGTGGTGCTTTGTAAATAAGACCTTTTGAAGATGCTATCTTTAGTTCCAGGTTGGCCAAGTCCATCAGGTTGGGCTTTAATCTAGATTGCTGGAGTCCTTCAAAGGACAATGAAATTCAGACACAGAGAGAGAGAGAACCACAGGAAAAGCCAGAATCTGTAATTCAACAGAACCCAGAAGAGAAAGAAGAAAGCATGGCCATGTACATTGCCACGTGACAGAAAAGCCAAGGAGCCAAGGATCACCAGCAGCCAGCTGCAAACCACCACAGCCTCATGGGAGAGAACATCACCTTGCTGAGGCATCAGTTTTGGATTTCTCCTAGCCTCAAAACTGTGAGCCAATAAATTCTCCTTGTTTAAGACAACCCATTTTGTGGCATTTGTGATAGCAGCTGGGAAACTAGGGCAGCCCCTATAAGTAGCACTGTGCCTATTGTGCTTAATTGATAAGTCAGGCAAGAGAAGCAAAGAACAAAGACTCAAGGGGAGACACAATTTAGAATGTTTCAAAAAATGAAGGAAGTGTGATGTGACAGAAACCTCAGTAGCTTTTTGAAAACAACCTTATGTAAGAAACATATTTTGCAGCAAAACTCAGTATTTGTATATAAAAATATATAAAATTGACACATTTTTATGAAATGACTTTGTATTTGTATGAAATTCAGAATATCATTTTTGCATTTTTATTTGCTAGCTATTTTTCTGGCTGTGATGGACTGATAATTTCTATTCTTTTTTTTTTTTTTTTTTACAATGGTAACAACTCACTAAACTTAATTTGTGAGAGTTGTGACTTGCCATTTAGAAACCCCTGGTGTAAGAAATAGGAGAAGGGATATAGAATCAGCCAGTGCTGGATAAGGTAGTACTGTACATGCTATGCCAAAACTGGGGATTTTCCTGGACAACTGGGTACAGCTATTGCAGTACTTCACACAGAGTGTGAAGCAATCAGATTCTGTACATTGAGGAGGAACTGAAGAAGAGTAAGGCTGAAAGTAGAGACCCATCAGTAAGGACACTGATAGAATCGTCTGAGATGAGTTCCAAATTGGAGAAGTTGGTACTGGGGTAGCAAGAAAAAGACATGAGACAAAAAGTATTCAGAGGCTCAGGTAGGTTTTACTCAGTACCCTTTGCTTCACTTTTATGTCAAGTATAAGAGGAAAAGAAAAGGAAAAAAAAAGAAAACCAGAAAAATTACTGTTCCCACTACTCTGTCCTGTAGTTTAGTTAAATTTATGTATATATACTGGCAACTTAGCCAAGAGGACATAATGGGGTAGAAAAATGATTCTGGAGTAAACCAGGTTTCTACTCCAGGTTCCACCATTTACCAGCTGTACTGATCCTCAGTTTCCCCATCTGGAACATGGGAGTGATAATAGTACTTCCATCATAGGGTTGTTATAAGAACTAAATGGGGGGTGAGTGCACATAAAGTGCCTGCATATGGTAAGTACATAATAAATGGGCACTGTTATGGAAATATATTTTGAAAACTATCCCTTTACCCTATAACTTTTGGGAAGAGAGGGCAAAAGTATTAGTTTTAAAAACTTGTGTGACTGAATTTGAAGGCTTCTCTCTGTTAGGAACAAATTATAGAGTTCCTTCTGGCTGTGTGTATGTGTGTATGCACGCACATGTGTGTAGGGCATATTTTATTACTTTGGATTCTTACTGCTTACACATTCTGTCTTGTCATCATCCCCCCACATGATCCTGTGTTTATAACCCCATGTCTTGAAGTCATCTTCCAGGGCTTAGTTGTTAAGGCTTCAAAATAGTCCATCATGGTTAAGTAGCAAGTGCTGGTTACCATTAGACTCTTGGGTTGTTTCTAATTAAATCGAATGGATTTAATATTTTCAGGTTAGGTAAAAATCCTTCATCATGTTCCCCTAAATTCCCCTTGGTTCCTTTTTTCCTTCTGGTTTACTTATATTTTTTTGCAAAAAGAATGTTAGCCTTCGAAATAGCTAACATCTTCCTAGAGCTGTGAGTGGGGTGGTAATGAATTGCTTTGAGGTTAAGTTATCTGACTATCTTGTTATGAGAGATCAAACCTGAAGGTGTATATTTGCTTCCAATTAACACCAACTGTTGGGATTTGGAAATCATGTATTTCATTCACTAACCTTCAGAATGGCATTCAGAAGGGAAAATGTTTGAATTTACAACCTACAGATTATAAATTTATAAAAAGCAATAACATTATTGTAATGCTCAGATGAAGGACAATCAGTATCCTTCGCTTCTACTATACACCATGAAGAGGCCATGTCTGCCCTGAGGATATCTTCTCTAATAATAAGAATCTTTTATCCTATGCAGCACAGAGAGATTTCCACATGCCTTTTCTTTTGTCATCTTCAGCACAACCCTGGAAGGAAATAGGCCAGAGGTTATTATTCTTATTTTATGGATGAAAACACTGAGTCTCAGAGAGATCAAGGGATTTGCCCAAAATGACACTCTTACAAAATGGTGAAGCTAGAACTTGAAATCAGAGATTTTTACCTCCAGGTCCCATGCTCTTTCCCCTTGCCAAGTTGCTTTTCTCTGTGTTGAGATCAACAAAATAAAGAGGGTCATTGTCAGGCCAAAGCTTGAATTAGGCCATTTTCACACTCAGGCATTGTTCTCCCTCCCCAGGAAACACCAGTGCTCACTTTGTCCCAGGGACACACAGATCTGGCTCTTCTTTCTCCTCCAATTACACCGACTGATGGGAAGGGGGATGGGGGAGTGGAGTACAGAGGGTAGGCAATACCGTAGCATGTTTTAAGAGATCATGGGCTTCAAAGTCAGACACATGGAAGTTCAAATCGCAAATCTGCAGCTTCTTACATATGTAACCTTGGATAATTTGAACTCTTTGCTCCTCAGTTTGGTCAAATGTGAAAGTGATAGCAATATATATTTGTGAGGGTATATCATTGAGGAAGCTTTCAAGAGCAACTGATAGAATATTGACTAAAATTGGCTGAAAGAATAAAGACATTTAATTACCTCACTTAACAAGAAATCCAAAGGTAGGCTTTTGCAGGTTGATTAATCAGTCAGTTCAGGGATATCCAAGGCTCTTGCAGCTTCTCCGTTTTGTTTTGCTTTGCTTTGCTTTCTTCTCATGCAGGAAAGATGGCTGCTCCAAACACCATACTATCACATGATAATATCCAAAGCTAGAAAGAATGGGATGGGTGGTGTCCTTGTGCATCTTTCTCACACTTCAAGGCAGAGAAGGTCTTTTCCCAGAAACCTCCAGCAGACCTGTATTCATCTCCTTGGCCAAACTGGGCCATATGCTATCTCTACACCACTCGCTGATATAGGGTGATGGAAATATCATGACCAGTTTAGACTACCCACAAGTCATTCTCTTGGGCTAGGTTTGGAGTCCTCCTTTCTCAAGGATATCCCAACTGATGTATGAAAAAAAATGTCAGTTCCATGAAAGAAACCAGGAGGATGAGAGCATGACTACTGGTCTACCACCTGAAGGGTTTTATGTTTTGTGATGATCAGAGGCATTGAAGATAAGGAGCCTAGCACAGCACCATGGAAAAAGTCTCGATAAATTGCTCACATCCTTACCAACCTTGCAAGTTAGAAGTCTAGCATATACTAATTTATGACTTTGGACATACCTTTTAACCCCTTAAAGCCTGTTTTCTCAGCTCTAAATCCTACTTCACATGGTTGTTAGGAAGGCCAAATATTCAATAATACCTGGGAAAGAGTGTGGTAACTTATTGAGTGCTATGAAAACGTAAAAGTATTATCCCTAAAATGCAGAGTCAAGCCTGCAAAGTCTCTTAAGGCAGTATGGAAATGCAATATCACAACAGACATATGTGAAAAACATAATTGATAGTAAAATTGCCATTTGCTTGGCAAAATGATCTCAATATATAGAACACCAGTCAACTCATTGTTTTGTACATTTAAAAACAAATGCCAGCTATTGTTCTGGGCCACCTTGTACCTAAATATAGTGCAATGCAGTGCAAAAGAAAAAAAGTCCTGTGCATTAAAAGTGGCACAAAAAAGAAGATGAATTTCTTTGCTCTTTTCCCCCCTCACAACTCAGCACCTGAAATCGCTAATAACGTCAGTTGGTTTGCTGTTCCCCAAATCTTAGTACTCCAAGTCCAAATAAAAAGGGGAAGTATTCTGACATCCAGTTGTGAGAACATCCACTCTATCCCAGATGCTCTAAATGCACTATTTCCTTTAATGCTCTCAACAATTCTACAAGATGCTTATTTTTATTTGCATATAAAGAACAGAAAACTGAGATTAGGTAACTTGCTGAAGTCCCATAGCTAGGAAATGAGGTGGTCCCAGATTTTTTCTCAATTCTTCCCAGCTCTACAGTCTATACAATTTCTACTGTTCCTCTACTCTGCCACCTTCTCCCTAAAGCCCTTTCCAATTAAACATCACACCTGATTTCCCCCCTCTGTGCACTTTTGCCTGACACATCTAGAAGGCCAATTCCACAAACACTCCATTTGCTCCAGCTCTGAAGCTAGGATTGCTTTGTAAAGTAGCCCACTTCAAATCACATACAGGAGGCTTGTGATTCAGAAATATTTATTGGAAAATATTTTCACTTGGAACATGATCCCTAGAGCAGATATACAGATGCCTGCCCTATAATGAGATCTTAAAACTCACATATTCAGTCTTTGGTATTTCAGGGTAATAATATCTTACATGCTGAGTCATTGTACTTAACACTCAGAACACCCCTGGTGTGGTAGGTCTTGTTATGCCTATTTTATAAATTAAAAAATGCAAAACTGAGCCTCAGAAAGATAACTCTCAGCATCACTCATTTTAAAGGATGTATTTGGTTATCTATTGGCAAGCGTCCTGCATAACCAACAACTTCAGAATCTCAGTGGTGTATAAAAATAAATGTTTGTGTTTTCATGTGCCTACGGTGACCTGGTATTGACTAGATGACTCTGCTCTTCGTGGCTGGGCTTATTCGATGCCTGGGGGTCAGGGGACTGATGGATAATCCAAGGTGAAGGCAGTGCAAAGTTACGTGGGCAAAGGGTGTGCTTGCAAGAAGGCAAAAATGATCAAGACCCTTGTCATAACCCACCTCTAGAATTTTTTTAGTATCATTAATATTTTCTAAATGCTTTTGTAATGAATATACCCTGGGTCTATCAAAATCGTAAAGACTCTTGTAGTATGGTTGCCAGACCTCAATCTCCATTGCAAAGTACCCCACCTCCATTGTTTCTGGGAACCCGTAAGCCTCACATGGGTTAGTGCTAAAAAAAAACAGTCTTTCTGCCAGAGTGGCCAGTGGCATCTATCAGGTTCTTCCTGTCCCTGAAGCCAGCTGAAGGAGCCTCTCTCTTGCTACCATAAGGATGGCCGTCATCGTATCACCTGGGTGCTCTCTCCTGATACCCCTAAAGCTGCCACTCCCAGTGGCTACTCTTTGACACCAGGGCCTGAAACCACTCTGGGTCTGCCCAGATCTTTCTGCTTCTCCTCTCTAGTCCTCACATCCAAAGAATTCCAAAAGAGAAAGGGAAAAAAAAAATAAGTAAGCAGCTACTAAATACAGCTACAGCTCAAGGAAACAATTATTTATAATCCCCAGTGTAACACCTGCATTCAGATTTATGGTGGCTTCATGTTGCCCCAAGACAAGGACATTGGATAGGCATCATCTGCTTCACATTTGCCTTACCAAAGGGCTTATTCTTATTTAACTCATGTTTTTATGGCATGCTTGCCTTGGAGAGTCACAGAGTTAATTAACCCTAGTCCATTCTGATCATTTAAGCTAAAGCAAAATGCAAAAATTTAAAAAAAAATTATTGTATAAGTAAATGTAATTCTCCATTTCTAGAGATTCAAAATTTCAGATATTATTTATCAGTTCTCTATTCTGCCTACATCCATCCGTATCCCAATTATATCCATGTCAAATTTTCAAATTTTCAAATTTGACTACAACACCAATTTACAAGTGGTAAAACTGTAGATCATCTTTTGGAGATGTGATTCCAAGGTAGTTTTCATTCCCACTATATCATTTTGCTTGGAAACACCTACCAATGACTCAGTTTTATCCATTGCTTCAGCAAGAGGACTGTTAGGGAGTCAGTTGCCACACTTCTAATTTTCTTATATAAGAAGTTGGAGGTAGATATTGTTGACGTTGGTTCTTTGGGTCAATAATGTCACATTAGCCTCTTGATGTCCCAAGAAGGCTGCTCTGGCATCCAGCATTCTTAACCATATTTAATCTAGGATGGAGGTTGGCGTACCTGTCACATCTCTGTTTTAAGAAAACCAAAGCTTTCCTGAAATACCCCAGCAAACTTCCACCTTCATGCCTGTGAGAAAACTGCATCCCGTGGCAACCTATGGCTTCAAAGCAGTCAGGAAAGGTGAGAAATTGGCTTATGAGGCACATGAATTGGGATAAAGAGAGGGGAAGTTGGCTAGAACTGGATGCTAAGGTAGCCATAGCAGTGTCTTCCTCAAGGACTGGTATTGCCAGAATCAAAGGGATCACAGCTCAGCTCTGAATTTCAAAATCTAAAATTCATAATGTTTTAAATTCATATTAAGACAATTGTTTTAATATTGAGGTCTGTTGGGAAAGGAAAAAAGATAAAGGTATTCTTTAAATTATCAAAGCTTTCTTTTACCTTGCAATAGCAAAGCTTGATCATGTAAGGGAGGTTGTTTTCTAACAACTGGAAAAAGAAATAAATGTTCAAGCAGCAGTCACAAAATTCAGATGGTTAACCTAATACTCTCCAACCCCTGAGGCTTGGCCTAAGTCTGGGGAAAGTGGGGTGATGAAGACCTTGAGAGAAAGCCTAGATTGACTGAGGAGTTTGGGGGGATGATAACATCTAAGCTGATGCCTGTAGGAAGTTCTGCTCAGGCTGCTGAACTCCAGCCCTTTTGTACCATGTAGATAAATGCTTGTGTGGGTTCCAGACTAATCACAAGTACACAGCTGCCTCATGTGCTGGCAACACATATGTGCATATGACTCATGCTGGCACTGATGATGTAGGAAGAGATTTTAGCCAGAACCATGTGTTAGATCTAGATCATATGGCTTATTAAAAGTAGTTGTCACAGCTATCCCAGGGAATGGAGAGAGTCTGCTCCTGCACACAGGATAGTCCCATCCATCTTCCTCATGGGATATAAGTACCCTTTCAATTGGAGGTGGAGTGGACATCACCATCCCAGAATCCTCGGGATTGGGGGAAGAGCTATGGACTAGAGTGAACTTACTGGTATTCTACTATAGACATATTGTGATTCTAGCAATGGAAGAAATTACAACACTGATGTGGAGCCAGTGGCCACTGGAGGCTCTGGGGGCAGGGAAAGGGAGAAAGAGTTGTAATACGGGGGCTTTTTCGGGACTTGGGAATCATCCTGAGTGACGCTGCAATGACAGATATAAGCCATTTTATATCTTTCCATAACATGCAGAACTGTGTGGGAGAGAGTGCAGACTACAATGTAAACTATGATCCATGCTTAGTGGCAATGCCCCAGGATGCGTTTATCAATTGCAATGAATGTGCCACACTAATGAAGGATGTTTATGTGGGAGGGTGTAGGGGGTGTGGGGAGTGGGGCATATGGGAATCCGTATATCTTTTGTATAACATTTATGTAATCTAAGTATCTTTTAAAAATAAATTAATTAATTAAAAAAAAAGAACTGGGAAAAAATAAAATAAAAGTAGTTATCACAACCTCATAATATAATGCAGGAGTTTCAGGGTGGCATCATGAGGGCTTAAGGGACTTGGTAACTTCCTACTCAACTCAGGACTTCCTACAATCTTTTAGTACCTTACTTTAGACAGGGTGAACGCCACAGACACTGCCTTGAGCATGTCTCTTTCTGCAACCCTCGAAGCCCACCCAACAGAGGGCTTGTTTCCCCCAAGCTTTCAGCCCAGTCCCCTGGGGGACCACTCAGTGTTCCCCTTGCCCACAGTATCCTGGTGGAGGGAAAGAAGAGGTGAAGGAGCATAGGGCAGGTGGCTACACAAGTCCAATTTACCGTTCCATATTCCATACGAGGATTACACAGTAACAAACCGCTTCCAAAGACTTCCTCGAGACTAGGAATGTGGCACTGCTTAACAATTTAGATGCCCCCATCATCCTTTATTCTCCCTCTCAAATACAGTTGACAACCAATGGATCATTAAGCCCTATTGTTTCTAACACTTTATTTCTTTCTTCTAAGCCCTCTTTTTCATTCCTTCTGCTATCGCTCCAGTGCAAATCCTATTTTTAACTCGGTCATAATTGATCTCTCCACCTCAAGACTCCCCTTTCTAAATCCATCCTCCCCACTATACCCACAATGATCTTTCTATAGCAAAGGTTTTATCCTTCAATGTTCCTGTTCAAAACTCTTCAGTGGCATTTCATTGCCTTCATCTCAAAATCCAGACACCTTCATCTTCTCTGGGAAACAGGTGCCAAAGCAGAATTACAAGTTCAAGAGATTTATGGAGGGAAATGCTTGTGAGGAATAAAGGTAAGAGAAAGCAGGTGTGGGCAGGAAGAACTTCAGATGATGGTGTGGGTCTGACAACTGCGAAGGTGAAAAAAGAAGGAAGATTATTGAGTAGAAAATACCTAAAGCTACAATGCAGCTCTGAAAAAAGTCACAGCCAAGCCAAATTTCCCTTTTAAGGAGCCCCAGAACAAAGATTTCTCTTTTAAGGAGTCCTGTGTTGGACAGAAATTGACCAGCTCTTGCATCCGCATTATGTTCAGTCATTGACTGAGGGCATCCCTGGGAGAGTATGGCCTCAGTGTGAAACTGAAAGTGCAGCAGCTGGAGGCTGCCAGCCAGCTAATATTCCTTGTAGCTAATATCCATGGATGGATGGATGGATGGATACAAAGATACCCTCCAGAATATTGTAAAGTACCAATGCCAGGGGAGAATATACAGAAGCAGCAGAGGCCAGCCTTTAGTAGGAAATTCCCTAATCTACCTCAGATAGGTGAGAATTTCTGAAAAGTTTTAACATTGACAGAGATAGAGATTTCTCCAACACTGCCAGTGAGCATGTTTAATGTCTAACCTCAATCTCCCCTGATGTTTTTGTTAAGCCTAAAACCCAAATTAAGAATAATGCCAGCAATTCTCAGGCAACATGTTATTGCACTCATTCTAAGGCAAGAAATAGATACATTATCCTGAAATACAAGTAAATAGCTGACCAGCATAATTGTATCTGTCTACACAAGTGACAACAGTAAAATTAATGCATGCATCATAGAAGAGCAATTAGTTTAGTGTGAGTAATCTGGGTTACTCTTATATTTCCATTGTCAGGGCCAATCATCCTTTGTTTCCACAACTGTCTTCTGCCTACTTTGAAGTCATCAGTGCCATAAGTAGCTGATAATGTATTTGAAGTCCCACAAGTAGGCTTGGTTTTCATAATACCAGCCATGTTTCTACACTGGCATCAGCAGCCAAAATAAAAGCTAACAAATGATGATCTTCCTTTAAAAAAAATGTAAACAAAATCATGATGACTAATTTTGGTCATTCTTCTTTCTGTAGACATTAGGAGCTGTTTCTGTTGAGTATTTCTTATTATGTAGATTTGACTGATAGATATGGGCATGGATGAGCTGGAGTCAGAAGAGGAAGGAAGAATCGAGACGGCCTGGTGTTGTGACAGCATCAGGTTAGCTACACATGGAAGAGATCCTTTGGGGACTTCCGGAAGTCACTGGGGAATAGCTGGGGAGGAGACCATGAAACAAATGAGATTTTATAAAACCTTAATTTGGGATCAAACAAAAGAAACAAGCAACAACAGCAACCATGAAAAGAACAGCATAAATTATGCCCATATTTTAATCCCAGATTGATGAGGTCAGAGTTAGACTTCCAAACCATGTGGCTTTTCTGATTGCCTCAAAACACGAGGGCATATTCCCACTTAGCTCCTTTTATTGAAGGTCTTCACTCACCAAGGCCACTGCCAGTGGCCAGTGAAAAAGGACTCCTCACAGCTACACAATCGGGCAAGATAACATAATCAGGAGGACTTCGTAAGGAATTACTTTTGAAATTTGGGGATAAATGAAAATTAGTTTCATGGCATTAGTGGGAAATTAGGAACATGTGAACTAAATGAGAGTGCATCTTTTCAAGGGGTTTGCTTTATGATCAAATGAAGATTATCCCAGTCCCTCTTTACAAGTTCTTCTGGCACTTCTCTAGATGATACTAGCTGAAGGAAGCAGTGGAGATGAGCCTGGAGATGACTTGAGAACAATGGGAATTGAGGCTGAAAAAGAACAAGGATTCTGGCTTGGAGATTGCTTACTGCAATGGGAAATATGGGAGCAGGAGAAAGTCTGAATTTGGAAGAGGGAGAGAAAGAGGATGGCTTTAATTTTGGCCATGCCAAGTATGAGATACCAGTGGCAAGTCCAAAGGGAGAAGCTCAATAGGCAGTTGTTATTTATCAGCAGCTGAAAAGAGAGCTAATCAAGACATAGAGATTGGGGAGTTCACCAGGATATACATGGCCTTGAAACATTGAGGATGGATGAGTCACTGTGCATGGAAATCATTGCCATCTCTCATCTTGGGTTAAGCACAACCAATTCCTTTTTCCCTTTGTGATAATCACTAACATGTGTAGAGTCCTTGACAGTTCACAAAGCACTTACACAACCCTTACTTGATGTGATCCTTGTTCCTTATATAACTCTCAATTATACCTATTATCCCCATTTTGCATACCAGGGAATTGAGGGTGGAGAGGGATTTTCTGTAGGTCACCCAGCTAATAAGTGGAGGCAACACATCAGGTTCTCTGGCTCTAAATCTTGACAGGTTTAGGTTTCCTTTCTTATCTGGTTCCCTCCTAACACCATAAATTGGGAGACGTGTTTTGTGTACCATTGTGTTATACCTGGCACAGTGTCTAGCACCGAGCAGACCCTCAATAAATAGTCTCATCATGAATTAATTTATTTCTTATCATAATGGGTTTTCTTTAGCTATAATCTTGTAGTGAATCTCCCCAAGGTTTATGTTGAATCAAAGAATTTCACAACTCAAAAGGATATTTGAATCAAACGAGTTGCTCCTTCCTCTGTGTGTGAATGACATTGTACGTTCTTCTATTACTATGCTTGATATACAAATGGTGTTTTTTTTGTTGTTGTTGTCTGTGTGACTGTTTCCTGCATTAGGCTGAGAACTTCTAGAGGGCAAGGGCACCATGAATTAATGTTTAAGTAAACCTCTTATTTGCTTAGTTAAGTGATTGCTAATGGCCACACCCCTCCCAGACTCCATCTCTGGCCATGACCAATCAGATAGTCTCTTCTGAAATCTGGACAAGCCCTCATTACAATAAGTAGCTCACTAGAGTGTAATTGTTTGCACCTCCCCTACAAGATAATGAGCTCCTCAAGGGAGAGACCAGGCCATGTCATTTTATATTTGTGACCCCAGTGCAGAGATACAAACCAACAATTACATGGCCACAAGTTAATTACGGCAATGGATGCCTGTTCATAGGATGAAACCAATATATATTCATTTAATAAATGAACAAGCAAATGAATGATAAATTTAATTCTAAATGTCAGAATCGGGACCTTAAGAACTATTTAGTTCCTCTTGTTCAGTTGCAGAATAGGAAAATAGGAATAGAGACGATAAGGAAAGACTATCACAAGGTCTCACACATCCAGCTAGCAGTTCCAAGACACTTGCCACTGTAGTTTGCAGAGATCAAATCAAGACATAGGTAGCAGAGGTGGAAAAAGTGCATATTAAAAATATTCCAAGGATGCAGCATCTAACAGGGTGATATGGTGAAGGAAAAAAAAGAGCAAATATACCAGTGGGGCTGTAATTGTCCATTAGACCAAGGTGAATGAATAGAGGAACTCATACTTTCGAGTTGAGGCAACCTTTGGCTGCAAAGAGAGGGTTGAATGTTTAAAAGCTTCTCAGAGATATATATCCTTTTAGTAAGTCAAAAACAACAAGAAACCCAAACAGCTTTCAATGTTTACATTTCAATACAGCATTAGAGACCATGTTTAAATATTACAAATTCAAGCAAAACCCGCGGCAATTACAGGATGGTTTCCCTGGCTCTTGCCAGAAGCTCTTGAGAGATGGGGCACCCAGAGCTAAAACAACTGATGACAACAGTCACCATGCTTTGAGTGTTGAGTACATGCTAGGCACTCTTAGGCTCCTTGAGGCATCCCAGCTTCTTCCTTTTCACAGAAGGAACAATGATAAATGTTTCAAGTTTCTAGGAAAGACTTTAGGAAGTTGGGACATAGATTTTTGCAGGAGTTGAGAAGGGGAAGAAAAAGCATGAAAAAAGATCTTACATACCCTGTGGTATATGAGTGTATGTGTCTGGTGATTAAGACCATGGTAATAATTAAATAATTCACTTTTAGCGGAGCATCTCACAACCTCTGAAGAAAGGGCTATCTAAATTAGAATCCCATTTCATCCTCGTGGCAACTTGGGAAGAAGGCAAGCAGGTCTTCTTTTCCAATTCTGTAAAAGAGGAACCTGAAGTTAGTGAATTTAAAATTTTTCCTAAAATTATCTAACAAATATTGGACTTAACCTCAATGCTTCTGAACCCAGAGCCTATGCTCAATAATTCCTGCCACCTAGAATATTCTGTTCCTGGTGTGCAGGAAAGGGGAAGGGAAATTAGCATTTATTGAACATCCATTTGTTTGCCTAGTCTTGGCTGACCCACATTCCAAAGTTTTATTTCGTTGAATAATCTCAGCTCCAGAGGCCTGTATTATAGTCCCTGTTTCACAGATGAAAGAACTGAGACTAAGAGAATTTCCCCAGTTAACTGGCTAGTAAGAGACATAGAGGCTCCAAAGCCTGGCCTCAAAGAAACTGCACTCTACTGCCTTCAGCAATCAGCTTTCTGCCTGGTATAGACATCGAATTTTATCCATCACCAAAGTGGGAAGGTCAAGAGACTGTACCACAGGCTGGCTGTTCACATCCCATAGGCAACACCCAGGATTCTAGAGCTACGCAGAATAAATGGGCCCATTGGTGTTTTCTCTTAGAGTAGAGATTTCTCCTCCTATTCTCCTTTTTCCTATGGTCAGTATTTTTATTCCCATTTTATAGAAGAGGGGGCTCAGGTTCTGAGAGGTGAACTAACTGAAATGTAAGAACATTCCACAAGTGTGCAGCAAATTCAGGGTTCATGCCCCAAAGTCCATAGTTTTCCTACTATGTTCTTAAAGTTGAATGTTTATCAGAAGGATGCCTGATAACCACAGCAGTGAAGCAAGGGATTTCAATGTTATTGAAGAATGTTTCACTCAAGCTTTGAAGGCAGGAGAACAATCCTAGTTTCTTTTAATATTTATCTTTTCAGAATTCAGAACACTTGCTTTCATCCCTAGTTCACTGTGTGATTTATCCTGACAGTGTTCTGATTTTTCAAACCCCTCTCCACACACTTAAAAAAAATCAGTGACTGTATTGTTTGAGTCGATGTCCGCTGCTCTAACAGAAACCGTCAAATTTTAGGAATTTAACATAACAGAAAGTTTATTTCTTACTCAAGTAAAGTTCAAAGTGTGTGCTTGATCCGTGAGCAGCTCTTCTCCAGGTAATGGCTCTACCATGTTCAACATGTGGTTTCTAAGGTTACCATGCTCATCTGCCTGAAGCCAGCTGAGAAGGAAAGATCATGGATGAGAAGATGTCTATGATCCACACCTAGAAGTGGTAGACATCCCTTCTAGACACGTTCCATTGGCTAGAATTCAGTCACATGGCCACACCCAACTGCAAGGAAGTCTGGGAAATGTAGTCCAGCTGTGCTTGGGAATGAAAGTGTTTCCTAGTGGCCATGACCTATAGGCACGTTGAATTTAAATTAGTTTGTTACAGTTTCTTTTCTCTAGTCAAGTCTCAATCTTATTTTCTTGAGGATATACCCAATTTTTGTGATGGAAACTTAGAATTTCCTAAGCCATTTCCTAATGCCTTACTTTCCTTTCTGCAGGTAACTAAATCCATCACTACAATTCCCCCTCTCTAATTCATGATATTAGGCTCCTTGAAACACTCTGGTCAGAGAACTCATGGTAAGAGAATTTATGAACCTGAGAAGAAAAAAATAACTTATAAAAGGTTAAATGAATAATTTCTATTTTTGTTATTAAAAAATGGCAAGAAGGAAATAGATGTATTTATTCTACTAACTTGCATTTGCAAGAAATGTCACATTATTTTTCTAACATCAGATGAAATGTGACTTTAATGTCTTCCCACCAAACAGGTAGGTAATTCAATCCCAGTCATTTTGAGAGCTTCTTCCCCTCTCCCCTGCTCCTATTGCATCTCTTTTCTGGCCCATTACAGATACCTCCTAATAGGCTTCTTGCTGCAGTCTTGCCATACTTAGGTCCTTCTTCCAGAACTGCACCCAGAAGAATATTCTCTTCTGAAAATCCTTCTGTCGCCTGCTACTCCCTACCTCCACAGCCTATCTCCTGTCTCTCCCTGACTTACACTTTAAATTCTAGTAATACTTGCTTGCACCTCCCACTTTCCATACCTTTGATCATGCTGACCCTTCTGATAGACTTCCCATAAATGTCACAAATGACGTTTCCATTTATCTTCATCTGACTAAACTAAAGGCAGCACATCACAGGGACTATAAGTTCTGGTGTCAAATTGCTGGATTTCGGATTCTGGTTCAACCACATACTGGTTGTTTTGACCCCAGCTAAGCTAGTTAACCTTTCTGTGCTTCACCTTTACATCTATAAAATGAGAGTATAATAATGATAACACCTCATACTTCATAGTGTTTATACGGAGATTTCATGAGCCAAGACACATATGTGCTTGGTGTCTGTTAATGGATGGTGGCTGCCATTATTAAATCTTACTCATCCTGAAAGATTCATATAAGCCATCATCTGAACAAATAAATTTTATGAACCCACATCTGTCTGCTCCCATGGGCTTGGTGCATGTTTCTCAATCATAGCTCTTACCATGCTATTTTAAAATTATTGTTTAGGTGTCTTGACATAAAGCCCGAAGCAAAGGTATTATACTTAATTCATGTTTTATTACCAGAGGTAAAAACAGTACTTGGTATGCAGAAGATGTCCAATAAATGTTGATAAAGCTTAATCTATAAGCCTACGTGCCATATGCCAAATCTATGGTAATATGATGCAAATTCATAATAATTTATTTAAATATTATATTTGTATAATATAATATTTTAGTTGGCTCATGCTAAAGCAAATGCCAGGCAATGGGTTGGTTTATACTACAGGAATATATTGTCTCACAGTTTTGAGGGTAAGAGAAGTCCAAAATCAAGGCATCATCAATGTGATGCTTTCTCCCAGAAGAGAGGCATTCTGGGGCTGGCTGCTGGAGATCCATTGGTCCTTGACTTTTGTGTCACATGGCAATGCACATGGCAGCCTCTCCTGGCTTCTCCCTTCTCTTCTGGGTTCTGTTAACGTTCAGTTTCTGGCTGCTCCCTCTGTGACTTTCTCCCTCTCTGTTAACTTCCCTATAAGGCCTTCAGTAAAAGGATTAAGACCCATCCCTACCCAACTGGGCCACACCTTAGCCCCTTACTTATGGCCAACTTTCTGCCAAGGCTAATTTTGTTTGACTTATATGCCATTATTAAACAAGCATGCAATGTCACCCAAGATGTTAGATTTCTAGTATCTCTTTTGAGAAAAGTAAGGTATCTGGCAACACTAAGCCCTCCATCAGCTGCCCCCATCTACCAGGGTGTGTGTGCTTCATTTCACTACTGTCTCCCATTCTCTTTTGTCTCCCTGATCCAGCCCTGCCGCAGTCACTAACCACTCCCTGCCTGAACCACTTGTGTATTTAGTCAAAGACCCACAGAAAAAAACAGTAATACACAGCAACACTTAAACTTCTCCAGGTGTTTCCGCTCCTTAATAAAATGTCTAGTTATGCTATTTTTACCATTACACTTCAAAAAATGCTGTATATGAATATAAAATACATGCAAAAAAAAATGCCAGGTTTAGCTTTGGGGCTTTAAAAAAGTGATACACTTTAGCCCAGTTCTTTAAAAAATGTCATCAGCTGTTTCAAGGTTCACATATAGTAAGATAGCCTATCCCACAGAAGTCACTCATTTTACACTCAGTCCTCCCTACTCCTCTGACCTCATTTGCTGATAGGATAATCTGTCTTACAAGACTACATAAATTCACTACATAAGTAATTTCCCCCCAAGGCTGTTTTTCCATGAACCATGTGCAAGTAAATTGCTTATTTTTTCTCTTCCCCGATGTAGAGCAGAGGTCACCCTACCTTCTTGTACAATTTCAATGCTGAGTGAGTAGCTCCTTCTTTGACTTCCTTAAGTGAGAATGCAAGTGCTCTTTTCATCTGTACTTGAATGTCACCTGTGCCTGACAGTCCCAACCAGTTTACAAGGGAGCAGCCACTAACCCATGATCATGAGGGGAGACCTGTGTTCTCAGTGACCTGTGCCACTAGAGGAGGGTGGGAGCTTCATGGAGAGGCAAGAAAGAGACAGGGAATACTTTGCTTTTAAGTCATGCAAAGGGAGGAAACAATGTAGAGAGTCCTTGGGCTGGGTCATCTCAACAGGAGTGTCAATCTGATAAAGATTGTGTCCTCTTTGTTCATGTATTCCTCAATGTCCTTCTTCAATGTCTACTGTATATCAAGACAGTGATTGTTCCTGTACTGTGACAAGGCTTTGATGTGCCTTAACATATTTAATTTTGCAGAAATCATATGTCATGCATCCTTTTATTATTCCAATTTGACAGAGAGGAAATAGAAGTTAAGTGACCCACTTAGTTACATTGCTATTAATGGTAGGAAAGGGATTTGCAGGCTGGCAGCCTGACAGAGGGGCCCCCAGTTTTAACCACTCCACTGTTATGCCCTGAGACCTTTATACAAGATAAAGTGTTTTTGATACAAAGATGTCAGTGCTATTACTAAAGTCCTAACAGGATGAGGATTTTTCATCTTCCCCTTTCCTCAGGAGACCTACAAACTTCCCTTTGGGATGTCTACTTGACTTTTCACCCCAGGTCTTTCTCTACAACCAACACTTGTTCTGAGAGCACTGGAAACGTCCATGAATTACTATTGTTGCAAGATCACTATTATCAGCTCATCAGAATATCACAGATGATATATTAATTCAGTCTGGCACCATGCTTTCTGATCTGCCATGGTTTATGTCTGTGATCTTCAGCATCTCTTCGTGAGGTGGGCATTGTAATTATCAATATTTTATGGGTAAAGATTTGACAGAGAAGTGAAAAGTCTTGCAAGGACTATGACAACTGGGGAAGCTGCCAATTTGTAGGTTCACGGAAAAGTATTGATTCTCATTCAGAAACCATCACAGCGAGAAAGGCTCTTTTGTCACTTTCTAATCATTATTCATTTTCATGACATATTACTTCAAAAGTATGATGGCCTTTCAATCGTGAGCTCCATAGCATCTGTGCCGCAACATGGGGCAAATCAGGTGCATCAAGATAATTCCCCAAGCTCCTCATGATTGAACATGTCCAGTGTTTTTCCTTGTCTGCTTGCCTCTTTCCCTCTTCTTTCTCTCTTTTCATTCATTCCCCTGATTGAATTCACGTTCCAGGCTTTGCTATAAAGAAACAAGTGTTGGGAAGTGGATATGGCTCTACCATATAGGAGGTCCAGGTTTTGATTCCCAGGGCCTCCTGATGAAAGGCAAGCTGGCCCAAGCGGAGAACTGGCCCACACGGAGAGCTGGCCCACATGGAGAGCTGACACAGCAAGATGACGCAACAAAGAGAGACACAGAAGAGAGACAATAAGAGATGCAACAGAACAGGGAGCTGAGGTGGCACAGGAGATTGAGCACCTCTCTCTCACTCTGGGAGGTCCCAGGATCACTTCCTGGTACTATCCAAAGAGAAGCAGACACAGAAGAACACACAGAGAGTGGACAGCAAGCACAAAAACAATGGGGTGGGGTTGGGGGTGGGGGAGAAATCAATAAATAAAATAAATCTTTAAAAAAAAAGAAAGAAACAAGTGCCATATTGCAGGAAAGAGCATGTCTGTGCATTAACACAGATCTGGCTTTGACTCCCAGCTCTGCTGAGTATTAGCTGTGCGATGGTGGTCTCTGATCCTCTAAAACAATGGTTCTCAGCATATAGTCCCTGGAGCATCATCACCCTCACCTGGGAACTTGTTAGAAAGGCAAATTGACAAGCCATACCTCAGACCTACGGACTGAGAACCCATGAGGGTGGAGCTCGGCAATATGTGTTTTCACAAGCCCTCCAAGTGTTTCTCATGGACACAAAAGTGTAAGAACGACTGCCCTAAAAGCTTCGCCATCCAACAAAATGGGTTTAATACTATTTTTTTCATGGTGTTCTTTGAGGATTAAAGAAGATCTTGGAAGCAAAGCACATAGCAAAGTGCATAGGCCAGAAGAGATGCTAAACATACAGTGGTTTTCAATAGTGATTGGGATATATTGGTAATAAACAGATTAAATGCACAGTCCAGAGGGCTATTGGAGCCTGAGTACATCATAAGTGTAAGTAAATGTTAGCTCACTTCCTTATGCCCCAAACCTTCCTCGTGCCTCTACTGCCCCTACATAGAAGCTCAGAGACCAATGAAAAACTAGAGTTTTGTCCTAGGAGCCCCAAAGGCCCTTTCCTTCCTTGTTCTGCAACCTCATAAAGCAATTGGCTCTGAGTGGGTAGGTCAAGGCCCACAGTTATCTCCATTTATATCTGGTTATTTTGATTTTACAAAACGTAATCATTAAACAAGGAAAAACTGGCTAGGACCAGATGAAAAGAGCCTTGAAAGCAATGCCATATCAGAGAAGGAAATAAAGAAGTCTTGTGAAGCAGGCCCTTTATTTCTATGGCTTTCACAGTGGAATGCAGGGTAAGCAATGAAACAAAGGAACTTATCAAATTGAGGGGCACCTAGATGAGAAAAATCCTAAGTTTGGACTAAGTTGCCAATAAAACATGCACGATCTAAATCTTAAATCTAAATCTTAAAAATACCTCTCAAGTCCCCTTAGGGCTTGACAAACTTCAAAAGATTTTCATGAACAAGGCTCCAGAAAGAAATAAAGATTCTGTATTAATAATAAATTGGAGAGAAGTTGTGTAATCCAAAAAGATCCACACAGCTGGAGATAGGACCAAGACTCAAAACTCAGATGCATCTCTTTGTTCTGCTTGGAATACCTTCCCCAATCAGTTCCTGACCATTCAGGATCAAACTCTTAAAAATTCCACCACTTCCTCAATCCCCTGCCTTATTTCTTCAGCGCAAGGGTCTTTCCTTCATCTGACTGTGTAGATTTGCCATTCCCTCTATTAATATATTAATTCAATCATTCCTGTAGCAAATATTTATGGAATGCCAAGCATAACCCAGGCTTTGTCACAGTCCCTGAGGCTATGGGGTGTTGGCATTCTGGTATAAGGCACGGGCATTAAACGTGTAGCAGCATGCATAGTTGCAGTGCATTGTACATGCTAAGAAAGAAAGAGCAACATGCTACAAGGAGGAATAAGAGATGCCCACTTCTGACTTGGGAGTCAGGGAGCTCTCCTGGGGGAAGAACATTCAAGCTGATTTCTGAAGTATGTGTGGAAAGAGTATTCAAGACAGGGGAAGTAGCACTCTGAAGGCCCTGAGCTGCATGGGAGGAACCAAAAGAAGGTCAGGGGGGGCTGCAGAATTCTGAAATGATTAAGGGGGTCACGTAAATGAGGGGATTGTAGGGTACATAAAAGAGTACACGATGTGTCACTGAAGGCTACTAAGCAGAGGGGAGACAAGATCACTCTGGCTTGATTGTGCAGAATGGATTGGAGCAAGGATGGTGCTGTGGATACCAGTTGAGTCATTATTGCAGAATTGCTGGCACAAAATTCTGGTGGCTTAAGTTGGGATAGTGGAGATGAGAGGAAGAAGGGGGGGGGAGTGGATGGCGTTGAGGTGTATCTTAGAGGTGGATTAGGCAGGACTTGGCGATGGACTTGCTGCAAGAGGAGAGTAGAGGATCATTTCCACCTACATAGGGTGAGGAAAGAGCTGATATGTGAACATGTCTTAAATGGGTTGCTGTATTTTAGAATTACAAACATTTTTCATTATTGGAAAGTGAAATGGAGGCCACCTGCATAACTGTTTAGAACCAAAACCATGACACAGTTTTTATAGTGTCTGTATATTTGTGATGCAATGGTCTTGTAAAAGTTTTTACTGAAAAACTCCCATTAGCCAGTCTTTCTTACTGAAAATAAATTATTAATAAAATACTTGAAGTTCACTGCCAAAAAAAAAAAAAAAAAAAAAAGAATGGCCATCTGTGCCTTGAGCAAATGGATGGACAGAGGTGCCTTGCAATGGATATACACATCTTGGGGCTTTGGGATGGGGAGAGAAGACTGGGTGGAAAAAAACACGTACCTGTTCCTCCTTTATGGTGCTTATTGGAGCACATTTTCCATTTCAATATATGAGCATGTGTTTTACATTTTTGTATTGTCCTAGAGGACTGAGTCTGGGTAGGCTGTAGTCATCACTCATCTGTCCACTAACATGCCTAGTAAAGCCTCTGGACCATACTAGAAGATCAAGGAACATGCATCCTTTGTTTGATTGGTTGATTAATAATGCCCATCCCAATGTATGGAAAGTGATAAACACTTAGTGAATGTTAACTTTTGTTATTCCATAACAACAAAATGCCTTTTGTGAATTGACCCTGTATCTCCCAAAAGCTTCCATAAAGATTAAATGCAATGGTGTTTACTGTATTAGCAAATCCCCAGGTCCTGACACATTTACAGTTTAACAAAACAGTGAGGCTCCCAATTAAAAAATAATAAGCCTGCCTCTTATGGCAACACAAGCATGACAGGGCAGGGTTGGGCATTGCAGCTATTACTCTGCTCTGCAAGCTTTGCCCTCAGAGCTTTCAATTAAAAGTGGCGCAGAGCTCACTCCTCACACCATATGCAGATTCTAAAGGCTTTTCCTTCTTTCTTTGTGAAATGTTTAAATGAAAGACTGGCACACACCACATGTTCAGTAGTCAGGAATTTATAACTCCTCACTCCCCCCTGCCAAGTCACCTCAGATTTGCTATGTGACCTTAAACACATTACCTATGGTGTACAATGTGAACTATGGCCCATGCTTAGTGGCAAAGCCCCAAGATGTGTATATCTATTGCAGGTGATGCGCCACACTAATGAAGGATGTTTATGTGGGAGGTTGTGGGAGGAGTGAGGTGGGGCATATTGGAATCCCTGTAATTTTTGTGTAACATTTATGTAATCTAAGTATCTTTTAAAAAAATTTTTTTTTAATTATTATATTAAAAAAACATTACCTAATATTATTGTACTTCTGTACATAATCACAAATAAAAAGAACAAAAGTTAAGCCAAGGACTATAGTTGATAATAGACTTTTTAAAATGTGCTTTCATCAATTGTATGAGATGTTCCACACCAGGCTTTGGTCCTGAACTTCATGGCTTTTATACTCTAGTTAGAGAAATAAGTCATAAGCATCAGTGCGGCCCATAGAACCAGGGAAGAGGGGACTGTGCCCTGGACTCTGCACTTCAGAGGGTCCTATTCTACCCTCCTCTGGCTATGCCCTGCCTCTAAGGGAGGGGAGCCTGCAAGGCAAAGGGCCTGCGTGTATCCCCACTTCTGGTCCATGCTCCATGTATACAGGATGTTGTACTTTCTTGCCATATGGACCCAAGCCTTCTTCCAAGACCTGCATGGGCCTCTTCTCCTGTTATATCTCCTTCAGGATAGAATGCACATGACATTTGTGGACCCTCCAGACATGAAACATGATCTGAAGGCAGGGATTTGCAGAGGATCTGGAGGTGGCTCAGGCATGTTGGCCAGGGTGTCCACAAATAGGCACACCTGTGCAAGAGCTTCTCCTTGGGGGGATCATGTGAAATAACACCTGTAAACATGAATACGGAGTGACACATTGTAAGCATTCAGTCATGGTGGCAGAGGATAAAAGACGAGCCAATCAACGTATCACAAGTCAAATCCAATTGAGTAAAAGGAAGCGTGTTTCGAGAAAAGATGGAATTTAAAAGCTGTGAAGAACTTGGACTTATGGAGATGGGGAAATGGACAATCCAAGCAGATGCTCAAGCAGAGATTGAGAATCAGAAAATGATATGGCATTGGAACAGGTATGAGTAATCTGTTCTAGGTGACACATTAGAAGTGTGGAGGTACAACAATGTGAACGTAATTAGCAGCACTGAATCATAGATTTGAATGTGGTTAAAAGGGGAAATTTTAGGTTGAATATGTTGCTAGAATAAAAATTTTTTAAAAAATAAACATAGTATGGTACAACACAAACGGGACACTAATGTAAACCATGAACTATGGTTAATAGTACAATTATAATAATATTCTTCCAAACAAATATATCACAGTAATGCAAGGTGTTAATAATAGATGGAGGGGACATATGGTAACTCCTTATTTTCTGCATGATTTTTCTTTAAACCTACAACTTCTCTAATTAACAAAAAACATGGAGGGACACTCTGGAAGATTAAGTTGGAAAAGAAGTTGAAGTGGAGTTGCTGTATTAGTTTCCTATTATGGCTGTAACCAATTACCACAAAAAACAGCACACATTTATTCTCTTACAGTTCTTGAGAAGATAATTCTGACATGAGTCTCACGGAGCTAACATCAGGTGTCGGCAGGGTTGATTCCTTCTGGAGGACCCAGAGACGAATCTGTTCCTTGCCTCTTCTGTTAGAGGCTGCCAATATTTCTTGGCTCATGGCCACATCATTCTAATATTTCTACCTTCTGTTATCACATTACCTTCTCCTCTCTGAGTCTGATCATACCTTCTCTTTCATATAAGGATCCTTGTGACTACATTGGACCCACCCAGCTAATCCAGGAAAATTTCCCCATCTAAGATTCCTAACTTAATCACATCTACAACAGTCCCTCTTACCATGTAAGGTAACAGTCACATATTCCAGGATTAGGATGTGGATGTCATTGGGAGGCCCTCATTCAGTGCACCATCATTGTCAAGTCCTCAAATTCCAGACCAAGAAGTCTGGATTTCATTCTTGAGATAGAGATTTCAGTCTCAACCAATAGGGGTCAGCCAGTGGACTCAAGGAGCCAGTAGGGGGCAAGCTCACCAGTGAAAGTGTGCTTTCATCATTTGTATCAAATGTTCCACATATCCTATAAAGCAGGGGTTCTTAACCCTTTTTGTTTCACGGACCCCTTTTCCAGTCATGTGAAAACCATGGACCCCTTGCTAAGTCCGCACTACACTGCATATTATTTAATAAATTTATCACACCCACACCAACACATCCCCACAAGAACAATGTTTTTTTGAATTTCAGTTCAAGCTCACGGACCCCTTATTAAGAGCCCCGGCTGTAAAGGATAGCCCAAACTCAGCTCCAACTGATGCCTGCCATTGAGGAGTGCCGGCCCAGTGTGGCCAGATCTTCTAATTTTCAAATAAAACTAGGATGTGGGTTTTTACAAGCACCAGGATAACAGTCCTGAACTGTTCCCCACCTACTTGGTCATTCAGCTTCACAACTCTCTCCGCCTCGAAGCAGCCACTAAGGCCCCCAAGGGATTACCAGGGAGTTCATTTGGAAGTGTACAGCACAGTAGTTAAGAATGCAGCCTGGAGTCCCAGCTCTGTCTCCTGTATCTGTTTAACCTTAGGCAAGTTACTTACACTTTCAGTACCTCACTTTTATCATCTGTAAAATGCAGAAAATAATAGGATCTACAGGTTTACTGTGGGACTGTGGAGAGCACAGATGAAGCAATACATATTAATACAAAATTAAAACATATACAGGAGAAACAGCAGGATTTCCTTTGAGTCCTCAGTCTAATTATTCTGTAAAATTAGATAATAATACAACCCTCAGGATTGTTTTGAGGATTAAATGAGATGATATGTGTAAGCAATTTAGTACAACACAATTGGAACTAGATACATAGTCACGATCATAATTATAACTATATAAACTCTAAACAAAGAATTGTATTAAAGAGTGCAAAGTTATAATAGAGTTATATACCAAGTGCTATGTCCCTAGATTCGGTTCAGACACAAAGGTTTAATGTTCTCCTTATAAAAGAAGAACACCATCAAGTATGATGTTAGCCAGGGGTTTGAACCTTTCTTGTTCCATGGACCCCTTTGCCAGTCAGGTGAAAACCACAAACCCCTTACTGAGTCCACACTATACTGTGTAATGTTTATTAAATATATCACACCAGCACCAACACATCCTTACAAGAATAATGTTTTTCTGAATCTCAGTTCAAGCTTATGGGCCCCTTGTTAAGAACCCCTGATGTTAGCTTAGGTTATTTTTTAGGTGCCCTCTATCAGCCTGAGGAAGCTCCCTGACTCCACATCCCCTGTTCCACCATGCCATTCTCTTAGTGATTCCCTTCCTTAGGACAGCACCAAATTCTTAACATGCACAAGCCATTGGCAGGAAAGTACAGACATTTTCAGCAGGTCCATCTTCACCAGGGAAATGAGTGCAAGTGAGCAGCCGTGTTCGAACTACAGCTTAGAGTCACAGTTCCCAACTACGAGTCCTCACAATCCACAACTCCAGAGAGATTTAGACCTCTAGATATCCCTCCCGCCCCCTAGGTATTCTGATCACACCCTCAAAGTATCCCTCTGCCTCTTCCACACTAGTGCCACCCCTCACAAGCATCCATATCAAGTCAATCACCAGGTCCTAGCGATTTTACTCTCTCTCTGCTTCCATTTCTTCTGCCACACTACTTATTCAAGCTGCCATCTTCTCCTACACAGATTGTGCAACAAGCTCCTTGCAGGTCTCCCTACATTCTGCTTGCCAATCTGCCATCCCCCACAGTCAATAATTACTTCTGGAAATAAAACATGACCTTGTCATTGTCTTGATTAAAACTCTTTAAATGGGGCCTCTTTAGAATAAAGCCCAGAAACTTAACCATAGTCTTCAAGGCACTTCCCAATCTGGTTTCATCCTCTGTCTTGTCCAAGAATGTCTGCCACTGAGTACACTCCCAGTTGGAGACCCCTCAAGGAGCAGCTTAGTTTAGTGGTTAGGGCTGTGGGTGCTGAAGACAAATTCCCTGGGTATTAAGGTTTGATCCACTGAGCCATGTGATGTTGAGGTTTCTCTTTACCTCTCCATGTATCAGTAAATCCATTTATTAAGAAAAGATATTTCCTAACTCATACACTTGGGAGAATGAAATGAGATTTGTCACATAAAGCATTTAAAGCATGGCCTGGTTCACGGTCAGAACATGGTATATTTTAATTATTATGTTTATTCCTTTTGTATTCACCCAAATGGGCTCCAGAAAGAGGTGTGAGGATTAAATGAGGCAATGTAGAAAAAAATTCCTGGAAGAGTTCTGGAATGGAGTTGGTCCTCCATAAATTGTGGTTTGTTGGTTTCCTTCCTCCCGGTCTACGTTAACCTCCACCTCAGATACCGAATTTCCTCCACATAGTAAACTGTTCCCTTCCGCAGCCGCGCCCACCTCTTTCAGCAGCGCGGTTCGGGGGCCACAGGTTTAAGAAGGCAGTAATTTCAGCGGAGTTTGCCATTGTGAATTGTATTAAGTTGGCACTTTTATTTCTAAAGCAGGAACTTGGTTTTGTTGTTGTTTTCCCTTTTTTTTTTCCTTTCTCCCTCTCTCTTTTCTGTGCAGTTGCAGCTTTTAAAGATTTAATTAGGGTGATTTAAAAATTACCAAATTTGTCGCCCCCACCCCTTCCCGTTTTAATAACAAGTAAAAGTTGAGAACAAGCTGCGGGTGAACACTGTTAGAAAGCTGCTAGCAATTTGAAGTTTCGTTTTTCACTGCTTGGAGGTGCATTTGAAAACTAATGCTGACACGTGCAAACGAGCTTGTGAAGGGGGAAAAATCGTATGTATATGGTGCAAGGTGCACCGCAGACAGTGGCAGGAAATGAAGATGACTTTTGTGGGAGTTTCTGCTTGATGTCAGGTGGGTAAATAAAACCTCAGATTCTCTTATCAATTATTCTGCCTTGAACAGCTCTGGCTGTATCTTTGATGGCAGCCCCCAACTGCATCTAGAGCTGTCCTTGTTCCCTTCCTACAGGTCTCTAGCCAGCACAGGCCTTCACATCTTGGGCGGGTTGGGGACATCTCCCCTGGTAATCTTTTTTTTTTTCTATGAAAAGGTATTTAGATTACATAAATGTTACGTAAAAATATAGGGGATTCCCATAAAAACTCACGGTTTTATCTTGAGCAATCTATCTCCCTATCCAGCTCCCTCCAGATCGATGCCCCAAAGGCTACTGTGCTGTAGGCTCCCAGAACAGCTCACTTGGGCAGGATTTTGTCCCCACTCAGCCATCTTTTGTGAGAGAGATTGTGAGCGCCCACTGATGGCATCTTGCAGTCTATCCCTCCTGGTAATCTTTTGCAGAGAGGGAGAGTGCAAAGTTGACCTTTTGCCAATTTGGAAAATGTTGTGAAGTAGGTTCACAGATATTTTTTTTCACCTTAAAATGAAAATAAAAATAAATAAATTTAAACCTTTTCAGACTTGTTCTTCAAAGCTCTCTGGCTAAGAAGTATCAACAGGCAATTGGAATGCATGATATATATATACATCTTTAGAGATACAATACGAACACAAGGAGGCCAGCCAGTGAAGTGTGACAAAATGGAGAGGAAGGTGAAGACTGTGCCAGGGGGAGGAAAGGAAGGAACTCCGGGTGCATAATGTAGGAGAGAGTAGAATCTAAAGGGGCACTTCAGGCTGGCATCCTTTCACCAAATGAATGCTTTAGTGCAGCACTCAGCCTTTTCTATCTGGCAGTTTCAGGGCCTTCTCCCAAAGCCAAGCCAGCTCTCCCATCTCCCTATTCTTGTTTGCAGCAGGTATTCCATATGCCATCATCCCCTTCCACAGCTTCTTGCCTCCCCATTCCACCCTCCAAAGCCCAATACCCTGATACAGTGTAGTGGTCAAGAGCAAGGGTTTCTAGGTCCCAAAGACCTAGATTCAAGACCATGCTTCACCCCTTACTGAAGAGCATTCTTGGACAGTCCACCCATTTATTCATTTGTTTAGTAATACAGTCATTCACTAACAAACATTTATGCCATCTTAGTGCCAGTCACGTATTCTCTTTCAAACTCATTTTCATGTAGGGATAGTCCCAAACTCACCTGATTGTTATAAGAACTAGAAATCATACATGAAAGGGCTAAGCATAATGACTGGCACCTGGGAAATGCTCCTGACATGGTAGTGTGATCATTATCATCATTATTACTTTTTCTCTTCCCAAAGAGGAGCATATAGGTCCCATGTGATTTATAGACTTTAGAGATGATCCCTCCAAAGAAGAGATGAGAGGTAATAAAGTAAGTGTATTGCTCAGCCAGATGAGCAATAATGTAAAGGGAAAAAAAAAAAAAAACATTCAGTGGAGAGGCAGGGATATCGAGGGGACGGGAAGGCAGAGGCAGGCCCCACAGGTATTGGATTTGCTAAAGATGGGCTCTTGGTCTGATGTTGCTATGAGTTTTGTCTTGTTGTGCTTATTTTCTATTGGGAGGAATTTTTTTTTACCATTTTTATAACTTTTTTAAAAAATATGTCTGTATCTCCTGCTTTGCGGTTTATGTTGACTATTTTGTGTCCCATGAACAGTGTGGTCCTCTTTCTAGCCGTGGCCCTTTCCTCCTGGAGCATTGATGGGAAACCTGTGTGGCAAACTATTCCGTGGATGTGTGGAGGGCCTGACCCTGCCGTGGTCTCTTGATTTCCAAATTTCTTTCTCTCCCACTATACACTGGTCCCCTCACATCACAGCATCTGATCTATGTTAGAGTAAGTTGTTCACTTCTCCCCACTGAAGACAAGTATTTCAGAGTACCGTGTCCCACCTAGTCGTCCCTTTATTACCCAATGTCCCTGACACATAGTAGATGATCAGTCAGTGGTTATATATTAACTGCATAGAATAAAATGGAGCACGTTAGGCTAGTAAAGGGCAAGATACAACAGGATGGGACAGAATGAGGTAGGATAGAGCAAGGCTGAAGAGCACAGAACAAGACTCAGGGCTGGCAGTTGTCCACAAAGCTGAGGGTGTTGGTATTGAAAAATAAAAGTTGTGTTAAAATCTTCGCAAAACTCTTAAGTGGATTACTTATTGGGTCATCTGTGGTGAAGAATTCTAATTGAAAAACTAACTACATAGAAAAGAGAGATTTGGGGTTTTGTATTGGTTTTTTGATTCCATAGGCTTGTAGTTTTCTTTAATATATATATATATTTTGAGCTTATATAAACACCTAGGCAGTATTTAAACATCCAAAGAGGATGTGGAATTGGTAATGGACCAGCTGCTACCCAGTATTGCCCTTTAGCTATATTTTCATTTTATTAGAACATAATAAGCTCAACTAAAAATGTTTTAATATGTCTACATTACTTAACAGCCTGGGAATTATTCTAATAATTATTGAATTTATTATTGTAACTGTGATACACTCTTTCTTTGAATTCCTGGAGCCTATTTAAGATGCAAATGATGCCAGCTTTATGAATAATTGTTGGTATGGAAGATTCATAATTAATTTGACCCCTCCCTGCCAAACACATACACACATACACGATAAAACAAAATGTAATTTTTAAATGCAGAATGATTTACATGAACATGAAATGAATAGTTATGTGTAGAAAAATCAGTAGTTGGCAATTGCATAAGAAATGTTGGGTGAACACAGAACCCAGCCTCACAAAGACAGCTGGGCAGATGAATGCTCAAGTCTCTCTGAAAGGATGAGTTTGAGAAAATTGTCTATATACAAGGAGATTTAATCAGAAGAGAGAGATGGGCAGAGAAAAAGGAGACAGGAGCCATAGATTAAGCAGCAGTCTAAGCCATAGGTCACAGTTGAGGTCAAGTGGTCAGGAGCACAAGACATTAACTAAGATCTCTGTTTCTAACCAGCTGATGAGCCAGCAGGTTCCATCCCTGGAAATGGGAGCTTCAAGGGCCCGGCAAGCAAATGGGTTGTGTCTCAGGGTAGGGGAGTTCTAGGAGGAACTGGCAGTGCTGGGGAGTAAAGGCAGGTCCTGTGATGCCTGAAACACTATAAGTCAGGGTAATAACCCCAAGGCTTTGAGACCTCAAAGCCCAAGTTTTATTCAAGGCTGATGGACTGAGATTTCTGTTCATGAACTCTATAGGGCTGAGCTTCCAGGTATGTGAAGCAGCATGGGAAGAGGGGGGATGTAAGAGAGGGCTTAGAGAAGGCAAAGTTTGGTCATTACCCTTGGCTGAGTACAAACTTGAAACCCTTATATCTAGTCACTTAGCAATTCCCAATCTAATCAATCAGAACCCCCATAGCCAGCTCCTGGTATAGGGACCAAGATTCTTAGTCATCAGAATGCTCCTCTCCTGGGGAGTGGGTGTAGCTCTGTGGTTTAAGCTCCTGCTTCCCATGTACAAGGTCCCAGATTCAATCCCCAGCACCTCCTTAAAAAAAAAAAAAAAAGCTCCTCTCCCGTGATACTACCAATCAACCAAGTCAGAGGTCCCTGCCTTAGTAGAAAACACAACCTTGTTAAATAACATCTGGGGTATCAGCAAGCTTATTTCCACTTCTGCCAGTGACTTCTCCAGTTACATATCCTTTTAGGAAATATTACAGGAGGGGAATGCTCAGAGTTACTTAAAGCTTTGATGAGTAGCATTCTCAAAATGCATCAAAGGGGCATAGAATCAGAATTTCTAGAGGTGGAACTCAGGAATTCATATGCTTAAACTCCCCCAGATGATTCATACTGAGAACCACGATCCAGAGTGCCAGCTTCTTGGACATGTGGCCAGGAACCTCCCTAATGTGCCTGGCATGTGTAAATGAAAGTCTATTCAATTGATTTAATGTATGACATTTTGCCTTGTTTTATATTGATTCATTATTTATACTTTATATTTGACACCCCCAAGAAAGGTTCAAAGAGATGGAATTGGGGAGGCAATGCCACTAACATGCACACGAAGCCTGCGGTATGCCAGGGATGCACTGGATGGTTTATATACATTCTCACCATGAATCCCTCAATGGTATGTCCAAGACAGTGTATGGAGTAGAGGGCATCAGTGATGGCTTGGTGATAGGCTCTCCTAGAGAATAAAAACCATGATGCTTAACCATTGCACTTCCTCTATTATGGCCAACTTGAGTTCAGTAAATAATTAATAGCTAAAAACACCTTGCTAGATGCTGGGGATAAGATAATGAACAGTGTAACCATGGAGCCAGCAGTCCAGTGGGGGAGACAGATCCAAACTAATAGTTGCACTATTATGTCAAGAGTATGAAAGGAAAGTATGCAGTGGAACAGTGTTTGAGAACACATAGCAGGTACAACAACCTAGTTCAGAGGTGGTCAGGCAGAGTTCCATCAGGAGGTGCCATTAAGCTGAGATCTGAAGATCGTTTAGACAACTGGGATAGGAAAAGCCATGTTGTGGTAGCACTTACGAGTTAGTATTGGGAAAAATGCTTGTGCTCATTTGACTTCAAAATGTTCCCACCCTGAAAAGGGCCAAACAAGGGTTCTTGTAGGCTATGTCTTGTATCATGGAGGGGAATTTTACAATGAAATTAACCTAGGCCATCTACCTCCAACTCCAGAGTCAGGCAAGCTGGCTGCAGCACCTCATGACGATAATTAAGAAGATGACACGCCTGTCTGCCTGACTCCCCAGCTTACCTGAGGTCTCGTCCCAGCCTAGCCTCACATTCCCAACAGTGTCTACTGCTCAAGTCCATGATCTCCCTACCCCTGTGGGGACACATTCACTCCATATCGGAATCTCTCAGAGTCCTGATTCTGCTCAGAAACAGTTTAATTCCATTCCATTCAGTGTAGCTAATATCTGAGAGGGTCTATTATGTGTCAGTCATACTGAGACAAAAAATTTAGAGTTGTTGATCTCCAAGATTTCTAAGTCTAAGAAAGGAGAGATATGTAAATCAGTAAATTACAATACAGTATGGTATAAAAATAAGTAATGATGATGAACAGCCAAAATGCATTGGACATTTGGACATTTAGTCATTCAATAATAGATGTTTATATGGGAATCCCTATATTTTTTGTGTAACATTTATGTAATCTAAATATCTTTTAAAAAAACAAAAAAAAATTTTTTTAAAGAATTATGAAAAATAAAATAGATTAATCAGAAATTAAAAAAATAAAAAAATAACATGTTTATTGAGCACTTACTATGTAGGTGAATAAAATTAGCAAATAAAACATAGTTTCTTGCCCTGCAGAGTTTAGAAGGGGAGTCAAAGGCAATAAACAAGAAAACAAACAAATTCATAATTTTAAATTGTGGTAAACTTATGAAGGAAACCAATAGGGTGCAGTTGTTGAAGAGTAATGGGAAGGTATACCTACCCAAGTAAGGTGGTTTCTTCCAGGAATACTTCATCCCAGATAAAAATTCTGAATCTGCCACTTCCTAACTATGTGATAGTAAGCAAGTTACTTAGACTCAGTTTCCTCACACTGAGGAAAATAATAATACTTACGTTTATTGTAAAGATCAAATGAGTTAATGATTGTAACAGGCTTAGAGACGTTTCTTGACCTACACAGTAAGTATTCAATAAAGCCTGTCATTGTTATTCATTATATTATTACATCAGCCCTTGAGCTTAAGCTCAGTCTTTCTAAGCTCTGATGCCTCTTCCATAAAATGGAATAACAACAACCTGTCTCAGAGAGCTATGGAAACTCTGCAGGATTTCAAGTGCTGCACCTGTGTAGTAGGATTAAGAAGGTGTTTGTATGACTAACATTAGGATGCTTGACATTATTTTTTAACTCAACATTTTAACACAAGTTTAAATTCAAAATTGTGCTACCCATAGAAAGCAGTAGTGAATTCAATATGTTGAAAATGTACATTTCTTATTTAGCACAGACAATGCAAATATAGAGAACATTTCCATCATTGCAGAAAGTTCTATTGGACAATACTGATACAGGAATTCCAGATACCAGGGAAATAAACTGATATATGGTATCTACCCACCAGGTATTATGAGTCAGGTAGGTTTTTAGGAGCAATTTAAATCATTCCACCTTTGCAATATGCAATATTAACAACCTCACATTTAACCAGCATCAGCACTTTTCAAATCACTTTCATAAGTGTTATTTAATTTTTCCTTACAACTACCCTGAAGTAGGCAGGAAAGATATCATTATCTCCCCTTTACCTTGGAGAAAAATAATCAACAATAGTAGCAGCAGTATTAGTAGCTGCTGACATTAATTGAATACTGACTTATGGCTGTATGTGGACGTGGTGCTAAGTTCCTGTAGCGTTTTTAAAGAGGGAATGGCACTCGGAGAGGTGAAATGACTTGCCTGTAAGACGCTCAGTAAACTGGGGACATGTCTTTGAATTCCTAGCCCACCTCTTCCATCACACCTCTCTTCTCTTTCTTGTGCAAGCCGACTTCCAGTTCTCCATTACTGCAGAGACTGTGCGCTGTCACAGCAGGGTGTGCAGGAGGGGCTCAGCGATCAGGACACAGATATTGATCATCCTGTCCATAGAACTTCCAAATGGCCGACCCTCTCTCCCACCGAAACAATGCCACACATGAAGATGAACTTTAATTCACATTCAGCCTCAGTGTTCATGTCAACAGCTGCAGGAACAGCTGTTCCCCTCTCAGTGCTACCCGTTTCCCTCCTCCCCAGCTAATTGCTACCAACTAGTCGAGTGGCTATGAATATTGTAGGTCTTGTCAACAGCCTTTATCCAGCTATTATTATTCCAGGCCTTTCTTGTTCAAGGATTCAGATCTGTTCTGTTTGGATGATTAACTCTAGAATCTAATTGTTGGGTATTTTGAAATCCCATCCATCCAACACACTTGAAATCACTGCCTTGTGTATAACTTGAAGTACCCCTAAACAGGAGTAAGCCTTAACAATAGCCACAATATTGTGAGATACTTTTAGTGAGGGCCTATTAAGTCTAGGCATTGTACTGAACACCAAGCCTGCCCGTGAGTATGAAAGCCCAGGAGGAGAGTACAAATGAAGGCCCACATGTCACATGGCTCAATGCCTAAAGGTTATAATCTACGCCCCATCCTCTTCCCTCCACAAATATAACTTCATAGGAACTGAGATGTCCAGCACCCAGCCCACCCCCTTTTTCTTCTCATCCACACTGCGAAGGGCCTCAGCTCACCTGCACACAACCACCCCAACCACATGTCCAAGCTGTGTCCACACACCCCCAACAAGTAGAGAATCCTGAGGGTGGATACGCCAGCATGTATACCTTCAGTACTTGGAAAGATGGATACAGGAGAACAAGGCCGGTGCAGGGCTCAGGGCCATAGAAGAGAGTATGGAGATACATAAATATATATATATAATGCCTAGCAGAATATCAGGTATATAGCAAACCATAGATAAATAATATAATAGCTATTATTACCACCATGATGCATGCAATGAACAACATAACATTTATTTAAAAGCTACATAAACCATAGTGTATACAACAAAGCACAACTAATACATAATGCAACTCTGACATTAACTTCAATTCCTTCTCACTAAGGAACTAGAAAAACTATTACCCAGACTTAACCGAGGGATGTGTCCCTTTTCTCTTTTTCACTAGCCCTTGTATTATGCTGACCCTTCAGCATGTGTCGATCTTCTTTTTTGGTCCCTGGTGATGACCTCCACTTCCTACATCTGTGGACTGGTCACATTCTGGCATTAAGGTTTTATACCAGTTATAGCTAATTCCCTTTCCTGTTTTCAGCTGCTCATGTTTTCACTTTAAATGCAAAGCCTCCATCAACTACTAACATAGCTCTAGCTAATCCCATTTGCCATAGCTTGAGTGCTATGCTGGAGTACGGAAAGTCAAGCCTTCTGCTTAGTCTTCACTGCCACCCCAGCTTTTGTCTGTCTCCTTATAAGGTACTGTGATCCATAAAGGTAATTTTTCTCTAACCTTTAAACCAGGAATTTTTTTTCCATTTTTTTTTTCCTGGTTCAATCTTCAACTTAATGTTTTCTCTGATGTAAATATTCCTGTCTTAGGGAACTTTGGTTACAAAGAACAAAAACACATTCAGACCTTGTTTACAAAGTCTTTTGCTTTTAATGGATTTAAAGGGGAATTTCATGGAACCCACGTATAGAAAATCTCTCTTCTCTCATTCATTCTTCCTCTCCCCAGATAAAAGTCTTAAGTCCTGCTCCCTGGAATATCAGCCTTGATAAGGCTTTGGGCTGCCAAAATTTCAACCTGGGCCTCATCTCTATTAACTGTGCTGTTTCAGCACCTAAGACCTTCCAATGCCAAGTTCCTAAAGGAGAAAGTCTGACTGGCCCATGTCATGGGCTCAGGTGTGCAAGCTCTGGTTCAATCAGCTGTGTTCATGCAAACTCTTCACCTGTGACTGTGTGGTGGTAAATGAGGGATTTGACCTAATCGAATCTCAGTTTCCTTATCTGTGAAACAGAAATCACAATTCCTAACTGATAGTGTGTTAATGGGATGGATAAGACTACTTCATTCACTATTTCATCATTCATTTCTTAGATTATACTTAAATTATTTATTTCTTTCCTCAAATTTTATAACACTTTTTTGAAAAATAAAGGTATCAGTAAATCCCCATATTCCAGGAAAAATATAATAATTGTGGGTGAGTTTATGATTATAATTATAAAAATAAACAACCATTAACACTTCCACTTAGTTGTGAGCCCTTTAATTTTCTTATGAGAAAGCTCATTTCAACAATTTTATACTCTTTTAACAAACATTAAACACATTTTTAAAATTCATAAGATTTTTTTGTCAGCATTTCTTGGGGTCTCCCAAGACCTAGAACCAAGGAGGAAAAGCCCATCTCCCTAAGACTTAATATGTGCTGGATTTCAACCCATAAAGACTACACATTATCTCCTTTCATTGTCCCTGCTGCCTGGGAAAGATGAGGAAACAGAAGCTTCCAGAAATTAAGAGAGGTGTCCAAAGTCTTGTGCCTACTAAGTGACCAGCCAGGAATTGGGGTCTAGATTTACCTATTATATCTCACTGCAATGTTACTTAGAGTTTCTTCCTAAAACCCTCATCTTCCTTTTCTAAACGATTATTTTATATCAATAAATCATAGAGGGATAGCAATGATAGAGATTGTATGAGCAAAATTTTCTTTCATAAATACTAGATTTTTCCTTATCATACCCTACTTCAAAGTTAATTTGTTCTAAAACAACAAAAATAAGTGAATCCCTCTTGGGAAGCTATTTCAAAAATATGACAACACAGACTGAAATTGCTGCTGCATCTCTGCCTTGAAATTAGACATTCAATCATGTTTCTCCCTTTACTCTACTTTGAAGAAACATAATTTCTCTCATTCAACATTGAATCTAAACTGCTCTTAGTGAGCACCTTGTCTGTGCCAGGTGCTATGCCCAGCTTTGAGGCAAATTCTGTACTCAACCGTCACGTGCCAAAGCATTTACTTAGATAATAAGAACTAATGCTTAATCATTTTCTCTCTCTTGCTGATGAAACTCTGCAATTTATTAACAGTCTTTATAAGTCTGAGGAGGACAAGAAAGTAGAGTTCAATGCAGAATAAATAGCCCAGCTCTGAAATATTAAAAAATTATCCTCAGATTTATTGTGCTCTGGAAAAGTGGTGGTAAAGGGACAGTAAATGTTACTTATTTAGCACTCTTCACGCTTAAGTGTTTCTCACACATTACAGAGTAACGTCCACACAGGCCCAGGGAGTATCTGAAAGTGTTAATCACTAATTTTGAAGTCTCAGTGTAGGGATTCGGGATGGGGAAGAGCAGAGGAGGGGTGAATAGGGGCTATAGGCAATATGCTTAAATGATTTACTCCAGACTTAAGCCCTGGAGACAAGTGAAGACCAGGACTAAAATGATCATTCTTTTTTCCTCCAGTCAATTTTTTGTTGTTGTTAAAAAATAAATCTATAGGCAATGTCAGTATCTTCACTGCAGACATCCAAGTTCGTTTGTGTGTGAGAGAGATAAAGCAGAGCCATTGTAGTTTGCTTCCTTTCATGTTGAGGCTTTAAAGAAAAAAAGAGATGAAGAATTAAAATACACAGTTGATTCCAGAGCAACTACCAGCCATCGTTCTTCAACACAGTCACAGCCTGAAGACTCAAGTGTTGGTGGTAGCTATGGTAATTTTGCCTTTGACTCACTGTGTGACCTTGGGCGAGTCTTGCAACCTCTCTGAGCCTCTGCTTTTTCATCTGTAAAATTATGGATCCTATATTTGTCTTGCTGGGGTGGTACGAGCAGGAGTAATACTCAAAAGATTGAACTGGGGGAGCATGGACATTGGCAAATTAGAAGGAATTCTAGCCGTTGCACTGGAGCAGTGTTCAAAAGGCCTCCACTGGGTAGTGTATTAACCCCATGAGTGCTGAACTGAGGAGAGGAGATTCAGAGGTTCCTGAAGAAGGTAGCAAGATAGTCAGTGGGCAGGAAGAGCAGGGAAGGGAGAAATCAGTTGTGTTGGGGCCAAGGCTATTTACCAATCTGTACAGAATTATTTGAGTATTTTAACAGCCAATACTGCTATTCCGGTGCATACCAGCTAAATATTAGCTTGGGTTTGAGGATGAAATAAGCTCATTCATGCAAAGTGTTTAGCATTTGGCCCTGCATAGAGAAGTAGCCACCCAGAGAATGTAATTTGCTTCTTCCCTCTTACTCCGTCTTGCTTCTTCTCTTCATTGTGAAGTAACTTTCACAATATTACACTGCTAGTACCTGGCAGAGCTTGAATTTGAACCAAGCTCACTTGCCATCCAGCCCAGGGCTCTCCCCGCCACCCCGTATCTCAACAAACCACATGGAAGGCAGGATTGCAGTTAGCCTACCACGTCCTTCAATCCTAAATGGCAGGGTTATTCTTCATCTACTGGGCTAAATCACCCCCAGGGTGATTCTAATGTGTAGCAAAAGGTGGGTACCACTGGAGTAGGTGATCGCTAAGTTTCAGTCCATGATAATGCATTTAATTAGCCTCTAGTTCTATATGTCTTTGAAGCCGATCAAAAAAAAAAAAAAAAAAAAAACTGCATTCATGGAACTTATCCCTAATGATCTATGACAATAGAAGGCCTGAGAGATCACAAATAAAAGAGCTCTAACATTTCGCTCATATGTTTTGTTCTGTCAACATTTTGTTAATGCAGACAATTTCTCAGACCAAAACTAAAATGGTGATTTACAGTGACTCCAACATCTCTGAGGAATGCCCGAGTAAGAGCAAAATTAAATTGCTAGTGTAGCTGGCCTGACACAATTGCCTCCTCTTAGCAAAACTCCCCTGACTAATTCCTCCTATTGCTGATTCCAGACTTTGCAAGGCTTTTTTTTTTTTTTTTAAGGCTTTTTAACAGAATTAAATAGAAATTCACGTATCTGATGGATAGTTTTAGGGAAAATGAGAATTTAATTTTCCCTAAAATTCTCTAAATGAGAATTTAGAGAAATTAAGAATATAGGGCAAGCTGGACTCTAACGGCATTAAGTTCAACATGAATTGGTTTCTCAACCAACTCTAACAAAATTATTGCAAGCAGAGTGGTGGGGGTCAAGGGCAGGGCTGACCAGGTTCCGTTGCAGCTCTGTCATTTACTGTCTGAATGCAGAGACCCTGTACTTGACAGCTTGCTTCTCGTCTATGCTTCAATGTAGCAATTAACATAAGAAAAATATGAAAGGGCAGCCTGAAAAATCTGAAGACTCTCAGAAGGAAAGGCTTTAAAAGGCCTAAAAGGAAATCTCACTCAGGCCTCTCCTTTAAAAGAAATAAGAAAACTGAGCCCTGGTAACTAGTGACCTTTGTAATGTTACATCCCTAGCTACCTGGCCGAGCTTGAACTTGAACCAAGTTCACCTGATATGCAACCCAGGGCTCTCTACTGGTCATCACAACAAATCACGTGGATGTCAGTATTGCAATCAGCTTCAAGAAAGCCCTGATCTCTTGTGGCTTACACAAGAGATCCAGCTTTTGAATGAAAGAGTTCAAGAATGGTGTCTAGGGCTGGTATGGGTGGTCAGTAAGGCTATCCAGTCCCCAGACTCAGTGAGCCTTTGGCTCTGCCATCAGCATGGCCCCTGGAACCCAATTGCCAAGGATCAAATGCTGCCTCTGCCACTTGTTAACTGTGTAAGCTTGGGCAAGTTATTTCAACTTTCTGTACCTCAGTTTTCGTATCTTTAAATAATAACCGTTGTGAGGACTAAATAAGTTTATGTGTAGAAAGTGTTTAGACATAGCTAGCTTAAAGTGAGGGCTAATTATATTCACTCTTGTTATGACTGTGTTTTATGTTGTTGCAAGATAGCTGCTGTACCTTCAGGCCTCTTATCTGCTTCCCAGACAGAAAGAAGGGAGAAGAGAAGAGTTCTTTTGTTGCCTGGCATTGTATTTTTATTCAAGAAGTGAATAAAAATACACTGGGGACTCCCACTGTATCTTATTGGGCAGGACTGAGCCTTCTGCATGACTCTACTGTGGTAGGTTGAACTGTGTACCCCAACAAACACATGTTCTTAATCTTAAACCCCATCTCTAGGATGTGAACCCTTTATAAACAGGACCTCTGGAAGATGTTGTTTATAGTTAAGGCGTGGCCCAGTTTAGTGAGGGTGTTTTAATCTAGATTACTGGCAGCCTTATAAGGAAAACCTGCAAGTCACAAAAAATATTAAAAAGAGAAGACAGACCCATGAGACAGGAAAGCCAAGGAACCCCAAGATTGCTGGTAGCCAGCATCGGAACGCTATAGTCTTCGGGGAGAAAGGAAACCTTGCTGATATCATGATTTTTAACCTTTTCTAGCCTCAAAAGTGTGAGCCAATAAATTCCTGTTGTTTAAGCCAAGCCATTGTGTAGTATCTGCAATAGAAGCCTTTGAAATGAAGACATCTACCTCCAAAGTAGTGTAGGAGATCACATATCTTAGATGAGACACATTGTTATCCTAAACAAAATGATAGGTTTGTTAATAAGTAAGAAGCGTGAATGGATATTAGCAGGCAGCTCTCCAGGGATCTCAGGGCTATACAACTTCACCTCCTAAGAGCTGTGTGGTATTGAGCATATTGCTAACCCCCCTGAACCTCAGCCTTTCTGACTGTAAATTTGAGATAATGATCCCTGACCTACCTAACTCAAGAGTTGCTGTAAAAGTAAAATAGTCATTGTATTATAAGGCACTTTGTCAGCTCCAGAGTGATCTGTAAATTATTTGATTATTTAGATACTTCAGATAGTAACTTGACATTGAGAGTTACTTGACTCCCAAAATATGCTAAATGAAATGATAATGTTCCGCAAATGGGAATGGTTTTACATCACTGCACAGTGTGAGAAAAAGCACATTGTCCCAAGATGCCAAAATTTACCTGAACTCTCTCTTCACGATTGCCTCCCTATGGCCTACCAAGGGGATGATCTTGTGCTCTGAGGGCCAGGGTAGACCAGCCAACACCATAAGCAGTGATGCTAAGGAAGACTTTCTCACCATCTTCTTACAAGACCTGTGAGATAAGGGCTTTCTCTACATTTCTTAAAGGCACAACAAATGGCCTTATCCTCATTGGAAAGGAAGGAGCAAAAGATTCCTGTATCCTGACATAGTCAAAATGATTACTGAGTGATGGTACATGATATGTAGAAATATGTTAATAAGTCTATGAAAATATTTCATATGCACATGTTTTGTACTACGGGAGTATATACTTCATATGTTCACATATTTCACGTACCTGCTGTATCTACTGTGCTAATATATGTGTGTGTACTTAAGTACATTTTTTAAAGGAGGTACCAGGGATTGAAGCCAGGACCTCGTGCATGGGAAGCAGGTGCTCAGCCACTGAGCTTCACCCACACCCCTTAAGTACATTTTAATCATATTATTTTCATGAGTTATTACATTCAATTTTTTAATATTTAAGAGTCAGATTCTGCAGTTCAACAATAAAATCGGTAGTTTCTCTGGGATGTAATGACTTCTCTGTCACTAGAAGAATTCAAGCTGCTTCTGAATGATCACTTGGTAGAGTTGTAGTAGAAAGAATTCAAGTTTCAGAGGCTGGAAGAGGGGTGAGCAGTGGGAGAAGAACTGGATTAGATGACCCTTAAATGGGGCTTTGATTTTGCAAGTATGTATTTAAAATACTATCTCTTTTGGGAAACGGATGTGGCTCAAGAGGTTCGGCGTCCATCTACCATATGGAGGGACCGGGGTTCGATTCCTAGGACCTCCCCGTAAAAAAAAATAAATGAAAAATAAAAAATAAAAATAAAATACTATCTCTATTTATCATATAAATATAGATCTAATGTTCAATCTTCTCATCCCAACTACATATGGATGTAGATACAAATATTGTATTATTTGTTATATTCTGTTATATTTTATATTATATCATTATGTGTCTTATACTGAAATATTTATTTTGCGTGGGTTTTTCTGTATTCATTTTTCTGAGCTATTTGGAAAATCAAATCTCACCCTTTCTAAACTAAAAGGGACAGTAGAGATCAATTCATTCTAATGGAATAATTTCACAGACTGAGGCCAAGTTCAAGGAAAAGAGACTTGCTCAAAGTCATTCAGCTAGACAATGTTCACAGGGTTTTCTATTCCCAGTTTCAAAAACAGATGACAGGGGAGGGAGAGAGGAAAAATAGGTACAATACAGGGGGCATTTTCAGGACATTAGAATTGTCCTGAATGATTTTACAATGACAGACACAGGCCATTATATATCTTGTCAAAATTTACAAAATTGTGCAGGAAAGAGTTTAAACTATAACATAAACTATAATCCACACTTAGTGGCAATGCTCCAATATGTGTTCATCAATTGTAACAAATGTACCACACTAATGAAGGATGGTATTAATGTGGGAAAGTGTGGGAGGGGGAGGGAGCAGGGCATATGGGAACCCCCTACATTTTTTATGTAACATTCATATAATCTAAGTATCTTTAAAAACAAATTTTTTTTTTTTAAACAAAACACATGACAAAACTGGAAATTCTTTATGGGGGCTTGTTTCAGTATCTAAAAGAATACCCCTGAAAGAGGCCCCAGATAAATCATTCTAGTAAGTAAATTCACAAAAAGACAAAATCAGAGCGTTTTCTTTAAAAAACGATAGACCTTTCTAAAGAAATGAGTTGTCTTAGAAAGTTGGGAGTTCCTCCTTCACTGTGGCTGTCAATCTGAAAGTACACTTAGTAAAGGAATACAAAGAATACTCCTGGAATGAATAAAATTTTAGTTAAGATAACAGTAATTATTGTAACAAATAAACCCTGAAATCCCATTGCCTTATACAATAGCAATTTATTTCTCCTTCAAGTGAAGTCCTGTCAGAGTCAGGGCTTGAGATGCTTTGCTCCATGATCCAAGGTCACCTGGGGACCAAAATCCCAAACAGGAAAAGAGAGAAAGATTACATATAACTATTTTATGGGCCAAGCATGGAAGTGGCATAAGCTACTTCCTCCTATAGTACTTAGACCAAAATTCATTTCTCAACTGCAAAGGAGACTAGGAAATGTAGTATAGCTCTTTGTGTCCAGGAAGAAATGGAAAGAGTTTTGGTGAGCACCTAGTCATTCTCTACCATAGTGCATGTAGACAAGATGACCCTTGAAGGCCTCTTCCATTCTTTTCTGTATTTTCCTTCTCTTTATATTCCCATATTTCATTGTGTGTATATATATATATATCTGTCTCATCTTCCAATTCACTAATTCTCTTTGGCTTTTTAATCTACTGTAAATTCCATTCATGTTCTTAATTTCAGTTACTGTATTTTAAAGTTCTAGAATATCCATTTGACTATTTTATAGAGTTTTTTATTTTCTGCTGAAATTCTTCATATTTTTCTTTTGTCTCCTTTAATGCAGTCAATATAACTATTTTTAAAAGTTTCTATGTTACATCTCCATTATCTGGATTCCCTATGGACTTCTTTCTTTTGTGTATTGTTTCTACTGATTTTCAGTTCTGCCTCTTGTCTCCTCTCATGCTTGGGTATTTCTTATTGAATTCTGGTCATTGTATATATAAAACTGTGGGTTTTATTTAAAGTTAAGGAAATGTATCATTGTCTAGAAAAGATGTACATTGGCTTCTAGCAGATTTGCTAGTGGCAGTAGCTATTATGAATCAATCCAATCTAAGATTAGTATGCCTTGAAGCTACACTTGATTCTCTTGGAAAGCAAATGTAATTCTGACTTACCATTACTCCTAGGGTATAGGCTTCCTACTTCTCAACTGTAAGTGAAGACCATACCCCCTAATTTGAGGAGCCTGGACTCTAGTTTTTGCCCTCTTAGCTCTATGAATGTGTTGAAAGCTCTATTTTCAGCTTATTAACTTTTCAGACAACTATTTGAGAACCACCATACACTTCTAGTAGAAATTCTATACCAAATATTAAGCTCATTTCTCAATATTTCCTTATTTTACTGAATTTGGACTTATAATTCTTCAATGACATGAGCAATTTCCAATTCTTCCAACTATATTGTTTGTTCATTTATGCTCAGTTTTTCTAAGTACTCTTTACAGGATGGTTACCAATTACTATATCTATATCTAGCTAGCTAGCTATAAACATACATGTAAACTATACTGCAATATACTTTTTTTCTTAACAGTGTAGTAATAATAGCAGTAATAGGTATGCATCTGTTTTTTTACTTTTTTTATTAGAGTTGTCATAGGTTTACAGAACAGTCGTGCACAAAATACAGGATTCCCATACACCACCCCACCACCAACACCTTGTATTGGTGTGGGACATTTATTACAATTTATGATACACTTTTTAAAATAATTGTGCTATTTTAAAAACAGTAGTAGCCAGCATTTATTGAGAGATTCTATGTTCTAGGCAGTGTGTGAAGCAATTTACATGAATTACCTCATTTAAAACATCCAATACACAGGACTGTGAGATATGTCCTATTATTATTTAATTTTTTTTATTAGAGAATTTGTAGAATTACAGAAAAATGATGTAAAAAATACAGTGTTAACACTTACCTGGCAGGGGAGATACCATGATCACGAAGGTGGTTTTCCCAGGGCGAGGCTTATCCATTGCACTCCAGATGTGCTGACCCCTGCAATTTCCCCAAATGTGGGAAACTCGACTGCATAATTTGTGGTAGTGGGGGACTGCATTCGTGCTCTCCCGTGAATTAAAAAAAAAAAAAAAATACAGTGTTCCCATATACCTCCCTTTTGTTAACACATTACATTAGTGTGGTATTTTTGTTACTGTTGATGAAAAAATATTAAAATAGAACTATTAACCATAGTCCATAGTTTACATTGGGTGTATTTTTCCCATATTAATTTTTTGGAGTTTTCTTCCCCATGCATACATAGGCTTTGTATCTTTAAATTTTTTTCCTTCCTTGTTTGTTTGGGGCATTCTTCTTCATGTTAGCTGCCTCAAATGTCTGTGATCCTTGGATGTCCATTCACATATAGGAGAGAACATGACTGGAGGCTCTCAGTGTGTGGGTGGGGCTCGTTGGGTGTGTTATTTTTTTATGCTTCCAGCCTATTACCTTGTATAAATTCATGCTGCTTTATTTAGCCAGTTCCCTCTTGATGGGAATTTAGGTTCTTTACAATTGTTCATAGCAAACACT
>JAKSZT010031676.1:9344517-9379266 GCA_026826555.1 Tolypeutes matacus | reverse complement strand
TGTTGTGTAGTTTTCTGTATATAAGTCCTTTACATCTTTAGTTAAATTTATTCCTAGGTGTTTGATTCTTTTGTTTACTATTGTAAATGGTATTTTTTTCCTGATTTCCTCCTCAGTTTGCTGGTTATTGGTGTACAGAAATGCTACTGATTTTTGAGCATTGATCTTATAGCCTGCAACATTACTGAACTCCTTTATAAGTTCTAGAAGCCTTGTTGTCGATTTCTCAGGGCTTTCTATGTATAGGATCATGTCATCTGCAAATAATGAAATTTTTACTTCTTCTTTTCCAATCTGGATGCCTTTTATGTCCTTTTCTTGTCTCAGTGCTCGTGCAAGTACTTCTAAGACAATGTTAAATAGGAGTGGTGATAGTGGGCATCCTTGTCTTGTTCCCGATCTCAGAGGGAAGGCTTTTAGGATTTCACCGTTGAAAATGATGTTAGCTTTGGGTTTTTCATATATACCCTTTATCATTTTCAGAAAGTTTCCATCTATTCCTATCTTTTGTAGTGTTTTTATGAGGAAAGAGTGCTGTATTTTGTCGAATGCTTTTTCTGCATCTATAGAGATGATCATGTGATTTTTTTCTTTCAGTTTGTTTATGTGGTGTATTACATTGATTGATTTTCTTATATTGAACCATCCTTGCATACCTGGGATGAAACCCACTTGGTCATGGTGTATAATGCTTTTGATATGTTGTTGAATGCGATTAGCAAGTATTTTGTTAAGGATTTTAGCATCTAGGTTCATTAGAGAAATTGGTCTGTAATTTTCCTTTCTTGTGGTATCTTTATTTGGTTTTGGTATTAGGGTAATGTTGGCATCATAGAATGAGTTAGGTAGTATTCCTTCTACTTCTATTTTTTGGAAGAGCTTAAGTAGAATTGGTGTTAGCTCTTTCCGGAATGTTTGGTAGAATTCAGCTGTGAAGCCATCTGGTCCTGGACTCTTCTTAGTTGGGAGGTTTTTAATGACTGAGTCTATCTCTTTACTTGTAATTGGGCTGTTGAGTTCATCTATTTCTTCTTTCATCAATGTCGGCTGTTTGTGGGTTTCTAGAAACTTGTCCATTTCCTCTAAATTGTCATTCTTGTTGGCATATAATTTTTCAAAGTATCCTCTTATGATACTCTTTATTTCTGTGGGGTCAGTAGTGATATCACCTTGCTCATTCCTTATTTTATGTATTTGCATTTGTTCTCTCTTTTTCTTTGTTAGTCTGGCTAAGGGTTTGTTAATTTTGTTGATATTCTCGAAGAACCAGCTTTTGGTTTTGTTTATTGTTTCCAGTGCTTTCTTATTCTCTATTTCATTTAGTTCTGCTCTAATCTTGGTTATTTCCTGTTTTCTACTTCCTTTAGGTTTAGTTTGTTGTTGTTTTTCCAATTCCTCCAAGTGTGCAGTTAGGTCTTCAATTTTAGCTCTTTCTTCTTTTTTAATATATGAATTTATGGCTATGAACTTCCCTCTCAGGACTGCTTTCGCTGCATCCCATAGGTTTTGATATGTTGTGTTGTTGTTTTCATTAGTTTCAAGGTAGTTACTGATTTCTTTTGAAATTTCCTCTTTGACCCACTGTTTGTCTAAGAGTGTGTTGTTTAACTTCCATATCCTTGTGCCTAACCTGTTTCTCTGGCCCTTATTGATTTCCAACTTCATTCCGTTGTGGTCAGAGAAATTACTTTGTATAATCTCAATCTTTCTGAATTCATTGAGTGTTGTTTTGGGGCCTAGCATGTGGTCTATTTTGGAGTATGTTCCATGTGCACTGGAGAAGAATGTAAATCCCGCTGTATTTGGGTGTAGTGTTCTGTATATGTCTATTAAGTCCAAATCTTCTAATGTATTGTTGAGTGCCTTCGTTTCTTTATTGATTCTCTGCCTAGATGTTCTGTCTAATGATGATAGTGGTGTGTTGAAGTCCCCTGCTATAATTGTAGAGGAATTTATTTCTCCTCTTAGTTTTTCCAGAGTTTGCCGCACGTATTTTGAGGCACCTCGATTAGGTGCATAAATGTTGATGATTGTTCTCTCTTCTTGAGAGATTACTCCTTTTACTAATATGTAGTGTCCATCTTTGTCTCTTACAATAGTTTTGCATTTAAAGTCTATTTTGTCTGATATTAGAATAGCTACTCCTGCCCTTTTTTGGCTATTGTTAGCTTGTAAAATGGTTTTCCAGCCATTCACTTTCAGCCTCCTTGAATCCCTGGGCCGAAGGTGGGTTTCTTGTAGACAGCATATAGATGGATCATATTTTCTTATCCATTCTGCCAATCTGTGTCTTTTGATTGGTGAATTTAATCCATTAACATTCAGTGTTATTACTCGTAACGAATTTCTTACTTCAGTCATTTTTTCTTTGGGTTAATGTATGTCATATGTTGTTTTGTTTCTCTTTTTGACTTTTCAGTTGTTTTTAAACTCTCCTCCAACTCTCTCTCCTTTGTTTTTTCCTTGCAATTTGTAGAGATTCCTTTAGTATTTCTTGAATTGCTGGTTTCTTCTTGACATAAGCTCTTAACTGCTGTTTATCTGTGAATATTTTGAACTCTCCATCATTTTTGAATGCCAATTTTGCTGGATAGAGAATTCGTGGCTGGAAGTTTTTTTCTTTTAGTGTTTTGACTATGTCATACCACCTTCTTCTTGCCTCCATGGTTTCAGATGAGAAATCAGCACTTAATCTTATTGTGCTTCCCTTGTATGTGATGGTTCTCTTTTCTCTTGCTGCCTTGAGTATTTTCTCTTTGTCTTGAGCATTGGACAGTTTGACAAGTATATGTCTTGGAGTTGGCCTGTTGGGATTTATACTATTTGGGGTGCGCTGTGCTTCCTGGATCTGCACATCCATCTCTCTCAATAGAGTTGGGAAGTTTTCAGCCATAACTTCCTTCAACACTCCTTCTGTTCCCTTTCCCTTCTCTTCTCCTTCTGGGATGCCCATAATGCGTATGTTTGTGCGTCTTGCATTATCGGTTAATTCCCTGAGACCATACTGGATTTTTTCTACCTTTTTGTCTATCTTTTCTACAATCTCTTTGATTTCAACTGTATTGTCTTCCATATCACTAATTCTTTCCTCTGCCTGTTCAATTCTGCTGCCATGTGAGTCCAGCGTCTTTTTCATTTCTTGACTTTTGTCTTTGTTTGCCATCATATCCATTACCTTTTTAGGTGTGTTAGCTATTTCTTCAGTATGTTCTCCCAGTGTCTTCTTTATATCCTTAATCTCTTCCTTCAGTTCTTTAAGTTGGTCCATGATATTTGTTTGGATAGCTTTGATTAGTTGTTCGATGTACTGCATTACTTCCTGGTTTTTATTTTGTGCACTGGACTGTTCCATGTTTTCCAGTTTTTCAGAGTCATTTGTATTTTTCTGTTGCCCTCTGGTCATCATATTATCTTGATGGGTTTGTTCAGTTGATTAGCTTTTCTCTATGCTCTAGAATTTTATTTAGCTGTTGGTTCTGCGTGTGAGTTAAGTTTTCTCTTTGGCAGTTTTTCTTCTTATTTTATTTCCTTACTTCTTTCTATGTTCGCTTGAAGGCAAAAGGTTAGGGCCAGAGGAATCAAAAGATGTAAGGAAGGCAGAAGGATAATAGAAATATTGATAAAAGTTAGAAGAGGGGCAAAATGAGACTTAATGAGATGAATATTTAACTTGTGTAGGCAGTGTAGAGTACTAGGAAAAAATATGGAGTTCCTACAATGGACAGGGAAAACAAATGGAGGAATATATATATATATATAGTGATTTAGAAGGCTAGAATTATGAGGAGGGAGAGAAATAGTAGAGAAAGGTCTGAAAGGAAAAAGTTAATACTAATAAAAAAAAAAAAAGAAAAAACAAGAAGAAGAAAACAAAATAGATGGGATAGAAATTGACACCCTTAAGTTGTGGGCCTATGAAAAAATGTTGTCTCTAAGAGCCACAACAGAAAACAGAAGGCAGAAACATGCAGGAAGGATAAGCGATAGTTTGTAATACAGAATCAATATATACAGCGAGTGGGAAATTACTGAATAAGAAGCCCAGCAAATAAGCTACCAGCTGGCAGCACCTATTTAAAAAATAAAATAAAAGGAAAAAGGAAGGGGGGAGGAAAATGGGAATAATAGCAATAGACCAGAAAGTAACAGAGAGAAACCAAAGATCCACCCAGGCAAGCAGTCAAACAGAGCTAAGGGGGGTCAATGATTCCCCTAGGGTCCACGTGGATCCTTCCTGCCTACTTGTGTTTATCAATGAATTTCCCCACAGGGTTCTATATGCAGGTCCTGAAGCAGCTTTTAGCTATTAAACTAAATTAAAAAGAATTTATTTTTCATTTGTTGAGGTGACCTCACTTTTTTTTTTTTTTTTTTTAAGCCAAATGCAGGACCCAAAATAATTCCTCTTCTAGACCAACCCCCTTACGGAAGGGACCCTAGCTGGGCCCGTGGAAATTAATCAAGCACGTCCCACTTTCCGGACTCCCCAGGTTAGCTGAAACTCTGATATTAGTCAGTGAAGAGTGCTAAAGACGGCGGATTCCGCCCCTTCTGGCGCCCAGCTCGAGCTTCACCGGGCTGCTCAGTAAATCAGTTTGAGTGCAGATTCGCGTCTGCTCTCAGCCTGGTGCTGCTTCAGTTCGGCTTATCTGCTCCCCAAAGCTATGGGGCGGTGCAGGCAGCCAGATCGATGTCTAAAAATATAAAATACCCTTCCCTGTCTTCCAACCGAACCCTCCCTTTTTTGGGAAGTGTCCCTTCCTCCTGGCTCCGCAGCGGCCCGGGTCTTATCCCTGGGTGGCTAGGGAACTCAGCTGCGTTCCCCGACCAAAATCCCCTCTCCGGTTCACCGGGTGCTGACTAGCTCGTTTGCTCTGTTCACAGAAGGTCCAAGGGGCGCCAGGCAGCCAGCTCCCCAGAAAATAAAACTTTTTTCGCCCCGCCCGCGGCTCCAAATGGCCGTTTTATTATTTTTTTCCGTAACCGCGGGGCTCAGCCGCCTGTGCCAACCTCCACCGGCAGCCTCAAAACTCACGAATCTCCACCGTTCGGTCCACGCCGCTGATCCGCGCAGATAGATGTCCCAAGCCTCTCACTCCACGCGTGCACAGCACAGACCCCCGGGCAGGACCCGTCCCCAATCCGCCTTGCTCTGGGAGCTTGCAGTGTGCGCCCTCCTACACCAACGCCATCTTGCGCCAAGTTCTTTCAAATCTCTCTCACATATGTGGTTTTGAATTCTTCACTATATTGGTCATTCACTATCCAAATGGTGCCCACGCTTTTTTTTGCATTAGCCTAGCTATCGTCATTAGATGGACTCGTTGGTAGTTGTACAAGAGTGAGGAAATAAGAGAGAAGAGGAGCAGATTCTTCCACTCTTGCTTTCTAAAATAGCCTTTAGCTCTAGATCCTATCCATTCACACACAGAGTTTTAAGAAATTTTTGTTTACCTCTTCAGTGGGGTGGATTTTTTTCCTCTACTTTATTAGGACCTTACTGGCACTGCTTAAACTTTCATTCTTCTAGGAGGCTTTCTGTGTGGATTTCCTTTCAGTATTATCTTTTGCATATTACAAGTAAATTGGTTGAATACAAAGTGAAAAACTTCAGTGAACCATAATGATAGAAAGATTGTAGTTTTGGCTTTCAAATCCTGGTTCTGCTTCTTGCCTGCTCTGTGTTCTTAAAAAAATTACTTTGGCTCTGAGCCTCAGGTTCTACAACTGTAGAGTGGAGGTAATCAAAATTATCATTGTATTATTGTAAATTAGTGATAATATATGCAAATAACCTTGCACCGTTCCCTCTAGTTGTATCTAGATTTTAATTCTGGATGTCTCACAATGTATGAAACCTTGGAAAAGCCATTTAACTGTCTTATTCTCATTTCTCAAATTGGATGATAATAGGACCTATCTCCCAAGGTTATTTTGTTTAGTTAATTGAGATAGCATGCCTAAAAAGTGCACACAATTCATTAAATATAATAGATATATTCCAGACATGAAAGTTCAAGAGGAAGGACCCTTCCACCATGATGCCTGGTACATGGGAAATATTACTTTCGATAATGTTCTCCCTCCTACCCAACCCCAAATGTTAGTGGCCTTCTCTCTTTCCCTGTCAGCCCACATGTATGACCAGATATATTAGTCCTGCTCCAAGGTTACCGTGGGCTGTGGAGGTTGGAGTAGGCATGGTTGTGAGAGCCCTCCCTCCAATAACTGTCCTTCAGATAGCTCCCATTCCACTAGCAGAGGCAAGGTGTCAGTAGGTAATTGTATTTCAGTGAAACATGTACTGTATGCTGGAGATGTGCATTGGGGGTAGTGGCATAAGAACAGGCATTGTCAACTCATGGAGGAAAGAAGCAAAGGGAAGGAGCAGATGACCTGAGAAAGCATAACCCAGTTTTGAAACATGAGTAGAAGTTGACTAAGCCGATGAAGTGGGGAAGGGCATTCCTGGAAAAGAAAAGATTCACAAGGGCATGGAATTATAGGAAACAGCATTCTTTGCTCTGAAAGAGTCTGAAGATAAGACATAGGAGGACATCAGGTAACAGAGGCTTGTGAAGCTAGAACGGAAAGAGCCCCTCTTCTGTTACTAAACTTGGATTTTGTCCTATAAGTAGTGGATTGCTATTGAAGGCTTTTGGGCAAGAGTGAACTCATCTGATTTGAGTTTTAGGAACATTTTTCTAGTGACCTTGTGGAGGACAGGTTGGCAGAGGGCCTCAATCAGGGCTAATTTACCTTACCTCCTCCCATTCCTCATCCCTAATGTACCTGAGTCATATGTGCAGAAATTCCGAGTGTAAGCCATTTGGCAATAAAACTCCAAAAGGAATCATGATGCCTGGAGAGGTAATCTTTACATTTTCTTCATTTTCTTTCTTTTTTTTTCCTCACTGCTACTCTAGCAAGCCCCAGAGACAAAGAGAATCCAGACCCCAGAAATCAGTATGTAGCCCCCTTGCCCATTTCCTCCTCCCCGCCTAAAATGCTTGCTCTTTTCACTGAACAGCCTGCTGGAGTTTCCTGGTAATTAGTTTTGGCTTCATAGTTAAAGCACCCTGCAGACTGTGTGCTATTTCTTTCAACCCAACTTTCATGTGTTTGTTCACAGAAGTCCTTCCTGACTGTTTCTAAGAAGGGAATGTAGGATTTCCTACATGCAAGGGTTGTTTCCATAGCCACAACCCTTCAAGGCTAAGAACAGCTTGTTTCAGGACATGATCTACATGACACATGTAAGCCATACTTGAGTCATAAGCTTCATAAGCACAGAGCATTGTGATCGGCATATGTGTCAAGCTTTGAGCAAGACCTGTCGTTTGTGTACTTGGTGTATGTGGTGGCAAAGCTACGTTACATCACAACCTTCCTATTGCCAGCAGCATGCTTAGTAGTGGCTTGCAAACTTTTTCTCTAACGGTCTTCCCTGGAACAGAACACTTTGTATATAGTCGGGATATATGGAAGATAAATTCATTCAGTAGAATTGGTGTTGCAAAGTACTGGAAATATACAGGTGAATAAGAGAAACATTATCCTATAACTACACAGTAATAATAATCATATTAATAATAGCTGCCTATACTGAGTGCTTACTACAGGCCAATCACTATAGAAGATGCTTTCCATTTATTTTCTCTTTAATCTTTGTAAGAACTCTATGAGAAAAATCCAACTTTCATCTTAATTTCACAAATAAGGAAGATAAGGTTCAGAGAAGTTAAAAAAAAACAACCAAGTTCATATAGCTACTAAAGACAGAGCCTGGACTCTACACAGATCCATCTGACTGAAATGCCTACGCTATTTCCATTGGATTTTCTGCCTCAAGCTACTGATAGTGAAGCTTTAGAGAGACATGTAAACATGAGAAGTACAGAGATGGCTTTGATGAAAAGATGTTTGAACAAAATTCTCCCTGATAAATATAAGTGTATTAGTCAGCCAAAGGGGTGCTGATGCAATATACCAGAAATTGGTTGGTCTTTATAAAGGGTATTTATTTGGGGTAGAAGTCCATAGTTACCAGGCCATAAAGCATAAGTTTCTTCCCTCATCAAAATCCATTGCCACGTGTTGGAGCAAGACAGCTGCCAACGTTTGCCAGGGTTCAGGCTTCTTGGGTTCCTCTCTTCCCAGGGCTACATTTCTCTCCAGGCTTAGCTCCTCTGTTTCCTCCACAAGGTCAGCTTTAGACTATGAGGCTGTCTAGGCTTCACGTCTCTCCACAAGGCCAGCTGTAGACTATAAGGCTAATGGCTTGTCTCTATCCCAGGGCCTTCTCTCCTTCCTCACCACCAAGCTCTCTTACTTCCTGGGGCTCCAGCTCAAGACTCCAACATCAAAACTGCTCCTCCTGTCCTTTGCCATGCCTTTTATATTTGATTTCCCCACCCACCAAGGAGTGGGGCTCAACGCCCTACTGACGTGTCCCAGTCAACGCCCTAATCATAAGTTAATCATGCCCGGATTAACAGACCAGTTTATAAGCATAATCTAATATCTATTTTTGGAATTCATAATTACATCAAACTGCCAAACTGTTACAATAAGCATCTATGAAGAAAAAGGGGATGAGCATTTTGAGAGAGGTTGTGCAAAGTACTAACATTGTGGAACAATAATAATTTCTATATGCTGGGTGTTCAGTTGGATGGCACAATGTGGAATTGTGCAAAGTTCAGGGTGTCAGGAATGTGTGCCATTTGGAGAAGAATGACAGATGAGACTGAAGAGGTAATTTGGGGCTAGATTGTGAAGGACTTTGTACAAGATGATGATGAGATTAGATTTCATTGTGTCTCCAAATTGTCTCCCATGTGTTGGTTGCAGAACTATCTTATAAACCTTTTTAAAAACAAAAATATCAGGCCTCATTCTAGGAGATAATACTTTATTTGGGCAGTGATTCTCAAACTTCAGTATTGGAATCACCTGGAGCACTAATAAAAAGTACAGAGGCCAGGACAGCCCAGGTGATTCTAATATGTTCTAACATTTGAGAACTACTTGTCTAGGATAAGAAATAAGAATTTCTATTTTTATGAGAATTTATAAACCTAGGTGATTTTATGTGCTAGCACATAAGAATGAAGAAACCATCCCACTATCTTTAAATTTGGAAAGCCCAGCTTTGAATCTCTATTGCTCATCACCTTCCTTCTTTCCTAGCTTCAAAACCATCCTGATCAGCTTAATACTTTGCAAGACTCAAATCCAAACTCCTAACTTACTCAAGGTCCTCTGTGAGTTGGACCAGTCTTCCTCGCCTTCTTCCACTCTCCTCCAAAGCATCCAACCATCTAACCACTCCAAAATGCTTTCTACTTCTTGTATTAGTCTTGCACTCTTTTGTCATTTTTGTCCCAGCCTTGCATTGAATTCCCTTCCTATCTGGTTTGCCAGGTGAACTCTTTGCTTGACTTTCCAATGTTACCTCCTCTGGAGATCTTTCCTGAGTAGTCAGGCACTTGCTCCTCTCTACTTCACAGCTCCTTGAATACTCTTGTGCTCGAGCACTCATTATCTTGCACTGGGATTGATTGTGGGCACATCCATCTCTTCTGAATCTCTTTCTATGTATTCCCGGAGCTTTGTACAGGATCGAGCAGATAGTAAGTACCCAAGTACTAAGAACACTGTTAGCTAAATCGTGAGTTAGTTTCTAGAGCCCTAATTCTATCACAAAGTTGTTGTAATCATGCTTCAGTTTCTGAAAGAACTGAAGATTTAATAAAACTAGTCAATGATGATCTAAGCTGATCGCAGCTTCCTGATCCAAAATTGATCTGCACACCTTCCCTTCTCTAGATGATTGGGAGGCCTTTAGATTTCAGAGGCACTTCCAGCTCAGGAAAAGATGAATATATATTTTGGGTGAGACATTGCATTTCTTGCCTCTGGCAAAAACTCTTTGCTTTAATTGGGATTCAGCTGCACATGTCAGCTTTAAAAAATTAAGTGGACTGGCATGAAAAAATATTTTCAAAACTTTGTTATCCGATTAGCAGATCACTGATACACACACACACACACACACATACACACCTGCAATAATCTGTTTCTCAGAAGTGCCATGATGGAAGCAATTTTGGGTGATGATGGTTGAGGAACTGTTCAGCCAGGGAAGGGGCAGGAAGGCCTGTCTTAGGAGATGACATCTGAGACCTTTATAATGAGGGGTCAGCTGTGCAAACATATTGGGGGAAAGCATTCAAAGTAGAAGGTATAAGATCAAAGGCCCTGAAATAAGAATGGGCTTGATATGCTCTTGGAACAGAAAAGCTTCTGTGGTTGGAACATTGCTAACAAGAGGAAGAGTGAAGAAAGATGGGATCAGAGATGTAGGCAGGGTCCAGACACATAGAGATGTGAGACCATAGGAAGACGTTTGGATTTTATTCTGGTTGCAATGAGAGGATTTTAAGTAGGAAAGTGGTATGGCCTATTTTATGCTTTTAAAAAATCTTTCCTTTGACTGCTCTTATAAAGGATAGGCTATAGGAAAGGCTGCAGATGCACAAGTAGAGAGACCAGATGGCAGAATAATGCCATGGTCCAGTTGAAACATGGCAGCAGTCTTAGATTAGGATTGTAGCAGTACAGATGGTGAGAAAAGATCCGATTTGGGTTATTTTTTTGGAATTTGAACAGGACTTACTGATGATTTATAGTTAAGTTTGAGAAAAATAAAGCATTCAGGTAACTTCCAAGTTTTTTGTTGTTGTTTTTTTGTTTGTTTGTTTGTTTTGTCTGAGTAACTGGTGATGGAGCAATATACTCAGACAAGAAAGGTTTGGGAAGAACTGTTTTATGTATTTTGAGGGCATGAAGAATCTGTTTCAGTCATATTTAAAATAACTTTTTGACATTCAAGTAGAGATATTGAGTAGGCAGATAATGATCAGTGTTTGGGATTTAAAACCATGTGTAAATGGGAAATCTGAGAGAGAGAGAGATAAGACAGAAAAAACAATAAAGTCTAGGATTGAGTTCAAAGCCAATACGTAGAATTCTACAAGAGAAAGAGGCTCCAGAAAAGAAGAATAAGGAGCAGTGGTCTGTAAGGGAAGAAGAAAAATAGAAGAGTGTGGTGCCATGGAAAACAATAGAAGAAATTGTTTCAAAAACAATAGACTGGACAACCTGAGGTGAAGTGCTGGTGTGAACTAGAGTAAGATAAAGAGAGAGCCTTGCCTATTGACTTATGTAAGATCTACCTCTGCTGACCCAGATAAGTGCTGTAAATAAAAATATGATTCTAAATTGTGACAAGGGCAACATATAGAGCTATGAGAAGGATTCATGAGGTGAATTTATAGTGGTGGTGGGGGGGGGAATAGGTCAGATAAGACCTCTTTGGGGAAATAACATATAAAGTGGTGTATTAAGTGTGAATAGAGTTGTGAAGTAAGAGTTGACGAATGTAATTCCAGGTAGAAGGAACAGTATGTTCGAAATCTTCAGGTAGGAAAGAGATTCATATGTTTCAAGAACTATAAGGTGCATTAGGCCCAGTTGTTTGTAGCCAGAGTGAAATGGAACAAGAGAAGGTTAACAAGGTAGACAGGAACCAGATCATGAAGATCCTTGCAGACCAAGTTAAGGAGTTAGTTTGTCTTTTAATCTAAGTACACTAAATAGTTTTGAAGCATGAGAGATACATGGTCTGATTAATATAATTTTTTAAATATTATTTAAGACATTATTATTGCTGCTTTGAGGAAAATGAATTGTGAGGAGGCAAGAATGGAAGTTGGAAAGCCAATTAGGAAGCTATAACAGTAGTCGCGACAAGAATTGATGGTGACTTAGACCATGGTGCAAGAAGAAAAGATGTAGAAAAGAGGAAAGAGTCAAAACAGATTTTGAAGTTAAAATTCAAATAATAATATTAAACTCACACAGTCCAAGGAAGAATAAAGAGTGCCTATTATAGGATCCAATACAGAACAATCATGTAATAAATAATAAATGTTTCTTTCCCAATAGTATCCCAACTATGTGCTCAACATTGTACTGATACCCTGGAGTTGAAGGGAAAGTTCACAGAGAATCAGGGACTATGGAAGTGGCAGTGAAGTATGATGCTAAAGGGAATAGGCTTGGAAGCTGTACAGATCTGAGTTTGATTCCTGTATCTGCAACTCACTAACTGTTCGCTTGGAACAGAGCTTTGCACATACTAGGAGTCCATTAATTTCAGAATGGCAGGGTCATTGTAAACTGCGAGAAGTTCCTTAATCTCTCTGAACCTCAACATCCGTTTTAAAATGGAGATGATGATGATATCTCATGGAATTGTAGAAGGAATAAATGAGACCATATATGTAATACCTACAGAAAGAGTAAATGATGTAATGAATGGAAAAAAAAACACCTGGCATAAAATAAATGCTCAATAAATTAACATCAACTGCTGCTACTATTGCTATAAAAACTATTCCTGGTACTGGTACTGGTACTGGTGCTAGTCAGTAGTTATTGGAGAGAGATGTCATTATAAAAGCTTTCAGGCCCTCTCTCACTTGGAGGTGGAGTGGACATCACCATTCCAGTCCCCTCAGGATTGGGGGAAGAACTATGGACTAGAGTAGACTTAATGGTATTCTGTTGTACACATATGGTGATTCTAGCAATGGAAGAAATTATAACAGTGAGGTGGAGCCGGTGGCCACTGGACACTTTCGGGGCAGGGAGGGGATGTGCAGTTGAAATACAGGGGCTTCTTCGGGATTTGGAGGTTGTCCTGAGTGCCGTTGCGGCAATGGATGTAGGCCATTTTAAATCAGCACACACCATTCAGAACTGTGTGGGAGAGAGTGTGGTCTACAGTGTGAACTGTGTTCTATGGTTGATGGCAAGGCCCCAGGATGTGTAAGTCCATTGAGGGTGATGGGCCACACTTGTGGGAGATGTTTGTGTGGGATGTGGTGGGAGGTGTGGGAGGTGGGGAACATGGAAATCCCTGTAGGTTCCGTGTAATATTTAGGTAATCTAAGCACCTCTTAAAAAAAAAAAATATATATATATATATATATAACATTTTTGTAAGCAAATGCACATATATGCATATATATTTATATATAATTTTACAAATATTGGTATGTATTGTGAAAAATTTGATTTTTACCCACAATAAAAAATAAGTTAATTAAGAAACAAAAAAAAAAAGCTTTCAGGGGTTAGATTTTAAGTGGTTTCACATGCTAGGGTGGAAGTTGACTACACTGATTTGAAACATTCAGTTTGAATTTCTTTTTAATGTCCCTTTTGATTTATTCTTTGACCCAGGGGATATGTAGATGTGTGCTATTTAGTTTCTAAATATTCTGAGGATTTTCCGGAAATCTTTCTATTGTTGATGTCTAATTTAATTCCATTGTGGTCAGAGATTGTACTTATTATTATTACTTTTAAATTTATTGAGACTTATAGTTCAGAATATGTTTTATCTTGGAAAATTCTGTGTGTCTTTGAAATAAAATGTGTATTGTGCTATTGTTAGGGTGTATGTCAATAAGTGTCAATTAGGTCAAGTTGGTTGGTAGTGTTTTTCAAGTCTTCTAGACCTTAATGATTGCCTACCTGCTTGTTCTGTCAATTATGGAAAGAGGACTAATAGCTGATTGTAATTATGGATTTGTATATTTCTCTTTGCAATTCTACCAGTATTTCTTTTATGTATTTTAAGCTCAATTTATTAGGTGCATAAACATTTAGGATTTTCATAGCCTCCTGATGAAATACTCCTTTATCATTATGAAAAGTCCCTCTTTATCCCTGTAATATTATTTACTCAGAAATCTATTTTTTCTGATACAAACATACACTACACTTTCACTTCAGCTTTTTAAAATATAGGTAGCATGGCGTTTTTCCATCCTTTAACTTGTAGCCTATTTAAGCCTTTAAATTTAAAATGAGTTTCTTGTAGGCAGCATATAGTTGAGTTTTACATTTTTATCCAGTCTGATAATCTCTGTCATTTAATTGGTATTTATCATTTAATGTGATTAATGATATTGTTGAGTTTTAGTCTACCAACTTACTTGTTTCCTATCTGTCCAATCAGCTCTTTCTCTTTCTCTTCTTTTTCTGCCTGTTTTTTTTTTTTTTTTGTATTAATTGAATGTTTTGTGATTCCATTTTATTTCTTTTGTTAACTTCTTGTTTTTTCATGTTAGTGATTGGTATGGAGTTTATAGTATTCATCTTTATGTTTTCACACTCTTTCTTCAAGTAATATACTATTTTATCTAGTATAATATATATGACATATATACACACAGATATATCATTTATTTATTCATTTATTATGCATTAAACAATTTTTTAAAAGACATTTTAAAAATAAGAAAAGAAAAAAATGTTATAGCACTCATTTCTTTGTATAGATGCAGACTTCCTTCTAGTACAGTTTTCATTTTACCTGCAAGAATTCCCTTAACATTTCTTGTAGTACATGTCTTCTGGTGACAAATTCTTTCATCTTTTTTTGTTTTAAACAGAATATTTTATCTTCATTTTGAAAGATATTTTCACTGGGTATAGAATTTTAGGTTGACAGGCTTATTTTTTCTTTCAGAGCTTTAAAGACGTTGTTCCACTATCATCTGAAATTATTCCAGTGTTGCTCTCTCTGTAACAGTCCTCCTGGCCTGGCTCCTTTAAGATTACCACTTTATCTTTGGTTTTCAGCAAAGTAGTTATGACATGTCTTGGTGTAGTTTTATTCAAGTAAATTGGCTTGAGATTCATTAGCTCTTGGCTATATGAGTTATAGTTTTCATCAAATTTGGAAAAATTTTGGCCGTCTTCAAATATTTTTTCTGCCCTGCTCCCTTTCAGGGACTCTAGTTGCACATACATTAGGCTACTTAAAGTTCGTCCTCAGCTCACCAACACTATGTTCATGCTATTTTCAGTACTTCTTTTATTTGTGTTTCATTTTAGACAGTCTCTCTTGCTTTGTTTTCAGGTTCACTATATTTTTCTTTTGCACTGCCAATTTTTTCTATTAATACCATTAAACATGTTTTTTTAACTTCCAAACATTGTTTTATTCATCTCTAAAAGTTAATATTTTTCTCCTATGTCTTCCATGTCTCTTCTTAATAGTTTCATGCTTTCTTCTACCTTCTTGAACACAAGGGATATTATTATAATAACTGTTTTTATATCTTATTTACAAATTCTATCATCCTTATTATTTCTGGGTTAATTTCAACTGACTGGTTTTCTCTGGATACCAGTCCTATTTTCCTGCTTTTTTGTGTGTGTGCCTGGTAATTTTTTATTGGATACTATTAGATATTGTGAATTTTATCTGATTAGGTAAACTTCTGCTTGGGGCTGTATATTTTGTCTTCCTATAAATATTCTTGAATTTTATTCTGGTATGCAGTTACTTGAAAACAATTTAATACTTCCTGAACTTTCTTTTCAGTTTTGTTAAGCATTACAAGAGAAGATTTTAGTCTAGTGTTAATTTTACCTCAACACTGAACTAGAACTCTTTTGGATACACTACCCAAATGCACCATCCATTACAAGATTTTTTTTTTGCTCTAACTAGTGGACACAAGAACTCTTTCCAGCCTTGTATAAGCTCCAGTGACTGTTTCCTACAATAATCCTTTTGGGTGACATTCCCCCTGTCCTTGATTAGTTTTGTCGCATGCATGTGCTAATCAGTACTCATGTAAAATTTTGAGGACCCTCTAGAAATCTCTAGAGCTATTTTTCTAAGCAGCTTTCTATTCTCTGGTACTAGGCCCTGTGAACTCTGCACCTTCTCAACTCAGGGAGTGCTCTTGGCTCTGCCTTAGGTCCCCTCCCTGTGCTGTGACTTGGAAATTCCCTCCAGGCAGTAAGTTGGACCACTATAGGTCTCACCTCATTTTTCCCCTCATTCACAGGTCACTGTTCTCCACTGCCTGATATTCAATGTTTGCAACCTGCTATTTCATATTTTTTCCAGTTTTTAAAAAATATTTTAGACAGGAAGGTATATGTGGTCCCTGTTACTCCACCTTGGCCAGAATCCACAGACCTGAGTTTGCTAGATAAGGACTTTGCACTTTGTCTTCTAAGGCAGGGGATAGGGAGCTGTAGAAGGCTTTTAAAACAGGGACTATAAGATATATATTTTAGAAACTTAACCCTGGTAATCAGGAAAAGATAGTTTGAGAAGCTAGAGGTACAGAGGTTATATATGGTAGGTTATCAGTAATTATTTGTTGGTTGATGTAGGAATAAAACAAAATTGAACACACAATTGTTAGGTCTTGCTGGAAAGTTGAGTGGGAAACTCAGGGACCAGAAGTTTTCTTGACATATCCAAGGAAAAAGAGCTCACGCATACTGCTTTCATTTATAGTAGAGAAGAAGTATTTATATTCAGTCTCTTCAATTGTCTTGCATTTGCATGAAAGAGAAAAGTATGAGAGAAAAAAATAAACAAATGAAAGCAAATTAATAGAAAGAAATAGACCTGAGGCTAAGATTTGTTAAATTCACACCAGGATAACTTTTCTTTTTTTTTTTTTTTTTTACTGGGAGGTTCCAAGGATCGAGCCCAGGTCCCTCCATATGGGAGACAGTTGCCCAACCATTTGAGCCACATCCGTCCCCCAACTTTTCTTTTTAATGGAGATTTTTATTACTACTATTTTGAAGTATAAATGGCAATTTTACAAGGGCTTCTTCCCCCCCTCCTGAAAGCTAAACTAGGGGGAAAGAGACAGCACTCTTATATTCACCAAATTCTGCCCATTTCAAATCATGTGCATCCTCACACTAAACTTTCTGCACACACCATATTTAAGAACATTGATAGGAAAAAGAATCTGCCCCACTAATGTTTTCTTATTCAGGTCTAAACTCTGTTCCTGTAGACCTTTAAAATTGGACTGGACAGAAACTAAGAGAAACTACATTTGTGAACAGGTCTGCCAGGACCTATAGGGAATAAGCTTATATATTATTTATACTTTCTACTTACATTATTTGGATTTTCAAGATGAGCCCAAATGCAATGGCCTCTGGGCACTCAAACATGGGAAAGGCAATGATTTATTGACAAATAATGTTAACAACACAAAAATAGTCTGGAACAAATATGGTGCTCGGGAATAATAGCCAAACCGCAGACCACTGGGGGCAGTGTATTAGGAAAGCAGAAACAAATTCAAGTTGTTTTCATTATATCCATATATACGGAGCCAGCACCAATTTAAGAACAGAGTCAAGAATGTGGTATCACTTGAAAAGGAGGGACAATGGACCTTTGGATATCATGATTAGAACACATGTGAGCAAAATGACACTTAGTCATTGACAGATCTCTTTTAAATCCATTTTCTCTCTGAGGCCTTACAAGGTGTATAGATAAGGAAGGTAGTTTGTTTCTTATTTTCCCAAAAAAGGAAATTGAGTCTCATCTGTCTTATACCCTTAACAATTCCTTTCCACTTGTAGAGCAAGGCTTCACACACACTATACAAAAAATTGCTGTGGCTTTACACCTACAACCACTTCGATTCTCTCTGTAGGGCCTCTTATGCTCCACTCCAAACTCTTGTGTTCTATTTTGCAGGCTCAGGTTTATACCCAGTTATATGCCTACTAACCCTTCAGCATAACTAGTCTGTTTGTCCTGGCTTAGCTTAGATTCTGTCTAAGCTTAGATTCTGTCTTTCCGACCCATATAGGCATCTAGCCCAGCCCTGTCCTGAGCTCTGACTCTGAGGATTTCATCCTGGATGCTGTATGTCTGGAAAGAAATGCTTAGAGATGTGGTATGCAGTGGTGAGAGAGCATGGACTATGGAGTCAAGACTAACCTATGTTTGGGTCTTGGCTCACTGCTGACTAGTTGTGCACCCAGGGACACTGAATTTTTTGAGCCACAAGATTCTTCTTTGTAAAATGAGGATAAGTCCTACCCCACCAGGATATTTCAGTTTTTCAACCTCATAAATATTGAGATTTGGGACCAGAAAATTCTTTGTTTGGGGGAACCAAACAAGTAATTGTAAGATATTTAGCAGTATCCCTGGCCCCTGTGCATTAGATACCTATAGCACAGTCTCCCCAGAGGATACAGCCAAAAATTATTTCAGACATTGCCAAATATTTGCTGGGGAACAAAACTGTCCCTAACTGACAAGTATTAGGCTATTTTAAATATTATAAATAATGTATATAAAGTGTCTTGCACATAGTAAATTCTCAATTAAAAGAAGCAGTTGTGGAAGCGGATGTGGCTCAACCAATTGGCCTCCCACTTACCACGTGGTAGGTCCCGGGTTCGGGTCCCGGTGCCTCCTAAAGAAGATGAGCAGGCACCGCAACCCGCCACAATGAGCTAGATGCCTCAACGAGTCTGGCACCCGAACGAGCAGATGCCACAAGCCAGCAGATGCTGCAGCCCACGGGGAGTGGATGTGGCTCAGGCTGTTGGACACTCACCTCCTATGTGGGAAGTCCCAGATTTGGTTCCTGGTGCCTCCCGGAGAAGGTGAGCAAACAATGAGCAGACAGATGAGAGGACCATTGGGGGTGGGGTGGGCGGGGGGCAAGGGATAAAAAATAATAATAAAGTAAATCTTTAAAAAAAAAAAAAAAAAAGGAAGCAGTTGTAGTCAACATCACTGTTATCAAGATGACAGAGCTAGCTAATGTCAGGGCTGGGTCTCAAAACCAGATTCCCCTGCTTCACAGTTCAGGGCTTCTAAAATAAGAAATATAGGCCTTTTGGGGGAAGTCCATGAAGTCAAGATTAAAGTGGGATGCTGGAGAATATGATTAGTAGAGATTAAAGGGCCGCGAAGCCAAGCAAAGGAATCTGGACTTTATCATCCTGGCAATGGTGAAGACTTCAGAGCAGAAAGGGCTATGCACAAAAATGGGTCAAATCAGGAAAAGATTATTTTTCTAGCAACATATGTTTGGATAACATAAGGGGGAATAAAAGGAAATTGGTGGTTTATATTTTGAAGAACAAAGTCTCAGAATGTATAGAAACCTGAGGAACTCTCAAGAGCTACCTACCAGGAAGCAATGGTAAGTCTCCTCAGGATGCTACAGCTGGACTGAGTGCACATCAAGCATTTTCAGCCTTTGAGTCATTCTGCTCAAACTCAAATTCCCAGGAAACAGTATCTGGTTGATGTAGAGTCTGTCTTGTGCACTCTTTGTCCATGAGAGAACTAGCACCTGCACTGATAGACCAACGAAGACCCTAACTCTGGGAATGGGGTGTTGACATCAGAGAACTGTAGAGTTGTTAGCAGTATAAGGGAGTGAAATGCTGAGCAGACAAAAGCAATAGCCATGTCGTCACTTCAAAGGACTACCCTGATAGAGACGTGAAAGATCCACAGATAGGAAGAAAGCCTGAAGATGAGGAGAATGGTTAGGACTTTGTTCCATTCATTCAGGAATGAAGCAATGAGTCTGAAGTCAGGTATTGATAGTGAGTAAGGCAATGGAGAAATATTAGAGATAAGGCAGTGAACATATCAACACAGCAAACCAGACTCTGAATCCATCCATTACACATAATGATCATGTGCTATGCTGTTCTGGAGAGGGAGAAAGAAAGGAGGCTTATTCTTCTTTTAACTTGGATGCCAGGACTGTAACCAAGGGACCCTGAAGAATAGGGCTTCCCCACAAAAGGACTAACAGGACAATACTGATGCATCTTGAATTGTGTCCCCTCAAGATATATGTTGAGGTCCTAATCCCCAGTACCAGCAAATATAACTTTATTTGGAAATAGGATCTTTGTAGATGTAATTATCTTAAGAACTATCTTAAGATGAGTTCATACTGGATTAGGATGGGGCCCTAAATCCAATGACTGGCTGGTGTTCTTACAAAGAGGGAAATTTGGTGACAGAGAAGAAAATAAATACACAGGGAAGAAGGCTATGTGACAATGGAGGCAGAAAGTGGAGTGATGCGGCTACAAGCCAAGAAATGCAAAGGATTGCCATCAACAACTATAGGCTAGGAGAAAGACATCGGATGGTCTCCCCTTAAAGCTTCCAGAAGTAACTCACCCTGCTAACATATTAATTTCAGACTTCTGGCCTCCAGAACAGTGAGAGAATAAATTTCTGTTGTTTTAAGCAATCAGCTTGTGGTACTTTATTACAGCAACCCTAGCAGACCAATATGCAGTATTTATTTTAGAAGTTGGTATGAATATCCTAGAACTTAGAAGAGGAAGATATGGAATTTCACAATACTGACAGTTAAAGTTTATGTGGCATATTAGTTTCCTAATACATATTACCTAATATTAGGTTACATGGTATTATTCATTTCCTTCTGGGTTTTTAGAGGCTCTACCCTCTAAGTCCATGGAGACCTCATCAGCACCTGCCTCTGGGCTCAAAGAGCTTATCAGCCCCTGCCTCCAAGTTGGCCTCTCTCTCCTTTGACTCTGTCCACAGCTCTACCCTCAGAGTTATTCTTCCCTTTTCTTAAAGGGTAGTGGATGTGGCCAAGTAGCTCCATCAGCCCATTTCCTGCCTATAAAATCCCGGAAGTCTGACATCCTTTCTTCATTGTATCCACTTTCTGGCCCTTTCAGTCCAAGCTGGCACTGTTCCTGCTCATATAATATTCTCACCCATTGTGATTCTCTCACATGGATCAAGGGATTCACATCATTAGACACAGGATTTTCCAGAGATCTCTAATTTGGGCTTCTGCTAAGATAGTTAATTGGATCTATGAGTCATATGCATAGCCTTCCTGGGAAAAGGTTGTGTAGACATACCCTTTGGTGTTCTCTCCAGAGCATGCTTTACCATCTTTTGCAATATGGAAAGGTTGAGATGATTCCAAATCATCAAATTCTGGTTCCTTTTGTTTAACAGTTTATTTCTCAATTTATCTATTTTCTCTCACATTTTATCACAAGCAGCAAGAAGAAACCAGGCCATAACTTCACCATTTTGCTTGGAAATCTCTTTGGTTAAATATCCAAGTAAATAGCTTACAAGTTTTGCTTTCTACCAACAATAGAACACAATTCAGTGACATTTTCCGCTACTTTATAGCAAAGGTTACCTTCCCTCCAGATTCTAATAACATGCTTCTCATCTCCTTATGAATTCTCAACAAAAGTAACTATGACATTCATGTTTCTATCAACATTCTGTTCGTGACAATGAGCCTTCATCAGTATTGCCTGCCATGTCCCAATTTCATAAAACGTCTCTTCAAGATGGTCGGACTTTTTCTATAAAGGACCTCAAAATTTGTCCAGCCTCTACCCAATTCCAAATCCACCTCCCCATTTTTAGGTATTTGTACATAGGTACAGAAGCACCCGGCTTTCTGTTACCAAAAGCTGTATTTGTTTCCTAGGAATGCCGTTACAAACCACCGTGACTTAAAACAACAGAAATTTATTTACTCACAGTTCTGGAGACTGGAAGTCTGAAATCTAGTGGTTTTGGTTTCTGACACTTTTACACTCTTAAAAATAGTTAAGAACTTCAAAGATCCTTTGTTTATGTGGGTTATATTCAGCAATATTTGCTATATTAGAAATTAAAACTGAGAAAGTTTAAAAGTATTTGTTAATCATTTAAAATATCAGGAATCCCTATATGTTAACAGATGACATCATTTATAAAAATAACTATTTACCAAAACAAAAGAAAAGTGAGTTGTTTTATATTTTTCAACTCTCTTTAATATGACTTAACAAAAAGACAGCTAGATTGTCATATCTGCTACCATATTAAGGTTGTTTCAAAAAATCACGTCACAATGTCTGGAAAACTTCTTTATTATCATAAGATAATGAGAGTTAAAAAGACAAACAACATCCTAGTATTATCAAGAAAATAAATTTGACCTCACAGACCGTTTGAAAGTGTCTTGGACATCTGCGAGGATCCCTGGACCATACTTTAAGAACTCCTGGGCTAGAACTATAGATAGGAGTCAAGGGTGGTAAGAAGAGAAAATAACAAATTAAGTCTGGATTTGGGGACAGATCATGGAAAGCATTATTGGCACTCCTGAGGTGTTAAAGGACTTTTATTTTGAAGGCCATTGTTTCCCAACCTAGTGTTCAATGTTATGTTCTTCTGAGCAATATTAGTAGCAATGTGTTGGGAAATGTTTCATGACCCAAAATGTGGGGAAGTGCTGCACATTGTGTCCTCTTACAAATTTCTTAATTCACATGGTACATGCAAGGCTCACAAGAGTGGTGCAATAAATAATCCCATTTAAATCTGTATAACTTAGTGCTTCCCCAATTTACTTGAGCAAGGAAATCCTCATTTATTACATAATTTTAACTGCCCCCAGAAGAGTGTTTTGCCAGGCACTTACCAGGAAACACCTCAGCCAGTGCTGAAATGCCATCAGAGTTAAGCAAGGAAGCCTGGGGTCAGCATTGTGATTTTTGTTTTTGTTCTCTTATTTTTGTGTGGAGATTAGATTAAGGGGTGGAAAGACTTGAAGCAAGAGAATCAACTAGAAAGTTGTTGAAGGTGAGAAATGATGGTGATTGAACTAAGGTGATGAGAAGAGGAGAGAGATTAGATTCAAAAAGATAATAAGGGGAACAGATGTGGCTCAAGTGGTTGAGCCCTGTCTCCCACATGGGAGGTCCCAGGTTCAATTCCTCGTGCCTCCTGAAAAAACAAGAATGAACAACAAGCAAAAGTAGACAAGAAAACCAACTCAGGGAAACCAATGTGGCACAGTGGTTGAGCTCTGGCTTCCCATGTATAAGGTCCCCGTTTCAATCCCCGGCCCCGAGTTCCTCAAAAAAAAAATAATAATAAAAATTTAAAAAGATAATAAAATGGTCTAAATCAGTGGTCACCAGAACAGGCTGACCTGATCCTTTTTAGAGCCAGAAGAAAATATTAGAACTTCTGATTGTTTCTTTTATCAATCATGTTTGACTTTATTATTTTAATTTATTAGAGAATTTGTGAGCTTAGAAAACCATCATGCATAATATGCAGAATTCCCATACATCACCCCTCCAGCAACAACTTACATTGTTGTAGAACATTTGTTACAGATTTTGAAAGAACATGATCAGAGTAATATCACTAACTATGGTCCATTGTGTATACTTGGTATATTTTTCCATATACCCCCTATTATTAGTGCTATGTATTAGTGTTGTACATTTGTTACAGTTCATGAAATAGCATTCTCATACTTGTACTGTTAACCACACTCCATCTTCCACCACATGGTTCACTGTATTATACAGTCCCATGCCTTGTACATTCTATCCAAAGTGTACACTCAATGGCTCTCACTTTCATTGCAGGGTTGTACAGTTATCACCCCAGTAAACCTTTTAACGTTTTCCTTAGTCGAAAAGAAAAAAAATCCCATACCCCCCTATTATTGACCCTTAGCGTTGAAATAGTACCTTCTTTGACAGTGATGCAAGAATATTACAATATTACTGTTAACTATAGTCCATAAGTTACATCAATTGTATTTTTCCCATGAATCACCATATTCTTACCAGATTGCAGTAGTGACACACATTTGTTCTAGTTCATAGAAAAACATTTTTGTGTGTGTGTTATTAACCACAATCCTCATCCACCTCTGGGTTCACTATGTTGTTCGGTCCCTAGATTATTCTCCAGCTTTCTTTCAATAGACATTTATGTCCCTATAGTACCCCTTTTGGCCACAATCCCATTTATAAACCAGCCGTGTTAGTTATACTCACTATAATGTGTTAACATCAACTCTCTCCATGTCCACACTCTTACAGTCAAGCTAAGTGAAAATTCTACATCCATTAAGCATCAGCACCTCTTCTCGGTCCTCAATTGACTACTATTTTTTGTGTTTGTTTATAATCTACTTAATTCATTAGAACAGCAGCACTATTTAAAGTAATAGCAGCTCAGATGGTACAAGCACTGACCAATCAGAGCAGGCACTGGTTTGGGGTCTAGAGCAGATCCAGACATGAATCCTTTAACTGCTGCCTTGTGGGGAGGCCTGGGCACCCCAGGGGAGGAGTTGTGCAGCATTCTGGCAGTCAGAATGCTGAGGAGAGAGACAGAAGGGGGTCTTGAAGCACCAAAACTGAACAACTGATACCGTGGCACCAGTTCTTGCAACTGAGTATCAGCCAGATGTGTATGGATTTTTAAATATGCACCGAAATATAAAATCTAATTCCTGGAATGCATGATTTTTAAAAATGAAGGTCATGGATCTCACAGCATGCAAAGCGTGCTGCTGAGGACTGCACACAATATTCCTAACAGGGTCTGGTCAGTGCAGCAGGAAACAGGACCGTCGACGCTCATCTGGGCCACCGGGCAAATGAGATCATTGCGATTGATTCAGAAAAACTTGTAGCCAAGACTCAGAGACCTGCAATTTCAGGTCCAGCTTCAGGACTAGTTTTGCCTCTTCCGTAGGCGAGCATAGGAGAAAATAGAAAGGGGGGCTTTGGAAGTACATTTTCCATGGCATAGAACCACCGGCACAAAATGTTGCACCCTGATATAGAGCAAGCAGTAGCCTGAGGAAACCACACTGGGTGGACACGGCAAGCGATAATCGCTGCTTTGGACCATTGCCCCAGCGTTTTCCTAACGTTCAGTTGGGTGGGGAAAGCATGCTCCTGGCTCTCTGAAAGTGACCATGAAGCTGAGTGATCCGCTGAACAAGAGGAGTAACACAGTTGATCACTGAGCGCACAGTTGATCACTGAGCACCCCTTCATGACTGCAGGGCCTCCGTGACGCAGCCATCTCGGTCACACGCTGCTGCCTGCCCCACATCCCCACAGCTCTGTCACACACAGCTCTAGGACTGAGTGAGGAGCTGTGACTTGCTGTTTATTAAGGAGGCCAGGGGGGCACTCAGGAGCTATCCAAGAATCAGATGTCTTGAGAGATCAAACATCTTAACAACTCTTTTGAAAGAGGGGTGACTGCAAAGGATGGGGCTTTTTTTTTTTTAAGAGGTCCATTATTTTTTTTCCTGATTAGTATTCCATTACTCTATTATATATTTATTGAATATATTTAAGTAATATATTTATTTATAAAAGCAGATATATGAGTTAACTACATATTTATGTAAATAGATATAATTATTCCATTATATGAATATATAACTTTTTTATATACTTTTTTATTCTTTTAAAAAAGATATTTAGATTATATAAAGGTTACATAAAAAACATAGGGGATTCCCATATGCCCCACCCCCTCCCCCTCCCACATTTTCCCACATTAACAACATCCTTGATTAGTGTGGTACATTCGTTACAATTGATGAGCACACATTTTGGAGCATTGCCACTAAGCGTGGATTATAGTTTACATTGTATACACTCTCTCCCGCACAATTTTGTAAGTTATGACAATATATAAAATGGCCTGCCTCTGTCATTGCAACATCATTCAGGACAATCCCCAAGTCCTGAAAATGCCCCTATATTACACCTGTTTTCCCTGTCCCTCCCCTTAGAACCTCCAGTAACCCCTGCCTCTACATCAATGATAGGAGTTCTTCCACTGCAAGGAAAACAATAAGTCTATGGTAGAATAACAGTAAGTCTACTCTAATCCATCATTCATTCCCCAATCCTGAGGATTCTGGGCTGTTGATGCCCACTCCACCTCTAATTGAGAGAGGGCTTTGATCCCATGAGGCAGATGGATGGGACTCTCTTGCCTGCAGTTGCAGAGTCTCTCTATTCCTTGGGATGGTCGTTATCCATCATCATCTCCTTGTTAGTTGTCCTGGGTGAGTCCAGTGAACTGGAGAGTAGGTGGTACAACTCTGTTGAGATTCAGGGTGTGGCTTTTTTCAAAAGAAGGAGAAGGGAAAGGAGGAAGAGGAGGAGAAGCAGCTATGGCAATGGCTAAAAAGAAATCTATTTGAACTTTATTCTTCATAAATTAAAATATAAGTGTTAGCCTTTACAAATGTATCTAAACATGTGTTTTGAACATGATAAAATTTTATTCTTTTCAAGCTGGCCTAACCTCTCCATTTCAGAGATGAGGAAAGTGAGAGCCAAAGAGGGCCTTGACTGGGGTCATGGGGAAAGTTATGACAGAGTCAAGATGTAGCCCTGGATTTCCCGAGTACCTATTCAGTGCCCTTATGTCCCCAGATGGCATTGTGGGAGGAGTCTGATGTAATTGATTCAGCTTTTGGTTCATTGAGAAAGCTGGAATTTTGCATGCTTTATTCGAGAAAGAGTATGGTACTTGAAGTCAGGAAAATTTGGGCAAGAAACACTAAAATAGTAAATCGGAAGGCCTCAGGCAGGTCTCTTGGTCTCATGCTTGTCAGTTTGTACACGGAGAGAATCCCTGCTTGGCACGCCTCACAGGGCTGCTGCAGGGTTAGATGGAAGTTACAGAGAGTCTTCATTTCTCTAGCTTGAGCCTCGTGAGCCCAAAGGAATGCCTGAAACCTTGTGATGGGCATCATTTCAGAAGTCCCATTGGCTACCTTCTCCTATCCTAAAGATTTTCACTTTTTGTTTCCTTATAAAAGAAAAATAAAAGCTTCTAGACATACAAACACATGTATATATGCACATACTGAACTCCTGACTTAAGAAAAAATTTTTCGTTTGATGATAATTTTGTCCCAATTTCATTAAAGTGCTTCACCTACCTCTGTAGGGGCTCTGACCTCTTATCTACTTAATCTCTTACATGTAGTGATAACAGCTAACATATGTGTAGAGTTCTGTGTCTCACAAACTGCTTTTACATATATTATGTTGCAAACCTTAGTAGACAGCCGGGGGCTTGGATCCCCCCTTCACTCTTAATTGTCCCCTCAGAAAGACTCAAACTCATCACCTGTTGAAACAAAGAATAAAAGATAATAGTACTGACCTCAGTAAACAGTTGTTAGGATTAAATGAGAAAATTATAATAATGATTAACATTGCTTAAGAATTTATTCCATGCTAGGTAAATGCTAAGAATTAAGGGATGTAGAGTCGTCTCCTTAATTTAAATTAGATAATCTAAGTACTCAGCGTAATGCTTGGCATATAGGGTGCAACCACCACTAAATAACAATGACACTATTACTCTTAAGAAGAGTTGGCAAAAGGTGATAATTTTCAAAGGAAGTAACTGATTTTCTGAAAAGTTAAGCCACTTGTCAATATCACATGGCTTCTGAAAAGGAATTGAGGCATAGACCATAATTGCAGGAGGAAGGAAAGAAAACGGGAAAAGAAATTATGCTCCCGAAGAAAAAGTCACCAAATGCCAACTGCTCAGCAGCAATAAACGGTAGAAATTCAGCACCACTCAAGTTTAGCTCTGGATGGTTTCCAGAACCATTACAAGGAGATTTCTCTACAACCAGAGAAGACATAGAAGTCCCTGAGCCTCTGCTCACCATCTCTGTAAATAAATGACAAGAGAAATTAATTTCACTTATATCCTTGAATGTCATTATTTAGCAGTCAGTTGCGCTGAATTTAATGTCCTTACATTGTTGGGATAGTTCCCTTAAAACTAAGTGCCCAGCAAAAGAGCTTTTAGGTTCACATTTTTCAAGTACACAAAATAATATTTTTTCATGCTAGATTCAAATGACCCTGACTTATACAATTTTCTGAACACAAACTATGTTCCAAACACTCTACTGGCTATTGGGAGAGGGAGGACAAGCCTGGAAAATCTTAGATTCTCATAGAAGGACATACACGGAGTCCTATTTAATACACTGAAAAGGATTTTGACTGCTAACCGTATCTCTAGATGTTAACTATAGACAATAGGGAGTCACAGGAATTTAAGGGGACTGATAGATACAATAGCAGGGAATGCCTTTGGAGACATGATGAGGTTTTGGCAGTGATTCATTCAAGAAAGAGCAAGTGCAGATACAGAAGAGGGAAGGGTCCTTTAGGAAAATAAAGCTCAGTGATCAATTCCAATTTGGCAGGTAAGGAAGGGGAAATAGTCAAAGATGCCTGTAAGGAGAATCCTTTGTACCTTCAATGTATTCATTCAACAAGTATTTATTCAGCACCTATTATGTTGCCAGGTCCCATGCTGGGGGCTGAGGACAGAGCAGTACAGCACAAAGATAAATGCTAGGATAGAGTAGGGGAAGGGGCCCTGAGAGGAAGTGATGGCTAATACACACCTGAGGGATGAGTGGAAGTGATCTGGCTGAAAGAAGAGAAGGGAGGGAGTGTTTTGCAAGCATAGAGAACAACATCTACACAAACAAAACCACTGGGCCAGGAAGTTCACTGAATGCTCCAACAACTATATGAAGCTCAGCATGAATGATATAGAGTGGGAAGGGAAGAGATGAAAAATGAAGATACGGAGGTGTGTTTTGGGAAAGGTGGAGGTGGCAAAATAATAGAGGACCACTTCCATTCCCTCCACCCCAACCCATTTTCCCATGACCTGGGCAGGCTGGATTCTTAGAGAGACCAGAACTATCTGGAGGTAGAATTGGAGGTCAAGGACTGTGGCTTTGGTAGCTGGAGTGATCACAGGGATCTCTTCTAATTCCTCCCCACCACTCCTCCTCTTCCTCCTCCTCCTCCTCCTCCTCCTCGTCCTCCTCCTCCTTCTCTCTCTCTCTCTTTCACCAACACAGAACACACACATGCACCTACATAGTCACACACTTGCATACACCATGCTTTCTCTCACTTCTAGGTCTTTGCACCTACTATGGGACACTGTTCCCCCAGGACCTATTTCTGGCCACTAGCATTTCTAGACCATGAACAGGCTGAGTTAGATGTTTTCTCCACTATGTTCCTATTGCCAGTTGGGAACCCCACTGTATCAGGATCCTGGTTGCCTGTCTGTCTCTCCCACTTGGCTCAGAGTTCCTTGAGGAGAGGCTATGTCTGATATGTCTTTGTATCCTTAGTATCTAACTCAGTGCCTAGCATAGTTGATGCTATTAAACGTTTCTGTTGAAAGAATAAATGAATCCAGTACTTATGTTCTTAATGAGTATAGAAATTGTTCTACTATTCCACATAAATCTTGAATATTCCTGAACTGGCACTTCTAGATGACAAAGATAATATTACTGTATGTTTACTGTATGCCAGTTCTAAGTTCTTTAAATGTGTTAACTCATTTAATTCTGACAACTGTAAAACCATACAGCTGGCAAGTGGTGGAGCTGGGATTCAGACTCTAGCAATAAAACTCCAGAGAAATATAACCTCATCAAAGCAAATTTATACCCATTATCTGTTTCAACTTTTCATGAAACAATACCTATGTCTTTGTTATATATAAAGAAATCAGGGACCAAAGAATTCAAGTTGTTATTTTAGTCTCCAAAGAAGTGGTATCTCAGCTACATCCCTTTCTAGCCACTCTCTCAACCCTGTATGGTTCCTGTATATGCCTAAGGACCCACCCCCAAGGTTTCAGCCCCAGGCCCTATCTTACTTACCATCCTGGCAATCTAGGTAAGATCTCCTGGGGGAGAGGTGGTAATGAGGACATCAAATGTTCTTTATTACATAACTTAGACTACAGGTAGGATGAAGTGCTCCATTTTACTTCCTTGGGATCCTACCACGGTATCCCCTTGGCCTTCCAAAGCTGAAAAGATAGCACCTCCAAGAAACCAGTACTCCACGCACATACCCTCCCAGCATAGAATAAAATAATGCACCATAATGAGATAAGAAATTCTGTTTCTGCTGTCAGAAAGCTCCACTCATTGTTTCGTAGCTTGATTCTGTCCTTGAGGTTGCCATTTTGCCTCTAATCCATATCAGAGTATTTCTGTTCCTTGGAGATTATTTCTGCTTTGAGGAACTCTGAGTGACCATTGCATTGTGTCCAATGCCATTGGCCTTGACAGGGCCATACAGGTCAGCAACCCTCTTTTTCTATGAGTGCTGCATAGTCTTACTTGTTTTCATTTTTTTCTTTGACTTCCATTGAAATCCATATAAGTAAAGGCAGAGTCAAAGTCTTTCCAGATGCAGTAATAGGAAAGAAAAATTTTTAACTCAGTATCTTCAAATGTTAGCAGAAGTATAGTTTTAACAGAGTGGAAAGTTTGGATTGAGGTACCTCAAAGGAGAGTAGGAATAGGACCCAAACATATTCCTCATTCCTTTCTGGGACTTGGACGTGAACATTGGCTTCAGGTTGAAACTTGGCAACACAGAGTATTCTAACAAAAATAATTTGAAGCAATAAAAAAGGCAGTTTGCCATTTTTATATAAGTAATAGAAGTTCAAAAAAAGCAAGTAAGAAAAAAATCAAAGCATTATTGGTTTGGGGATTTTTATTGCACTCTCATAACTCAAAGAATAGTAAAAAGTTCTATTTTTCATGGGCAAAATCTGCAAGACAGTTCTGAGGACGATCGGCAACAATAAAAGCCTCAGAAAAGATGTAAGATGAATAAGTCTGACTCCCATGTCTGGAGCTTGGAGTTCTGTGTAATATTTTAGGTAATCTAAGCACCTCTTAAAATATATTTATATATATATAAATAACATTTTTGTAAGCAAATGCACATATATGCATATATATTTATATATCATTTTACAAATATTGGTATGTATTGTGAAAATTTTGATTTTTACCCACAATAAAAAATAAATTAATTAAAAAAAAAAAAAGTTAAAACCAACTGTGTTCAGAAATGTTTAAAAAGAAGCATATATTAAGCATTCATAGGACCAAACACACTGCACTAGGTGCTGGAGAATAAGATACAAAATAAAGAGAAAATGAAAGAGAAGTCATATGCACAAATGATACAAACCAGAGAAGTAAAAGTGAAAAGGGGCAAGGCAAAGTTTGAGAGTGAGGGGTGGAAAGAGGGATTGCTTAGGAGACAAAAGAGAGGTTTCATTTCAATTTCCAGCTCCAGTGCTATGCAACCCAGACAAATTATATCTCTGAGCCTCGGGGTTATAAGTCTACAAAATGGGGACATGTGCTTTGCATAGGTGTGAAAAATTAATAACATGCAAGATATGTAAAGCACCTAGTATGCTGCCTGGCTCATTGTAGGCATTCAGTAACTCTTACTCCTTAGCCCTTCATTCTCCTGTGATGTGAACATGGAACCAGCCACTATAATCCAATCAATAATGAAACAGAAACAAAAAGAGAGAAGGTAACTTGCTCAAGGTTTCATTACTGTGTGGCCAAGGGATAGACAGGCAGCAGGTTAGTCAAAAGGGAGCTGGGTTTTGGACTCAGGCATCTTTTTCTTTCCACTCTATCAAAAGGTCTTTCGGCATAACTAGCCAAGGCCCTGATGCCCAACGTGTAAGAAACTACTCCAAAATGCCACATTTAGCATGGAATTGAAATGAAAGTGTTTGAATTTTTTTTTTTTTTTAAGATTTATTTTTATTTTATTTACCCTTCCTTGCTGCTTGTGCTTGCTGTGCCCATTTACTTTGCATTTTTCTGTGTCTGCTTGTCTCCCTTTGTTGCTTCATCTTGCAGCCGGCTTGCCTTCACCAGGAGGCCCCGGGAATCTAACCAGGGCCTCTCATATGGTAAACGGGAGCCTAACCAATTGAGCCACAGCCGCTTCCCTGTTTGAATTATTTTTAATAGTTGTTTTCTAAGATTTAAATGAAATGATACATAAGGCAATACTTCTACTACTTCCATCAAATTGGATTTTGTTTACTGAAAGAACCCTTGAGGAGAAAACCTTTTCAGGAAAATAAGTAGGAAGGGACTGGGGAGAAACCATGAATAAACATCCGGAGCTTCCCCAGAGAGGGACTGTGTCTGGATTCAGGAACGAGAGATTCCCAGGAAGGGTGACTGAAAAGAGTTGGGTAAGGCATCTGAGGCTCAAAGATAAGACACCTATATGCCAGCATCCACTAGCAGTCAGCAGGAGTGCACAATGTCATTTTCAGGTTTCCTGAAATGGCCATAAATAATGAATGACACGAGTGTTATCAAAAAAGCTGGCACTGAGTGGGATGCGCCATAAGGCTCATAATCAGGGGACCCTAGGGAAACGCAGATAGCAGAGCCGCAGAGAGGTTCTATGTAAGTGCCATACACACTTCACTGTGTCTATGCCAAGCATGTGTGTAGTGTCCTGTGGGTAGGCCTTATAGCGTCCATTTCACAGATGAATAAACTCTAAATCTGAATCCCTGTTCTGCCATTTTCCATCTGTGTGAACTTGATGAGCCTCAGTTTCCTCATTTATAAAATGAAGCTATGGATAATCACATTGTAGTTTCAATGTAAACATTAGAGATGATGAATGCAATGTCTAGCACAGTCCCTGGTATGAAACAGTGGTAGCTCTACAAAAGTGCGTAGTAGATACTAATGAGATGGATGATGGATGGATAATGGATGGATGGATGGATGGATGGGTGGATGGATGGATAGATGGATGATGGATGGATGGATGATGGATGGATGATGGATGGATGGATGGGTGGATGGATGGATGATGGATTGATGGATGGGTGGATGGATAATGGATGGATGATGGATGGATGGATGGATGATGGATGGATGGATGGATGATGGATGGATGCATGGATGCATGGATGCATGGGTAACAAGTCAGACAGAAAGACACTGTAAACTAGATAAAATACAAAAGATGGCAGCTGAACATCCAACTAGGGGCCTTTCTTTTATCATTATAGCTTCAAGAGTCCTGAAGGTGGTGCAAGAAATATATAAGTCCATTTGAAATGTGAATAAACCTAAAGCCCGACCACAAATAATTGCTTTCAAGCCCATTCAGCTTATTTTATTATTCAACAAAGTACCTATTCTGTGCCAAGTACTCTTCTAAGCACGGGGAATACAGTAATAAATAAATTAGACAAAGTCCCTCCCCACATGGCTATGCTATTGGGAGTAGGTGGGAATAGACAATGAACAAAAGAAATAATTAAAGTGTTCACTCACACCTTGTTGAGCTGGGGCAAGATAAAGAATCGAAATCCCTGGGCTACAAGATCACACGGACTAGACTAGAATCTAGGACTATGCATATCTACCGTGACACTGCAGCCACCAACAGATTCCCAAGTAGCTTTATCAAATACCTGCAGCCTCAGCAACCACTTTCTGAACTCAATTTTGTTTCTCTCAAAATTGCACATTTAACTGTGGCATGCATGTAGCAGAAGTCTCTTACTCTGTTATAGCTTGATCCCTGAGAGCCCGGAGAAGAGATGACCTTAGGGCCTACACACCAATGGGAAAATTGGGGTCATTCTTTGCTCTATTGTATTACATTAGCTGTGCTGTGGCTTTATAGTTTCACGGAAGTGAAGTAGATGGAGTCTCTGACCTTAGGTGCTGACAAGCTAAAAAATATCCCCCAGGCAGCATGTGGTATGTGGCTAACATCATACTGTAGCTAAAGACCAGACCTAACCAACATCCAAAAGTGATGACAATGTGTTAGCACCAATATACTGATTGGCTCTTTTGTTAAGCATTTACTCTATACCCATTCCTGTAGTGGGTGGTCCAGACCATAAAGAAATTCCTGCCTCCTAATTATCCCTTAATCTGCACACTTTTCTCCATTCCTCACAGCCATTACTTTCGATCAGGCCACCATCATTTCTCACTTGAACTGCTGCAGCAGCCATCTAACTAGTCGCCCTGTTTCCTCCAATTGTTCCTGCTTCTCTCAGGTAAAAGTCTATGCTCATTACCATAGTTTATAAAACCCTTCCAGGGAAGCGGATGTGGCTCAGGCAATTGAGCTCCCGCCTACCATATGGGAGGTGCCTGGTTTGGTTCCCAGTGCCCCCTAAAGAAGACAGCGAGCTGATACGACAGGCAGGTGTGGCAAGCTGATGTAACAAGATGATGCAACAAGAGACACGGGAAGAAAAACATAATGAGAGACACAATAAAGCAGGGAACAAAGGAGGCTCAAGTGATTAGGTGCCTCCCTCCCACATTGGAGGTCCCGGGTTTGGTTCCCTGAGCCTCCTAAAGAAACAAGGAAGATGAACAGACACAGCAAGTGCAAACAATGAGGGGGTGGGGGGAGATAGATTAACAAAATAAATGTTAAAAAAAAAAAAAAAAAAAACACCCTTCTAGGCCCAGCCCCTTGGAGAAGCCAGCCTCAACTCTTGCAATAACCCTCTTTGTCTATGCCATTGCCATCCTGAATTGCTTGTAGCTCCCAAATATACCATGTCCCCTCTAATCTCCAGATATTTCCCTATGTTATTCACTCTATTCTCTAGGATAATTTCAGTTCTCCTCTTTTTCTGCTGGCCCAACTCATACTCATTCATTCTCTCATCTTATATGCTACTTCCTAACATTTAATGTTGCCTTCCTAAATTCTCTAGGACTGGGATGGTGGCATCCCATGTATTCTCATATAACACAGGCTTCCTAACCAGTAAACATTGGTTGAATAAGTAACTGGATGTATGTAAACAAATTAATTAGACTGTCTCCTATCTCTCTCCTATCTACCATGGAATTAGATCAGCCCAAGAAGTAAGTGTGATCAGCCACATTTGCATGTAGGCAGGTGAGCAAATTGATTGTACCTGTGCTCTGAACAGCTTGCTCCCCATTGGGTTTTTGCTGCTCGTGGTCATCCTCAATTTTACTTCTCTCTTCCCAGCTCATGACCGGCGAGGACTTTATTCCCTCAGTAGGGTTAGGGTTAGGGTTAGGGTTAGGGTTAGGGTTAGGGTTAGGG
>JAKSZT010031676.1:9216137-9344507 GCA_026826555.1 Tolypeutes matacus | reverse complement strand
TTAGGGTTAGGGTTAGGGTTAGGGTTAGGGTTAGGGTTAGGGTTAGGTCAGATCAGATACTTACTGATGGAAGTATCTATAAACTTCCGTCAGTAAAGCTGGGCCTGCGCTGTTCCTTTCCTTTCAGCTTTCAGCTCACAACTAGGGCTTCTGTGTGAATTTAGCTCCCTGGGCAAAATGTTTTGTCTTTCAGCTGGTGGGTTAGAAAAAGCACTGGATTCTGTCTTATAGTCCCAGTAGTTGCATCATTCTAGAAGCCTAATGGGCCTCTGCTATTTTATGTCTTTTAGAAACAGACTTTTAGAATCTTAGATTGTCCATGATAGAAAAAAGCCTTAAAAATTATTTGATCCATACTCCTCGTTTTATAGATCTGCCTATTCTATCCTTCCTTCTGTTTTTCCTTCCTTCCTTCTATTTTTCCTTCTTTCCTATAAACCTTATTGCAGATCAGGCAGTATGCTCAGAATTAGGAATTTAATCAGGAACACATTAAACACAAATTCCCTGACCTTACAAAGTTTAGAGTCCATCTATGCTTTCAGAAAAGTGGATAATCACAACATTGTGTGCTAGGGGAGGGATTTGTTGTTTGTTTATTCATTTGTTTAGTCATTTCAGGGCCTGTGACATAGGAATAAGAATTCATTGACCTCAATTTTTGTGGAACAGTTACTGAATGTTTTGTTCCCATTCAGAGTGTCAATTAAGACTGAAAAAGTCAAAGTTTATGCTCAGTAGCTGCTGTGAAGTTAATCGGAGTATTTAACACAAAGACTTCAGTCCATATCCTCATAAAAAGTCTTCACTTTCAGAGTCCTTTGGAAAGCCACTTGGGCTCCAACAACTCTAGGGTCAAGAACTAAGGCATGCTTGAGCATCTGTCTCATTATCTGAAAGAAAACAGTAGATGCTAAATAAATATTCGTTAGAAAAATCTCACCTTGTCTTTGATTTCAAACACCATTCCTCACCTTGACCACCATATTTAAAAATTTTAATCTATCAAAACTTACAAAGAAAAGAAACCACTTTTCCCAAGTGCCAGCTTTTGTGCCAGGTAATGTGCTAGGAACTTTGCTTACTGTACTTCTTTCATTCTCACTGCAATCTACATTTTTCAGAAGAAAGAACTTAAGGCCTATAGAAGCTTGGTGACTTGTCTGATGTCACACAACTGGTAATTGTAGAGCCAGCCCAGTTCTGTCTAATGCACCCTTTAGGAGAGCCACCATCATTTGGTTCTGAATCTGAAAAACTAGAATTCTGAAATTGGTTTGCACAGCTCTGTGGGAATAAGAACACCACATTTTTAGGTGACTATCTTAATGAGACAGTATGATTTTTATGTTTAAATTCCAGTCTCCCTGTTAAAACAATCAGTTTCATTATTTCAAAAGCACGACCAGCATTGAATCTTATGTCTTGAATGGTTATACCCAAAATTCACTCCTACATTTTCTGTAATTTATATCTCCAAGATTCTTTCTCTTTCTCTCTGATTAGGAAGTTTCTTTGTGGCAACTCTCAAATTCTGACAGTCCTGAATTTTTATTATCTCTAATTTTCATTTTTCCTTTTAAATTACATCAACTCTGGGCACATAACTCCCTCTTTATCTTATTACTACCACACAGCAGTATTTTCCACAGTAACTCCAATCAATCTCACCGTAGGACGATTGTACCTGGATTTGTTGAGGTGGCATCCCTTCCTTCTTTACCAAACTCCCACTCCCAGAATATTATTTAGGCCACTTGATTTGAAGTTACAGGAACCAGCCTGAAGTAGCTTAAACAAAAAAGTAGGAGTCATTATTACAGAAAGGATTATCTCATGAAAAACAAGGCCAGGAATTCAGAGAAGGCTCAGAAAGCTATCTGGACTCTCTCGTCGTCTCTCACCTCTGCTCCTCTCTACGTGGCCACTTTATTCTTCTCCTTCTTTGGTCTAGAGTCCACATGGAAAAATGCACAGTCACTTCTACCTCCCAAATCTACATTTTACAATCTAGCCACCTAAACAAACTGTCTTAGGCCAACTTTTTAATTTCTGGGGAAAGAACTCTGATTGGCCAAGATAGTAGCACTTGGTCCAGGCAGCTGTGGCCAGGAATGTAGTTATTCTACCTTCCTGCTTAAATTAGATACCAGGGGTCTAGTCTATGGCAGTAGACTGCTGATAATGAAGAGGGTGCAGCTAGAATTCTAAACTTGTAAACGATAGTGATAGTTTGGAACAACCTTTATGGGGACTTGGTAAGGTGAGGTCCATAAGGACAGGGACCACATCCATCTTTTCATGGCTGTGTTCCTTTTTTTAGCATTTTTTTTTCCTTTATCGTTAAAGGAGTTTTGGATTACACAAAAGTGACATTGAAAATATAGGGGATTCCCTTATGGCTGTGATCTTAACACCTAACATGGCGCCTTAGTACCCAGCATGGCACACAGTGGGAATGGGAAAATGAAATATTAAAAGAAGTATCAGCCTCAAGGGGAAAGTATTGCTCATCATGGTTGAAGATCTAACTGGTAGGAAAAAGAGAGTAAAAAGTAAGGAAAAAGGGAGGAGCGAGACATATTCTCCTGTTTAATACATCCGGCATGGCAACAGAGGATGTTCTCTGCTCGACATAGCACTTGTCTTGTCTTACTCCAAGTGACACTAGATAAGCATTTCTAGTGTATAGTGTTTTGAATGTGACACCAGTGCTTAAAGAAGTCTTTTTAAGGCTTTTGGGAGAAATCTTGTACATGATTCAAGAGGCTGTGTACATTAAACAAATATATGTTTTCTATGGAAGAACCTTTCTCAGATAGCAATTCCATAAACTGTAAGTAATTAAAGATTATTCTCTATATAAAAATCCTTATATTCTAAAAAATTCACACTCTACTTGAACATAGGTTATTGAAATGGAAATATTTCCAAAATATACCTACTTGAATGGATGTTTTGTTATTTTGTTAGAGGTTCTTGATCTGTTTTATTTTTTAATATTTTATAATCACTGTGTCTATTTGTAAGATATATAATTTACTCACCTGGAATTAATAAACCTTGCTAAATGGACATGGATAAGTAGTTCTGTCCAGGGGTAGGAAAAAGGAGTAATGAAAACATCCTCTAATTTGAAATACAGTTGGCGAATTCTCCCTTTAATCTGCTATTTGTCTTCAGTCACATGGCTTTACTTAAAATGAGAGATTGGATTCAGAAACTTCTAAATTTTGTTTATGCTCTATTATCTTACAGTTTTTCAACCAAAAGTATTTACCAAGTAGGATTAGTGTTCTGGATGTAAGTCTAGAAAATACTCCTAAGTATGGGAAAGACCTATGGGGAAAAAATGCAATCTTATTGTGACATTATTTAGAATAGGGAAAATATAGAAACAACCTAAACACCTCATCTAAGGAATGCTTACATGACTTCAAGGTCTTTCTCAGAGAGAATACAGTAAAGACACCTAAAATTCACTGTGATTTATGTAAAAATCTGAACTTCACACTCCCTATACATACATATGAGAAAAGGCTTGAAGAAATATATCAAAACATTAACATTAATTGAGCTTAAGGTTAAGACACCAGTGATGACCCCCTTTCCCTTCTTTATTCTATTTTCCATATTTCTGGTAATGTGATCAGCGTTTTACAACTGAAAACCAAATATTAAACAAATAATACCAGTAGAAGTTTGAATAGAATGAGGGATAAAAAGTTAGTACGGGGGAGCAGATGTGGCTTAAACAGTTGAGCTCCTGCCTGCCACATGGGAGGTCCCAGGTTCAGTTCCCAGTGCCTCCTGAAAAAAAAAAAAAAAAAAACAACAAGCACAGCAAATCAAAAAACCAACTCAGAGAAGCCTATGTGGCCTGGTGATTGAGCACCGGCGTCCCACACACAAGGTCCCAGGTTCAATCCCCGGTACCTCAGAAAAAAAAAGGGGGGGTTAGTGCCAATCTCAAGCACTTTATTTATTTTCAAAGACATAAGATTTAAACATGTGTGGCAAAGAAAGAACAAGATAACATGTCATCATAGGTTAGAGCTGTAATGTGTGCTCAGACTGAGGAAGAGGCATTGAAGTGTATGAGCAAGAGAATGGCAAGGAGCCTCCTGGAACACTGGACAATTTAAGAAGCACAGTATCTAAAATTAGGAAGGTGATCTGCCTTGGGCCAAACCATACTTGAAGCACTAACCAACTGAAGGATATTCACAGAAGACACATAGGATGGTGAGGGAAACAGAAATAAAGTCACAGGAGGAATAGCTGGAAAAATGGGATATTCTGTAGATAGAGGAGGAAACTCAGGAATTCTAACTCCTTTAGAGCTGCCATGAAGAAAAGAGAGTAGACTGGTTTAAAAGGGCCCCATGGGAAAGAGTTATGACCCATGAAAGGAAGCAGCCGGATCCATTTCAAAATGACAGCCCAAAGAATTTTGAAACAATCTAAAAAGGTGGGATGAATTGCCTCAGGAGGTAGTAAATACCCCGTAATTGGAGATGTGCAGTGAGATGTGTTGTAGAATAACTTGGTAAGAATAATATGTAAATGCTAAGGTAGAATAACAAATAAGGTGTTGTAGTTGCTTAGAGGGTTTACACATGAATGGGCATTGAACGGGCTTTCCAGAGAAGATGACAACTGGGTGAATGCTGAGGATGAATGGGGTCAGGCTGGCAAGAGGTATTATGGGAACTGGGAGGCATATTTTTTGAGGAAGAGGGGTCCTTAGACTCAAAGGCCTCTGGGTGTGTGTAATTGCGTGAGTGTCTAGAGACGCCAATGAGTTAGCATGGCTGAGAAGGAAACAGCAAAGGCAAGGAGGCTGCAGTCAGGTCCTGAAGAGCCTTATAAACCCTATTAAGGAGCTTTACCTTGACTCTTATTTTTTCCACAGTCTTCTTCTCAAATTTCATTTTAAACTAGTATCAAATCTGATAATCTTGTTTTCAGATGCAGAGCCCACGGCTGGATGAACATTTCTCCCACACTCTGTGCACCCGTGCTGAACAGCAGGTGTCCACAGGATCCTTGCCCATCTTAGTGTCCCCATCTGGACTCCCAATCCTACCCAAGAAACACGGCAGATATCCTGAAAGACATCAGGAAACCTAGACAGGAACTTTGAGCCCCGGGCTTCCGGCTCATGAAGCCTTTGCATACTGAGGCAGGTACCCCCTGGAACGAGGACTTGAGTCTCAGAAATGTTTACTCTGGGTCAAACCATCACCCTGGGCAACCCAGGTTAGACTTTATAGAGAGGGTACCAGCTAAGGTCCTTCTTTGCACCTGTCCTGCCTCTGACTTGGCCCTGCCTGGCCCTTGCGGGTGCAGGTCCTCTCCTGCTTCACTGCAGTCCTGGCTCCTATTGGCGTCCATGGCTCTTAATGAGGGAGTCTGTTTCTGCTGACTTTTCTTTTTCTTTTTAAAGATACTTAGATTATATAAATGATACATAGAAAATGTAGGGGGTTCCCATATACCCCACTCCCTACCCCTCCCACACTTTCCCACATTAACAACATCCTTCATCAGCGTGATATATTTGTTACAATTGATGAACACATTTTGGAGCATTGCCACTAAGTGTGGATTATAGTTTACATTGTAGTTTACACTCTCTTCCGCTCAATTTTGTAAGTTATGGCAAGATAAATAATGGCCTGTATCTGTCATTGCAATGTCATTCAGGATGATTTCAATGTCCTGAAAATGCCCCCATATTACACCTATTTTTCCCTTTCCCTCCCCTCAGAACCCCCGGTGGCCACTGCCTCCACATCAATGATAAAAGTTCTTCCATTGCTAGAAAAACAAGTCTATAGTAGAATAACAGTAAGTCTACTCTAGTCCATCGTTCCTTCCCCAAACCTGAGGATTCTGGGCTGGTGATGCCCACTCCGCCTCTAATTCATAAGGGGCTTAGATCCCACGGGGCAGATGGATAGGACTATCTTGCTTAGAGTTGTAGATTCTTTCTGTTCCTTGAGATGGTCATTGTCCATCATCATGTCCTTGTTAGTTGTCCTTGGTGAGTCCTATGAACTGGAGCGTAGGTGTTACAACTCTGTTGAGATTCAGGACCCAACTGGCACATGGAAAGCCCAAAGATTTAAGTCTCTTGGACATACACCTATCAACTCTAGTACTAACTATAGGTTCAAATAGAAGGGGCAGAAGAGCCATGTGTAAGGAAACCACACCTGGGTCCAACTCTGTCACACTGGGGAGCATAAATTCCAAAGTAGGGCCCACTGACAGGGTGCCAAACTCCTAAGCTCTCAGCCCTGCCTGATAGTGTCTGGATGTCTCCATAGCCCTCAGGAGCCCCACTATTTGAGGCAATATTTGCTGTGGCAGTCAATGAGATCCTGCTGAGATGTGCATAACTGTAACCTCTGGAATGTCCTCCTGACTCACTTTGAAGTCTCTTAGCCATAAAAACTCATTTGTCTTTATCCTTTCCCACTTTGGGTCAAGGTTTTTTTCTAGTTACATTGCTAGTTGGTGCTTGGTAGTAATCCCTTGGTGCCAGGGAGGCTCATCCCTGGGAGTCACATCCCACACCAGGGGCAGGGAAGGTAGTGCATTTATAGGCTGAATTTGGGTCGGAGAGAGGCCACATTTGAGCAACAAGGAGGCTCTCAGGAGGTAATGCTTAGGCACCCTATAATACTAGGCTAAGTTTCAATCTCAGAAGAAAAGTTTCTAAGTACAGTCATCAATAACAAGGGCCTGCAAATGGTCCATTCTCATTCATTACTCTCTACCCTGTACTCAGGGAATTCTTGCTGTCCCATTTGAGAATGTGGCAGAACTCCCCAGGATGGGAATTTGATATTCTTTCAGTTATTGTGGATCTCCATCCACCATGGCAATGCCCCATGAACACTTGAACATATTCATATGCCTTATAGGTATGCCCCAGGTGAAACTCCTCCCATGCATCCCCCATCCTTGACTCTTAAAGCAGGAAAATAACTTGAGATTTACATTTTAGAAAGACCAGCAGAAAATGCAAGTTAAAGGTACTTTAGAGGGTTTTATTCAAAACCTTGCTGGTTACTTCTCCTGAGGGCCAGAACTGTGCTCAGTATGTGAGCAGGTCTGAACTCAATCAAAGGAGTATCTGTGAAATAGAGGGATAGGGGAATAGCTTAAGAAGTAGGAGGAAGGAAGTTCTAACATATGCTCTCCATCCCATACCTAGCCTTTCTTGAAACACGGTTCTATCTGAATGGGGTCAAACTATAGTCCTTGCTCACAAATGCTTCCTCAGTGGACACTCAATTCTTCTTTCTCTTACAGATCAGTCTTTGATAGAGCTTGGATGTGTCTCGGGTCCATCTATGCAGATAACTGGTTATGGTGGTGAGTTATGTGGTTTTTTACCTCCCATTTGTCACCTTTCCATAAGCCAAGTTATGGTGAGAGCTTGAATTGGTTAATGCTTTTATTCTGAAATCATTTTATATTCTTGCTTCTCAAACCTCCTTCAAAAGTCTACAGGGTCTTGCCCAAGCATGCCCCTAATATACTCCTTTTGGCAGACTACGCATCATTAGGGGTATATTCCCTTTAGGCCACTGTGGCCTTATCAAATATTCATGAAGAATATATAATTTAATTTTTATGTCAAAGGCATCTTGATACAAAGTGACAAATATATCTGAAAAATTAATATAATCACTTATTTTTATCTTATTCAAGAAGTCATTATTTATTCACACTGGAGGTGTACCTTATGTTCAATGATGAAACTTTGTGACTGTAACTGCTTTGGTTTGATATGGTGTTGAAATATTGGTGACAAGATACAGAGTTTGCTCCAGACTGAAAAATTCAAATGGTAGACACTAAAATGAAATATTTCGAAACTTCCCAAAAAGATGTTTGCCCTTCCCATAAGCTAGATTCCTATGGAAGAATGAAATATTGAAAGGCTTGTCATCTACTTCATGTCTCTTCTTCAGAGCATGTTTTGTTGTTGTTGTTGATCTGTTGGTTAGGATATTGTTCTTTTTTGGAGAAGCGGGGAAGTTGATTTGGAGTTTTGCTTTTTGGGAGCCATAGTACATAGGAATGAATGATTAGAATATTGTCTTTCAATTGTATAAAGGAAAGAGTTCATGCTGGAGATTAAGTTGTTTCTTGCGTTTAACACAAAATATTTCTTGGTGCATAAATGCAGACTGGGAGTAATAAATGGACTCAGAAGGCAGAGTTAACATAAAACATTTTTTCTTACCCACCTATACTGCCTGTGTTACTAGAAATAATTTGGGGAAAAGAGACACAGGTTTGAAAAATATAATTCACTTTACAATAATTGGTTTTCTTTTGTAGTTTTCTTTTCCAATTTTAACATCTTTATCAATGTTTCGCTACTTCTTTATGCATTCCTGGAGCAACAATGTTTGAATTTTCTGGGGCAGCCATGATTTTCTATCCTGCTGTTTCCATTGACATATTTGGAGTCACAGATTTTGTATTCTGATTTTTGCTTCCAAAAATAAAGTCAATATGTAGCTTCTATCAACCTCTTCACATATCCATATATCCCTTCCCCCATTTCCATCACCATACATCACAAATGACTTACTATTTTTACTTTTGGTCCTAAGCCAATTCCATTTCTATTTTTCCCATTCAGATACAATCACCTTTGTATTGTCAACACATTGTTGAAAACATTGGTATACTCAAAATCCTTTTCATTTCTTAACATGATAAAAACAAAATCAGAATTTCAATTGCATTTGAAAATCATATTACACACATATTAAAATCCCCAAATGCCATCTGAAATAAATTACAAGGAGAACTTGAGTTCTGTTCATCAACACACCTGTGGGAAATTATTTACATCGTTATGATATTGTTTAGCCCTGGTTCAGTTACTAGCATTAAAACAGGACATAGCATCAGATGTTTCAGTACAATTATTTATGTAAAAGGGAAGTAGTATGTTAACCAATTTGAAATCTGTTCTCACCTTTACAATAAATGAGATAGAATGACTTGTCCATATTCTCAAGAAAAATATTTCTATAACCATTCTGCTAAAAAACAGTAGAAAGATAAGAGTGATTATACTAAAAAATCATTACTTTTTAGGTGAAATGTTTTGATCTTTTATTATCAGTTTTTGTTGTTTCTTTTTTTTTTTTTAGTTGCTTGGTAGATCCTAGCTTTCCAAAATGAGGCATTTTGAGACTGAAGTTTATTAACACAAAATTACAGGCAAATATATGTTTTCTTATCTAGCATTTGTCTATAATGTTAAATATTCTGATGGTCATTCAATAACCAATTCATATTTGGTTATTTTTTTTATTTCTAAATTTTAAAGAATTACCAAATGAATACTGTCAAAAGTAAATTATTATGTATTATTCTGTAATGGTGTTTCTATCACAAACTTACTAATTTTTCTTAGTTCAGGGATTCTTGAACCAGTTGAATCTATTTTTTAAAGGTGTACCAATATCAGGAGTAGAAATGTTTCTCCTCAGAGCTAAGCCTGGTTCTTGGTCTGATTCCTCTCAGCTCTGGGATTTAAAGGGTTCTAGTTATTGCTCTGTGTCTTTAATGAGTCCCTCCAAGGAAGGCAACTCAGGTTACCCATTTGATGGTAGAGCCTCTGAAGATAAGAACCAAGGTATTTGTGGAGCTGGCAACTACCTTATCTCTTTGACCTTGAGACAGTCAATTATTAGATGTACCATTAATTCAATTACAGTGTTTGGGGGGACAGTCACTGCAGGGCAATACATGTGCAAATTAACATTAAAAATCTAATCAACAGCATTAAGTTTTCCATGTACATACCATTTATTTTAAGTGTCACCATCAAAGTTTGAGTCCAAAAGCTTTTTAACACTTAGGAGTCTTTAGAATCCCTTTTGGTCATCAGCAGTTAGGCACCACATCACGGGGTGAGGCTAATTTCCATTGCCTGTCTCTTTTAGTGCCTTTATAGTAGACAGTATGATTTCAAGACAAATGGAAGGGACCACTGTTTGATCTACATTAGCTATGTGGTTAAACTCATAGTTTCTTTTTTTTTTTTTTTTTTTTCTTCCTTAATTGAACTGCTTATCTCTAGAGATTAGAGAGTTTCTGCTAAAAGTAAGCGTCCACTTCTAACACATAGACCGCAGGCACCTAAGTGCTAGTTCTTCCTGAGGCATGACCCATCAACACCGATCTCTATTAGGTTTGACAGTTCTTTGAACCACTCCAAGATGTTTGACGATTTCCACTGCCTTTAATTGCACAGCTTGCAATGGACAGATCTTCTGCACATAGCAACTTTTTGTTATAGTGTAACATTATAGAATAACCTTTCTGACGACATTTTAAACAATTATTAGATATCTAATTTCAATATACGCTTCAACCACCTATGGTGCCCCCATGCAAATATCTCATCTGAAACATCAGTCTGAACAGACACCCCCTACACAGTGCCAGCTTCATCCACTCACAGGCAATGACATCTCTGTCACAAATTATTCCTCTTCCTAGGAGTTAGCAAGTTCTTTTTGATATCCCCTGTGGTACGCATTCAGATCTCACCATCACTAAAATATGAAAAAAATCTTCCTGTTAGAATTAAAGACATAGAACAATTATCATTTCAAAGGACAACTATCTGCTTTATAACCACAAAAGAGAACCTAAGCGATTATTGACTCCAGTACCAATAGAGATTATTACCTTCAGTGTCTCCTCTCTTGGTCTCTCCTCATCTTCCCTCTGCCTCTATCCTCTGTCTGTCTCACAGTCTTGCTCCTTCTCACCCCACTCTACAGTTGTGTGTGTGTGTGTCTCTTCCTCTCTGTTTATCTCCCTCTCGGGAAGAAAACAACCTTGTTGCTAGTGTTGGTATTATGATCTCTATTACAATGAGGTAAGGGTATCTACTTATCACAGTTATAAAACTGGGGTGACATGTATCCAGTCCAGGACAATCCACATATGCTGGTTTGTCCCCCTGTAATTATTAATAGGGCTCCCTTTCACCCTCAAAATTGTCCTGGTTTGACTGATAAATCATACAGATAAACAAGGGGACCCAAACCAATCACAAAATGCTCCAAGCTGAGCAAGTGCCTGTAACATAATGACATAATGATGTCAATCAACAGAGGTTACTCAAGGACCGTGGAAGAGTTGTTTTCGTTGTATGACAAAGAGAAAAAGAACCTAAATGTGAGTGACCCAAGGAAACTGAAAAAGTGGGTTTTTTTTGTTTTGTTTTATTTGGGGGCAGCATCAGTTTGGCAGGTGACAGGGACACTTGCAGACAGACCTATGTACAAGAAATAAATAGTGGTGGCAATAAAGAGACAGGCTTGAAACTATGACAGCAGGAAACCAGGGAGGGGGTCTCTGGTGGTGCACCAGCCCTGTGGGACTCACATTGGCTCTTGTGGGGTCAGAACCCTGTGTGTTATGTCATAATGGCTCTGGTGCCTCTCTTTTCCTTTGGGGTTTTCCTTAGTGCATAATAAAGTTATTTTGAGAGATGTCAGTCTCTCCACTATACTAGAGAACTAAGCAAAGGCTATTCTCTCTCCTGAGGTGAGATTTTAAAAGCAGGAAACTGAAATCACCTGAGAAATGTCAGGGTTCCAAACCCAAGAGAAAGGCAAAACTCCCCGGACCAAATCCTAGTTATCTAGATACAACTCTATGCTTTAAAACTGTGGCAGGTTCTGGGATTGTTTAGGAAGGAAATATTCCTTTATGTCTCACCCTTTCCATTTGTTTTCCCCTCTCTCTCTACTCTACCTTCCACATTTTTTTTGTCTGTTTTGTCTTCCAGCCCTGTCCAACACTTTCAGTCTTTCTCTTTCTACTAATTGTAATACATTTTAGATAAAAGGGATGACTCTCTTAATTTTAAAGATAAGCAAATTAGTGTCTCTAAATGGAGTCAGAGAAAAAATTATGTTTAGCATGAATTGCAAATTTTTATTTATTTATTTTTAATTCACACAGCATTAGCTCTGTAGGGAAATATGGCTTTCACTCCAAAGTTTTTTCCTATTTTATTTTTATTAGAACAGTTGTAGGTTTTACAGAAAAAGCCTGCCATAAGTACAGAATTCCCATATATCCCCTCCTACACACAAAGTTTTCCATATTATTCACACTTTGCATTAGTGTGGTACTTTTGTTACAATTGATGAAACAATATTATTATAATTATGATATTAATTTTAGCCCATTGTTTATATTAGAGTTCACTATTTGTGTTGTACAGTTCTATGGAGTTATATGCATGTGTGTGTGTGGTAACTTATACATAACATAAAATTTTCTTTTTTATCCCTTTTCAAGTATACGGTTCAGTGGTTTTAATTACATTCCCAAAATTGTGCCTTCATCACAATCGTCCCAGAAACTTTTCCATCACCCTAAACAGAAACTCCATACAATTAAATATAATTCCCCATTCCCCTCCCCACCAAGTCCCTGATAACCTGTATTCTAGTTTCTGATATTATGAATTTGTATATACTGTTTATTTCATATAAGTGCAATCATATACTATTTGTCCTTGTGTCTGGCTTATTTCACTGAACATAATGTCTTCAAGGTTAATCCATGTTGTAGCATGGATCAGAAATTTATTCCTTATTAGAGTCTAATAATATTTCATTGTGTGTCCGTGTATGTGTGCATATATATGTATACCACATTTTGTTCATCCATTCCTCTGTTGATGGACACTTGGGTTCCTTCCCCTTTCTAGCAATTGTGATTAATACCACCATGAATACCCATGTACAAATATCTGTTTGAGTCCCTGCTTTTGATTCTTTGGGGTATTTTCTAAGAAATGGAATTCCTGGGGCATATGGATCATTCTATACTTCCTTGGGACTCACCAAACTGTTTTCTGCAGTGGCTGTACCATTTTTGCATTTCCATCAACAAAGTATGTGTTTCTATTTCTCTATAGCCTCTCCAATACTTAATATTTTTGTTGTTTGTTTTTTATAGTAGACATTCTACTAGGGTGAGTTAGTATCTCATTGTAGTTTTGATTTTCATTTCCCTGATGGCTAATGACATTGAGCATCATTTTATATATTTATTGGACATTTGTGTATCTTCTTTGGAGAAATGTCTCAAGACTTTTTCACATTTTTCATTGGGTTGTTTGTCTTTTTCTTGTTGAGTTATAGTTCTTTCTTTGTTCTGGATATTAAACCCTCATAACATATACAGTTTCCAAATATTTACTTCCATTCTGTAGGTTGTCTTTTTACTTTCTTGATAAAGGCCTTAAATTTTGACTATGTCCTATTTATCAATTTTCTATTGTTGCTTATGTAAAGTCTAATACAATGTCCTGCAGATGTTTCCCTATTTTTCCTTCTAGGGGTTTTAGAGTTTTTAGTTCTTATATTTAGGTCTTTGATCAATTTCAAGTTTATTTTTGTATATGGTGTGAGGTATGGGCCTACTCTCATGTTTTTCACATGGCTATCCAGTAATCACAATACCATTTGTTGAAGAGACTGAATGGACTTGGCTCCCTTGTCAAAGATCCTCCTTTGTGTTTACTGTTTGGATGGAATATCTTTTTGCAACCTTTCACTTTCAACCAATATATAAAGTTATGTCTCTTGGAGGCAGCATATGGAGGACTCATGTTTTTTATCCATTTTGTCAGTCTATATCTTTTGACTGGGGAGTTTAATCCAGTCAAATTCAATGATATTACTATACATACATTATTTACTTCCATCATTTTATTCTTTGGCTTTCATATGCCACATATTATTTTCATCTGTCTTTTTATTCTTTTGGTTATCCTTTCTGATAGTCTTCACTTCTACACTCCCCTCCAAGCCTCACTTCTCCTTTTTCATTTGAGCTGTAAGGCTCTCTTTAATGCTTCCTGCAAAGTCAGATTTTTTTTTAAAACAAATTCTCTTAGTTTCTGTTTGCTTGGGAATATTTTAAATGCACCTTCATATTTGAAGGACAGTTTTACTGGATAAAGAATTCTCAGTTGGCAATTTTTCTCCTTCAGTTTCCTATTTATATCGGGCTACTGCCTTCTTGCCACCACAGTTTCTGATGAGAAATTTTTCCATTCTTTTCTCTCTCTGTTCTACTCTCTCTTCAATTTCATCTGTTCTGTCTTCTGCATTACTTATTCTTTCTTCTACCATTTCTAGTCTGCTGTTGTATGCCTCTAATGTGGATTTTTTTTTTTTGAGTTATATTTTTATTTTTAAAGAAGCATTAGATTACATAAATTTTATGTCAAAAATATAGGGAAAAAAATATAGGGTATTCCCATATACTCCAATCCTTCCCCCTCCCAAACTTTCCCACATTAACAACATCTTTCATTAGTGTGGTACATTTGTTACAATTGATAAAAACATATTGAAGCATTGCTACTAACCATAGACTATAGTTTACATTATAGTTTATACTTTGCACTGCACAATTTTATAGGTTTTGACAAAATGTATAATGGCCTGTATCTGTCATCGTAATGTCATGCAGGACAATTCCAATTACCCCAAAGTGCCCTATGTTACACCTATTCTTCCCTTTCCCTCCCCTCAGAATCTCTGGTGGTCACTGCCTTTATATCAATGATACAAGTTCTTCCATTGCTAGAATAATAAGTCTACTTAAGTCTGTAGTTGTATTCCTTCCTTATGTTTTTCATTCCTCAATCTTGAGAAATTTGGGATAGTAATTCCCTGTTTCTGATTGAGAGGGGGCTTGGATCCCATGGGGCAGATGGATGGAGCTGTCTTGCTTGCAGTTGTAGATACTCTCTGTTTTGGGGGATGTCATTTTCCATAATCATCCTTTTGTTAGTTGTTCTGGGTGAGTCCAATGAACTGGAGAGTAGGTATTTGAACTCTTACAGAGATTCAGGGCTCAATAGACATCTGCACAGACCAAAGATTTAAGTCTCTTGGACATATATTTAACAAATAAAGTGCTAATTATAGGTTCAAATGAAAGGCACAGAAGAGTCATGTGTAGGGAAATTGTAAATGAGTCTAACTCTTTTACACTGAGGAGCATAAATTCCAAAGTAAGGCCCACTGACAAGATGCCAAATTCCTGAACTTGTCTGCCCTGCCTAAGGTGTCTAGATGTCTCTAGAGCCCTCAGGAGCCCTGCTGTTTGAGGCACTGTTTACTGTGGCAGTCAATGAGATCCTGCTGAGACATGCATAAGCGAAACCTCTGGAATGACCTCCTGACTCACTTTGAAATCTCTTAGCCATAAAAACTCATTTGTATTTAATATTTCCCCCTTTTGGTCAAGGTCTTTTTCCAGATGCATTGCTAGTTGGCACTTTCTTATAAGCCCTCGTTGTGAGGGAGGCTTATCCCTGGGAGGCATTGCTAGTTGGCACTTTCTTATAAGCCCTCGTTGTGAGGGAGGCTTATCCCTGGGAGTCAAATCAAAGTTTCTCAGAGGCTGTTCTCCAACCTTTGCTGGCAGCCCCCTCCCTTTTTCCAGGTAGAAAATAATTACACTCCCCTCTGTGTCCTCAACAACCAGTCCCAGTCAGTAGGGAGGGTATTTGAGAGAATTGGGTCTCTTTTGTCCCTGCCAGCTCCCAGGGCAAATAATGGCATGGTTCCACTCAGGCTGGAAGGGCTTGTGGGACACACGAGACCAAATTTGTTGGCCAAAAGCTGAATCAGCTTTAGGGTTCATCCCTCTCTCTCCCCTTTCCTGGGGAGGTGGACCCCTGTAGCCTCTTCTGTCTGTAGCTGCTGGCCAGAGGCAAGAGAATTCAAAGTTGTCTGTTTCAAGGGTGAGGGGATGGGCACCTGCTGCTTTTACTCACAGAGTTCTCCCTTTGCCCCTCTCTTCTGAGTGGTGTCCAGCCTTCCCTTGGTGCCCTAAACTCTAAAACATTTTTTCAAGCCATTTCTGCCTGTCCTCCAGCTATTTTTCCTGTGTCTCTCTCATTCTCCATCTTCCTTGAAGTCTTCTATTTCTTCTTATGTCAATGAAAGTAGTATGTGCTTCTAGAAAGTGTGTCCATTTAGGTTATCTAATTTGATGGCATACAATTGTTCATAGTGTCCTCTTAGAAACCTTTTTATTTCTGTGGGGTTGGGAGTAATACCATCCACCTTCATTCTTGAGTTTAGCTATTTGCATCTTCTCTCTTCTTTTCCTTGTCAGTCTAGTAAAAGTTTGTCAATTTTATTGATCTTTTCAAAGAATGAACTTCTGGTTTTGTTGATTATATTTTTTGTTTGTTTATTCTCTTTATTTCATTTATCTCTGTTCAAATCTTTTTTTATTTTCTTCCTTCTGCTCACTTTGGATTTAGTTTCCTCTTCTTTTTCTAGTTCCTTCAGACAGGAGTTTTCGATCTCTGGTTTGAGGTCTTGTTTCTTTTTTAATGTAAGCATTTAGAATAATAAATTTTCTGTGAACACTGCCTTCACTGTGTCCCATATGTTTTAATATGTTGTGTTTTCATTTTCATTCATCTCAAAATATTTCCTAATTTACCTTGTGATTTCTTCTTTGACCCATTAATTGTTAAAGAGTATGTTGTTTAAATTCTATGCATTTTTGGATTTCCCAGTTCTCCCTCTGTTATTGATTTCTAACTTCATTCCATTGTGATCAGAGAAGCTTCAAATAATTTCAATGTTTTTAAATTTATTGAGACTTATATTGTGATCTAACTTGTGGTCTATACTGGAGAATGATCCATGTGCACTGGGGAAGAACATGTATTCTGTTGTTTCTGGGTACACTGTTCTGTAAACATTGGTTAGGTCTAGTTTATTTTTTGTATAGTTCAAGTTCTCCAATTTCTTGTTGATCTCTGTCTAGTTTTTCTATCCATTGATGTAAGTGGTATCTTGAATTCTCCAATTGTTATTGTGAGAATGTCTATTTCTCCCTTCACTTTTGTCAATGGTTGCTTCAAGTACTTTGGAACATAGTGTTTAGGTGCATAAATGTTTATGATTGTTATTTCTTGGTGTATTGACATTCTTATGAATATATAGTGTCCTTCCTTGTCTCTTGACACAATACTTGACCTAAAGTCTATTTTGTCCAATATTAGTATAGCTACCTCATTTCTCTTTTGGTTACTATTTGCATGTTGTATTTTTCCATCCTTTCAACTTATTTGTATCTTTGTGTCTAAGGAGAGTTTATTGTAAACAACATATAGTTAGACTGTATTATTTTATCTGCTTTGCCAATTTGTGTCTTTTGATTGGGGATTTTAATCCATTTATATTCAGTGTAATTACTGATAAGGCAGGACTTTCAGCCATTTTGTCCTTCATTTCTTATATGTCATATCTGTTTTCCTTTCTTTTCTGTTATTTCAGCCTTCTTTTGTGTTATAGTTTATCTTTTGTGATATAACTGGTCCCTTTCTCATTTCAATTTCTGTGTATATTTAAATAATTTCTTTGTAGTTATTCTGGGACTTGTATTAAACAACCTAAGCCTATAACATTCTAGTTTGAAAATATACCAACTTAACTTCAGTAGCAGTCACAGTCTCTGCTCCTATAACTTTAAGTTTCCCCTCTTTTTGTTGTTTTTCTTCCACATTACTTCTTTCTATTTTGCATGTCCATAACATGGAAATATGATTATTTCTTATTCAATTGTATTCTATATCTTATTGAAAATAAAGAGTAAAGTTACATGCTAAGGATACCATACTTTTGGGTTTTGCATTCACCCATGTAATTACCTTATTGGAGATCTTCACTTCTTCATACTGTTCCACTCTACTATCTATAGCCTGTCCTTTCCTTTCAATCTGAAAGCATTTCTTGTAGGAAAGGTCTCTTGGTGACAAAGTCTCACAGTTTTTATCTGTGAATGTCTTAAACTCTCCCTCATTTCTGAAGTATTTTGTCTAGCAAATTTTCTTTTTCAGTGCTTTAAATATGTCATGCCCCTGCCTTCTTGTCTACATGGTTCCTGATGAGAAACTGGCTCTAAGTCTTACTGAGGATCCCTTGTATGTGACAAATCATTTTGCTCTTGCTGCTTTCAGAATTCTCTCTTTATCATTGACATTTGACATTTTGATTAGTATATGTCACGGAGTGAGTCTATTAGGGTTTATCCTCTTTAGGATTTGTTGTCTTTCTTGGACATGCATATTTGTCTTTCATAAGGACTGGGAAATTTTCAGCCATTATTCCCTCAAATATTCTTTCTGCCCCTTTTTCCTTCTCTTCTTCTGGGACTTCCGTAATGCATATGTTGGTATGCTTCGTGCTGTCACACAGATCTTTTATGTTCTCTTCACTTTTTTCTTCATTCTTTTCTCTCTCTGCTCCTCCAACTGTATAGTTTCCATTGTCCTGTCTTCTAGAGTGTTGATTCTTTTGCCTCTTCAAATCTGCTTTTGAACACCTCTAGTGTATTTTTAATCTGTGTTATTGTGTTTTTTCATCCCAGTATGTTCTGCTATGTTGCTCTTTTAACTTTCTAATTTGTCTTTTAATTCACACATAATCTTCCTTATATTCTTTAGTTCTATATCCAAATTTAGGTTACTTCTGTCTATATTTTAGTATAGCTCCTTGAAATTTTTAGGAGATTTGACAAAAAAATCTTTGCTTTGTTGCTCCACTGTCTGTGTTTCTTCTGAAATTTTAATTTCTTCTCTTTATTGAGCCACCTCTTCCTGTTTCTTTATATGGCTTGTGATCTTTTGTTGATATCTGAGCATTTGATTGCTTTGATATTCTTACTCTGAAAGTCATTTTCTCCCTCTTGCTTAGGGTTTTAGTGCAAATTGGCTGTGTGTTAAGGCTCTTCTTCAACACTTATTCTAGTTTATACTATACCTTTAGATCAACCTGTGTTTAACAGTTCAGATTTTCTCAGGTCTTTTCTGTACTTGTGTCTTGCCCTGGGCATGCATAGTAAATTGTTAAGATTACCCTATTCTGTACAACTATATCCCCTTGAGGAGAGAATTTACTTTCCTCTATTCCTCCTCCAGGAGTCCAGGACTGTTCTCTTTGTTTTTATACAAATTTTCCTCCCCAATGGCTATGATTTGCTCAGTTCCTCTACTGTGCTCCAGGCCACCGTTTCACTCTATCCTTCAGCCCTGGGTTCACCCTGCCTTACAGCATTTCAGTTTATCCTTTTTACATGTCCTATCTGCTTCTGTATCCCAACCCCTACAGCCACATGGAGACAGTGTTAAAAAAACACCCATTTTGGAAGCGGCTGTGGCTCAATCAGTAGGGCTCCCGTTTACCATATGGGAGGCCCCGGGTTCAGTTCCCGGGGCCTCCTGGTGAGGGCAGGCCCGCCCACACAGCGTGGTTAGCTGACCCAGTGAGCAAAAGCAGCAAGGGGGGGATAAATGAATAAATAAATAAAATCTTAAAAAAAAAAAAAAAAAAAAAAAACACCCATTTTTTAAATTCAGGGCACCAGCAATCAGGGACCAGGCTGGGAGCATGCATAGTTTACCAATAGTTGTGCTGCACGTTGCTCTGCTTTCTGGAGGACTGCTTTGCATGCTGACCACTAAGGCCCTACCTTGGGACTCTGTGGCTGGGTATTATTGTGTCTGAATGTGCATGGGACCCTAAATCATCACCATGGGTTGTTCTGTGGTTAGTGACCATAGCAGTAGGTGCCGGGGTCAAAGCCCTGGTACTATGTGTCTCTTAAACCACATGGGACTGGGTGTGGGGAAGGAGTCTGAACTGGCAGAGCCTTTCCACTCTCCTACCTCTTTTGAGGATGAGGGGGGTGGATTTTTTTCTTTGATTCGGTGTTTGTGAATTCTTTCTGCAGTCACAACATCCTCCAGAGTTCCAAACAAGTTGTAACTGCCCTTTTATTTAGATTGTGTCTGAGGGGAAACACTCTGGAGATGGCTTATGCCACCATCTTGATATCGTACTTCCTATCCTAGTGTGCAAGCTTTTAACAATCTTTTCCTCTCATTATTTGGTTACAAACATTGAGCATGCAGCTTGAAAGCCAAGATCTTTACAGAGAATTAGTCAAAGGAAAGGTGCTATTTATTAAGATGGGTTCTATATTTTGTGATGAGGGTTGCACTCAAATAGGCAATGAGGTGTTCTAGAGAGTATTCAGTCATCTCTTTAATAAATATTTACAGGGTATCTATTGGGTACCAGACAATGCTAGGCTTTGAGGGTGCAATGATTACAAGGATGTTTAGGTCACTACACTCTTGGAACACAAAGATTAAGAAATAGCACAGATATAGGTGATGGACAGATCTGGAGTCAAAATATGGTTTTGCCATTTACTAGAGTAGTCTTGCAAGTCATTTAATTACCCTGAACTTCAGCTTCCCCAGTGAGAATAACCTGACTACTCAGAGAGAATTTAATGATCCATTTGAATTAATTTTATATATTGTGTGAGATAGAGATTGAGATTTTTATTTTTTTAAATGTGGATATCCAGCTATTCTGGTATATTTGTTAATAAGTAATTTCCTTTTCTCACTGAAATGCTTAAGAGGCTTTCTTAAAAATAAAGTCACCACATAAATGGGAGTCTATTTCTGGCTTTCTATTCTGTTCCATTGATCTATTTCTTGGTCTTTTGGCTAATATCACACTCTCTTCAATACCATATCTTTACAAACAATCTTGAAACCAGATGTTAGCATTCCATCTTTGTTCTTTCAAGATTGTTTTAGGTATTCTTAAATTTCCATATAAATTTTAGAATCAGCTTGTTAATTGCTACCCAAAACAAAATTCTTCCCAAAAAAAGCCTCCTAGGATTTTGATTGAGTTTGTGTTGAATCTATAGATATTGATATCTTAAGAAATTCAGCACACAGTTTCTCCATTTATTTAGATATTCTTTAAGTTCTCTCAACAATGTTTTATAATTTTCAGTGGTGAGGCCTTCACATATTTTACATTTATTCCAAAGGAATTTTTACATGTTACTGCTAGAATATAAAGCTATAGGTTATTTTTACATATTAACGTTGTTCTTACTACCTTGTACAATTCACTTATTAGGTCTAGTAAGCTCTGCTGTTTCCTTTTGATTTTCTATGTAAATGATTGTTATCTGCAAATAAGAACAATTTTTCTTCTTACATTCCAATCCTTTTCTCTTTTTGCTTGTTTTACTGAAATTGCTGGGACTCTGGTAAAATATTGAATAGAAGTGGTGAGAGTGGACATCCTTGCGTTGTTTCCAATCTTAGAAAGAAACTACTGATTATTTTATCATTAGGTATGATGTTATAGTTTCATGATTTCTGTAGATGTCCTTTATCAGATTATGGAAATTCCCTTCTATTCCCAACAATTTTCTGAACGTTTTTATTATTATTGTTATTGTTATTATTATTAATGGTGTTTTAATTTTGAAAATATCTTTTTCTGCATCTATGACATTTTTCCTGTATTGTGTTTCCTTTGGATTTGACAAATAACATGACAAATAAATGACAAATAACATTTATTGATTTTTGACTGTTAAAACAATCATGAATAATGGAGATAAAACCTATTTGATCATGATGTATTATCCTTTTTATACATTGCTGAATTTAATTTGCTAACCTTTAAAAAGTATTTTTGCATCTATATTCACAGGGTCATTAGTCTGATTTTTTTAAATGTTTTTGTCAGGTTTTGGTATTATGGTTACACCAGCTTCATGAAATAAATTGGGAAGTTTTCCATTTTCCTCTATTTTCTGAAAGAATTTATATGATTTGTTTCATTTCTTCCTTTAATATCTGATAGGATTCACCAGTAAAGTCATCTAGGCATGGAGTTTTCTTTTTGGGAAGGATTTGATAATTAATTTAATTTGTCATTAGAGAAAGTGCTATTCAGATTTTCTGGGGTTTTTTTTCCTCCTTTTCTTGTGTCCATTTTGGCAGATTGTTTTTCAAGGAATTTGTTGAATTAGTAAGTTGCTAAATTTGTGGCATGAAGGTATTCATAATATCCTTCCCTTCTACTTTAAATATTGATTTGTAGTAATATTTTGTTTTTTTGCCTCATTTTAGTAATTTGTGTTCCTTTCTCATTACTTTAGTCAGTCTAGTTAGAATTTTACCAATTTTCTCTGCCTTTTCAAAGAATCAACTTTGGGTCTTGTTAATTTTCCTCATTATTTGCTAATTTTCTAACCCTTGATTTCCACACTTATCTATATTATTTCCTTTATTCTACTTATTTTATATTTATTTTCTCTTCTTTTTGTGGCTTCTTTAGATGAAACCATAGGTCAGTGAGGTTTTTTTCAAACTTTCTTCTTATTGAATATAAGCATTAAAGCAATAATTTCCTCTAAATACTGCTTTAGCTCCAACCTACACATTTTTATGTTTTATTTTTATTAGCACTCAGTTCAAAATATTTTTTTAATTTCTCTCATGATTTCTTCTTTGATCCATATATTACTTTGAAGTTTATTGATTATCAAATACTTGAGACTTTTCTAGGTATTTTATTATAATTGATTTGGATTTAACTGTATTGTTTTCAGAGAACATAGTCTATATGATTTCAATCCTTTACAATTTATTACATAGAGAGAGAGAGAGTTTATGGTCCAACACATGGGTCCATTTTGAATATATATACTTGAAAAGAATTGTTCAGTTATAAAGGATAGTGTTCTATAAATATCAGTTAGGGCAAGGTGATTGTTAGTGTTCTTCAGAAAATTTGTCTTTATTTTTGTCTAATCTGGAGAGAGGGACATTGAAGTCTCCAGCAATAACTGTGGAATTATTATTTCTCTCTTTAATTCTGTGTATTCTAAATGTCTTCCTGATGAATTTATCCTTTTATCATTATGTTGTATCCCTGGTAAAGCTCTTTGTCTTGAGGTCTGTACAAGTCAGGGTCCAAAAACCATGCAGTAATTTGAAAAGAGAAAGTATAATATAAAGTATTAGTAATTAGTAGCAGGGGATTCATTACTAAAGAACAAAGCAAACTCTAAAGAACAAAAGAATAGAAGATATAAGGAGCTGCCACTACCTCTAGGGCTAATACAGATTCCCAAGGAAGAAACACATTTTGAAGAGGCCACATCTAAACATGAGATTCAGACATTATTGGAAATAGTGTGATTCTGTCCCACTCTATGGCTCAGAAGTTATTGAGCTGCCACAGAACAAATGTGGCAAGCAGGAAACTTCACAATAGGGTTCTGATGAAACTCATTAGGAAACTGCCTTTTGAGGTGTCACTGTGACTCTCTGAGATGCCACCCTCATGGGAACTGACTGAATGCTCTGGGAACTTTCTGGGGGTGCTACTGATACTCTCTGGGAGGATGCCTACTGAGGCACTTGCAAGAGTCACTGGAATGCTAGCTGCTCTGTTGATCGAAACTTACTAGGAAACTGCACACATGGGTGTCACTAAAACTCAATAGGAATGATCACCAATGGATGTCCTACACATATATTGCAGGACCCTACATACCAACAGAGCAAGAAGAGAGGAAAACACACCAGACCAGGAGGAGAAAACTTTTTCTCCTGCAGTGTTCCTGTAGCACCATCTTCTGGCAAAATTTAACATTCTATCAGCTGGAAAAGGTGAAATACTTAGAGTCTAGTCTACCTTTTTATGTTTAGGCTTTTATGGTTTATCTTTTTAAAGCATTTCCTTTCAACCTATCTGTGTCTTTAAATTTAAAGTGCATTTCTTGTAGACAACATGTAGTTGGCTGTTGCTTTTAAATTTATCCACTCTGTCAATCTCTAACTTTTAATTTGAGTGTTTATTCCATTAATATTTATTGTAATTTTAATATGATAGATTTTAGTCCTACCAATTTACTGTTTGCTTTCTGTTTGTCTCCACTTTTTTGCTTCTCTCTTTCTCTGTTTCTTCTTTATGACCTACTTGGGGATTTTTTAAAACATTTTTTTTAGAATTCAATTTTATTTTATCTATTATATTTTTAATTACGTCTCTCAGCATTATATATTTTTAGTGAATACTCTAGGAATTACAATGTACATCCTTAACTTTTCAGTAGATTTAGAGTTAATCTTGTCATGAAATATAGAAACCTTGAAACATGTAAACCTATGGGTCCATTTATCACCCCCAACTTCCTTTTTGTTTTCCTGTCACACGTATTACATCTACATATAAGTCCAATAACAATGTTATAATTTTTGCTTTAAAGAGTCCTATATATTTTAGTAATTGCAAGGAGAAAATCTACTCTATTATATTTACCCAGATATTTAGAATTTCTAGTGTTTTTTTCTTTATTCCTGAAGACTCAGGTTTCCATCTGGTATCATTTCATTTCAGTCTGAAGAACTTCATCATTTCATATAATGCAGATCTTCTCACAACGAATTCTCATAGTTTGGTTTTATCCAGAAATGTCTTTATTTTGCTTTCATTCTTGAAAGAAAATATCATTGGATATCATTATTCTAGGTTGAATTTACTTCTTTCAACACCTTAAAGATATTTGCATCACTATTAATGGACTCCACAGTTTCTGATGAGAAATCAGCAAGATTTTGAATTGTTATTGTCCTTTATGTAATGTGCCATTTTTCTCTGTCTGCTTTCAACGTTTTCACTGTATATTTGGTTTTCAGCAATTTGACTGTGATTTGCCTAAATGGGATTTTCTTTATATTGATCCTGCTTGGAGTTCTCTGAATTATTGAATCTTAAATAATGTCTTCCCCAAATTTGAGAAATGTCAGTCATTATATCTTTAAATAATTTCTCTGCCCCATTCTCTCTTTCCCCTCATCTGCAACTCCAGAGGAAACCTTTTGTTATTGTACTATAGGTCTTTAAGTCTAAATTTCAATATCTTTTCTCTTTGCTCTTACCTTTGAATAATATCTGTCATTGGCAATCTACTGTTAAGCCCATCTGGTGAATTTTTATTTCATATATTTTACTTTAGGTTTGATACTTTCCATTTGGTTAATTTATGTAGTCTCTGTTTGTTGAGATTTCTTTTTATTTACTGTAAACATATTTCCTTTCCTTCAATGAACATAGCTATGATAGCTGCTTTAAATCCTTTTCTGCTAATTCCAACACCTGGATAATTTTAGGGACAATCTTAACTCATCTTTTCTCTTGTGTGTTGGTTACAGTTTCATGGTTCTTAGTATGTCAAATAATTTGGATTTTCTCCTGGACACTATGAATATTATGTTGTAGAGCCTCTAGATTCTGTTCTAGACCTGAAGAATGTTTTAGTTTTAGTTTTAGTTTTAGCAGGCAATAAACTTGGTTAGGGTTAAACTCACACCACAAACTTTCACACTTGTAGCGGGTAGTGGCTCAGAACTCAGTTCTTTAAACCTTTGCTTCAAGCTACTTTCATTTTGCCATACACAAGCACAGATAAAGAGTAAAACATACTTTAGCAAGGTTTATAAACAGAATTTGACTCTCATTTTCTCTTTGCTAGGATTCTTTCCAGTGGCTGTGGTTACTCTAAACTCTTTTCTTTGGTTCAGGCTGGAGATATTGTGGGTTTTGTTTTAGCATTTTACCTACCAATTTGGCCTGTCCTCAGATTAAACACTGTAAAAATAAGACACTCATCCTACATTCCCTTCTTTCAGATTTTTTTTCCTGCTCCAAAATCTGCCTGCATTTTCTTCACTCTTCAGTGCCTTCAGGTCATTGTTTTTGTGTTTTGTTTTGTGTTTTTTTGTCTTTTTTTCAGTCCCCAGTTTATAGTTACTATCTGTGGAAGGTTGGATCTGGTAGGAGCTTAATTGGCTATACTGAAATCAGAAACTCACATATATCATGAGTACTAAATGAGATGAGGGGGAAAGCTTAGCGCATGTCTAGTACACAGTAACTGATCAATACCTATTACTATTATTAGGATGAGTTGCAGAGTGGTTGTTCTGGTTGACCATTTGGCTCATAACCAGACTTTAGGCAGCTGGGGGTTCAGGGAACAGCAAGTCCATATCTATAAAAAGATAATTCCTTGGTAGCAAGGCAGGATATCACGGTTACAGAGAGGCTTATTGTTCAGGACTCATTGTACAGCCCCCTTGAGAAGCTATTGCTAACTTGGAAACTGAGGCAGCCATCAAACTATAAAAATAAGGCTAACCTAGAAATTTTTCAAAATGCAATAAGAGAAATGTGAGGCTTGGCAGGCTCTCAAGACTAAATTGCAGCATACTACTATAAAAATTCATGGATGTTTGTCTGTTTTATTAAATTCTACCTTCCCAGGATATAGTCCAGTGCTTGGCACATAGTAGATACTCCATAAACATTGTTGAATGAATAAATAAACGAAAGTTCAGACAGCAAGACTTATTCGAAACCCTGGCTGATGATGAGCTGGAGAATGCTTTCCTGAATGAAGATTCACTCAGGGAAGGTGAGAGCTGAGTCTTTACTTATGACTAATTATTAGTGGCAGCAACTAAAAGGGACTGCAAAGAACAGACAAACACCTTTCCCTATAGATCCTCCCTCAACCAGCTCAGCCAAAGAAATATCCTAACTCAGCATGTTGCAGAGCTGGAAAACATTATGAGTGGCCTCTGGGCAACCTCTATTTGAGGTTTCATCAACATCTTGAAACAGTTTTTGATCATTTGGGGTTTGGCACCACCAACACATGGGCTTTGCCAAACCTTCCTTTTCTTTCATGTTTCTGCCCTAAAACCCTAAATGCAATCCTGAGCCTGCTGATTCTACTTCTTCATTTTCACTCATATCATCAAAACATTCACTTTAAACATATCACTGGGAATTAAAGGAGTTGTCAACTATTGGTTAGGACACCGAGTTTGCTTAGATCGGAGTTGTTTTCCCCACCACTGCACTATTCTCTGTCACTTTCACATCCCCTCTGTCTGTCCCAGCTATAAAATCTTTGCACTGAGCCATGGGAATTAACCATTTTTAAAAGAGTTTAACTTGTTTTTCAAATATATAGTTATTGTAAGATATTTGGGAAATTTAGATAAATCTAAAAAAAAAAATACTACCACCCTAAAATAACCATGGTATACATGAATCCTTCCTTTCAGTGCTCTTCTCTGCCAGTATATTTTTATGCAATTGAGATTGTGTATAACACCTTGTATGTCTATGATTTCAATTAATACAAAGAGAAACTCCATGCTGTTAAATATTATTCATTTATGCAATAACTACAACTTTAATATACATTAACATAACTATAATTATTCTTTCAGTCAAGGAGTATTTATTGAACACCTGCCATATGTCAAGCACTGTGCTAAGCACTACAGATATCTAGTAGTGAGGATAAGGCTCCCGGCCTCATGGAGTTTACACTGTAGCGGGGGAGACACACAAAAAAGAAATAACTTTACAAGTTAAAAGTGCAGTGAAGGAGACAAAAGCATAATAAGTGAACAGCATGATGTTTGAGGGAAAACCTGTCTGAGGAGGTAACAATTAAAGACCTAAACAAAGCAAGACTCAACAAAACTCCATGACATGGATGAACAATAATTCACATTATGCACCTGACATTGAACATTTAGCTTGTTTACAAGATTTCACTATTAAAGTCATCACTGATGAACACTTTCAGGTCAGCAAACATTTTTAGGTGAGGGCTACTCGTGGAAGTTAAAGCTACTGAAGTGAATTGAGCTAAAGAGAGGAGAAAAGGAAGGAGGAAGAGAAGAGAGGGTATGGGAAAAACAAGAGAAAAGGAAGGATGAAGAGATGAGAAATAAGAGAGGGCAGGAGATGGTGTGTGGGGTGTGTGTGTGTGCGATGGTGTCTAAGTCCATGGGTGAGACTTGATAAGGGGATGGAGAGAAGGTGTTTTCCTGGAAGAGCAGAAGTGTCAGCAGAAGTTCCTGTTTTATTGACCAAGATGGGAAACATGGAAATGTCTAGTACAACAGTAACTGATCAATAGCAACAGCCCTGATACTTAGTAGGTGTTTGATAAATGTTTTCTTCTCCCATACCTTGCCCTCCTGACTTCCCTCTGCCAATGGCTAGCCAGAAATAATCAGTGCCTTCTTTAAATTCTCTTCGAGTTTTATCTGTGCCTACCACAGTGCTTGGTAATTAGAAGGGGTTGAAAACAAAACAGTTTCCTGAGTGAACAAACATCCTCATGACACTTAACATAGTGTACCTTGTATTATAGTTATTTAAATGTTTTCTTTTCCCTGTGATGCTGTCAGGTCCTTGGGGAAACAGTTCTTATTCTTATTTTCAATGTTTATCATATTTGATGCAGTACAGACAATTCTGTTAGGAGAAAGGAAGAAATAGAGAGAGGGATAAGAGATACAGAGACAGGCAAAGCAATTAAACAAAAGGCCTTTGCAACAGGAGCCAGGAATTCCATAGAAAGAAAGAAAAGGAAGGAAAGGAGGGTGAGGAAGTAAGGAGGGATGGAGGGAAGAAAAGGGGAAGGGTCTAGCTGGGAAGCAGCTTACCCACTTATTGCTAAAAAGCCAAGGGACATGGCAAGTCTGAACTGGATTGCTCAAGACACATTGCTTCTCATTAGGACAGCTAAAGCCTTTTATTTTTATTATTGTTTTTTTAAGTTGCTCTATTTTTTCTTTTTTTTTTTTTTAAGATTTTATTTATTTATTCATTTATACCCCCTTGCTGCTTGTGCTCGCTGGGTCAGCTAACCACGCCGTGCAGGCGGGCTTGCCTTCACCAGGAGGCCCTGGGAACCGAACCCGGGGCCTCCCATATGGTAAACGGGAGCCCTACTGATCGAGCCACAGCCGCTTCCCTGGCTAAAGCCTTTTAAATGCTTCAGAAGTTGGCTTATGCTTTTAAACCCCTCTCAGGTGTCCACAATATCCCTGGGGCCCTGATGTAGCAGACATCCAAAGTTGGATCAGCTTCATTTGCTACTTGGCCCAGTAAGGTCAAGGCAGGAGGCTGGGTTGCATCCCAAGGCTCATTGTCCCTCTGAGGCTACACAGGACTCTATAACCCTACAGCTACCTTGTTTGCTGGCAGCCCACCTTTTCCTCTGTTCTATCCCCACAGTTACAATGCAAGCAACATGCCGTCACATAAAGCTTGTGTACCATATTCAGTGCATGTTTGTATATGCCTTAAAATTTCTGGGTAGAGGCATGATCTCCTACAAAGGGGTTCCGGGCATGTGATTTAAAATCGCTGCTGTAGACGTCACACAAAATTTGTCAATGCTCACTTGTAAACTGTTCCTGCTATTTTCATCGTCTTCTTCTTTAGCCTTCTTACTCTGTCCCAGAGAAGCAAATCCATGAACTAGTTTATAGCATGGGCTTCATATTGAAACCCATCTCAGTTTGAATTACAGCTTGGCAGCTTCCTTGCCCTGTGATTCTTGGCAAATTATTTAATCTCTCTGGGCCTCATTTTCCTCTTTTTGAAATGAGGACAAATAATCTCCCATCTTATGGTGAGAACAAAAGATGATAATTGTAAAACATCTAATACATCCTTACTAGTATTCAATAAATGGTGGAAATTGTGTTGGTAGTTGTTGTTTTCGTTGTTACTTTTATCATTATTCTTATATCTTTTGCACTGGAACCAGATAGACCTCAGCCTTCACCTTCTAAACATTCTAAATTATTAGTTGTTAAACCAATCACCAGCTTCCATCAGCCTCTTATTTTTTCTTCAAAATAACTCTGGAAGGGGCTGAGAGGGAGAAACGAGTTCCTAATTTGGGGGAGACAGATGTTTCTGCAAGAGGTGCCTTGGTGCCAGGCCATGAAGAAAGAGACTGATTCCATGTCAATGCAGAGTGAGAAGCAGAAGTCGTCAAGCCATGGCTACCGTGGATCTCCATGCAGGACTGCTCAGAGAAAAAGTTTGTCTATTGCTCTCCATCCAGGGAGATCCAGCAAGCTTCTCAAGAACCTTTAAAGCCATTATAAATATAGTTTGTTTTAACATATTATCAAGCACATATTAAGAACTACAATAAACCGGTGATGGCAGCAAAGTTCAAGGACTATAAAGATGGCTCTGAAATTAGATGCCAAGGTTTGCAGGCTGCAGTGTGCTTTAGTAATGTTTTGGGTGGAAGAGCCATTAATCACAAGCTACAGCTGTATGTCTTTGGATTCCTTAAACACGCATTCTCCTAATGGGACTTCACCTTGAAATCAGCAACTCTTTTATGATCCAGACCATCTGTCTGTTAGTCATGCTGTATCTCGCAAACTCACACACACACACAGGATCAAGATTTGACACCAAGTAACTTCTTAATGCTTGACTTTTTCTGATAGGCCCAATTGAATTCATATACTCCCTCCCCAATAAAGAGAAATGTCTAGTGAGCATCCAGATATTTTCTAAGTTAATCAAACGCTGAGAAAATCAACCAAACATCACTCTAGATAGTACTTTAATTTCTGCCTATGAAAGCATAATTCATTTACAAGTATGTGCTGAGGGTAATGTACAGCAAGTCCCATTAAAGCCATGTTAGGGGAGTGTCTCATCTCAAATATTTGTTTTAAATTAAAGGAAACACGTTTATTTACCTGAAGGGTTCCATCTTTTTTATACTACAAAACATGGAAATGTTTTTGCCATACATGGCAAAGCAACAGCAGCAGATATTTGTTCATCCTTTGGGTTTGTAAATCTGATCGTTAATATTGTTACGCCCAGTGAAGATGACAGAGGCATATAAAATAAGTCTTAGATGAGGGTATACATGAGCAAAAGTCTTATAATTTGCTGAGTGATGGTTGGTAGTAACACTAACATAATCATTTTATTTTTAATCTAATTTTACACATGTCATAAAATTTTAAAATCTAAAAAGGCTAAAATGAAATAAAAGTAGCCCTCTCTCTCTTTCTTTCCAAAACCCACTCCCCAAAGGAAACCATTTTTAATTGGTTCATTTTTAGAGCTTCGGTAATTACTACCATAATACTAATTAATTTCTCCATGTATTTACTTCATGATTAATCCACTATAGACTGTATCTTGCACTTCTTTCTTTAAAAGATGAATTTGGTACACTTTTATTACCTCGCATCTGTCCTCCCACCCTCTTTTGGTTTTTACTATTGTTACATTATTCTAATGTTTTTTCAGTGGTTACCTTTATAACCACAAATGTCAAATTTAAACCTCTGTTTCTTTATTTATCATTTTAGACAGTTTCAATGGTTTTGCCACTCTGTAAAAGGAGGAAATCAGCTCCTCTATACTTTCCTCAATGTTTCCTTCACTTTAATCAGCTATGCCATTATGTTTACTGTGTCAAGGTTTTAGTTTTGCTAGATAAAATACAGACACACAGTTAAATTTGAAATTCAGATTAAAAATGAATGATTTTATTTTAGTATAAGTATTTCCAAAATATAGTATGAGACATACTAAGGAGATATTTGTTGGTTTTCTGGAATTCAAATTTAACTGAGCACCCTGTATTATTTGCTACATCTGACAACCCTATAAGGTTTATAACATTTATATTCTTTTCTGAAACTGAACCTAGTGATCTCATGTTTTATCTTTAAATTGGTTTAAAAAACTGAAAGCCATTACATTTCATGGTGTTGCTTTCCACTCTATGGTAACAAGCGCAGCTCAGGGCATAGAATCCTAGGAATGTCTAAGCAAACTATATCTTGCATATAATTTAGTTATCTATTTCATTTTACCTTAGATCCAAAGAGGATAAGTTTATATAAGTCCAAAGCAGTAGCTGGATTTATTTCCCTTTTCCTCTTTTCTGCCTTTTCCTTCCTCATCTAAAACCTATTGATTTTTCTGTCCACATCAGTATTTTAAAGACACAAAATCAGAGTCCAGAAAGGAAGGGATATTAACAACCTGCAAGCATTTCTAAGCCTACAATGATGGATCTGCTGTACTCACAAGGATGCAGTAGGTAGAGGGCTTTAGAGTTGGACAGACTGGAATTCAAATCCCAATTCTACACCAGCTACTCTGTGACCTAAACATTCCGGTCTTCAGTTTCCCTCTCCAACTACCAGAGATCAATCCTGCTTTGCAGTTATGAAGATGAACTAAGATAGCATAGGTGATACACCAGCATCGTACATGAAACGAAGCAGGGCTCAACAAATGATAGCGGCACTGGTCAACTGAGAGGCTGAGCCCACGTACTGAGCAGCCGCAGGAATAACAGACCTTAACACTGCAGGTTTACAGGGAGCTTTCTCAGTGCCCCTTTTACTGGGCCCTTACACTGATTCAAAACATCCTTATTTCTGATGTATTTTTGCATTTCTTCCTTAAAGGACATGCACTCAAATCCCACTAGGTACTGTGGTATTTAACACTTCTTGGTTTTGTCTTTTGAATTTTTCTTTAAGAAACTCATTGATCCTTGGCCTTTTCCCTTTCCACCCAAAAATTTTTGCAGATCATTTAAATTGAAGAGTGGGTTTAATAGGCCTTCTGAAGGGGGCACTAAGTGGTCTATCTAAAATCCAAACTGAAGAAGGGCCTCACAGTCTCTCTTGGGTGGTCACAGAAGCCCCCTGACTTGTCTCCCTGCCTCTTCTCTCAGTGATCTCAGTCCATCCTCCCACAGACCCACATCGCTTCCAGAAATCTGTGTGCAAGCAGATCTTTTTTTTTTTTTTTTTAAAGATGCTTGGATTACATAAATGTTACACAAAAATTACAGGGATTCCAATGTTCCCCACCTCCCACACCTCCCACAACCTCCCACATAAACATTTTTCATTAGTGTGGCACATCACCTGCAATGGATATACACATCCTGGGGCTTTGCCACTAAGCATGGACCATAGTTCACATTGTAGACCACACTCTCTCCCACACAGTTCTGCATGGTATATGCTGATGTAAAATGGCCTGTATCGGTTGTTGTAATGTCACTCAGGATAATTCCCAAGTCCCGAAAAAGCCCCTGTATTACAACTGCTTTTCTCTCTCCCTGCCCTGAAAGCATCCAGTGGCCACTGGCTCCACATCAATGTTGTAATTTCTTCCATTGCTTGAATCATAATATGTCTACAACAGAATACCTATAAGTCCACTCTAGTTCATAGCTCTTCCCCCAGTCCTGAGGAGTCTGGGATAGTGATGTCCACTCCACCTCCAAATGAGAGAGGGCTTATATCCCATGGATAAGATGGATGGGATTATTCTGCCTGCAGCTGCAGACTCTCTCCATTCCCTGGGATGGCCGTTGTCCATCATCATCTCCTCGCCAGGTGACTTGGGTGAGTCCATTGAGCTGTTTCAGCTCCACCGAGATTCCAGGCACGCTGACATATGGGCAGGCCAAAGGCTCCAGTCTCTGGAAGTACACCTACAAACTCCAGCACCACATATAGGTTTGAATAGAAGGGACTGATGGACCATGTGTAGGGAGGACTTATTTGAGTCCAACTCTGTCACTCTCAGGAGCTCAGATTCCAAAATATAGCCCACTGATAAGGCATCAATGTCTGGGGCTATCCACCCTTATATAGGACCTGGGTGTCTCCAGAGCCCTCAGGAGCCCCTCTGTGTGAGGTGTGCATAAAGGTTACCTCTGGGATGACCTCCCAACTCTCTTTGAAGTCTCTTAGCTATATGAACTCATTTATCTTTACCTTTTCCCCCTTTTATTTAAGGTCTTTTTCCAGTCATATTGCCAGTTGGCACTTGGTATTAATCCCTCATTGCCAGGGAGGCTTATCCCTGGGAGTCATGTCCCACGCTGGGGGGAAGGTAATCAAGCAGATCTTAGTATACCATTCCTCCAGACAAATCAGCCATGAGCCCAGCGTATCCATGTCTTGATGGATCGAGTACAGATTCCATGGCCTTGCATTCAGATGGCCCCCAAGTAACCTAGGTCTTCATCTCCCACCTCAGCCTGCCATATGCTTGTCTCTAACTGCACTACTGTCACTCTCAGCATGGACCACCTTTACCTTTGCCTCTTTGCAAGCACCGTCACTTCCCTTTCCCACGAGGTGAGCCTCTCTGATGCTTAATGCCCTGTTCAAATATCACCTTTCCTGTGGCACTTTCCACAACTCCTCTAGAAGGGTTAGTAACTCCCTTTCCCTGCAGCTCTCTTTTAATACACTCAGATACTCTGTGGTGCCTTTGTGATATTATTCATCAAGAGTATGTCAAAGGGGGACGGATGTGGCTCAAATGGTTGAGCGTCTGTCTCCCATATGGAGGGACCCAGGTTCGATCCCCGGGACCTCCCGGTAAAAAAAAAAAAAAAAAGAGTATGTCAGGACCATTAAAAGTAACTCAAGACCAAAATATGGCATCTGAACCTTCTTCCAGGATAGAGTTTCATCAGCTTCTTTCAGTTGTGGGTCTTCAGCTGCCCTTCCCTCCCCTGCACAAAGATGACAGTGTGTTCTAATAAAAACCAACCTTCAGCCTCTGCTGCCACTCTGCCTAGCACCTCCCAGAGTGAACCAGACACCTCCATTCTGTACATCCACTACCAATTCTGATTTCCATCCAACCAAACCTTTTGTTACCAGGTACAACATATACCTCTTTAATTTTACTTACCACTTTACAGAATTATCTTCTTTACATCCTTGTACTGCCTACTAGACTGGGAGTTCCTCAAGATCAAGGACTGGGTAATAATGGATTTTTTAATACAATAATGGTTAGTCAGGTGCCATGTTTCTAGCATACGCTAAAATGCATAGTCAAGTGAGTGAGTGAGTGAATAAATGAATATGTAAAGAATATAGAGGGTCTGACCAGATAACCAATAAGTTACAGTGACACACCAGGTGTGACCAAGTCAGCACTTAATTGTCTCCAACCAAAAGCAGCAGGAACTGCACTGTTTCATGTCATAAGGAGAGCATGTCAAAACTATGGTGTAATGTCCTTTCTGCTAAATTTTTAAAAACTGTTTTCAAAGCTGTCTGTCAGAAAGGTCACCTTCCCAATAGGTAATGAGAGAACAGTGACCAAGTTGTCAAGGCATCAGCTCCCAGATACTGGGTACAGAAGGACTGACAGTTCCTGCAAAGTCTCAGTGGAGCAGCACCCTCAGTGAACAAAGCAACTGTGCATGGCCAGGCATGGGGAGACCTGGTGACTCAGATCCCAGAGCAGACATTCACACTGGAGGACCTGGCAGCAGCATGTGAGGTCCAGCTTGGATTTGAGAAGTCTTTTGCCTTAGAAATTGGGAACGGGAGGAGGGTTGAGGACTGTTCATTGCAGGGATGTTGGCAGAGCTCTGATTTATTGAGTGCCTACTGAGTGCACCATCTCATGTCATTCTCACAACAATTGCTATCCATAAAGTCATTGTTTCCTGTTTCACAGATGAATCAGTTACCCCAAGTATCAAAGCTATATTGTCTAAACACGCTAAAAGCAATATACCAGAAACGGGTTGGCTTTTATACTAGGTATTATATGTAAGTTAAAAGCTTACTGTTCTGAGGCTGTGAAAATGTCCAAATCAAGGCATCATCTGCTTGTCTGGGTCTCTGCTTTCTCCAAGCTTACTTCCTCCCTGAGCTCAGCTGTGGGCCATCAGACATATGGCTCATCTCTCCCCTCTCCTCCAAACCTCTTCTCTTGGAGCTTCTTGGGGCCCTCCTTCTGAGCCTCTGTGCTCTTCTGATTCCAGACTCCAGCCTCAGGTACCTCTCTCTCTCAGCCTCTCAGAGTTTCTCTGTCTCTGCTGCCTTTTTCTGTGTGTCTCAGCATATTTCTCCTGTTTATAAAGGATTCCAGCAAGAGGACAAAGACCTACCCTGGGTCACACCTCACTGAAGTACTCCAATCAAAAGCCCCCAACTAAATCAAATCCAATCAAAAGGTTCCACATCCACAGGAAAGGATTATCTTTCAAGACATGATTTTTTCTGGGACCCATAAAAGTCTTCAAACTGTCACAGCTACAATTTATATAGCCAGGAGTCCTCAGTCTTGGCACTATTAACATTTAGGGTTGAAAATTCACTGTTGTGGGGAACTGACTTGTTTATTGTAGGTTTAGCAGCAACCTAACATCTACCAACTAGATGCCAATAAAATCTATTCCCCCCTCCAATTGTGATAAGGTCTCCAGACATTGCCAAGTACATTCTGGAGAATAAACTTGCCCCAGCTAAAAATCCCTGGTCTAGGTAAGTGTTCATTATGTGAACTAATAATTGTGCTAATAATTTTATTTACCCGTTTAAACCTCACAACATTCCTATGTGTTAGTATTAAGTATCTCTAGCCCTGTTTTATAAGTGAAATGAAAATTCAAGGAAGTTAATTACGTACCCCAATTCATACAGAAGATGGGGCCAGTTCACTCAGACCCCAAAGCTTACTGTGCCCTATGTGGCTATACTGACAAGGAGGCAAGCCCGGCTTGTGCTATTGGGTTAGCTTATAGATGAAAGAGTTTCCAAGTTTTAAAACTGGTGGGGTGCCTTGAGGGTAGATAAATTAGTCTTATTCTCACTCCTTAATCCCCCTCCATTATCAGACTTTAGCTCATTCTGAAGTTAATATTTTTAACATTGACCTTTAAAAATACCATGATTTTTTAGACTCCAGATATCAGGGAAAGAAGCTCAGAATCCAGCAAACTAGATTCAAGCCTTCTTTGTGTTTATAAAACCCATGTTTGTTTGTTTTTCCTATCACAGAATGTCCTTGACCAATTCCCATTAGACTTTTTATCAGCTAGGACTTTTCAACTTTATATATCGCCACCTTGAAACTTTCTTTCCCAAACCAATTTTGTGCTTTCATTCAGCTGATGAAAAAAATAATATGAGCATTGAAATGTTCCTCCCAGACAATAGCAGTGTCCCCTTCCTTATCTGTAATGTTAATGATGGTAATGATAACTGTAATAGCTAGTGTGACAGCTAGCAAGAGTAAATATCAGTCTTATTAACTTAATCCAATGGAGGCAAGGATGGCAAACTTTACACCTCTCAAAACAAGTCTGCTCTGGCCTCAGTGGGACCCATTTTGAACTTAAGCCTGCCAATGGTGTGTTCAGTTGTGTAAGAGAAGAACAGAGTTAGAGAATTATACAACATATAGGGACTACGTATCAGATGTTATATTAAAAAAGTAAGTTATGTCAGTAAATTTTAATGTCCTTAGCTGTTAACAGAATGCTCTTATTTTACACAGTTTGATGTTTTCACGCTTCAGCATTCACACCCACTTTCAAGGGCATACACATGAAAGTGGAAAGTCTGAAATTTCAAATCTTATAATCCCTGGCTTCCTCAGCCTCTTCTCTCCCTTCCCTTCCTGGCTCCACCCCAACCCACCTCTCCCCACACACACACCTCTCTCTCTCCACACTCTCATCCCTCATCTGACCTAAAGTGATCAGCCAGAAGAGGATTTAGGGAAAGACTCTTATTTTGGCATAAAGAATGAATGTTATGAAGTGGCATCTGTCTAGTAGCAGACTCAGAATCTGCCTGTGGGCTACATGCAGATACTACATCTGGCAATGGGAAGAAAACACAGTGATAATTGTGTTGCAAAGGGACAAGAATAGTGTGTGTCCTGTAGAGATGAAGGGGGAGAATGGAGAATTAGCCAAAGGTACTGTGGGCTGCACATGAGAGAAGTACACACTTTGTAAACCCAGACATGGTCAATATGACTTAAAGCTTTTGGAAATTGTCTGATTTTGGAAGAAAAGAACATTCAGTGATGTGGGTCCATGGTGCCAAGGCTTCTTTCAGTCAAAGCCTCTCTGTTAGCCAGCCATGGCCTACTTCTCCTTGTTGGGAGGGACTGAATTTTAATTGGCTGTCCCCTTCACTCCTCCAAACACAACCTCATTTTGGAGATTTGAAAAGAGGTTAAATATATTCACCAAGGAAGTGAAGACTTTCCTGGAAGAGAAAGTCCCAATGTGTTGAGATGCCATGGAGATGGGCCCTTCCTTTTCTTTCTCCAGTCCCCCTTCTCACGACCCCCATTTGTTCTCCTACTTTGGAGATGCCACACCAGCTTAGCAGTCTCTGTTTATAAACAGAGAGAGGTGGGAACAAATATTGATTCAAGGGATTAGACCACTAGAAAAGAAGAGAATCCTCTTCCTGTCAGCCAAACACGGCATCCTCTCAATGAATCTGCCAGCAGAACAAGGTAAATCATGTACCCAGTCAAGAAAGACAATGGACTGGATCTTCGTAATGCCAGAGAGGAAGTGGCTTTCTATCCCTCGTCACCCTTGGCTAAGTGAGCTTGAGTAAGTGGTAACAAGAGGCTGCTGAGTGGTAGGTGGAGAGCTGGCTTTTTGCCAGCAGATGCTAATGAACTCATTATTGATGGCTCTGGCAGGAATACACAGCTTAAATGGGTCTCTTCATTCCATGAAAATGACTGTCACCTGTATGTAATAACAATGACACAGTCTTTCTGCCCCTACAGGAGCCCACACTTTATCCAGAGAGCTACATGTGCAAGGGAAGGAGAGAAGAACCAGGGCATATGCATTCATGTATTCAACACGTATTAAATGAGTGCCTCATTGAGCCAGGCACTGTTCTAGACCCTGGGGATGGAGGAGTGAATAATACCATAAAAGCTAGAATTCATTCAGTGCCTGGAGCTGTTCTAAGGCTTAATGATCTTTATGGCCTTTGTGTCAATTATTATTATTATATTATTATTATTACTGCCATTTTACATATGAGGAAACTGAGGCAAAAGAGTTGAGTTGCTTGCCCAAACTTACCTAAGCTAATAAGTGGTAGTGTTGGAATTTTAACTGAGATCTCTGGGTCCAGAGGTTAAGAAAGGAGTGGGGGTAGAAAGGTGGGATATTAGCTAGGGGCCTTTCTCAAGGGTTATATTTTGGCTGAGAAGCTAAATGACAGGAAAGAGGCAGCTGCTGACCACGAGCCAGACCCTGTGCTGGCTACTTGGCATGTCCCCTTCCTTCTTCCTCACAACTTTAGCCCTAACAGGCAGGCTACTGCATCCTCATTCTCAGAAGAGGCACATGCTTAGGTAAATCCCTCCAGGCTTCATGACTTTAATGTGGCAGAGTTGGGATTTGTGCCCAGATATTTCCAACTCTAAAGTCTATGCGTTGTCAACCTGCTACACTGTGCCACAGGATGGAATTTGTTGTTGTCATTATATCTAGAAGATTTGGAAGCTCATGAGTGTGGGTGAGTCTTACTAGGGACGGGCTTAGTGGAGAAGATGTCAGTTTCACAGAGGCCTGAAGAATGTGTTGGCCTGTTTTTTAAAAGAGGTGAGGGTAGGGGAATAGGAATTCTAGGAAGCAGGAACAGAATAAGCAAAGGCACGGAGGTGCTAATCATTAGGTTGTGTCCAGAAATGGCTGTCTGAAACATTAGAACTTGGTATGAGGGGTGGAATGTTATGATAAAAAACTAGAAAGGTAGGTTGGGGCAAATATTGAAGAGCCTCAAATGTCATATTAAATTGAGTGGTATTTAGAATAAATTACACTACACAAGAGAGAGCTATTCCTACATTATAGTAAAATCCAACTGTATCTTAAGGCTCATGGAACACATTTTCAACCAGAATTTACTAAGAACTACTACATACAAGCTACTAAACTAGCAGCTCTGGTGAAAATGAATGCCTTTTGCTTTCAAGTCTTGTAGCAAAAGCTCTGTAATGTACATTTATTAATCTACTTTCTGGCCCTCAAAAGGATGCTGCAGAAAACATGACTCAGTCATTGTTTTCTGGTTGAGAATGCTGCCTTAGGGTCAGCAGCTTGAGAGTCAATTCTCATTTCAGAGTCTCTGGATCTAGGAGAGAAGACTGGAATGGAAATCTGTATTGACTTCAGAGCAGTCTTTGGAAGTTGCTTTTCTTTAAAAAAAAAAAAAATGGTATTAGTGCATTTTATTCTTCTTTGCCTTTTTCTCAGGAAAAGAAAAAAAAAAAACAGTTCAGAGAAAATTTTCCATAAATAGCAGATTCTCTGGTTAGGTAGTTAATGACCAACCACAATTTCATTGTGTATTATGTCTAGAGGTAATGGGTGCATACCACAAGAGGCTTGTACTTAGCCTCAGTTTCCTCATCTATAAAAAGGAACAATAACAGAGACTACATCATAAAAATAAATAGTACAGTAGGGTTTGTAAAGTACTTGGCACCTTGTAAGTGTTCAACAAAAGTTAGATTTAATACTAATTATCACTAATGATAATTATACCAAACATTGCATATAAAGTCTAAAGAATGGAAGTTGGAAGGAAAATTTGCTAATTGGGGAATAAAGATTCTCCTTATCAGAGACAATTAACCTAAACTACATTCCAAGCACCAATCTAAGCACGTGCACACAGCGATCACATTTAATCCTGAAACCACACTGTGAGATAGGGATTTTTATCCCATCTCAAAGATGAAAAACCTGAGGCTTGAAAAAGTAGAGAGACTAAGGACAGGCTTAGTTGGACACATGGTTGGTACGTAGTGTATATTCACTTGTTCATCTAACAAAATAATTTCAGTGCTTACTATCTACAATGCAGTATGCTACGCTATGCTGAGTATGCAAGTAAGAACAAAACTGACACAGAATCTGCTCTAATGGAACTCAAAGGTTAGTAGGAAAGACAAATTATGATAAGCTTTATGAAGAGATAATAACAGATGGGACTTAATTTTGAATAGGAAGGAAAGTTAGAGGGTGGTATATTGAGTTATATATATATAAAAAAATATTCTTAATCTTAACCCACCTTCGTATGGGTGTGAACCTATTGTAAATAAATATAAAAGATGTTATCTTTAGTTAACATATGGCCAACTGAATCAGAATGGGTCTTAATTCTATTACTGGAGGCCTTAAGATGATAAAGCCATGGGGAGAAGCTAGGAGCTAGAAGTCAGTGGAACCAGGAAGAGAAAGGAGAGGACACTGGTGTGTGATAGGAAAGCCAAAGAACTCAAAGACTACCAATCAGCAAATTCCAATCAGCCAATAAGTTCCTCTTGTTAAGCCAACCCATTATGTGGTATTTATCATAGCAACCAGAAAACTAAGGCATGGGGGTAAAATGACTCCAGACAAAGGAAATAGTATGTTTAAATGTCTTTTAGTATGAAAGAATTTAATATTTTTTTTGGAAAAAAAAATTTTGATTCTTTATAAGAATCAAGTTCTGAAGCCAGATTAACAAAAGGCAGGGTGGTATGACATGAGAATGAAAGGGAAGGGAGTCATGAGATCATACATGCCATGTTAAGAATTTTGAATTCTGAGTAAATAAAATTGCTTCTCAAATTTTTTTGCTATAGTTTTGAACATCTTTGAATCTGAGACTCTAATTTGTAGATGAAGTGAATAAAAGGTGCTATATCAGTCTGTACTGTATTCGGCTGTACTTAACAAAAAATTAGATTTACGGAACTTAAGCAAATCATGATTTTTTTTTAAATCACATAACCAGTTTAGAGATAGATGGGTATAAGAATTGTCAAGACCAGAATTTTCATACATCTCGTTGCCTTTCCCTCATGTCTATGCATCACATCTGCATTCAGATCAGGATTAAACAAAGATGGCACAGGGTTTTGACAATTGCATCTGTACCACTATATCAGGAAAGCAAAATCTTTCTCAGATGCATACACAGAAGACTCAAGCTTACATGAGCATGGCCAAGAAATGAGTCACATGGTCACTCCTAACTGCAAGGGAGTCTGGGAAAATATTTAGCTTGAAAGCCTCAATAGTGTGAGACAGCAAGGGAAAAAGGGGTTAGAAATAAATTTTGGCTAGTCAATTAAAATGCCAAATATAAATGCTATCAAAGTAAAATATCCCATTCCTAATAATTAGTCATATTAGCTGGAAAAAAATAGTTCAATTATAATTGGTAAAATGAGACAGAGAAAAGCAAATCACTAAAATAAGTGAGTTTATAAAATAACTACTATGTGCTTGCTTTAGTATCACATATACTGAAATTATAATACAGAATTTAGCATAGTTCCTGAACAAATATGATACTCATTTATGAAAAAGCCCATATTTGTAAAAGAAAACATAAGTTAATAAAGAAATATACCATATTCATGAATAGGAAGGTTCATTTTTCCTAGAGTGATCTAGAGTCAATGTAATTTCAATCAACCTTGGTTTGTTTTTCTAAGAAACCTGACATAGTTCTAAAATTTATACAGAAAAGCAAAGGTCAAAGAGTAGCCCAAGCCATTTTGAAAAAGATTTGTTCTGCTAGCTATCAATATTAGTTATTAAGCAATAGTTTAAAAAAAAAAAGAAAAAGAAAAACATGATATTGGTACATAGATAAACAAATTAACAAAAATAGAGAGGCCAACAGACCTACACCTAGATGGAAACTTGATAAATGGTGTCAATGTAGATTAGTGGAGAGAGAATCGGTTATTCAATAAATGGTGCTAGGACAACTGGTTAACCATAGAGAAAAAGAAAAAAGACACATACCATATATACAAGTCACTTCCAGGTGGATTAAAGACTAACTACAAAAAGCAAAAATTAAATGTTTAAAAGAAAATATAGCAGAACATGTTTATGAACATGGAATATGATAGTATTTCTTAAACAAAATATTAAAAATCCTCTCCATAATAGAAAATATTCATTTGAATACATCAAAATAAGATCTTTCTCAAAGGGCACAAAACATAAAATTTCTAAAAGAAAAAAATCTAAAAAATTGGAGCACATATAATTAGTAAGTGATTAGTATCAATAGTAATAATAATAATAAATACTTACATGTTAAAAAAAAAAAAAGCCAATCAAAGCAATAGACAAATGGGCAAAAGACTTGAACAGACATGTCACAGATTATGAAACACAAATTTCCAATAAACATTTTATCATTCTTATTAGTAATAAAGGAAATGCATATTGAAACCCTAATGGGATATACATGGATAATACCAAATGGACAGTATCTATTATAGCTGACAATATAAAGGAATGGTGATTCATATACACTGATAGTAGAGTGAAACAACTTTAGAAAACAATTTAGCATAATATGTATATACCAATAACCCAACCAACTCCTAGAGAAATTTCTGCACAAATGTACCAGCAAATAAATACAAATATGTTCATGGCAACATTTCCTGAAATAGTGAAAAAAAAATGGAAACAACCCAAATGCCTGTCAATAGAAGAATGGATAAATAAATTACAGAATATTCATGCAATGGAGTGTACATTTATACACAATGGAATATATTCATATTTTATGAAAATAAAAATAAATCTATACTTAATGCTTGGATAAATCTTATAAATGTACAGTTGAGCAAAAAATAATTCTCAAGAAAGTACTAATGGTAAGAAACCCTATAACAAGATTTAAAGTAAGCAAAATTAAACCACATATCATTTAGGGATACATACAAAGGTGGTTTTAAAAACAACATTTCTTAGAATGAGGGAATGATTTTAAAAAATAGCATAATTACTACTTGAAGGAATTTAGAAGGAGCACACAGGTAGGCTCAACCACATTGGTAAAATTCCCATCTGTAAGTTGGGTGATGGGTTCATCGGTGTTCAATTTATTATCGTGTTTTATAAATTATCTATACCTTGTGTACAGTCCTTTACATGTGTCTAATATTATATAATAAAAATTTGAGAGAAAGAAAGTTATCAAATAGCATGCATATGAAACTTTAAACTTTCTAGATATATATACAGAAATAGAAATATGTGCAAGCATGTAAAATATTGCATGTATAAAAAGGTAGTTTATATATTTTTCTTTTGTGCTTTTTTGCATTTTCCAAATTCTACAATGGTTTTGTATTGTGTTAATAACTGGCAAAACATAGAAATAAATATTACTGAAAATTTTTTTAAAGTATTGCTCTTTAGTTCATTAGTTCTAAGAATTGACAATTCCCATTTAATCATCTTTAAGTTAAATGGGAATTGCCAATTGGACTTTGGCAAATATACATGGAAGTTGACCACTTTCTTTTAATCTATATAGTAGATTATAGTACTATATAGTACCTCCTAAAACTTGTTCAGTAGCTTTAATTTTTCCCCAAATCTCCTTCATCCTTTGAAGGAGGGAGGTGTCAATGGAGTGAAGAGAATAGATGAGTAAGTAAAGACAAACATTTTTTCTGCTTCAAAAAAATGGGTTGTTGCCTCTGAGCATCTTAAATACCTTCATACTTTTCTCATTATGTGGGGCCTTGTGTTTACATGATGGAGACTGTCTATGGAGAAGGGATTAAATTGGAAGCATAGCAAGTATGTTAACATGGTTTTGCTGGATGTTGCTGACCTCAGTGTTCGCTACTGTGGTTAAAGTCATTTCTGCATGCAGCTGAGAGAAACTGCCCTTCCCCTGCTCTCTGCATCAGATCCACAGGTTACAGAATCAAAAGTGAAACTCAAGGCTCAGTGCTTTCCAATCTCCTCAACATCAAGAGCTTCCTGCTGGTGTCAGAGTATTTTGTAGATCATACCACACGAAATGTATTATTACTTCTTGTTTGGATAAAAATAAAAAAGACAAAAAAGTTACAAGGAATTCAAGAATGCTTTGAGTCCTGTATTTTATCAATGATAACCGATGTTTCTATAAATGTGAAAGCAGTTCAGATATGACGAGTTCAGATATGAGCCAGAGATCCTATTTTTTTTTGGATGCCAACAATGCTTGATCCCTTGTGGATTACAAGCCCTTGCAATGATACCCTGAGATAGGGGACCATAGCCCGCAAGTTGGAATCTGCTCTTGTCATGCAATCCACTCATTTTATAGATGAGTGTCTGAGGCACAGAGGAAGGAAGTGACTAGCTAAAGCTGCCCAGTGGTGGACCTGGGATTTAGACTCTTTGATTTTAAATCCAGTATGTCTCCAGGGTAACACATCAGCTACCTGCACATTTCTGGGACTTCCCTTTCTGCTTCTCCAGGCACATTGAAGACTTCCTGAGTGGCTTATGAAAATATAGTCCTCACGGGTAAATGTAAACTGTCTGTGTTGACTATGAGGAAACAAAATGGCTGTTATGAAAAAGAGTGCCATCTCCACTCCTTCCTTCAACTTTTGCTGTACTCCAAGGACGAGCCTGTCTTCCTGACTTAAATTATTCTTGAGTAGCTAGTGGTCTAGAAGATGAGAAGTATGCAAATAATGGAAATTTAAGTTGATATGGTACAATTGAGATCTGAACCAAAAATTGAGTGGGAGCCCAGAAGAATAACTCTTCCTTGAAACAAGATGGGCTATCTGAAAATAGTCAAGTTCCCCTGAGGTTTCTTTTCTTCAGAGTAAATTGTTCCTTCAACCCTTTCCCTTGAACTTGGTTTCCACACCCTCACTAACCTGTCCTCTTTTGAAGACTTTCAGTTTGTCTACACCTCTGGAAGGAAATAGATCTACTATTCTTACTGGGATGAAGGAGGGAGAAATAGTCACCTTCTTTACTCTAGACATTGTTTTTTATTGGTGAAGAAACAAGGGGAAAATGTCCTTGCAGGTAGACGAGTGTTTTTCTTTGCTCCAGACATTCCTGATCTGATGCTGGCCCATGTCCTTTCTCCAAGGTAAAATTCCAACCATCATCTAATCGTTGATAACTCAGGGTTCCGGCAAGAAACAGATGGCATGCTCAAATGGAGCAATTGAGGATTTAATGAAGGGAGTTATTACAAAGTAAGTGCAGAGTGAGGAGATCCAACAAGGAATAGAAAAATATGCCAGAGCTATCCTGAAGGATCAGGAATGGCATTAGTTCTCAGAGGTGTTCTGGGGACCCATGGGGGTCCCTGAGAATCATTTAGGGATCCACGAGGTCAAAACAGTTTTTATAATACTAAAGCATTATTTGCCTTCTTCGCTCTCATTCTGTCATGACTGTACAATGGAGTTTTCCAGAGGCTACATGACATGTGTATTAGTCAGGGTTCTCTAGAGAAACATAGCCAACAAATATTAACACGTTTATTACAGGAATTGGCTCACACAACTGTAGGACAGACCGCAAGTTGGGAACTCAATGTCGACATTGAATTCCCCAGGAAAAGCGGCAAGTTGTGAAGTCTGATGAAGGTGACAATGAATTCCCCAGGAGAAGCTGGCTGACTGAAGTAGAGATGGAAACTCTTCTTGCTGACTGCTGAGATCCTCAATTCTCCCTTTAAGGCCTCCAATGGATTGGATTAGGAGATCTGGCTCATTACTGCAGGCAGTCTCCTTTGTTAATGAGCCATAGACATAATAGGTCAAAGATGTAATCAACTCCCTAATGATTTAAATTCACAAAACACCCTCCTAGTAAGAATCAGGCCAGTGCTTGCTTCTTGCCCAAACAACTGGACACCATAACCTAGCCAAGTTGACACGTAATTAACCTCACAACACGTAATAATATCATCAGCCTGACGGCTAATGGAATGTGTGTGTATTCTTGTGTTTTAGAGATGTCTGTTTTAATTTCTAATATGTTAAACATTAAGAGATATAAACAAAAACTCTTTAGGGTCTTGGGTAATTTTCAAAATTTTAAAGGGGACCTAATATCAAAATGATTGGGAGCTGGTGTGTTACTGGAATCTGGAGAGTCAATGTAGGAGAGGGCTACCTGAATGGATGTGGAGACAGCCTGGGAAATAAATAACGTGGCGTCATCTCCTCCCTCCCTCTGATCTCCTGCCGAGGCCACCCAATGGCCAAACAACTCAAAGCCAGAGGTCAAGGGCCATTGTTCTCTTTGGCATAGACCAGGATGGAGAATAATGGAGGGTGGATGAGGAGGTACCCATTGCAAGTACTCACACATTTAGAAATTGGAAGGAAGTCTAGAAAAGGAGAAAGGGGAGGAAGGTGCTATGGGTCAAATTGTGTCCCACAAAAAGATACATTGAAATCTACCCCCATCTTGTTATGTGACTTTATTTGGAAATAGGGAATTTGAAGGTGTGATTAGGTAAAATGAGACCAAACCAGATTAGCATGGACCCTAATGCACTATGACTGGTGTCTTAATAAGAAGGGGAGAGGAGACAGCAGAAGAACACTGGGGAGAAGACTTTGGGCAGATGGACCAGGCAGAGGCATCTATAAGCCAATGATCATGAAGAGTTGCCAGCAAACACCAGAAGCTTAGGAGAGGCAAGGAAGGGTTCTCTGCTACAGGTTTCAGATGGAGCATGGACCTGCTGGCAACTTTCTATCAAACTTCTAGCATCCCGAACTGTGAGACTATAAATTTCTGTTGTTTTAAGCCATTCAGTTTGTGTTAATTTGTTACAGAAGCCCTAGGAAACAAAGACACAAGGGAAACCAGAATGCATTTCAAAATGGGATCCAGAGCAAAAACTTCCAAACAGCTCCTGAGAGCTTTGCTCCATTTACTTAGCTGACTGTATAATGAGGGAAGATCTGAGTTCAAATTCCAACTCTACGATTTATTGAATTGAGCAAGTTAATATACTCTCTGAGGCTCAGTTTGTTTTCTCCAAAATGGAATAATACCTAGCTCAGAGTGTAGATGAGAGGAGTGATTGAGTTCCTATGTATGCAGTACTTAGTATATTTGCTTAGTTAGTGTCAATTTCCCTTTATCCTTTCTGGACAATCTTGTGAGAAGAGATTGCAGTAACTCTCAAGGTACCTAGCATCTCCTTTGGGACTCAGTTTTATACCACAATGACTGGGAATCTGATCATCCTTATCTTTTTTTTGAGGGTTTACTGTCAAGTTAACTATTCAGAGCTGTCAGACATTTGGGCTGAAAGGAAAAGAACGCCCATAATGAAATGTTGTATAAATGCCAATTGTGTCCTTATGAGAAGTCCTTTGAAACAACTGACTTTTGCAAACCCAACATTTCATTGGGATAACTAAGACGAGGAATTTCTACAAGATTTTTCTTCCCTATATTCCTATCATCTTTCTCCGAGAGTCCTGATATTCTCCACTGGTGGAGAGGTGAGGCATTTGTTTAAGCAGATGCAAACTAAAGCTGAATTTTCTCCATGGAAGTTTTTCTCCCCCTCTCTCCAAATGTCTCTGTTGTAGAATCCCTCCACAAAGCTCCAGTCCTGATAGCCTTTAATTCTTCCATGGGATGTTCCACATTAACACATTTGAAACCTGCTGGTAGTATAAGCCCTGCATAATACAAATAAAGGAGATGATTAAGGAGATGATCTGGTAACTGTCAGTCACATTTTGCAAAGGTATTATCCAAATGCAAATCTCTGAGTATTAGGGGCTTCATTGTATGTGTGTGTGTCTCTGTGTGTGTGTGTTTGTGTGTTTGAAGAACAGTCATTGCCAGTGGCCCTAAGTGATACAATATTATTTTCCCTTTTTAATTAGTGGTGTGTATGTCTGCAGTTCCAATCCCCTTCACTTCTGCTGCTTCCTCATCCCCAGTCACATGTCTCAAGCTCAAGTGTCAATCTTCTCTCTCTCTCTCTTTCTCTCTCTCTCTCTTTTTCTTTCTCTTCCCTCCCCCCCCCCCACCCCAGACACATACAAATACACACATGGATATAATACACATCTAAAATTGAAAAAGCTGTAGTAAAGAAGTCAAGCCCCTAAAACAAGCTCTAGGCCAAACTGCAAATTTGTGTTGATGACATGCAGTTATTCAATTAAAGATCAGATAGCAACTGGGCAAGCCAATTTACCATTCAAATTGATGGATGGGATAAGGGACTACTGGACCATTGTTGAAATGCAAATGATTTTTAACTCCAAACATTCAGGGAAAATGAGATTGATTATGAAGCTGTTTTTTCTTCCCATTACTCAAATGGGTAAACAGATGATAGATAGAGAGGGACTGGGGGGGGGCAGGGCAGCGCTGGGTGGAGATTCCTGCAGGAGCTGCCATTTCTTGCCACTGAAGGCATTTGACAAATAAGTCTCTTTTATTCCCATAAAACAGATTAGATGCAAACTTGGGATCTCCTACTCTGTATTTTCTTTTTGTTGTTGCTGATGAAGATGACAAGGTAGTGGGAGCAGGAGGGGTGGAGGTATACATTCCTAATCCATGCTGAACTTTCCAGGGCTATGATTGCTATTTCAAATCAGAGAGACTTTCTCCCCTACCATACCCCCACACTCGTACACAAGCATGTTTGATTGCACACACACAGGTCCATCTCTAATGCAACCCAAAAGTTAATGTTCAGAATTCACCCCCACCCCCACCCACCTTCTTCTCCAGTTAGCTTTATACAGGTCTGTGAAAATACAAATCAGATCCCCAGATACTCTTACCCATTGGCCCAGGAAGTGTGGTGTAGAGAAAAGGGCAAGAACTTAGGAGTTGGACAAATCTGCATTTGAATTCTGGCTACATTACCTTCCAAATTGCCAAATCCTCTTAGCCCCAGTTTTCATATCCAAAAAATGGGAATCCATGTAATTATTCATTCAGCAAAATAGCATGTGCAAGGAACTGTTCGATCTGCTATAATTACTTTAACGATCAAAACCTACAAAAATTCTTTCCCTCATAATAATGATGGTGTGAAAATGGGAGCTGATGGATTTTAAGTGCCTAGCACAGTTCCTAAGCAAAAAGACACTTGATAAAAACAACCTAACTACCCAGAGCAATCTAAAGACGCTATGAGGTCATGTATTTACCATCCCTGGAAGGGGTTAAGCATGAGCTTCTCATAATTTGGAAGACCTCTGTCTTGGGAAGCACTGTTTAGAGGGATGTACTAGATTCCCCTTCAGACTCTGTGCAGCCCCAAGACTCCATGAATCATGCATATAGGCTTGTTCCCTCTGTAATTTCTCAGCCCAAGGAATGCAGATGGGGATAAGGCTGGCAAAGTAGTCAGGCATCCTCATGTTTAGGGGACATGAATATCCGGCTGAGGCACATTGACTTGCTAGGGTAGTCATCTGTGACCCTTTTTATTTTAGCAAGGTGGAGATATGATGAGGGCTGAGTGCTTTGAGAAGGTTATTCTGGCAGAACAAGCTAGAAAAGATTGTGGGGGGGGGGGGGGTGGGGGCGTGGAGAATCAGGTGATTGCATTAGTCCTGAGACGAGATGCCAAAAGGCTGAACTTAGGCATATGTGGTAAGGATGGAAAAAAGTGGGGGGATGGAAGAGACATCAGGGAAAACTGGTAATAAATGGAATGTAAGGGAAAGGTGAGAGGAAGATGTCAAAGACAACCGTGAGGTTTCTGGCATGTGGATGGCCAGGTGAATGGCAAAACCATCAACTCTTTGCAGGTACAGTGGGAAGAAGAACTGAATGCCAGGGAAAGATCATGAGTTCAGTGTTGGCCATGCTATGTTGAAGATGCTTTGGGAATAGTCACATGGACATGGCAAGCATATGTCAAGAATGAGGGTCTGAGGTCAGGAGCAAACTTGGATCTCAGCACACTTACTACAATTTTAGTTAATTATTTGCTCAGTGTCTGTCTTCCATTACAAATTGTAAGCCAGTCTTATTTGCCACCACATCCTCAGCTTCTGGCTTAATAAATAGCTATGGATGGAAGGGAGAGAGAAGTGAAGGCAGGCATTAGTGACCATCAACTTCTATTCCACCCTTAGCTAACAGGCTATGGGTGTAAACTATAAATCAACTCCTCGGATGATTTTACAAATCCTTAGCACAAAGGAAGTAAAAGGAAAGAAACTAACATTTATTAAGTGTCCACTGTTTTGAGGAAGAACAAAATCCTAGGATTTCTTCCTTCATCCCCTGCTACTTCCACTGAAGTATTGTTCAGCAATTGTTGACTATGCCCCGTCTTGCCAGAATATTTTGGCCATTCCACTTCACTCCTTAGGAGATGTGAGTTGATAAATGAACTGTTCTAACCTGTTCCTTTCAATTCTTTTACACCCCAGCTTCTGATCTGGAGTCAGTCTGTTTTTAAATAGATTACAACATAAACTTTCCTTTCTCTTCCCTTTGGATAAGTCCTCTAACGTCGTCTTCTCCGAGCTACTCTGAGAAGCCTCTTAGGTTGTTCTGATTAGTCTCTACATGTTTACTGGTCCTGTTAGACTTGAGAGTATGAATAGCTGGTGATTAATAGGACCCTGGCGCCATTAGCTGTGCCTGGAAGTCCAACAATGTAGCTTAATTCTGGAATTATGCTCAATATACTAGCAAGGCAAAGCATTTGTGGGTGCTTACTAGATGTTCAGTATCATTCAGTCACCTCTTGTAGGTTACACCTGGTGTCACCATACAACCTGGTTTGCTCAAGACTATACCAGTTTAGACCTTTGTCCCAGGTCATTCATAACAGGACCCCGCTCTCAAGTGTTTGAATGATAAATTATATATGCACCTTACTCAGACCTCATTTAGTAGTCTTTCATTATAGTCCTCCAATTTGATATCATTAATAATCCCATTTTCAGATGAGGCAAAGAAGGTCTGACAAGGTCAAATCTTTTTCCTTAAAGTCTGACAATTGGCATATCTGAACTGGATTCCAGTGAAGGAATGACTGATTCCAAAGCAGGTTTTCCAACATGTCATGAATAATTCACTGTGAATCCAGGAGAAGAAGGTGAACAGAGTTTCTGATTTCCAAATGAAACTCTTCTTCTGTGTGAGCATGGCTAGTAATTCCCATTCTACAAATAAAATTAGCCCACAAAGAAAAGTTTTTCTCTCTGGTATAAAAAATCTCTGGCAGGATTTTAGTTAGTACTAGTCCTTAAGATTGGCCAGTGCAGAAAGTTTGACTTTCCTTCCTGCCCTAACTCCTCTCTGTATCCTCATTTGCAGCCCACCCCCACCCCATACTACCTTATCTCTTCTCCAACAAAACCTCGGGAAACAGATTCATGTCAGCAGAGAGACCTGAGCTCCAATCCCAGAACTGCTATTTATTAGCTGTGTGATCTCAGGCAAGTAACATGACCTCTCTGTGCTTCAGTTTCCTCGCAGGAAGTGCCATTGCAATGCTTATACATAGTAAATACTCAACAAATATTAGTTCCCTCTGATTGGGCAGTGTTCGGATATCCCACCTCAATTTAAGGGACTAGAACTCTCTTTCAAGGGCATTTGCTAGTGTTCCTCGGCTCAAATGGTGAATGGATAAACATATCAATATCCCAGACTAACGGGTAAAACAGGCACTTGAACCACGACCTAGAGTGGCAGCACACCTAGCAGCGGCTCAATAAGAATGTGAACCCAAGAAGCTGATAGGGGCTGTTAGGCTCAGCCCCTGGGGAGAGGTGGACTTCTGCCTTGGAGATCCAGGTGGCCTACCCTCCCTCAGTGCAGAAGCAGAGCAGGCAGCGCTGAGGCAATTGTTGGATTTAAAGGCCAATGAATTTCCTAAGTGATCTCAGGCACTCCTTTTTCTGCCTTTGCATAGTGCGTAGTGTTTGCCAGTGCATCTCCAATTACTTCAAGAGCTGTTGTGAAATTCTCAATGTAATCTCCAAAGAAAATCAATTTAAAAACACATGTTTGTTAATGTGAATTATTCATGAACATTAATAAGCACTTAAGTATATATGAATTTAAATGAGGTTCATTTGGAGTTTTTTTAAACATTTCAGAGGTACACATACACTAGCTAGTCATTCATTTGTTCAGGCCCTATGATACTATAGGAACTTGTCAGGTATATACCTAACAAGGCCTGGTAAATAATAATAATAATAATAACAATAAACTTGAGTATATGCTACATCCTAGACTCTGTTTTATTTTTATTTATTTTTTTTTTTTTTTGTTACCGGGAGGTCCTGGGGATCTAACCGGGGTCCCTCCATGTGGGAGACGGACGCCCAACCAGTTGAACCACATCCGACCCGTAGACTCTGTTTTAAATACCTTACATATATTACTTCAAAGATTCTTTTTAATCTGCCTATGAAGTACTCACTACCATTATCCCCAACTGAAAGATGAAGAAACTATGTAAATCATTCCATGGAACCCAAAATTTAACCAAAGCTATTTGTCATCAGCTGCTGCTATTAACACTGATGTTGCACATAGTAGATTCCTAGGACGTATTTGTCAAAGTAACAAACCAGACATTAGACATACAAAATAACAATAATAATAACACAGCAGCAATTACAATAGTATCTAATATCTTTGAAAGTTTATGCCAGGCACTTTACATGCACCATCTTTCAGGGGGAAAAAAAAAACGTGTATAAAGGAATTTGATTTCTGCTAGTGGAGGTAGGATATGAACACCAATGACAAACTACATAGTCATTTGAAGATGTGATTGTTAAAAAAAAAAAAAAAAAAGTGCTTAAATCAGAAATTTGAAGAGGAATGATACATGGAGGGAGGGAGATGGTTCATGGATGAGGTGGCACTAGACTGATTCTTGAAGGATTTTTGAACACAGAGATGGAGCTGGGAAGGGCAAAACAGAGAGAGAAGTTTCCAGTTAGGGAGATCCCTATAGGAAAAAGCACAGCACCTGTACAGAGAACAGGGAGTAACTCCCTTTAGCTGCAATGTTGCTACTAAAAACCACAAAGTGACCTTTTTCTTGTTCTCTTCCCCTTGCCACTTAGGGTTGAATTAAGCTATAAGTAATAGGAAATCCAACACAGCAACTTAAACACAAATTTCCTCACATGACAAGAAGACTGAAAAAGTAGATGGCTATTGGCATTGGCATTGGTCTAGCCTATTAGCTCCCCAATGTCAGGGCTGGCATCTTTATGATTCTCTTGCCCTTTCCAATATGGTTGTTAGTTGGCTGGCCCAGCTTTAGGCAACATTTCTGAATTCAAGGCAGGGAGAAGGAGTGGAAGGGGGTTGAGCCACACTAACTGGCTCTTTTCTTTTTATCAGTCCCCCTAGCAGGCATTTGCTCATGTCCTGCTGGCCAGAATTCTGTCACATGGCCATCCATTGTTGCAAAAGAGAATAGTTGACTTTTAGAGCTTCTATAATGTGAGAGGAAAGGAGAGAAAGGAAGGGAATGGGAATTGGTTTAGCCAACCAGAGGTGTTCATCAAGCACTTAATGATGATGAGGATAACAGCTTCTCTTTACCTGAGTGCTTCCAAAGGACCATCACAAGCTAGTCACTTTGCACACATTTATTTAATTCATTTAATTTAATACATACTTTGCAGCAGATCTGTGAGGTAGCCATGATTATCCCCATTTTACCAAAATTCACCTCAGTTCAAGCCCAGGTCCTATAGCTAAGATGTCCTCCTGCCCCCTTTAATGATCGCTAACTGATCACATAGGATGTGACTAGCTTTGTGGGTGTGTTGTTTCTTTTGATTGTCAAAAGTCTATGAGGCGGTTAAGATTATTACCATTTGATAGGTGAAGAAATTGAACCTCAGTGAGCTTTTATGACTTGCCCAAGGTCACACACCTGCATCTGGCTTAGCAAAGATTCAAAGCCCACTTTGCCTCCCATTATTAATTATACTTTGCTTTTGATTCTTCTCCAATACTCATCGCATGAAGACTAGTCTTGCAAAAACAAATTTTCATCAACTCAGTTCAGCCAATCAATACATCCATTCCCCTGGGATCTTGAAAGCAGGAAGGGAGCACAGTTAGAGGAGTGAAGAAAGGACATTTAGTGGGAAACACAGCAGAAGGAAAAGGCATGGGGGTCAGATGACCAAGAGTCAATCCTCTCTTTAGTTAGATGGGGCTGCAGGAGGGGTATTCGAGTGGGAGATCACAGTGAAGAGAGAATTCTGCCAATTGATGTGCTCATATTTCATACTAGTAGAGGAAAACAAAATCATATCCAGGTTTATACATTGTGTACTAATTTCAAAAGTGAGTCTTTAGGTCACAGTCATTATCTAATGATTCTGCCTCATCCTCCCAGAAAATTGTTCCTCTAATTAGCTTCTTACAAATAAAGTTGGCAAGCAGGACATAGGAGAGTCAGCCCCTGCTTTCCCAGTCCCTCCCAATTAAAGAAGGCAATCCAGTGTGGTTACAGTGGAAGGTCTTTAGCATCAGAACAGACATGGGTTTGAATCTCGGCTTCAAATTGGTCTTGGGCACCTGAATCACGCTGTCTCATTTGTCCTCATTTGTCAAGAGCAGATCATTGAGCCTCTCAGTATTGTCACAAGGCCTTGAGAAGTTCAAGGGAGGAAGAATGGAAAGATCAGTGTGCAAACACACTCAGCTCAAATCATTCCAAAGCCACATGGTTTTGTTGGGGAAATGACAGGAGACCAGCCTCTGGCAACCTGAAAATGTTCAGGGCAGGAGTCACATCAGCCTGCAAAGGCAGTTAAAAGACTCAATTTGTTTCATATGGCTTCATTTTATGTCTAAACAGGGAGGGATCTTACTAAACCACACTCATGACAAGGAAGCCAAACTGCTTATGCACAGCAGAATGGTGGAATTGCTCACTAAGGGTGATTTAATGGGACTAGGAACATGCGATGCAGCCATGTCAATTAAGGGCCAGCTTTACACTGCAGAGCACAAATGGGCCAAGCTCTGGGATTTGCTCTGTTGTTCACTACTTCTGTGACCTGGCATAGGTCACTGCAAGTTCTCTTCTTCCTGCATGGCATCTATGAAATGGACACAAGAAAGGGGCCACTGCTATGAAAATGCAAATGCAAAGATAATTGTTTAGATTATATTTCATTTTAATTATGTTGCCATAAAATCATACTAAAATGTGAGATGTATTATTGATGTTGCTATGTTGGTCCTTCTTACAATACCCAAAGTCGTAGAAAGACCCTTGATAAATATTCCTGTCCTCAGGAACTCACATTCTAGGGGGAGAAGCTGATACAGGCATAAATCACTCTAATACAAGGTAAACAGTGGTAAGTACCACATGAAAGGTACAAGCCAAAGGCCCTGGGGAGATGGGAGCAGGGAGATTAATTTCCCATAGGAGGATCTGGAAAGGTTTCCTGAAGGAGATAGGATTTGGGTTGGGCCTTGAAGGCTTGGGAGAGCTTTATTTATACCATCTTGTCTTTTGGCACACAGAAGCACAAAGCTGTCTCCTCTCAATGGACTCTGAGCTCCTGAAGAGAAAGGGTAGATAGATTTTTTAATTGCTGGCTTCCCAGCACAGGGCCTGGCAGCTAGGGGGTGCTGCATAAATGTTGTTTGAGTTCAATTAATGATTATAGTTGAAGGAGAGGAAGAGGAAATGCAGGAGGAAGACTCAGTAATAATATCAGTAATGTTTATTCTTTTTTGAGTTCATGTTACCTGTCAGGTGCCCACCAGACCCCCCACGGCCCTCTGAGGGAGATGTTATCATTTCACACCCTACACCCCACCCAACCCCACTTAATAGATGAGGAAACTGAGCTCAGAGGGAACACTGCCTGTCCCACACCAGGTCTACCTGAGGCTCAAGCTTATGACTGTGACGTAACAGCCAGAAAGCGGTGATGATGTCTGAGGAAAACACTCCTTGAAAGTCTTAGCAGTGGGTTTTATGACCATTCTAGTGGCAAAAATCTATAAATCTAGTAGGTGTAAATGAACAGGGATACCACAAAGGTTTTATATTTAAGCTACTTCACCTTGTTTTTATTTCGTTGTTTTGTTTTTTTTTAATGTATGATAATGACAAAAATAATTTGAAATTCTATGCATTTGTTAAGGGAAAATATGTTTTCTTCATAAAATGAAGACTATTTTTTAAAAATTAATGTAAGCATCAAAATAAAAAGGAAGAAAATGCCAAGGTTTGCTTTAAACATCAAAATATTTTACGCATGTTTAATTTTAAAGTTAGCTGCATGGGGAAGAGCATTTGACTCTTCTGGGAAGCACATGCTGACATGTTTTACACAAAATTCTAGAAGGTCAGTGCTGGGAGAAGACCTTGGGTGTCATCTTGTACAAGCCCATGTATTACAGATGGGAAACAGGGACCTCGAGAGGGCGCTCCAGGGGCATATGTCGGCCCGTCATGGTGGTGGCAGAGCCAGGATTCCTGCCCAGTGTCTGGCTGGGGTGTCACTCGTTAGGCTCATTATCCAATTTTATTACCAGCAGAGAAAAGATAAATAAACATGTAATGAAGCTCACGTTGTCTGCTGTAGGGTTGTATGAGCCATACTCAGGCCAGCTGTGAGCCAGATGCCTGCCCTCCCCAAGGGGCTGCGAGGGATTCCCCAGCTCTTGATGAGCAGACGAGGGGGAAGGTGAGGATGGCAGGGTGTGGGCAGGATGAGCTGCTGAGCGCAGAGTGCCCTGGGGTGAGGAAGGCCTGGATGTCATCAGGGAACAACAGGCAGGCCACGACTCAGTCAGAAAGGGCACAGCTATGAGGTCACAACCCTCTGTGAGCTGTGATTTTGCTTTACTGGGCCTCTGTCATCTTTTCTAGAAAATAACGGCCTTATTATATAAAGGCCAAATCAGAAGACCCAGGTTTGAGTCCTGCCTTTGCCCCTTTACAATTGCTTGTCTTGGGGAAAGTCACAGCCTCTTCAACGTCAGCTCGGGTTAGGCTTTAGGAGAAGGACCTCTGCTTTCCCAATAACTGAGCACACCCTGAGACCTCGGGCTGACTCCTAGCTCACCATCTTTGCACTTATCAGTTGTTGCACAAATATTTATTAAGGGACTGCTCCAGGTCAGGGCCTCTGCTGGAGCTGGTCACCACCCTCTCTGGGCTGGCCTGTGGGACCTCCAAGTCACAGCCCCCAGCCGTGGATATTTCCTGGAGATGACACATTTTAGCTTCACCCTGTCAGCATTCCTGACTTTATTTCCAGCATCCGACACCAGCGGTTAGCCAGAAGAGCTTGCCAACCTTAGCTGGTGGGAAAACCAGGGAATATTGCAAGGAAGAGGCGGAGTAGAGGAGCCAGGGTGGGTCCCGACAGCTGGAGCTACTGAAACATTGATGTCTACCCACGCTTTGGAATCTAGGCGAGGCTGTCTTTGTGTCTCTCTCTCAAAGAGTAATGGGGCCCAAAGAATGCTCCTTTTCATCTGTTGATGGTCCAGTGAGGTAAGGTTTCCAAAGATCTCCTTTTATGTCAAGCAAACTGGCAGAGGTCCCCCGGGGAAGATCTGAAATCCAGATCCCAGGCTGGTCTGTCTGAGACCTGAACCACACCTGTGCTCTGAGTGTTTGCACCATGGAAACTAGGGCAGGAGCCAAAGAGCTGCCTCTGGAGTCGGCCTCATGTGGGCAGGGGCCTGGGAAGGAGCTGATTGCAATCTGCGCGTCTGAGGCCTGGCAGCCGGGGCCGCTTCAGGGAGTCATACTCAAGGCTGAGCTCATCTGTGGCCTTGATGTTTACTGTGTTGCTCAGAGAAGGCAGGGACCTCAATTCGACTCACACTGTATGAGGTGGGAGGGGCTGAGAAGTCACCTAGTCCAAGCCCCTATTTTGGGAACCCCTGGAAATTTCTACTGCTCAGGCCCAGGCTCCCTTCCCAGGCCCAGGCTGGCAACCAGCGCCTTGCCTTTTCATTCACAAGCCCCAACTTTGTTCTCCTCTTTAGAGCTAAAGTGACCTACTCCATCCACAAGGGCCCTCCTCACCCAGACCGGGCCGCAGAATGGGTTGCAGGTTCCACAACAAGGATGTCCTGAGCCTCCACACCAACCACCCTCCAAATAAATAAACAGCAAGCTCTGCACTGGTCCCCTGCCTGGGACACAAACTCAAGTCACCAAGTAACCAAAGGGGGCACACCCAAGAGTCTCAGATCAGAGCCTTCTTCAGCCCCCAGTCTATGGTTTCCAAGGCCCTCCTGCTAGGTATAAAGTGTAGGAATCCTCCCTATACTTTCATTTCAGAGGGACTTGTGGACCTAAGGTGAGCTCTCTTTCCTGCCTTAGCCAGAGGATGCAATCCAGGTAGACAATTGGCCCCTCTAGCATCCAGATGGAAATCTTATCCCCCACAGGAATTACCACCTCTGGGCATCTTTTCACACCCCTTTATTTTACATGGAGGGAACTAAGACTAAGAGGGTTTAAGGGCTTGCCCAAGATCACACACTCTGTGGGGATCAAAGCCAGGACTAGAACCAGTCTTATTAAAACAACCTGTTGGAGAGTGGTTGTGGCTCAAGTCACTGCCCACTTCCCACATGGGAGGTCCCGGGTTTGGTCCCCGGTGCCTCCTTAAAAAAAAAGAAAGAAAGAAAGAAAAAGCCAACTCAGGGGAGCCAATGTGGCTCAGTGGTTGAGAACCAGCTTCCCACATACAAGGTCCCGGGTTCAGTCCCTGGCCCCCATACCTGAAAAAAAAAAAACCTATTGGAACACAGATAGGATTAACACTCAGAGGCTTCTGGATAGATTTAGTTCTCCTCTTCAGGCTCAAGGGTAATAGGGATTGTGGCATTCCCTAGAAAAAGTAGTGAGACATAGAGGGGTAGAGAGGACAAAGAATTTTCTCTAGAATCGAACATAAAAGTAAAGCATGACTGAGCTTCTTAGTATTATGTGACCCTGGGAAAGTTACCTAATCTCTCTGGGCCTTGCTGAGCTCCTCTGTAAAATGGGAATATCGCGAAGATTTATGATGTAATCCATGAAAATTACCCATGACCCTCCACCCACTAAACAAGTATTATGTTAGTTTTCCCCAGCCAATCCTTGGTGTGTTGTCTTTTTGAAAAATAATAATAACTTGATCATTTGCAAAGCTCATTTGTAGTACCTACGTGTGTGCATAGTCTAGCCCCAGCTAGAAGAATCTTGAAAGAGCCCTCAGAAATTAAACCATGCAACTTAGCAACAAGTTCCCCACTCTACAAAACAGAGACCCTGACTTCCATCTGCTTCCTCTAGCTCTGTGCCCCAGTATGTCTTTCAATGTTATCATCTGGAAAGTGGAAATCATACCTTCTTCTCAGTACTGCCCTAACATAATGTAAACTACTAGCTACCATGCACCTGGAAGGGAATGTTATTACCTAGAGCAGCACTTCCCAAAGGGTGTAACAATAATGCAAAAAATAGGGTTCCATAACCAAATAAGTTTAGGCAACACTGGGTTAAAATCAGATCTGATTGCAGTACTTCTCTGAGCCTTTAATCTGCCACTATCATTATGAAACTTCAAGATATGGATATAATGTGCCACAAGTGCCCCAAAACATTTGATCACTGAATTCGCATTTTGAAGCCCATATCATGGGCTCATTGCTCTCCAGGACACATTTTGGGAATCAGAGCAGCAGACAGGTTGCATATTGCCTCTACAGCCTAGAGAATGAGGGATTTACCTGTACCACAGTCATACCTGGATGTACTCACTATGCAACAGGGAGAACAATTTAGTGGTGTAAAGGACAGCTTTTTAAGAGCAAGTCTTTCCTGCAGCCAGAAGCAAAGTAGGTACTAAGGTTTGACAATCAGGAGCCTGACTGCAATGGCATTAAATGACAGTGCCTATTAGGGGGCCCAGTGAGCCCCAAACAAGTAAGGGAGGCTTCAGCTTAGAGGGGGCATTCCCAGGACAACTAGGAGATAATGGGTGAGAAATGGGCTGGATTTTCTCTCTTCTCCCCTCCCCTCCCCTCTCCTGTTAATGCTTAACAGCAGGAAAAAAATATGAATGTCAGAATTTAAAAGCTATGGTTTGGGATTGAAAGCTGGTCAGGGCCCATGTGTGAAGGGCCTATCATCCTCTGAACATGAGCAGGAAAACTCAACCTCTTCTGCGTACTGGCAGGAGTGTACACGACTGAAAACGTGGCCCAGCCACAGCCACAGCTCTGGACTGTCATACCAGCTGTCTCCTCACCTGAAATATCCTCATCCATCAGTCAGGAACTGGGGGCCATCCCACCCCAACTACCCCAAACAGTTCCGCCTTCATTATTTTTCAGATCAACCTCTAGTGTGAAACAAAGTGGGTTCCAAATGTCTCTTGTCCCTTGCTTATCCTCTTAGCTCTGAACACCCACTCTACCTCCACCACCAAATAAATACACTGTACATAAATATCAGGAGCACACAAAATTTACTGAAGAGCCCACCAAGGAAATAATAGAGAATTTACATGGCACATCTACATAAAACTACTGAACAGATTTTTTTTTTTTTTTGAGGAACCTGGACCAAGGATTAAACCCAGGGCCTCTTATTTGGGAGACCAGTGCTCAACCACTGTGTCACATCAGCTCCTCTGAGTTGGGTTCTTTTATTTGTTTGTTTGCTTGTTGTTTTTTGGGCTTTTGTTTTGTTTGTTTTTTAGGAGGTACCAGGAACCGAATTCAGGACCTCCCATGTGGGAGGCAGGCACTCAACTGCTTGAGCCACATCCCTGCTTGAGCCACATCTGCTCCCTCTTTTCTTATCTCCTCTAGGCCCTCTCTCTCATGTTTTCCATCAGGTATCCCCTGTTTAATTTTAACCCTTTATGCAATATATAGCCTGGCTAGCTCCTGTCTTCCACTCGCAGATCTTTTGAGATTAAAAGCAGGGTTAGAGGCGATGAAGAAGAGTGGAAGAAGCATAGTGATTGAAGTGAAAAAAGATCTGGGTTCAAATTCTAACATTGCAGCTTCCTAGCTGAGGGATCTTAGGCAAGTCACTGAACTTGCCTAAGACTCCATTTCATTTGGAGGAATACAAGGATTATAACCTTATTTTGCATAGTTCTGTGGATAAGAGAAAAGGAATGTGAGACCCACAGCACGGTTCCTGGCACAAAGCAGACACTCAGTAAATTGCAGAAACAGGGATGCACAGAGGAATTAAGAAGTGCCCAGACCCAGATGGTGGCTGTTAGAATGGGAAGGAAGGCGCAGGTGCATGAGACATTATGTCTCAACATAGACTGGGGCTGCACTGGAGTGAAAGCAAGTGATGACAGTTCTCCGTTAAAGAGATTAAGTGCTTGGCCTTGCGTGAAGCTCAGAGTGCCAGTCACGATGTGGCTTGACAGCTGAGCATCAGGCCCGCTGTGAAAATAAGCCAGGTGTCTCCAAGGGCCCACCCTGGGGATAAAGGGCTGAATTAATTAATTAAAAGAATAGTTGTAGACCTGCTTGATGTTCACACAGATAAATGACAGAGCCACCTAATTGGCGAATGTGGACAGAACTGTTAATAACTGGCTTTTGATTACAGATCCTAACACATCTGTTAAAAAGTTATGGTTCATTTTAAGTTTTGTTCATAGGGGTGTGTGTTTTATGTTGCTTTGTAGAATGACGACTGAGGCATAAAGTTGATGTGCCTTGCTCTAATTTTCAACCTGGTCCCAAGTGACAAGTAACAGCTATTTTAATGGCTCCTAAGGAGTCAGGGCAAGTCAGGAGAGTCTGGCATGTCTTGACTGCTAGCCAGCACTTTGTGATAGAAAGACCCAGCTTTCAAAGTTAGATAAATAAAGGTTGAAATCCTAACTTTGACCCTTAAAAGTACAACTTTCACCAGGTTATTTAACGTCCCTGAGCTTCAATTTTCTCTCCTACACAAGGAGTATGAAATTCCCATTTCTCTGTGTTCTGAGGCACTATTAAGACAACATAAGGGGAACTGGATGCCTGCCACATGGTTGATGCTCAGTTCTGTTAGTTTCCCTTCATTGAGATTGGATTTACAGGATTCAGATTATTGTAAGACTTTGTATTGGGCAAAACAAGTGAGACAAAATAAGACAGTTCAGAGCTTTATGTATGGCTTCACTGGTTTTTAGTTTGCTATTGGGAGGAAAGATATGAAACAAAGAAGACTCAAGATTGCACCCCAGGGAGTCAAATACCACTTCATGGCTTTGGTGAGCTGAGTTGCATGACCATAATATTTTAGTGGAAATAGAGGAAGGAAGGAAGGGAGGGAGGGAAAAAGGAAAGGAGGGAAAAATGAAAGGAGGGAAAAAGGAAAGGAAGGAAGTCTAACAGAAGGATGGACTGAGGGGAGAAGCTGGCCATCTCCACAGTGTGAGTGGAAATGTGAGCAAAGCATTTGAGTTGTGGATCAAAGAAGAGAAAGAAAATGGGTGATGTGGGCCTGGGCTGCAGAGCACACAGCCTGCTAGTGAACAGGAACCTCTAACAGCCCAGACCTGGCACAGGGTCAAGCCACAGCAGAACTCCTGGAAGTTTCTTGGATATGCTGGAGGACCTCCAACCCATTTGCTTTTGATCATTTTACACTAAAAAAATTGCTCCTTGGGACCCATGACAGGGCTGAGTGGTGCAGAACCACTGATAGTGATCACATGTGACATGAGTTTTGATGGTAACAACTGTCATATTGGAGTCAAAATAGGTCGACTTCCAGCTTGAGCCCTCATGCATTCTAGACTCTAGGAAAGCAGATTTCTAGAACCTCAATGTGGTCCGTAACTTCCAAGAAAACAGGCTCAGGGTCTTAAAAAGGGAGATTCCAACTATGCAATCTCTGAGTGCCCCAATGAGGCAAAAATAGCTGAGGGATACTTGCATGATTTCACAGAAAGCCAAACTGCTAAGATAATAACCTCATAATTTTTGGTGTCATGGAAGCAGCACAGAATTGGGAGCTTTCTGGGTTTGTTTCCTTATGCATCAAAAAGAAACAATACTACTTAAATTGCAGCGTGGATTTAAGGATTAAGTGATGTAAGATATGCAAAACATGCTACCTATCTCTGGAGCATAGAAGCTTCCCTTTCCCCTTTCCCTTTGTTGGATGGCTTGGCAGGTAGAGCTGAGGACAGCCACCAATGGAGAGGACCAAATTTCAGAAGGGAGTCTGGAAACATATCTTACCCTGTGAGCTGGATAATAGGCAGTCCTTTATCCCAAAGTGGTATCTGGAATGGTAGAATAGATGGTCTGGTTGCTAAGATTATTTTGGACATATTGGATGAAAGGGAAAAAGCACAGGCAGAATTTTTTTCCAATCACACTGTGCCAGCAGCCACCAATCTTGCTGCCTCTCCCCTCTGCCACCCCACCCCAAGGTTCTGCCCTGAAGGATAAGCGGAAGTTTGTGATAGAAGATGCCACAGAGCTGGGAGGACTCTCAAGTGCTCATCAAGAGGGTGCTTATAGGGTACCCAGATCTCTACTCTGACCTGCCCAAATTTCTTTTTTAAAAGCTTTGATCTCCCTTTTACAATATTGTTTTGGTAGAGAAATGACTGCCTGCATTTTACTTTTTGTTTGTTTGTTTTCAGTTCCTTGGAAAAGCCTTAGCTGCATAAAGCCATAAATGCAATCTGAAAACACAGAGTTTACATAAATTCTGGTCTGAAAAGAACAACCACTGGAGGAGGGGCCCGCAGCCCAGGATCCAGTCCTGACCCTGCCAACTTCTTAGCTCCATGACCCTGAAGGAATGACCCAACATCTTGGGTACTGGACATCTCTGGGCCTTGGTCTCCTCATCTGCCAAATAGGGAGGTGTGAGGGATAGGGAGGGATGGTAATCCCAATCTTACCTTAGGCAGTGTTGTGAAAGCCTATTGGCATGGGAGAAATTATGAAATGCCAGCACAGCAAAGACAAAACACCAGCTAAAACGTATTGAGGAACTACTATGTGCCAGAAATTATTCTAAGTCCTTTATATTTTTAATTTTTCAACCTTTACCTCCCTATGAAATAGGAGCTATGATCATCCCCATTTCACAGATTGGAAAACTAAAACACTGAGAGGTTAAATAACTCCCCCAAGCTCACAGAGCTGGTAGGTGGTAGAGGTAGAATTTGAACCCAGGTCCGCTGGCTTCAGAAGAACCTGCAGGGTTTGTTGCTGAGCTCTTCTGTGGAACTGGGAGGGCCTGGCTGTCAACTGAAGTCCCCTAACTTATGATCTGTTTTACTCTAGTCAGACCCTTTAACCACTCAGGCCTCAATGGCCTCATTGACAAAATAATGATGCTATTTCCTGCCTCACAGAGTTGTTGCTATCAGTATATCAAGTCAGTGTGTGTATGGGGTGAATTAATCATAAATAAATTGGTGATCACACTCCCTTTCCCCAACCCAGGAAGGAGAGGGGCTAGCTATGTTACTATAAGTCTCGGCTACCTAAGAGAAGACAACAAACTGGTGGGAAATAAACTAATAAAAAATGAATAATCAAAATAGTTGTGGATTATGATAAGTTCTCGGAAGGAAGTAACCAGGAGGTTGAGAGAGAAGAACAAGGAGGATCGACTTCAATAGTATGGTCAGTGAAGCTACAATGAGGAGGTGATAATAAGATGCAAACAGTGGGGATTGTTTTAATCCTATGCCGGGGTCTGGAGGACCCTCTGTGATGAGTGAGGCAGCTGGGAGCTCTGGGAAGATTTTGAGTGAGAGAAACAATGGAATGATGATGGCATTTCTGTTGAAAGTACCACATGTACATTTGCTGTGTACAGCTCAGTACTAGGAGTAGAACTTGATAGATCCTAAACAAATGTGTTATCTTTTTTCTCCCTGTTAGCATCTCCCATTGTAAGGTAGTAGCCACTGGAGAAATGTAAGATTAAAGCATTCTCCTTTCACTTGGAAAAAGCATGCCACAGCGATCAGACTGGAATCAACACTTTGGCTTCTCTCTTCCCACACACACAAAAAATTAATTTTAACATGAAAATTTGATGAGCCAAATATGCAGCATTGCCTGGGTCGATATCTACATTTCAAATGCATTTACCGTCATTACTGAAAGAATCTCCACTTGGTGAACCATTAAGACAAAGTGCTGAGTAAATTAGCTAAATCATGCCTGGGATAACCGCTCTGCAGGGCTTTTTGAGGAAAGACTCTCTTCCTGCAAGTGAGGATTGGTAAAGGAGTATTTCTGGAAAATGATCCTTCAAGGAAGGAGAGCGCCTCTCATCAGTACACTTAACGTAGGCAAAGGGTGGCGGCATACAGAATGTAGCGGATTGTGAATAAATGGACCTCGGCGCGCCTCCTTTCTGTGTCACCACCTGGCTGTGGAGAATTCATTCACAAATGTTTATGGAATGCCCTACTGTGTGCAAGGCAGCTTCCTAGGCACTGAGGACTTAGCAGTTAACAAGTGAACTAAACGGACAACCCCCTGCCCATCTGAGGCTCATATTCAGGTAATAAGAGAGAAATAATAAATAGATACTTAAAAATGGATAGTATGTCAGCTGGTAGGAACACAATGGGGTAAAATTAAGAAGGGGCAGGAGAGAGGAAAGGATGGCCCTGGATGGTGGTGAGGTTAAAATTTGTGATTTTAAGCACAGTGAGCAGGAGAGGCGTCTCTGAGCCCAGCCCGTGAGTGGTCACAGACAGCAGTTAAAAGCACAGGCTGTGTCTTCTCCCAGTTCCCAAAATAGTCCAGACTCTTTTTGCCTTGATGTCATTGAAATCGCTTCTCACACCTCCTGGTATAACCCTCCACTAGTATCTGCCCTGGCAATCTCCAATCTCATATTTATTCTTCCAGTCCCAGCCCTATTGGAATTTTCTCTGAGAAGCCGTCTCTGATTCATGCTGACCTAGTGGGTTGTTTCCTTCTCTGAGTTTTCTCAGCACTTCATTCTTCTTTCAATTGCTTCAGGTATATTGTATCCTAATCTATTTGTTTATGTGCCTACATGTTCCTTATCCATCTCTGCATACCCAGTGGCTAGAAGAGAGCCTTCCAATGGAGACTGGTTGAGTGGATGAGTAGGTGAGTCAGTGGAGAAAAGGACAAATGAGCGGGTGCATGGATAGATGGATGGATGAAGGCTTTGCTTGGTAAACAAAAAACAAAGAGCCATGCTGCTATACTCAACATGCCTCAAACACTTGCACGAGAAGAGTCTAGTGCCCAGAACCTCAGATTGAGTCACTGCCAGCTCATGCCTTCCTCCCCAGCTCTCTTCCCTCATTCCCCACCTCACTCACCCCTGGCCCTGTGCCAGCTCTTCCCCACTTCTCTAGGAGATCCACCTGCCTCCCAAATGCAACAAGACACACCTCCTTGTCTCTTAAAACACAGATGTTGCCATGGGCCAAAATGAACATTGACATCCTTCCACCACTGAAGCAGGACTGAACAAAGAAGGTGGAGATAGAGGAGGATGACATTGGGTCCCACTTCACCCCACCCCGTGCCTCCTATGACCTTCCCAGGCAAAAGTTTCCATTACCTAGATGGTAAACTAGCCACCTAGGAAAATCATTCTTCTTAAAGCCCAAAGAACTCAAGAGTTCTGAACCTCCCTAGTTCTTCCTAACTCAGTGCATTTGAAAGAAGTAGACCATAACCGGTAGAATAACAAAAGATACATCTTTGCAAGTGCCTTTAGAAGACAGTTTCCAGGTTCTGGATTGCATCAAACCTGTGTTCGCTCCTTTGCTCAAATTTCAACAAACATGCAGTGAGCCCCTGCTGAGGACTCAAAATACAGATGCCAGTTCTTCCAGTGGAGTTGACAGATTGATCTAGCAAGCATGATAGTAAAGTAGACAGTAAGACTTACAGTCCTAGCACAGGAGCTGGAATATGGAAGGCCCTTAGTAAATGTATTGAATGAATGCATAAGTGAATTAATAATAAACAATGAAATTCTAGTATCTTTCCACATCACTGCTATTTTGACAAAATGCATTTACTATTTTCTTTCACCCAACCGATGACGATTATTTTTTTCTTTTGTCATGCTTCCCAAGCTCTTTGCTCTGAGAAGACTCAGAGACTCCTTCCTCCTCCTTCTCGCTGACCTGGTACCTTCTTCCGGTGGCTCATTCACCTTATTCTATGGCAAATAGTTGTACATACTGTGTTTCTCCACCACACTCTGAATTCCTTGGAAACTGGGATGGTCTCATTCATCTTATCTCTAGCTTCTTGCACAGGCCCTGGCCTAGAGCAGGTGCTCAGATAATACTGTTTACTCATTTAAATTATTTAAATAATTGTAGCTATTTCACTCTTCTATCCTATTTTGTAATGAGGCAGGCCAGTGTGTAATGTCATTCCTGTTATGAAAACGAAAAGACTAAGACACACCTTTCTCCAGCGACCTTTCCACACAAGCACTTAATGGCAAAGCTGGAACCTGAATCGTGGTCCCAAGACTGCCCTCTGGAGGTCTCCGCCCCTCTCCTCCCTGCTCCAACCTGAAAGAGTCAGGATTTGCACTCAGGGCCTCTTTTCTTTTGCTCGCGTTGCCAATAACCCAACACAGGATCCCATCTCACGGGATGCATCAGTTGTGCTTAGGGAAGTTTGCCAATAGGCCTTCTGAGATGGACACAGGCTCCCCAACTTGCTCTGACTGCCCGTTGAGAGCAACATTGCTCTGCATAATAAAGTATGGCATTTTTAACTTTTCTGTTGGGTGAGACAGGACTTGGGGGATCTCTGAAGCTAAAAGAAAAAAATGGGAGAGGCATCTCTGTAGATATAAAGTGGAGCCAAGCAAATGGTGGCAGGCTCGGATGTAAGGAGACAGAAGGTCAGTGAAAATTTCCTGCAGCAGCGTTGGCTGAGAGTAGGTAAGAATCAGGTGAGCCATGCTGGTGTCTGTACTGTGCTGAGCTATGCTCCACCTCTGCAGTGTTCCCCCAATTCCATCAGTAAAGGTCGATGCCCACAACAGACCAGCCTGTGGTCACTGAGCTTGGAGAGTTAAAGGCTGTGCCACACACATGTAACCTTCACCTGCACAATCACCACCACCACTGCCCATTCCCAGAGCCCAGCCAGGATGTAGCAGCAGCATTGAATCCAAGGAGGTGTTGAGTGTGGGGGTGGTGCAACAGGAGAGCGAGCTGGGAGCAGTGTTTGGGGCTCAGCTGATGGTGAAAAAGGAAATTGGATGCAAGGTGCACTAACTCAGAGCAAAAACAAGGCAAAGCTCTCTTCTCCAAACATACCAGACAAAGGTTGCATGCAGGGTGCTCACAATTTAAATCAAGCCCACAGATATGTTTTGTTTGTCCTACACAATCTTGCTCTGAATAGCACTTTAAGTAAATTTAAAGTCATGGCTTAAATTTTAAAGTAGGGATAATGCGCATAAAATAGCAGGCCTTACTTTAAAAACTAGAAGTTGTGACAATGCAGGCCTGCACTATTGAAGCTGGGCAGTTGCTGCCACCTTTTGTCCATATGGGGTTTACACTATCTAGTTTGCCACAGTCCCCACCACTCCCTATTGTCCCCATGTTACCCTGTCCCACTTGACTCATTCACATTGCCTACCTGTCTCCTGTAGGCCTTTGAGTTTGCAACATCTGGCCAGAGGAAAGGACAGAAACACGTGTGGAACACCTAGCCACACAGCAAACATTAATAATCTATGAGTTCAGAGGAGGGCAGAAAATTATTATCACATTTTAAGCTGATGAAAGTGTCTCAAATAGAATAAATCTCATAACCTTGGTAACATAGGTAATAAGTGAGAGCCAGGATTCAAACCCAGGTTGATCTGATCCAAATCCTATACTCTCTCTGAACTTCTCTTCTACACACTTGCTAACTCCTCTTCTGGATTTCCTCTGGTTCTGAACTTGAATCTGACCCAGAAGGTCTAATCCATTTGCATATTAATTGAATGTGACCTAAGAGAAGGGTCACTGGTTCCAGTGTACAGTCTAAAGTCATATTTTTTTAAAATCCTAGATAAACAAATGTGTCATTTGCTGGTTCTTTTTGGCTAAGGGAAAGAGAGGCAGAAATAATTAAGTTACCTGGGTGTTTGGACTTCCATGTTCAGACTATTAATTGCTAAAGACAGGAAATTGATAATCGAGGGGCAGCAGCTATGTCTTAGTACATCAAAAACCCCTGTTTGTTGCAGACATGACAAGGGAAGTTATAACTAAAGAGGAGGGTATGTATAATTAAATGTCAAAACATATTTTGAAAAATGGTTTTTAACTCATCAAATCTCCAGGCAGGATGAAAAAGAGAAACTCTCTAATAAAACCGGTTCCACCTCAAACGAGGTCTCTAAGTCATTGCTAAGCAGCAGAGGCCTGAGGAGGGAGACGGCCAGTCTGTTTGCAGCAAATGTTATTCCTTCCAGTCAGATAATAACAGCTAAATGCAAGGAGGCCTTACCATGTACCAGGCATTTAAACTCATTATCTCCTTCAATCTTCACAGTCACCCTTCCAAACGTGATGTTCTCCCATTTCCCAGAAATGTCCCATTTCTCAGAGACATTTAGTAGCCCACCATTTCCACACCTTTTCCTCAATTCTCTGCCTTAGTCAACAGCCAGCTAGTTCCCGCCAAGATCCTGTAAGTCATGCAGGATCTAGAAAGGATGTAGAAAGAGCAAAAACTGTGGAGACTTTGATGGACCTGGACATTGGGTGTTCCTCTGAAAGTTAAATAAAATACTATAGGTGAGGGCTCGGCACACAGTAGGCACTCAAAAAAATGGGAATTGAATTCTCATTATGGATTAAAACTAGCTAGACCCCCAGATTTTTCCTAAAAGTGAACGAGGAACTTTTCATTTCTTCTAATGGAATTGGCAGCTTCCTCCACTCTAAGGGGCTTCAGCCTTTGGCCAGCAGGAGAGAAGGTGTTGTGGTGGTTGTGGGCTGAGCCTGAGCGACGGAATATGCAGAGCTTGGCGTCAGCGGGGTCAGGTTATTCTACCTCTCAAGACCTGTTGCCCAAACTAAATTGGAGCTAATAACTACTCCATGGGGTTGCAGTGAAAATCAAGATAAGACTCTTAGGTAAGAAATTGAGGCATCTTTTGGGGCCTAATGAAAGTTCTTTTCTGAAAACCATGTTTCACCCCTTTCAGAGGAATGGATAGCAGTGGCTCTCAACCTTTTGCAAACCCTGGAAAAGTTTCAGACTCCCTACCACCATGACCACACACACACAATGCACAACTTCAAGGGGTCACAGACCCCTCCAAAACTCATGCATGACTCTCTAAGGAGGTCAGGAACTGTGACAACTGTGATTTGGCTCTATTTCCCTCTCCCTCCTCATCTCTAAGCCTACAAACCCCTTCCCCAGCTGTGGGAGGTGAGGATGGGATAGGTCCCTCCGTGGCTGCTGATGTCAGTTTGGGGGACCTGCTGGGATGCAGCATGAAGGAAGACAGGGCATACACAAGGTACGCACCAAGCTAGCTGCCAGGAAGGGGAAGGTCAAAGAGGCAATGAGTCCTGAGAGATGGAACTCACCCTTACAAAGCCTTCCTCCTTCCATCCTCTCCTTTGGGGGTATCAGGCCAAAGAAGAGTGGGCCTAGGAATGGGTGGAAGCCAAGGAAAGACTTGCCCACTGGGCCTCAAGAAGGTATAACTGAAACAAATGTATGGAAAATGAAAGGAGTTATAGTTCCATCAAACATAAGAAAAAATTAAACCATGAGCCGCTCCAAGATGGATATTGTGCCTTAGTCTTGTCTTTATCACCAATATATGACACATAGGTGCACAAGTCAATGAGTGGTTGGATGGATGGATGGATGGATGGATGGATGGATGGATGGATGACTTCAAACTATATTTAAAAGTGTGAGGATGTAGACCAGATTAAAATATCAGAGAAAAGTTGAAGAAGACAGCCTTTAAATCAAATTGAGTTTCCAAAAGCTGTTCTAAAAGTCAGCTCTATCAAAATCACCTGGGGCATTGAAATAAATACATATTGCTGGGCCCCACCCCAGAACCACTGATTCAGAATCTGTTGGGTATGTGTGTATGTGCATGCATCTTTCCCAGGTAGGAGTAGAGTGTCATCGTAAAGGATTTATCTTAGCAGCATAATGAACCTGGGTTCAAGTCTTGCCACTTAACAGCTGTGCAATATCAGGAAAGTTGTCACATAACTAAGCCATAGTTACCTCATCTACAAAATGGAGATAAAATACAGTTAACTGCAGGTACTAAGGGTTAAATGAGGTCCTGCATGTAAACCACCTAGCCTAGTGCTTAGCACAAACAAAGCAGGTATTGCTGGTGGAGGCAGGGTTAATAGCAGGGTATTATTAAGATATTCACAGTAGCCACAAGAAGGCAGCAAGGCAGGTACTCATCGTTCCTGTTTTGAAGATGAGAAAATGTGTGCTCGCTGTGGACTTAGGGCTCAGTGGAAGAACCAGGATGTGAACCCAAACAGGCTGGCTCGAGATCCTACTCTCTGGCCAATGCTCTTTGACCTCCCAGTAGGAACAGCTTGTTCATGTCTGAAGTGGAACTAGGACCCACAACACACCCCAAGGCACCACTCTGATTGGCCTGGGTGAAACGTACACTGGAGGGTGTGAGTTAGGCCAGGCTTGGAGGGAGAGGAGGCTGCTCTTCATGAAAGAGCCCCTTCCCCCCTCATGGGCCTTGGAGAGGACTTGGTCTCTCATGTTAAGTGGCGTGCTGACACCACTTGGCATAGGCAGATAGCTTTATAAGATGAAGTGTCAAATGCAATAAAATGCTTGAAGGCTTTAAAAAAAAAAAACATTAAAAACATTTACCATGATGTTATTGACAAACTGGTTAATAAGCTGCCTGAACTAGAGTAATAGTGCTGAGATCAACAGCTTTTGCTCCTGTTTTGCCTTCCCTTCCTCCTTATTTTTGCTCCCAAAGTATTTGGCTTGTGCCTCTTATGTGATGGTTATTGCTCAGCCTTGCATTGGGATTGCACCTATTCCCCCTTCCAGATTTGCAGGCTTCTTCAAGGGCGGGAGCTAGTTCTTTTCCATCTCTGTATCCCCAATACTTAGCAGATGTATAGTACTAAATGATTAATATAATGACTAATTTCTTTTAAAATTATTTTTTCAATGTCTCCACAAACATTTTTGTCCCTTCCATTTTATCCATTCTCTATTTACTTCCTCCTTTCTACCCTCTCCCCAAACTACCCCTAACAAAATAGCCAAGAGTAAAAACCCATGAAATGAACAACCCCAGCAACTAAGAGAGCCTGGCTGAATTTTTCTGGGTTATTGAGTGATTTCCCCATCTACATCCCCTGACAGGAACTGGAAGTCAGAGGACATATGTATTAGCAAGGGTTTTCTTCTGTTAAACAGAAGACTTGAGCCTTTCCCTTCGGTCATGAAACATTAATAATCATTTTCAAACATATCTTTAAATTCAAAGACAGTGCTAACCTGGCAGTAGTTTGGCTCACTGTGATGGTGAACACCTCTGTGTCTCTCTGCAACCTATGTTCTCACATGTTTAAGGGGGACACAAAGAATGCCTCCCTCCCAAGGTTGTCATAAGGATTGAACGAGGTCAAGCTATTACTGAATAGAGCCATTTGCCTTTCTAAGGGGAGTAGTTGTAGCTTTCTCAGACTTCTCAAGTTCATAATGCTGCCTCCTGGGTGATGCGTTGTGGAAAATGCAACATTTAATTCACAGAACATGCATTAAGTGAGCAAAGCTCTCTACTAGGCACTGTAGGTAAGAGAGATGGACAACAACATTGTCCCAGCCCTCTCGCTGTTCACTATGTATTAAAGGAGAAAAGCACAAACATATACAACTCTAATAGAAAGCACAGAGTGAGTGCGGCTTGGAAGTAAAATTGAGGGGTTGTCCAACAAAGATCCATAATGCAATGTTAGATTGTATTATTATTCATAAATATTCACTCTTCCTGCCTGGAAGAGGATTATAATTCCCTGGCCCACTGATGGCCAACTTGGCCCTGTGACTTATTTGGCCAATGCATTATTAGTGGAAGTGATTGCTCCACTTCCAAGTAGAAGCTTTGAGATCCAGTATGTTAGTCACCATGTCCTCTTTTCCCTTCTGCCCTGTTAAGTGACATGAAACTAGGCTGCAATGACCTGCAGTGGATTTGCAGATTAACTGAGAAAAACTAAACCCTAGTCATTGAGATATGAGGGTCATCTGTTACAGCAGCATAATCCAGCCTATTCTGACATACACAGAACAAAAGGCAAAGGAATTCCAATGTAGAGGAAACAGCTGAATCAAAGGCTTAGCGACCCACAGAATAAAGTTTTCCACACTGAGTATGTAGTCTGGAAATGTAGTAGGTAAACAAATTGTTTATGATTAAGAATGCATACTCAAGGAATTTTGACCTCATTCCTTAATCGGTGAGGAGACATAAAAATTTTGAGCTGGGATCAAGTGGGATTTATCCCTGGAATGCAAGGTCAGTTCAACAGAAGAAAATCAATTAATGTAAGACACCACATTAACAAAATGAAGGGGGGGAAATATGATCATCTCAATCGATGCAAAAAAGGCATTTGACAAAAGCCAGCCCCCTTTCTGGATAAAAACACTTTGAATACTAGGAATAGAAGGAAACTTCTTCAACCTGATAAAGAACATACATGAAAATCCCACAGCTACCATCCTGCTTAATGGTGAAAGACTGAGAGCTTTCCCTATAAAATCAGGGAGAGGACTAGGATGACCACTGTCACCACTGCTATTCAACATTGTAATGGACGTTCTAGCCAGAGCAATTAAGTCAGAAAAAGAAATAAAAAGCATCCAAACTTACCCTATTTGCAGATGATATGATCCTATATGCAGAAAATCCTGAAAAATTCACAACAAAGCTCCTAAAGCTAATAAATGAATTCAACAAAGTAGCAGGATACAAGATCAACATTCAAAAATCAATAGTGTTTCTAGACACAAGCAATGAAAAACTGGAACAAGAAATCAAGAAAAAAAATTCCATTCACAATAGCAACTAATAAATCAAATATCTATGAATAAATCTAACCAATGATATAAAGGACTTGTATACAGAAAACTACAAAATATTACTAAAAGAAATTAAAGAAGACCTAAATAAAGGGAAGGATATTCCACGTTCATGGATTAGAAGACTAAACATCACTAAGGTATCAATATTACCCAAAGCAATTTATAGATTCAATGCAATCCCAATAAAAATTCCAACAACCTTTTTTGCCTAAATATGAAAGCCAGTCATCAAATTTATATGGAAGGGTAAAGGGCTCAAAATAGCTAAAGCCATCTTGAAAACGGATGAAGTTGGTGGACTCATACTTGCCAATCTTAAAATCTATTACAAAGCCACAGTACTCAAAACAGCATGATACTGGCAAAAAAACAGACATAAAGACCAGTGGAATAGAATTCAGAGCTCAGAAATCAATCCTTGCATTTATGGCCAACTGACTTTTGACAAGGTGGCAAAGACTACTCAATTGGGAAAGGATAGTCTCTTTAACAAATGGTGCTGGGAAAACCGGAGCTCCACTTGCAAAAAAAGAAAGAGGATTCCCCTACTTCATATCATATACAAAAATCAACTCAAAATGGATCTAAGAGCTAGAATTATCAAACTCTTTGAAGAAAATGCAGGGAAGCATCTTCATGACCTTGTGTTAGGGAATGGTTTCTTAGACTTTACACCCAAAGCACAAGTAACAAAAGAAAAATCAGGTAAATGAGACTTCAGCAAAACCAAAAACTTTTGTTCCTCAAATGACTTTATCATGAAAGTAAAATGACAACCTATAAAATATGACAAAATATTTGGAAATCACATGTGCTGGTTTGTGTCTTTTGTGGACCCCAGAAAATTATGTTCTTAAGCTAACCCATTCCTGTGCATATGAACCTATTGTATGTGATACTTTTTGGTTAGATTCAGACAAGGGATCTTTTTATTAGATCACTTTTTATTATATCACTTCAGCTAAGGGCTTTTGATTAGATTGCAGGACCTAGAGTGAGTCCTAATCCTTTTACTAGAGACTTATATAAATGGAACAGAGAAAGAGAGCTGCCATTTTTACCCTGCCATGTGAGAGAGGACTCTAGGATCACCTACAGCCACAGAAAGACAAAGAAACCCCAAAAGGCTGAGAGAGAGGTCAGAGGCTAGAATCAGTGGAGCAACCTAAGCTGAAGCAATGATCCTCCCAAGAGGCTAGGCCTACGGAGAAGCTCGAAGCTGAAAGAGACAGGCCCAGAGGTGGGTGGGAGATGAGCGGGCTGCCATTGTGCCCTGCCATGTGCTTGATCACCCACAGCTGAGCTTTGGGAGAAAGCATCTTTAGATGATGCCGCTGTGCACCTGATCAACCTCAGCTGCAATTCGTTGAGACAGCATCTCTGATTATGCCTTGATTTAACATTTTCACAGCCTTGGAACTGTAAGATTTTACCTTAATAAATTCCTATTATAAAAGCCAACCCATTTCTGGTATATTGCATTGGCAGCCTTTAACAACCTAAAGTACCACAAATCTAATAAAGGATTAATATCCAGTATATATAAAGAAATCCTTCAACTTAACAACAACAAGACAAACAACCCAATTTAAAAAATGGGTGAAAGACTTGACAGACATCTCTCCACAGAAGTTATACAAATGGCCAGAAAGCACATGAAAAGTTGTTCAACATTATTAGCCATCAGGGAAATGAAAATCAAAACCAAAATGAGGTATCATTTCGCACCCAGTACAATGGCTGCTATTTTTTTTTTAATGGAAACTAATAAGTGTTAGAGAGGATGCAGAGAAATAGAAACACTCATTCATTGCTGGTGGCAATGTAAAATGTTGCAGCTACTGTGGAAGACAGTTTAGTGGCTCCTCAGAAATATAAGTATAGAATTACCATTGACCTGGCAATCCCACTACAGGGTATATATCCAAAAGAATTGAAAGCAGAGGCTTGAACAGATATTTGCACACTGATGTTTATAGTGGTATTATTCACAATTGCCAAAAGGTGGAAGCAACCCAAGTAGGCATCAACCGATGAATGTATAAATAAAATGTTTGTATATACAAACAATGGAATATTATTCATCCATAATTAGGAATTACGTCCTGATACATGCTACAACATGGATGAACCTTGAAGACATCATGTTGACTGAAATAAGCCAGACACAAAAGGACAAATATTGCATGATCTCACTAATTTGAAACAATTAGAATAAGCAAACACATAAAGTCAGACTCTAGAACATAGGTTACCAGGGGATGGGGTGGGGAGAGAGAATGGGAAATTAAAGCTTAAAATGTACAGGGTTCCTATTTGGAATGATGGAAATGTTTTGGTAATAGATGGTGGTGATGGTAGCACAACATTGTGAATGCAATTAACAGCACTGAAATATATATCTGAATATGATTAAAAGGGGAAATGCTAGATAATATATATGGTAATAGAATACATTTTTTTTAAATCCATGGAACTACACTACACAAACAGTGAACCTTAAGTTAAACCATGGGTTTTAATTACTGGTACAATTATTGAAAATGTGCTATCATGAATTGTGACAAATTGTTCTGTAAACCCACAACTTCTCTAATAAAGGGGAAAATTATATATATATATATAAAAACTTTGAGCAGGAAAGTGAGAGGATCAGAAGTCCTCCCACTAAGCCATCTAAAGATATAACCAGATCACCTTGTAATTGATCCGCCAGCTGAAAGGGCTGAGAAGGCTGCAAACGATGGAGTGTGTAAACATTATTGGCCTTGAAATTATTGGCAGGGTAGCTCATATGAACCCACAGGAGCAGAGCTCAGCTTAAAACCTCAGCCCAAAGATATTTATGTGCATGCCCACAGCAGCCTAATTACTCTATACCAAGTACCATGTATCAAAATACCCTTCAAGATTATAACAGGTTTAATTAAATGCACAGTGAAATCCACTTAAGATGAGCTAATTGGGTAGAACCTGATTTTCCTTCCCACTGCGTCTGGCAGACATGAGGGCATCCCATGGAAAGGGCAGCAGGTAAAGGGATGTTGGAGGAAGAGGGGGCTCAGAAGCTAGTGCCTTAGGAGTCCCGGCAAGACTGGGGGTTCCCAAAGGCAGGAATGTGGAGCTTGGAGAGCCTGGGAACAAGTCCAATGACAGCATTCCTCTCCCTACCCTAGAGGGGCATTATTCCAAATCTGCTCCAACTCCCACCCTTCCCCAACTCAGTAAATGGCAACTCTAACCTTCCATTACTTGGGCCAAAAACCTTGAAATCATCCTTGACTCCTCTTTCTTTCCCTCACACCCACATCCACTCCATCAGCCAATCCTATCAGTCTGGTGTTGAAAATATGGAACATTTCTGAACATTTCTCACCATTCCATTGTTCCTGCCCTGATTTGAGCAGCCAACATATCTCACCTGGATGACTGAAATAGGCTCCAGCTGGCCTCCTATTCCTCCACCCGCCACAATCTATTCTCAACCCAGCAACCAGATTGATCCTAAGGTATAAGTCAGATCATGTCACTCGGCTCAACACCCTCCAGTGCTCCCAATCCATCCAAGCCAGAAGTCAACAAAGGTCCATACAAAGCTGTGTATTGTTTCCTCTATGCACAAAACAGATTCTAAAGTGGGGGTGAATATTCTGGGGGATGACCTGCTCCACCTTCCCTGAGTTGGTATAGAGAAACCACAGACTGAGGCAAGTATTAGGCTTCTGGAAAAATACTGCTCTGAACTGGACTGCTACCTGACACAGACATAGAAGAGATAACTTTTGCTCTCATCAAGTTTCCAGTCTAGTCGGCAAAAGAGAGCTATAAACTCAGATACTGTAGGGACGTGTGACCACTGCCGAGTTAGAGACAAGCATCAGGTTTTAAGGCAGTTCCAAGAAGGAACACTTAATTTGGTCTATGGGGACATCAGTCCTGGTGACCACCAGTTTTACTTCAAGTTGATCATTTCACCAGTAATATTTCTTATGAACTGGATAAAAAAAAATAACTGATAAGTTTGTTTTTTCATTGATTCATGAGTAAGGTGTAATAACCCCTCTGACATTTCAGGATCAGGCAAATGCTTAGATCAGTTCTGTTGCATTTCTAATCCATTAATTCTGACCCATCTACATTCTATGAACTAATTGCCTATGCTGCAATGGAGCAAAGATCAAAGTGTAATCCAAATAGTGAGGTCAGAGTGTTCTGGGCCCAAACAACATTTTCAAAATATCCTAATATTCCTGATACATTTCTATTATAACAGTACCATGTGACACATCCTACCAGAGAGTCGGGCAATTGTGTCAACCAGCTCCACAGTTCAGATGTTTCCTGGCTGGTTGGGAGAGGGAGATGTGCTGGCAGAAGCAAGATTTGATGAAGCCAGTTACCCAGGGGATGCTCACAGGAGAAGAAAGCCTTACGGGCGACTGTGACAGACACGGGTGACTTGCCTGGGATCTCGTCGCATAGTAAATAGTCACTAAGTAGTAACGGGTCAGAGCTGACAAAGAAGGGCTCCCTTTCCAGACTCCAGTTCTTCCCCACGGGTGACGGGGGAGGCATGGCCTATGTCAGCTTTATTCCATATACATGTAAAAGTAAAAGCAGTCCACAGTACCATGGCTTGTTGCCCCCTGACTGACAAGCACCTGTGGACTGGTGGAAGGGAGATGAAACAAAAGATCAGGATGCCCTTCGGTTCCCGCGAAGATATGTGAATGGCACACAAACCATCATCACAGCCCTTGGAAAATCAGAGGCATGATCAAAGTGTTGGTTCTGTCATTTTTTCCATCCGGCAGTCTATTTTTTTATCTTCTACATAGTTTGTCATTAATTATAAATCTGTAGAGTTTAGTAGAGATACAGAAATGCACACACACACACCCAAAAGGGAAGGAATAAAAAACTTCTGACTCTGCAAACATGTCTTGTGTACCTACTATGTGTCAGACGTCTTGCTAAACACTTTAAAATGTTAAAACAGGGAACCATATGACTTTTCACGCAAATGAGGGAACTTTTGAATTAAAAAGCACTATTAATAATTAAGATTAAGTAGGCATAGAACAGGACTGTCCTGGGCAAGTCAAAAGATATGAACCTCTAGTTATAGCTCATTTAATCTGCTGCTCTCAATAACCCTAAATATAAGTATTTCTTCCTCCCATTTTGCCAATAAGAGCCTAAGGCTCAGAGAGTTTGAGGCACCTAAGTTCACACATTTTCACCAAGGTCTTCCTCTCTAAAAGTTATGCTGGCTCCATCTCATGTGGCCTAGGTTACCATAACAAAATGCAAAAGTGGCCTAAGTTTAAATATAAGATGTCAGAAGGAGAAAATACTTTTAGCAGGAAGACTCGGAAAACATCATGGAGGAAATGCCATTCTACATATCCCTGAGAGACAGTTAGGACTCGGGCTGCTGGAAGTAGAGGCTCTAGTTCCTGAGGAAGGGCAAAGTAGGAAAAAGGGAGAAGTCAGGCAGGTCCCGGGAGTGTGTGAGGCCCTACCAGGTAAAGCAAGTTGCTGCTGTGCAGGATGGCAGAAAGACAGGAGCCAAATCTTGGTAGCTTAGGTGATCTTGACTTTTTCCCTCCATTCTTGAAGATAGAGAAACAGGACCACCTTCATAATTTGCAGAGCCCCATGCAAAATGAAAATGTGAGGCTCTTTGTTAAAAAATTAATAAGGATTTCAAGATGGCAACACTGCGCATTAAATAAGCATGGGGCTCTTCTAGGCATGGAGTCCTGTGCAACTGAACAGATGTGTTTTGCCCAAGTTCTCAGCTCATTTGAGTTGAGTACAAACCACCTGCCACACAGCGTTGGGTCCCGGTAGCAGCATGTGCTGGAGTTGAGCATCTGTCCTCTGGTTTAAGAAGGTCTATAATTCCAGGGAGAACCGTGGTCGCCAGTTTGGAAATATCTCCTCCTAAGGCCCCATACTTCCTCCCCTCCTTTGGCAAATGCAGAGGATCTTCCCAGCACTACCTTTCCTCCTTGTCTCCTGTCACTCATGCTCTCCCAGTGTGAGAAGGATGGGTCTTTGGGATGCAGTTTTCACACTGGGGTCTGAAACTTTCAAAAGAGTCTTTTCATCCATGCCTTTCTGCTCTCGCCTTCCCTCCCTTTTCTTACAAAAAGACAGTCAGCTGCCTGTATATAATAGAAAGTAAGAGGCCGGGACAGGAGGGAGGAGAGGTCCTAAGCATCAGTCATGGAAGAGTCAGGGTGGGGGGGGGGCTACTTGGCTTCTGATCCCAAAGCTGTGCTGGAGCCTCGGGGGACTCTGGGACCTGGCAACAAGCCAGAAGAGGACCAGTCTATGTCATACTACCCAGCAACAGAGATTCAGATTGCTGCAGGGCCCAGATGCAGTGCCTGGCATTCAAGGCCTTCTGAGATCCAGCCCCTGCCACCTTGCTTCTCCCCTACCACCTTGTTCCTATCATGGATCTCAGGCTCCAGCCAAACCTTTATTCCGTTGTATTATCTATACTTTGGACTTGGTGCCATTGCTCCTGCTGTTTCCTCTTCTGGAAGTGCTCCCCTTGCACTGAGGGCCAAGTCCTGCTTGTCTTTCCAGCCCTGATTCAGACATTTCCACCTGAGTCTTACCTGAGCTCTCGGTGGAAGTGATCACCTGCACTGATGACCTGATTTACACATTTCCCCCTTATGATTTCCTGAGCTCTTAGTTGAAGTGATCACTCTCTTCTTCTGAACTCTTTAACACTTTACCTAGAAACTCCCTTCCTTTACAGTGTCATGGGTCCATATCTTTAACAGTTGGAACCCTGTTGCAACTAAAAACCCCAACTCACACAATTGTAGGTAGAAAGGAAATGTATCAGTCCCATGGCTTAAGTTAGGGCCATTGCTTGGCTCTCCTTCCTCTGCACTGGCTTCACTCTCAGGCTGCTCCCTTCATAGTAGCCAGTTGGCTGCAGACACTCCAAGTTCACATCCTTACATCTAACTCCAGTAGAGACAAGGATCCCCTGCAGTGCCCTCGCTCCTAAGACCTGGATTCATATTTTCTCTCTGGCAAGCATGGGTTCAGGTCCTCACCCCTGAATCAATTTCTGGAGATGAGCTGCTCTGTTCCTGTGGCTGGGGATTGAACCCCATCCAAATAGCATTGCCTGTGAGTAGAGAAGGATCGTTTCAATGAAGGATGGAGTCCTGTGGTCCAGCAGAAAGGATGGATGCTGGTCAACAAGTAACCTATCTCTTTTTCTAGGTTATAAGCATCCAGAGATGCCTCTCATATTTTATTCACTCTTATCATTCAACAAACATTTAAGGAGCCCCTCCCTGTGTTCCAGGCACTTTGGTAAGCACTTGGGATTTAAAAATATTAGACATGGCCCCTGAATGAATTCTGAGAACTGAAACTCAATTGTTCAATAAATAACTATTTGTTGAGTACCTACTATGCAGCCAGATAGTGTGCTAGGCATTGGAAATATAGCAGTTAACATAACACACATCATAGACATTATAATCTACACTCCAAAACAAAAAATAGCAAATAAGCACACAGACAATTATGCTACAGTGAACTAAGTCTTATGATCCAGCAACTTGTAGGGCAATTTGTAGCGCAGAGAAAGTCACCTGACCAGCCTGTTGCCATGGGGGGGTGGAAGGAGGGAGCAGGAACCAGAAAAATTTCCTGGAGCAGGTGGTACCTGCGCTGAATCACACAGGATTTGAGTCATTCCCAGAGAGTCTTATCCAGTGTCTGGCATGGAATAGGTTTTCAATAAATGATTGAAGAATTAATGTATTAAAATAAAAAATGCCCAAGTCTTTCCAACGTCAGGGAGGACAACTGAATTAATTAATCCCTAATTACAATTATCCACCCCAATGGAGGGAAGAGCTGTTGCTTGAAAAATCTGCAAATCACTCATTTGTGGTTTGAAAATGCATCGTGATCCTCGTGCATTCTAATGCTTTGCCTAAGCTAATATTGAAAGGAGTTTGTGTTTCTGATCCTCACTGGAGTTGGTAAGAAGCATCCCAGAAGTTAACTTCATTGAAAGGACAAGAGAGTCAATGTTGGATGGAAAGTGACATGAGTAATAGAGGATAGATAGATCATGTGGTCTGTTAAAATAAGGTGTCCACAGTTTTTCCCAGACTGCTAACGGCCTAAATAGTGGCATTGTAAGGAGTTGTGAGATGCCCTGAAGGGCTGGACTGGGTGGAAATCCTGATGTCACCTGCCTGACAGAGGAAGTAACTTGGATAGGTTTGTGAGAGACAGGTTTACTGCCTCTTCTTCCATGGTGAGCCACGTTGCTGTTGATTATCACAATAATAATTCCCAGATTTACAGAGTGCCTTTCTTCCAGTGAGTTCTGATTGCTTTTCCATAGTATCTCACTTATCCTCACGACAACTCCCAGGACTGGTCTTACAAATGGAAAAGAAAAGAATTATACAAAGAAGGTTAGAAGTTTTACCTAACTAATGCATCACATTGAGTCAGAAAAGAAAAGTGCACTTTTGGTGTCCCAAAGCCAAGTATAAAATTCCTTTCCAGTCTCCTCTATGCCTATTCCCTTCTCACTTCCTACTTTTTACTCTATTTTGTTCTTTAGCCCCAGAATTATGTCTGTGCTTTCCAGACTCTGTATTTCCCCTTGAATACATTACCCTTTCTTCAACTCAGCTTGTTGAAGCCCTATTTCTATTTCAAGATCTAATCTGAGAGACACCTCCTCTATTAAGCTTCACCCCAGCCATGAACTTGGGAATCTCACCTGCCTCCAAGTTGGAAGTGACCAGATCTTGCCTGAGACCTAAAGACTTCTGTTCACATCTAAGTCTTACCCTCACAACTAGTTTCTCAGACACAAGATCTTGTCTTATTCTCTTCTGTATCTTTTCTTAAGCAATGCCTTGGGATTCAACAGAGCTCAAACATGGCCTTTGGACAAGAAAGACATAACAAAATTCTAAATATGGTACCTGCAGTTTGGAGTTCTTTTATGAATCCCATGAAGAAAAGATGATGTTCTTGAACTAATCCATTCCTGTGGGTGTGGGGCCCTTTTGACTGGACTACATCAGTGAGACATGACGTGGGTTGGGTCTCTGCCCTCCTGCTACAGCTTTATATAAATGAAGACACAGAGAGAGAGACACAGAGAAAGGAAGCTGCCATTTTTTATCCTGCCATATGAGAGAAGACTTGAGGCCCACTAGCAGGCAAAGTTTAATCATGAAGTCTCCAAGATGCTGAGCCCATGGAGCAGCTCAGGACTGGAGAGACAAGCCATATGCCTGACAGCCCACAGCTGAACTCTGGAAGAAAGCAGAGCAGCCAAGACTGAGAGAGACAAGCCCTGTTGCCCACAGCTGAGCTCTTGGAGAAGGTAGATTCTAGAGGGGAAGGCAGAGATTGGCCACCATCTTCACCAAATGGCAGGACCCCACGATCACCAGTAGCTGACTTGGGTGAGAAAGCATCTCTGATGGTGCTTTGATCTGGACATTTCATGGCCTCAGAACTATAAGCTTTTACCCTAAATAAAACCCCCTTTGTAAAAGCCAACCCATTTCTAGTACTTTACATTGGCAGCCCTGTGATAAACTACGACAGTTCCAGTGAACTCTGTGGCCTTCCCAATCTTCCTTACCCTAAATGCCACTTCCTTTAAGAAGCAGTCCCTGATCATTGCTGTTATAAATGACTTGTCATTCCAATACACCTTGTCTCTCTACTTTAGCATTTTTCATTCTGCCTACCTGGTCAACAGTTTATGGGTCTGTCATCCCTTTTGGATTATGACTTTATACCTCCATTGTTCACAGCATACTGACTAGCTCACTGTCAGTACTCAGTAAAGTATTGAGTAAATGGATGAACGGATGAATGAATTTGTTTTCACTATTAAGAAAGATCCAAAAGTCTTCAGAAAATAAATCCAACTTAAAATGTTTTTCCCAAAATAATGTTTTTTTGTTGCCACCCATTAAAGTATGTATATATGCTTACAGACTGCATTTAGCAAAGTTCCCCACACTTACATGTGCCATATCACCCATCTGTTTGTAGGTCAGAGATATGAAAACCCCTATAGTCCGAAATATACTCTCAAAAAAAAAAAAAAAAGTCTCTGGGATTTTCAACCACCTGCCTTGAAGTCCAGGTCTCAGGGCATTTATGAATCCACTACAGTTAGTATCCACTGTGCTTTGGGGAAGGGAACAGTTTGTCAAACACCTCCCAAGTGTCAGGCCCCTGTGCAGGCATTTTCATTTATGTTATCTGATGTAATCATCACAGTAACCATGTGGAGTAGTTATTACCAGGCAGGAAATAGAAAACAAAGAGTTCACACGGCAGTTAAATGGCAGAACCAGCATTTAAATCCAGGTCTGGCTGTCTTCAAAATCCATGTCCTTTCCCTTGTATCACTTTTATTCTGGAAGTCTGCAAACCCCATTTTTGTGTAATATCACCTTCTCTGACAGCACTAGACAGATGAGACTGTTATATGTACATTCGCACAGCTGTAGGTGCCCTTACCTGTGATACATCAAAAGGCAGAGGCCCATCCCTGGATCCCAGGCAGCCATTTCTCACTTATAATTGAGAATTACTTTTCAGGTTTTTCCCCACAACAGTAAAACTACTCTGTATTTATTTCATTGTTATTATCATTTTCATCATCCTAACGATTATTCAGTATATACTAAGTGTCTCTGATGAAACATGCAGGAGATGAAAAATCCTTGGGTGAGTTGGCGCACTTCAAATTGTTAGTGTATTATTCATTAGAGTATTAATATTGCATGGGCTGTATTTTTATATGCAATTTAAAGAACAGGTAGCTTAAAATGGGAGCGAGACAATATTATCGGATCAATCAGAAGCTTGAGCTTTCACTCAGAGCTTTTAAATGATCATTCTGATCTGCTGGGTGAGAGAATGTGTTGTCAGAAATGTGATGCATTGGCACTGGGAATATTTTGAGCAAAGGAAAACGTATCTCGGTCCTGGAGAGAGTGGGGCTATTAAAATAAGTGCTTTTTTGCATTATGCAAATGTAGGGAAATTGGGTCAGCCAGTGGTCTGTCTTAGCACAAGGCTGTCTCAGGCATGGGTGCCCCAAGGAAAGAGGATGGGTATGTAAGTTGCCCTGAGAGCTTGTACCTTGGCACTCCCAAGACTCTTGCAGAGAGCTCAAAACACTCATGTGCATTTTCATGTAAACACACCCTCCCCCACATCTTCACCTAGACCTGAAACCAAGGATACTCATGGTTATTCAATTTTGGAGATTCATCACCCATATGCAGGCAGTACTCAGGGGAAGGTGCATATACTGAGCACTTAACAGGCTCTTTCTTGGGCACTATTTCACTTAAAGCCCATAAAAGCCTTCAAGGTGGAGAGCAGAGGAGAATAATTCCAGTTTTATAGATAAGGAAACTGAGGCCAATAGCATCTGAGATATTGATCTTTTAGACTCATTCTCAGTTCTTCCTCTTAAAATCTGCCTCAGCAAAGACCCTTCTATCAGACATCCCTCAGGGTAGCTTTATGTCAAGGCTCATAGGGGATCACAGGGGATTGTTAAATGTTTAAGAATGATTCTAGCCAAACCAAATCCTTCTATGGGCCGAATATGGCCAGTGGGCCAGCAGTGTGAAAGCCTGGACTAGAAGACCTCTGTGGTCTCTTTTAGAGTTAGATCTAGCATGTTCTATCTTGGTCACCACCTGTGCTCATCAAAGTTCAGCCTCCAGAGCATCCGGGTGCTACACAAAGGAGTTCCAGAAAACCCACACCCTCTCTTGTAGGTCACTCTAAAGCTAAATATTTGCTTCTGAAAGATCAATTTAGTCATGGAATTTCAAAAATGGAAAGAACCTTAAATGTCATTTAACCCAAACTTCCCATTTTATAGAAGAGAGAGAACTGAGCCCCAGAAAGGAGATAGGACTTACAAAGATCACATAGCTTACGGAGTCTATTTATTTGTGTGCACCCTCTAGACTCTGCTAGAGTTTTTCAGTCTGCCTGGGACCTGCTGAGGTGGTCAGGGACAGCCAGCTCCGTACTTGCCTTCTCCCCAAAGCCAGGTCCATTAAGCCCATGAAAGCAGGAACCAGCAGGGATGCAGGGGCAGTAGAAAACGGCTGCCCTCTGAGCCTCGTAAATGTTCCCAGAGAGCTAGAAGAGGGAGAGACTGCAACAACCATCTTGCCTAATTACTACCGGCCGAAAAATAATTTATCGTTTTATCTGACAGCAGGAAAACAGGTCTCTTAGGTACCCTGCTTCCCGAGGCCAGAGCCACACGGCTCTATTACACGCAGTGGGCTGATTGCTCAGGGGTCATCCATCTTCACATAATCCTCACCAGCCTTCATTAGTTTATTTGTTCATTCATTCATTGTTTCTTTCATTCACCCTTGAAAAGTTATTGAAATACCTCCTTTGGGCCATGCCCCTTGGTAAGCTGTAAAGATAAGACGATAAATGAGACAAAAGCCCACATGGACAGCCAAGGGACGCAATCACGTAGCTGAGCCTCTCCTCTCTGCCCAGGTCTGTATCCACTAATGTTTATTTAATCCCCCAGCAAGCGAGTGATCAAATCGCAGGTCTACCTGGTTGCCTGTCTCCTGCTTGTCCCATGTAATGCTGCAGACATACAAACAAATATTTACAAGACAGCAATATGGAATAGAGTTTGGGGTACAAGTTGGGGGGTGGGGGAGAGGGTGATCAAAAAGGGAACAATTTACCCTTTCCATCCTTCAATCCTCTCACTTCCCATCTTCTGTCTCCCCTCTCCCCTCACCGACATGGACTTTCCTAGTTGCTGCAGGGACATGGGGTCAAGAGTCCTTTTGTTACCTTTGAGGGCAGAGGGGATGCTGCTGAGTCTTGGATTTTTCCTAGAAAGGGTCAAGATAGAAACCTCCCAGAAAAGCCTTGTTTCATCTGCCCCTCAAGGCCTTGGGTAGGCTTGGCTCATTTCATGGGCATGCATGCCTGTAGGTTCTAGGAAATAGGATTCTCTTTCTTGATGCTGAAGAAAAAATGAAAGAAGGAAAAGACACACCCGAATGTACACACAAACACAGAGACAGGAAAGAATAGTTCAATCTGCTTCATCCTTTTTTCCCATCCTAATACAATTCAGTTAATATTTAGCTGGAAGAAGATTATGACTTTTGAGTTCTGAATCCTGCTTGTTAATTAACATTTTATCTTCAGTAAAATGGGAATGGTAATTCACCAACTCATGGGTTTAAATAAAATGAATCATGTAAAAGGCTTCACACAGTGTCTGACACAGAGTATTCAATAAATGATAGATGCTATTCTTATTTTTTACATTTTTTTTTACAAATCAATCTTATTGATACATACTAAGAAAGCATAAATCCATCCAAAGTGTATAATCAATGGCATCTGGCATAATCACATAGTTGTGCATTCATCACTTCAATCATTATTAGAGCATTTTCATTATTTCCAGTAATACATATTTTTATTTTTTTTATTATTATTTCTTGCCAGATGTGGTATGAGGCATTGATGATAAAGAGATGAATGACAAAGACTCCCTGCCTTTAAAAAACCAAATCCCTAAAAAAAAGAGAGAGAGAAGAAAGAAATTCTTTCTAAGTGGGACCAGGGGTTTCATGAAGGAAATGAGTATGAAATTTGAATTATTAGCAGGACTGAGAAAAGTGGGAAAGAAAGAAAAGGTTAAGATTAATGTGTATATGGTAGGTGGGGATGGTAGAAAATGAGACTGGAAATAGAAGGTGAACATTTGGAAGCCAGAGCAGAAAAACCCATAAAGGAAGGAAATTTTTCAGTTCCATGCACTCATTGAAATTGGCCTAAGAAGTCATTGAGGATGGCTCCTTGCTGAATGCTAGTGACAAAGATTATGAATCAGACATGGTCCCTGACTACAGAGCCTGGGTCTTAGGTGCACCAGAACTTAAGCGAGGCAGTGGACAATCTCTTCCAGCAATTTGTTTTTCTCAGTCCACAGCATAGACCATAGCTGAATTTGGACTACAGTCTGGCAGCTTGCTTCCACCTTCAGAAGGGACCAAAAATGGCAAATTTAAGCCAAGGTTGTTGGGAGTTTCTCTTCTTTTCCAAGTCCTACCCTCTCTGGAGTCCCCTTAGATCCCCCCTCAGACAAGCGAAGTATTTGGAGTAGATGATCCTGCAAGTCCCTTCAAGTTCTGCTCTTATGGGAATTCTCACTCTCTGGATGCATTTCACAAGAGGAGCAGGAGAATAACCACTTGTAAGATGAATCAATGGTTCATTTAATTTATTCAGCAAATATGTATTGGGTGCCAAGCACTGTTCTAGAAGTGGGGTGATGGTAGTGAACACATCAGGCAAGTCCCTGCTCTTATGACTCTCACATCTTACTGTGAGCAACAGACAATACACAAATAAAAACAAGCTTTACATTACAAAGGCAGATAGTGACCGCTATGAAGAAAAACAAAGTAGGTCAAGGGGAGATGATGAGGGAGGTGTATTAGATGGGGTGGCAGGAAAGGCCTGACTGAAAGGCAATATTTAAGAAGAGGAAGGAGAAAGGAAGGGAGGGAGAAAGGAGGGAAGGAGTCAAGGAGACCACTTTATGTTTTGAGTGAAGACAAGCCTGTATTCCACAGTCTGTTCATCCATGGCCAAGAGAAGCAGGTGACCAGCTCTTTAGCAGCAATCTCCAGAACTTCTCTGTGTTAGTCCAACACAATGCAGAAGGAATCATTTGTTTTCGTTAATGAGGTATCAGATCACAATGTTCTGCAGCTCCCAAAGAGTGATCCCTCCCTGATGCATGGTACTTTATAGTTTATAAAGCTATTCCACTTGTATCCTTTCATTTGTCCCTCACAAGAGTGCATCAATTTAAGTCAGCTTCACCTTTATGGCTAAAAGTACCTCAGAAGTTATTTAGTCTGTCCTAATTAGCACTATCCTCTGCTGTTACATATTATGAAGAAAAACACCCATAAAGGAAAAGAGGCTTGTCCAAATACCCTCAAGTGAATGGTAAGCAGTAGAACCCAGGCCTCCAGTCCCTCAATCCAATGCTGTTTTCCTCACCACCACTCAACCTCTTAGTCAACATCCAAAAAGAATGGGGAGAGAGGGTGGGAAATATTTGGCTTTCTCTTTCATAGGCCATCAAAGAGAGCCCAGAGAGATAAAGTAACCTGGCTAAGGTTACATAGCTAGGTCCATGTCTTTCAGTTCTTTGTCTTACCACTTCACCCTCTCTCTCATAGTTGTAATATAGTGGAAAGAATCTCAGCTATGAAGTCAGATTACCTGGGTTTGAAACATAGCTCTGCCCACTTACAAGCTACTCTATATCATTAAGCCTTGACTTCATAATCTGTAAAATGGGATCACAATGGAACATCCCAGCACCTGTTAGAATAAGTGAGGCTTTGCTGCAATAACAAATATCCCCCAAACCTCAGGTGCTCATCACACTATTTGTTAGTCTTTTATATTAAGTCTGATGTGGGTAGGGTTTCCTTTATCTTGTATCTACCCATCTGGAACATATGACCTGTGGCAGGGAATAAAAAAATTGGAGGATTATACGGGGTCTTTTATACCCAAGCCTGGAAGACATATAAGTTTGGCCCATATCCTATTAGCTGGAACTTAGTCACATGGACCCAAAACTGCAAAGTTGGTTGGGAAATGTCTTCCCATGTACCCAAGAGGAGGCAATGGTATTGTGAACACGTAGCATTTCCTTTTTACCATACTACTTCACATAGCAAATGTGCAGATAAGGGCAGATTGTCAAAGTGTCTGCAGAAGGTATCAAAATTGGCAGCCACTCAATGAAATGGCAGCTGTTATCATCATGTCATCAGCACCACCTGATTCAGTTCTGGGCCTGACCAGGCCTAGGTCAGCAGCCAGCACAGAGAGCTCTCTCCCCTATCTGGGTCCCAATTTCATCCTCAGAAAAGTGAGGAGGATTGGAGGAAAAAAGCTCTCTGGCACCTTTCAGCTCACTGAAAATCTTGTTGCTTGAGTGGTCCTCCTTAACACTAGCTCTAAAATTCAGACAAAACAAGCCCCCTTTCCAGTAAGGATTCTAAGTCTCTTCCTAAGCTGAGAGGAGCATTCCTGCTAGATTGGGGTTGAGTTCCCTTGAAATGCCTGCAGAAGACCTAACAGGACATTCACAGTCCTTCACCCAGTCCTCCCACCTTGTATCTTTTCAAGTTGGACACCTCTGGGAACCCTGCTGTGCAGGCCTTTGCACAAGGGTGGACTCTGCTGGTCTGCCGAAGAAGGAAGCTTGTGAGCACATTAAGAAAAAGGTTGGGGCATTTTTTATTGGTTCTGCTTTTGGAGTGGAGAGGGTTGAGCCTGATAAAGCCCTTCTCCTACTCTTCTCTTTTACTCGATTCACATATTGGTCTTCTGTGTATAACGATGCTTATAGAGAAACTTCTGCTTCTAAGAAAAATGGAAATGCCTAGAAAACGAGAGAGCCTACAACTCCAAGCAAGAGAGTCCCATCCATCGGCTGTATGGGATCAAAGGCCCTCTCAGTTAGAGGTGGAGAGGGCATCACCATCCCAGAATCCTCAGGATTGGGGAATGAACTATGGACTAGAGCGGACTTACTGGTATTCTACTATAGACATGTTGTGATTCTAGCAATGGAAGAAATTACAACATCAATGTGGAGCCAATGGCCACTGGAGGCTCTGGGAGCAGGAGGAGGGAAAAACAGTTGTAATACGGGGACTTTTTCAGGACTTGGGAATCGTCCCGAATGACATTGCAACAACAGATAGAGGCCATTTTATATCGTCCCATAACACGCAGAACTGTGTGGGAGAGAGTGTGGACTACAAGGTGAACTATGGTCCATGCTCAGTGGCAACTGCGTTTATCAATTGCAATGAATGTGCCACACTAATGAAGGATGTTGTTTATGTGGGAGGGTGCAGGAGGTGTGGGGAGAGGGGTATATGGGAATCCCTATATTTTTTTGTGTAACATGTATATAATCTAAGTATAAAAGAAAGAAAGGAAAGAAAGAGAGAGAGAGAGAGAGAGAGAGAGAGAAGAAAAAAAGAAAGAAAGAAAAAGAAAAATGGAAATTTCAGCAGAAGACCCTGAGAGACTTGAAATTCTGTTTACTTCTTAGGATCCCCTTGTCTTCAGACCATGTCTGTCGGCTGTGGGGCTCAGTCTACCCTAATCCCCCTCACAGGAAATAACCCGAAACTCTGCTAGCAAATCATTAAACAAGGTAAGGCAATCCTATTTAATTATTTCGTATTTGTTTATATTTACATGGATCCTGCCTCTTAGACCTAAAAGTACTTTGTAAAGCTCCATTTTGTTCCTGAGACTCGGATCAAGGTTTCCTCTCTTACCTACAGCGATGACAGAGCATCTCAGGGCACTAACCCATCATGGTCACCCCATATGCAGGGGCCTCCCTTGCCCAGGCACTAGCTTTAGCAGCAAAGACCAGATCCAGCCCAGCCCCCATAGGCTGGATATGCAGTTTGAGAGTGCTCAGAGTTTACCCTATACCACTTTACCAGGAGCCTTTATTTCCAGTTACTGGTGCAATTTGTCAGGCAACTTGCCAAACACAATAGGAGCAGGTAACTAAGAATCATGACAGTAGTAGGCAACAATTTATATATTTAGGTCCTACTAAGGGCCAAGCAGTGATCTAAAGTTCTTAACATGAGCTCACTCATTTAGCTTTCCCAAGAGCTCTAAGACAGAGGTACTTTTATTACTTTCCTTTTATGATGAGAAAACTAGCAGAGAGAGAGGCTCTGTAACTTGTCCAAGGTCACATAACTTGTAAATGACAGATTGAACCAAGCTAGTCTATTTCCAGAGCCCCCCACTCCTAATCTCAACACCATCCAGATACCATATATTTCACCTCCAGTAGTCTGATTTTTTTGGTCATGATTACTGATTTTTTTTTTTTTTTTCATGATTACTATGATGAAAAGTCAACTCTAGCCACATGGGGAAAGAAACTGAGATGGGCACAAAGGGAGGCTGAGGTGGAGACTGAAGGGTGGGAAGGACAGCAGGGCTGTAGGAATGGCCCCACCCAACCAGGACCCAAAGTTTGGCCAAGTCCCAGCATCATCCCTTCTCTTAATGCAGAAGGTATTCAAACAAGAAAGTTCTGAAAAGAAGTGTGGAGGACTGGCCATATTTCCTCTCTGGCCCATGTGCCAGAGGGCCTGTGGATAGCCAGAAAAAGCTGGATCTTTCATGGGCAAAGGCATCCAGGGAAACTGCAGAATCCTAAGATGAGCTTATTAATGCCGCCATTCAATAAATGTTAGATATTATTGTTAATAATATTATCATTTTTATGAACATAGAGCTTAGGCTGGATGATCTCAGAGGTCCCCACACAAAGGTGTTTAGCCAGTTATCGTTGACGCAGGAGCTGCTTTGAAAGGCAAGGCAGGCTCCTGAAGCAATACCTAGTGTAAGGATAAAGGTTCTATAACAGGCCCCTCTGTCCTTTACTACCTTGTCCCTTGTTTCCAGTTTACAAACCTCACTCCCTCCACTTACTGAAGTTCTCAGAGCAGAAACTGTGTCTGCCAACTTTCATCCTCCAAACCAAGTACAGAGTGAGGCATGCAGGAAGCATTAAATAATTCTTTATTGAATGAATTAATGAATCAATGAATCAACAGTATTGAAGAAGACTCAATGCCCAGATGAACTAAACATGTGAGGAGGGATTTCAATGACATCTATTTTCTCTGTCCTGGTAACATGCTAATGAGCTGGAGAGCTCTGACTAAATTACGATCTCCCAAAATGAGTTAATTAATAAACTGATTTTGGGATGATTAACAGGGGGACACAGTTAACATGATTTTAATGGGAAAGCATCAGTGAAGCACAAACTCATTAGCACAAAACTATTTCCTGCCCCAGCAGGCTTGTCATATACTACTTTTTATGGAGGAGGCTGGAGAAGCCACACAACAAGGATTGGGCTTATGAGCAGCCAGAGTCCCTAAGGGCAGCACACACGCCTGAAAGGGATCCTGCAAGGGGGACTGTGATAGCTCCCTTTATGAGTAAACTCTCTGGCAACTTCTCATTGGTTTCAATGAGTTTTCTGTTGCTAATAAGCATGTTTAATACCTTAAGTTCCATATTATTGGTCTTGAATATTAGGAATAAAATGTATGTATAAACTAGCTGTGGTTGGTTCCCAAACACTAAAAATAATCATTGTAGTGAGAAATACTATTATAATAAATCACATTCACAAAGCACTTTCCTTTCCTTGTGTATAAAAATGAAATTATAGTGTTACTTCAATTGTGAAGGGTTATCATTTGAATAAGTACTGATAATAAAGCTGCTCTTCTCTGAGTATCTGCTCTGTGCAGGCAAAAAGAATGTACAAAGTGAGAAGGGGCTGCCCATTCCTGACTAGGGCAATGAGATCACAGAGAGTCATAGAAGGTTCTGTGCCAGAAATTGGTTAAAACCAAAATTCTGTTCCACATAGGGCAGATGGTCCAGTTTTTATCATTTTGAAGTTTCCTTAGGACTGTGGAGGAAACTGGGCCTCAGATTTCTGAGTTGATTTGTAGTTGGTAGTGATTTTGCAATGGAGAGATGACCTGTGGGAGAGGTGTGTGGGGTGGGGGGAACTCAAGACCTCTTCAAAGATTGGAGGCTTTTCCTTCAAGAGGGTCTATGTTATATCTAGAAAGCTAAAACCAGAACAGAGCTTAGAGATGATCTAGAACAGATTCCCTAACTCATGTCTGTTTTAAAGATGAGAAAACGGCTGCCCAGACAAGTGGATTCCCAAGTTTCTGGCTGATCCAGGGGTTCATGGCTGAGGCTGATTCAGAACCCAGTTCCCTGGCATCCCACCTAGTCTCAGCTTTAAGATATCCTTTCAACAAAGGAGTAAGGGAAAGGGAAGGAAAAATAACTCTCATTTAGCACTGCTGTGTGCAAAGCACAGCTGGGTGCTTTTAATACGTCATTTTATTAAATCCTCTTAATCCTGAGTGGTAGATGCTCTCTTCTCCATTATGGACATAAGGAAACTCAAGCTTAGAGAAGTGGCTTGCCTAAACTGGTAGGTGGCAGAGAAGGAATTCAAATTTTGATCCACCGAATTTTAAAACCTATGTCCTTTCACAGTACCATGTGTCAACCAAAGCACCTCTTGGCTATGGAATAGAGTGGACTTACTGGTATTCTACTATAGACCTATTATGATTCTAGCAATGGGAGAAATTACAGCATTGATGTGGAGGCAGTGGCCACTGGAGGCTCTGAGGGCAGGGAGGGGGGAAAGCAGTTGTAATACAGGGTCTTTTTCGGGACTTGGGATTCGTCCTGGGTGACGTTGCAATGACAGATATAGACCATTTTATATCATCACATAACATTCAGAATTGTGTGGGAGAGAGTGTAGACTACAATGTGAACTATGGTCCATGCTTAATGGCAAAACCCCAGGACGCATTTATCAATTGCAATGAATGTACCATACTAATGAAGGATATTTATGTGGGAGGGTGTGGGAGGTGTGGGGAGTGGGGCATATGGGAATCCCTATATTTTTTGTGTAACATTTATGTAATCTGAGTATCTTCTAAAAAATAAAAATAAATAAAATAAAAATTACAAAAAAAAAAAAACACCTCTTGAGAATTCAAGCTTTCAGTCAAAGAAGAAATTTCTAGGTCCAGAGGAGGATGGAGGTACAGGCTCTTTTTCCTCTAAATGAAGGACTTGATACAGTCCTTCATTTATGGGCATCTGCTGCTTCCCCAGGCTCCATGGAGAAGAAAAGGAAAGTCCCTGGCCAGAGAAGGGAGCCAAGCATACCACTTTCCACCTTTCCAAGCAGGTGGTGCCTACTCCTGCAATAGAAATGTCCTGGAAGCCTGCACGTCCCTAGGAAACCTGGTCCTGCTTCATCTTGATAGGAAGGCCAGACTCAGATGCAACAGCAGGAGCTCAGACCTGTTGTATGTCTTGAGATTCAGGTTGTCCTGAAGAAGGGGCCATAAAATGCTGTGTATTGTTCAGGTGATCTGGGTGTGGTCTTATTTAAAGTTGTAGTCGGGGCTGAACTGCCCAGATACAAGTAAATCATCAATAATATTAACTTACAGAGTCAAAGCAGTATCTCACTCACATTTCAAAATGTATTTTGCCTAAACTCAAACAACCGGAAAATAATCTAGCTGCAACAGCCTCAATCTTACGTTGACAGGCTCTAACTAATTTAGGGAACAGTTTGGTGACCAAATAGAGAAAGCATCATTACAAAAACCTATTTGGGGAGAGGGGAGGCAGGTAGCAAATAAGAGTTGTCCAGGGATCTCTACCAAGATACGGTCTTGTGCCGAGTGTTGAAGGGGCACAGGGATAAATTGTCTAGGTCATTGTGCTCAAGGCTGCTGAGAAGAGACATGACATGGACACAAATACTGCTAATTCAAGGGAGAAAGTTAAAAGAATCCTAGAAGAGGCATAGATAACGTGTTACCAATATGTGTCGTAATCAGCCATGTATTATTCTTAAATTGAGTTGTGATGGTAGAAGTGGGGGGAGTATAGCTACCACTTGTTGAGTGCTTAACATGGACAAAACATCATGCTGAGAGTTTTACATGCGTCTCTTATTTTATGCTCACCCCAGCCTGATGAAGTAACTTTTCCTACTGGCCCTCCTTTACAGAGGAGGAAACTGAGGCTCAGAGTGGTTACGTAATTTGCCAGCATTTCCAGAGCCAAAATATGAACTCGGATATAGACTCCTGAGACCCCATATTTAACCATTATTTTAAACATTTGTATGACCAAGTGGACCTATATACTTTAAGATCTAGATGAGATTGGCTTAAAATCCCATTCAAGATCCTGTGGAAATCCCAACATTATCCCCAGAATTGTTGGAGGTTCCATTATCTCTAGTATTACCTTTAGTCTCTTAAGAAGTTGAACCTGGACTTTGAGTGGATTGTACAAAGCATGGGAGTATATAACACAATGAACCCTGTGGTAGAAGATGGACTGTGGTTAACAGAACAAATATGAGAACATTCTCTCATGAACTATTACAAGTGTATAGTACTAATACAGGGTATTAATAACCAGGTAGGTTGTGGGAAAATACACCAAATATAAGATATTAGCTATAGTTAGTAGTAGTATTTTGAGGATGCTCTTTCATAGTTTGTAACAAATGTTTCACAACAATGCAAGGTGATGGTGGTGGGGTAATGTATGGGAGTCCTGAATGATGATATGCATGTTTGCTTTGTAAGTACACAGCTTTTACTATACACTTATTGTTTATATATACTTATGTATGAATGACAAACTTCAATTTTTAAAAAGCAAAAAAAAAAAAATTGTACCTGGAGCCACCTTACACCCGAACTATTGCCTCGTGTGGAAATGCTTATCTCTGGGTTTCCTGCCAAGTAGCTAACCAATTTCCAGAATTGTCACTGGGCTCATAATTGTGTATGGCAAGTATAGGGAAATGCACCTGGCATAATAAATAATAAAACTCCCTTTCAGCTCTATATTATATTTCCATAATTCTGTGATTCAATTAAGTGATTGTATGACTCTTCACAGAGACAATGTTAACATTCCATCTTAGAAAAGGACACCTAAATGTGTAAACAGCCCAAGATGCTAGCAATTAGACTTTTCCTTCAGTGGTCATTAAGACTGAACTTGAACTTTTCCACCAAAGCCCTCCAACAGCTGAGACTAAATGTCGCCCCCTGGAGGCGACATCTCTATACAAAACTGCTGCAGACTTGGAATTTCTTTGAAGTTTCCTTTTTCTTTAACCTTAAGCTTTCGTATAACTTTTTATATCTACTGAATAAAGTATGTCTTTCTTTGTATTAACATAAAATAACAATTTAATTACTTACTAGGTAAATTATTTAACTATTATTCCAATTGTGTGTGTGCATGTGTGTGTGTGCCAGGAAGAATATCTAGAGTTTTACAAATGGTGTTTTATGTAATCCTCACAACAACCCTAAGGGAAAGGTATTATTATTCCTGTATTTCAGTTGATAGACTAAGATGTGCAGCGATTAAAATGCTCACTTGGGGCGGATGTGGCTCAAATGGTTGGATGTCCATCTCCCATATGGAGGGACCTGGGTTTGATCCCGGGGACCTCCTGGTAAAACCCAGGCCCTGCTGAGCCATGCAGCAAGATGGTGACGTAACAGGAGAGAGACACAAGGGAAAGCCAAGATGAGATGCGCCCAAAAACCAGGAACTGAGGTGGTGCAGGTAGCAGAACGCCTCTTTCCCACATCTGAGGTTCCCAGGATCAAATCCCAGGAAAGACAGGAGGAGAAGGATGAGAAGAGAGGGAAGGAAACAGACACAGAGAATTGCCCAGCGAATGGACACAAAACAGCAAATGGGGGTGGGGGGTGTTAAAATGGATAAAGTAAATAATTAAATCTTTAAAAAAAAGAAATGCTCACTCACTGTCACACAGCTAGTAAGGGGAGAAGAAGGATCCTAAGTCCTGGCTGTGGGACCCCCAAGTCCGTGCTCCTGAACAGGGTGGCCCTCTGTTGACTTTCTGTGGTTTGCTTATCATCAACCTATTTATACGCCCTTATTGGAAGAAATGTCTACATACAATTTAATAAAGTCACACTGAGGATTGCGTTTAACTCAGAAAAAAGATAGTGTGACTGTTCAGCCTGCCATCAGAACCCTGAGGCCCACAGAACCTAAAAGATGATTCCATTAGCTAGAAGGAGGCCTCCCAAACTAGCCCCCAGAGATGCTCCATTAGGAGCCCCCTTGCACCTAGACTAACATCACCTGTGGAAACGCCTGTCTTCTGCTCCTCTGCAAATGGCCAAGTCAGTTTCCTGAGGCATGGCCAGGGCAGTGAGCCTGGGCTGTGGTGGAGTGATACGTGCCTGATAAAATGAAATGACTGCACAAAAGCATGCCGAATCAGATTATATGGACCTCAGCAAGTTGTCTGAAGTCCAAGTATGAAAATAGCTCAAGCAATTTGGCTACAACTTGCAAAATGAAGCAAGCCTTGTGTACGAAGATACATCTCTTTCCTCACATGGTCCCATCCTGCTCCTTTCTTGCGATTTGAAGGTCACTTTTCAAACCCATGGGAACTTTGCAAAACTGAAAGAGAATTCTGTTCAGAGAAGCCGACACTCATGTGTACCTTCAAGGTTGAAGTTAGTGATAGTATGATTGGGAAATGCCAGTTCCTTAGCCTGCTGCTCCCTGACTCTTAACCACATGCCGTGGGAGAGAGAATGTGAGAGGTAGATGGACCCTGGTTCCAAATTCAGCTCTGCCACTTCCACGCTGTGTGGTCTGAACAAATAACTAAACTTCTTCTACAACACTATTTGTTTCCTCCTCTTTTTAAAAAAAAAAAAAAAAAGTTTTTTTTTGAAAAAATTTTAAAGATACTTAGATTACAAAAATGTTACACAAAAAATATAGGGATTCCCATATGCCCCACTCCCCACACCTCCCACACCCTCCCAGATAAACATTCTTCATTAGTGTGGCACATTCATTGCAATTGATAAATGCATCCTGGGGCTTTGCCGCTGAGCATGGACCATAGTTCACATTGTAGTCTACATTCTCTCCCACACAATTCTGCAGGCTATGGGAAGATATATTATGGCCTATATCTGTTGTCATTTCCTCCTCTTAGAAGAAAGAATCATCCTTCCCCAGCAGGACAAGTGAGTGAATGAAATGCAGGAACAGGCATAAAGTTCCTGGCACATAGTAGGTTGCTAAAGACATTCCAGTTCCTTCCTACCTCCACCTTCACGTCCTATAGTTTCACACCTCCAGACCTTTGTACAGCCTGCTTCTTTTGCCTAGAATGCCATTGCCCACTCGCTAACTAGAAAAATCTCAATTTTCCATGGTCCAGCTCAGTCACGTATTCTAGGAAGCCTCCTAGGATTTACCTCCCACTTTCACTTTCAGCCATAGAAATTATAGGTTCTACTTCCATGTTCAATAGCCATTTGTACATACTTAGAGCAGGAGATGATTTAGAAAACCTGCTTGCATGGGACCAGCAGGCTCTTCTGCTCATCCCAATACATGGTCATATTGTCAGGTTTGATCCCCTACTTCATGGCACAACTGGCTGGCAGGGGCTCTGAGCCAGGCCTGGGAAGATGCTGGCAGATGAAATGCACCAAGGCTTCTGCCACCACTCTGCCATAAGCTGTGGATCCACTGATGCCACGAATAGTGACAGGGCACCTTCCACCCTGTGGAAGGTGCAAAGGTGAATCAGCAAAGAACTGGGCTCCAAAGGAATTCATTGTCCAAGAGAGAGAAAAAATATATCTAAAGAGGGATTATAAAATTCAGGTAGAAAGCCAACCAAGTCAGTGGTTCATATAAAGTGCTTTGGGAATTGAGAAGGGAAAGGAAATGAAACTGCATTCAGTATCCAGTTTGTGCCAGGTACCATGCAAGGTACATTAACAAATGTCATCTCCCAACCAATCTGAGAAGAAAAGGTTATCATGCCCATTTTACGGATGATAAATCTGAGGCTGAAAATGTGTCAAGCAAGCTACCCAACGTGATTGGGCTAGTAGAGAGTAAAAGTGAAAACTGAACCCATTCTGACTTCAGGCTGTTGCCACTTAAGTCCCAAAACTCCAACTTGCACTTTGACATGGTAGCCTCGGAGCACTCCTTGTGAACTCAAATGGCACTGTTTGCTTTATATTTGAGAGGACAGAAATCCTTTCATCTCCAGCATTTAGACACAACATGTAACTGCCTGTTATTAATATGCTGATACCCTACATTAGGGCCTCCAGGTCAATACCAGCTCATGTTGTCATAATAAATGGATGCTCAAGTCAATGCGACCAAAACTCCCATTGCCTGTCTCTTGGTGACTATGTTAAGGCAGAACTGATCACTTCTTCTGTGGCTGAACTGCCCGCCTTCCCTCACCCCATGTATGTAATTGTTAGGCAGTTAATTGCTTTCCACTTCTAAAGACCCAGGCATTCAGAAACACCCTCCCCACTCCTTGCAATAATTCCTCAGTATTTCATCTTTCTTGACAGCTGGCCAATCCATCACAGGGCCCCTTTCATAATTTGTATTGATTTGCATTTATCCACAGCAGAGTCCATTTGCAGACCATCACTTGGGTTCTCGGTCATTTTTAATGACCAAGAGAGCTGTCATTTGGAGTTGATACAACTTCAAAGCACTCATGTATGAAACTCAAGACTGTTCATCCCCCTCGCCTTGGGAGCCCCAAGACTGGCCAAATGTCAGTAGCCTTAAATAATTCTGCCTCAGAGACAATTGGAACTTGTCTCCCACTCTTCAAGTCAGTATAGTGCCTCTTACTCTGCAAGTACTTGATCAGTGGTGCCATATCCAGGGCAGCTTTACAGAGATAGAAAGCATGGGTCACCAACTGGCAGTCTAAGACCTCATCTGGCTCACTGAGAGGGTTTGTGCTCGACCATGTGGTATTTTTTAATTAGAGTTAGTTGGCAACATTAAAAAACCCTGTGAGATGTCACATACAAATCCAGATTTTTGGCTTCCCATTAGGGCAGGAATATCTGACAAAGCTGGACCTACAGCCTGCCTGATGATTGTTACATGGTGCTGTGTGGTAGCTTCCCTCCTAGGTAGACAGGTCCTCCTGCTTCCAGTTGTATTACACCCACCTACTTCAGACCTTATATAATCTTCTTGACTTCTTTGACATTTGAGTGTGTGGCCCCTAATTTATATATAGGAATGTGATGTTCAAGTCTAGAGTCCCCTGCCTACTAGCTATATAGATATGGGCAAGACACGTATACTCTGTCTGAGCTTTCATTTTCTCAATTGTAAAAATGAGGAAGTGATTCTATTCATGCTTTTGTAATCTTGGCTAGAAACTCTGTTAGGTACTAAGAATACAAAGATAAATTAGATAAGCCAAGAGGCTTATTATTTAGTGGGAAAGGATAACATAAAAAAAAAGTTATTTCAAAATCAGTGTCAGTGTTTAGTGATACAGGAATGTGCTGAGTACCAGGAGGCTCATAGAAGAGTCATCCATTCCTAAGGTAAGGTGAGCTAAGGAAGACTTCCCAAGGAGTGATGCCTGAGCGAAGACCATAAGAGGAGAGATGTATGCAAGGCATGTTCACGGAGCAAGCTAAGGTCCATTCCTGATTTGAGTTGAGAGGACAAGAGACTTGAAAAGCCTTGAATGCCTTGCTAAAGACCTAAGACTTTTGGTCTGTGGGCATTGAGGTGCCACTGAATATTTTCGAGGAGGTGTGGGAAAAATATGACCCAAGGAGTGTAGTAAGGTCAGTGTAGAAGACAAGGGCTCCTCCTACCCGCAGGGAACATTGGCTTGGTCCAAGAAGGTGATCTGAGTAAGTAGCTACAATTCATTGATCACAATGGAAACTACCAGATGCCTGATATTCCCTGCTTCTGAAAGATTTTATGGAAAACTCAGGCCCAGGCTGGAGGCCAGCTGGAAGGGCAGAGAGGTATGTTGATAGGAAAAAGAGTTTCAAAGTTAGAGATGATAAGAAATTTCAGAGATCCAAGTTACTGCAAGGAAACATTCTTTCATATGTTCTAGATGGTCAAAATCACCAGCAAACACTGAAATGGCAGCTGTCATTCACTTCAGAGAAGACCACACATAGAATGTCTAGCATCAATCTTGTTGTCTAAAGAACATGCCTGATCATATCATTCTCCTTCTCAATAGTACACCTGTTGCTCCACTTTGAGCATACTGAGTATAGGAACCCTGCTTTACTCGCTTCTGTGTCCCTATCACCTAGCGGAGAAGAAGGACTCAATACATTTTTCATGAGTATGAAAAAAAGAAGGATGGATATATAAACAGATGGATGGATGGAAGGGTAGGATGGGATAGGCTAGGCTAGGCTAGGCTAGGCTATATGAATGGATGGATGTATAGGTCCTTACAGAACATCAATTTAGCTTCTTCATTTTATTAAAGAGTAATCTTAAGCCCAAATAAATTATATGAGTTGCCCAAGGATACTTACTGGCAGAGCTAGAATTAGCATCAAGGTTTCCTTTTGCCCATATGATATAAGCTTAGAACCTGATAAAGGAAGTTGGGGAATATGCTTTGCAAAGGATCCTGAGAAATGTGATTCCCAAAAATCTGGCCACTGTAATACAGAGGCAGGGAAGGGTGAGGAGTGGCTCTGAAGGCACACAGGCAAATGACTGCACAGACATTAGAGCCAACTGTGCACACTTCACAGCATCCTAGTCACTCCCACAAACTCTTATTGAGTACGTACTGTGAGCAAAACTCTATGCCAGGCTCTGAGGAAGAAGCGAAGCTGACCACGGCCCTTTCTTAAGGAATGTGCTTTCATGACTAGGTGTAACCCAAGGCAGGTTGTGCTCTGCGCTATTTCAGAAGTAAGCAAGTAAGCAAGTGCTATGAGAAAGCAGAGGAGAAAGTGGTTAATTCCACTTGGGAAATGCTGTGAAGATGTCACAGAACAGTAGATATGTGAGTTAAGCATTCAGAAGTTGGGGGAATTTTGTGATCAAACACAAAAAGTCCTACAAGAAAGAAGAGGGGTGTGGCAGGTAGCAGAGTGCTTGCTCCATCCTCTTCTCTAAGGCTGGGAATGATTGATCTAACAAAAGCTGCTGAGAAGCTGTCCCTCTTGGCTCCAAGTGTACTGCAGGATCAAAATTCCAGAACCTTATCATTCCACATAGTAGTGATTTGGAGGTGAGCTTCTCTAAGAGGAGACAGAATAAAATGGTAACAATACCAGCAGTCCATTCCGGCCACTTCCCCACTGTGTTACCTTGAGAAAACCCCTTGGGTTATATGAGCTTCAAACCCCACACCTTCAAAATGGAAATTATAATGCCTGTCTCAACAAGGTTTTTATAAAGATCAAATGCAAAACTTCTAGGCCAAAGCAAGCAATCAATAAATGGGAAATCATTTCCCTTCCCCTCCTCCAGGACAGAAACCAGGACTTACCAATTTCTCCAGTGCTTATCATTTAGTAAAGACTTAATAAATGTTTTGTGAATGAGTGAGCAGATAAAACTGGGCATCTTGGCATCATATCTGTGTCCTTCTTGCCAATCACTCAAAGCTCCCTGACTCACCCCTCCCTGCTTCTCAAAGTGCATCACCCCTCCCTGCCTCTCAAAGTACATCTTTCCTTTTTCAGAACCTGAGATGGAATTTAGATAACTGATCCATGATTCAGAATTCGGAATGAATAGAATACTTTACGCAAGTTGTTTTGAGCTGTGTAGCTGCAAGGAACAATGGAAGTATAGAGTTAAAAAAAAAACAAAAAACAGAGGTGCCTTTCATAGAGTTCTATGTTTTCTCACATTTAATTAATATAGAAGTCAACAAGCTCTGGAACCATTTGTCAGCACTGCATAAAGTGGTCTGGGAACTTTCATTGGAGCTTACACAATGTGGAAAGTGAGTCATATAAAGGCTGAATTAAGAGCTACAAGGAATGTTAGAGATGATCATCATGACAATGACTTGTATAACAAGTAGTCACAAACCACTTACTCATATAGATGCAAATGTGTACATTTTATCCCACCATTTTCCAAAAATAAATATTTAAGATGGTATATACATATATGCTGACATTTATTAGAGGATGACATTATTCCTGACACTGCTAAGGATTTCATTTAATCCTCACAATAGCCCTAAGAAGTTAGTACTAATTAGATTAGTACTTATTATGCTTACAATTCTACTTGTGGACTTGCATCACCCAACCAGAGGCTTGGAGTCATTTTAGCCCTGTGGTAAAAAGTGTGGGCTCTGGAGTCAGAAGGCCTGGATTCACACCCCTGCTCTGCTATGTTCTAGCTCTTTGACCTTGAGCATCCCCTTAGCCTCCCAGAACCTCCATTCCCTTATATGAAAAATGGAGAGAATGGTATCCTCCACACCAGATTATGAAGACACATTGAGATCATCCAAATACAAATTTAGAATAGTTCCTGGCACATGGTAAGTGCACAATAAATATTTATTATTATTAAGTTACCCAAGACCACACAGCTAGTAATGAATGAAAATCAAATGCCAGTCTGCCTGAGCCCAAAGCCCAAATTCTCACTGCTGATGCCTCTCCTTTTTCTCCTCACAGCCTCGCATTATCTTCATTCTATCAAGTTAGACACTGAGATGCAGAGAGATTTAAGGACCAGCTTAGGGCCGCAGAGTTCATATGTGATAGAGCCCATAGAACAACCTAGGTCTTCTGACTCCAAGGAGGATTGCTTGCTCTTCATGATGCTACCCTGCCTCCCCAAACCGTCAGCCACTCCACTCTATACGTTCAGGAAAACTGAAGTTCAAAGAGGTTAAGCAACTTACCCAATTATTTCCTATTATTAAGTGGCAGAACTGTGGCTGGAACTCAGATCCAAACCCTTCTCACTCTTTCTCAAATATTCTTTCCTATATGGTGCATTTCATTGTCTCTAAGAAAGATTGAATCAAAAAAGCAGAACAGAGAGGGAAAGACACACAGACAAAAAGAGACAGACAGAAGTAAAGACAAACAGGGATGGGGAGTTAAAAAGAACTGGAAAGAAAAATAGAAAAAAATCAGAGTCCTATAAATAAGAACATCTTTCAATTTTTGTTCTTCCAAGAGGGCCTTAAAATAATGAAAAGTTGGTCATTTTTAAGAAAAGATGTGTGAAAAATAATACAGTACCAACTATTTCTGCAGTTCTTTGCCAAGTCTGAAAAAATCAGGAGCAGCTGTGGAATTATTGAACACTGAGAGGAAAATCATCACTCTGACAAGCTTAAAACTGTTCAGTCAAATGCTTACCCTCTCCACCCCGCCTCCTGCTCTTGATCTAAGGAGAAGCTAATGCCGTGATGAGGATCATCTACGGGCTCTTGTGCAGTAAAAGATGTGAGAATCAATTAATTAAATGCTCAGAATGGAGACAAGCATTTTGCAAGTGCAGGTTCACATCACTTTTCAGTGTTCACCATGATCTCACCTGTATCTGTTGAACAGGACAGCAAGGGGATTTCCATGACTTTGCCTCCAATTATGCAGAGCCCACCAGAGGGGACAGAAGCAGAAATGATTTGGGTAATCCAGGCCACCAAACCACTTCATGGAAAAAGGCAGCTTGGGGGCTTGAACTATTTCTCACTCGAACTTACCTGTTGGTGTTATGACCAGGGCAGGTGGTAAGACTTTTTGACTTATCTTCCACTGGTATGTAAAAGATTATCTATTAAGTGAAGCTAGTCACTGCTCTTCAGGCATAAAGATATACTTTCTCACCTCTCTGCCTGTGCTTATTCTCATTGCTCATCTGACAGGCCCTTTCTGCTCATTCCCATCTCTAAAATCCGAATCCTACCATCAGGGCTCAGCTAAGATACCCTTTCTCCAGATAGAGTCTCTAGTCCAGCAGCTGGAATCAATTTCTCCCTTCTCTGAATGTGCATCACATCTGGAACTTTCTTGAGAAACTTTCTTATAACTTTGTTTTCTATGGGACATCATAAAGAAGGCGAAAACACTTAGTGACAGTCTTCAACAAGGAAACAAGTGTGGGCTTATATGCCCTGGAGCCCTTTCTACCTGACCCCATCCTGCCTGACACCCCCAGGTCTTTACAAGAAGTGACCACTGGCTGGACCAGGGCAAGTACCTGATCTAAGAATGACTTATTCATTGGCTGACTAGGGACCTACTCATTCATTTAATTAATATAAATTGAGTAGGTATTATATACCAGACACTGTTCTAGGCAGTGGAATTACAACTACAAACAGAACAACATCCCTTCCTTCTTGGAGTCCTGGGTAGAGAGCAATAAATAAAATAATAATAGTAAATATATATTCTGCCAGGTTATTGATAAGTGCTCTGGAAAGAGAGAAGGCAAGGTAAGGGGATTTGGAGGGTCAGAGGAAAGAAGAGGGATACCATTATTTGTAAATGGCTAGAGAAAGCCTCTCTTATAAAGCAATATGAGCAGAAACCTAAAGGAGGTGAAGGAGTGAGTCATGGGGCTCACAGGAGGGAGTGGTCCAGACAAAGGATAAGAGGAAGAGCAAAGGTTGAAAGGCAGGAGTCTGGCTGTCCTGGCAGAGAACTAGCTAGAGCAGTATGAGTTGGGGAAGAGCAGCAGGGCCTGGAGTCAGAGAGCATGGTGGTTTGAAACTCTATGTACCCCCAGGAAAACATGTTCTTAAACCTAACCCATCCCTGTGGGTGTGAACCCATTGTGAGTAGGACTTTTAAAGAGGCTACTTCTGTTAAGGTGTGGCTCACCTCAATTAGGATGGGTCTTAATCCTATTACTGGAGTCTTTTATAAGAGAATCAAATTCAGGCAGAGAGAAAGCCACAGAGGGAGCAGCCAGAAGCTGGAGGACAATGGAACCCAGAAGACAAGGGAGAGACCAGAAAATACTGCCTTGTGTCTTGCCATGTGACATGCTAAGGACTAAGGATCACCAGGAGCCAGCCCCAGAATGCCACAATCTTTTGGGAGAAAGCATCGCCTTGATGATGCCTTAATTTGGACTTTTTCCTGGCCTCATAACCAAGAGTGAATAAATGCCCACTGTTAAAGCCATCCCTTTGTATGGTATTTATTTGAGCAGCCCAGGAAACTCAAACAGAAAGGAAAAGAGGGTACAAGTGTGTAGGACCTTCATGGCCTTAAGAAAGATTTTGGATAGGGGATACATTGGAGAGTTTGGAGAGAGGAAGGGCATGATCTGACATATTTTGAAAGGATCATTCTTCTGAAATAAAAGCAAGGAGGCCATTGAAGATGCTATTACACTGATTAAGATGGCTGAGCAAAACATTTCAGGGCTCTGTCCTGCCACAGAAGCTTTGAATCACTAACAAGAATTGGCAGAAACATCTTTCTCAAAATTTCAGAAAACAGTTTAAAGGACTGCAGTGATAGGGTATATGCCAAATCAAGAAAAATGCTCCTTAAAAGCAGAAGAATCTATGGCAACCTAGCTGGCCCCTCTGCCTACCCTCACCAGCTAAAATGTTCCCAGGATGAATCCCTGGTCCCAGTTCCAGAGCGAGCAGAGTAACCCTCATGCATATATTAGGAACATGTATGCCTGGCCCAATCTGCCTGGTAGTAATCTGAGGCATGTGCCATCCCAAAACTTGTCCTGTGTATAAAAGGCAATCCACAGAGCTCCTCTGCAGAACACTGTGGGAGAGCAGTTAAGTAGTGCTGCCTGGGGCAAGGGATTGCTGGCTGTAGACTGTGCAGTTCTGAAACCATAAGAAAATTCTTTCCTATGGAAGAGAGGACATTTGTAACCATATTAACAGGGGAATACTTAGGGACACACATTCATGCCCCAGAAAAGAAGCATGTGCTAAAGGATCAAGGAGATACCTAGTCTTTGGCCTGGAGCTATTTTCTAAACTCATTGCATGGATAAGCCCTAAAAACAGCACTAGCACAGATGAGTCTGCAAAGACTGTCTTTCTTTTTGGTTGTTGTTAGCTCTAACATTCAAGGATAGCTCAATCATAACATTAGCAGAATACAGATGCCTCAGAGTCTAAATACCAGTGATAACATGTTAAAATATTATAATTTCATATTTCAGTAAAAAGTTACAACAGGAAGTGATGGCTCAGGCAAAGGAGAAGGTTAATGCATTAGAATTTGTCAATGTGGAGTACCAGGGACATATCAGAGAATGACTTAAAAATAGTCCAATATACACTCAAAAGCTAACAGAAAATTTGGACAAAGAATTAAGGGAAGTCAGGAAAACAAAAGATGAGCACAAAGAGAATATCAATAGAGAGATGGCAATTGTAAAAGGGAACCAAACAAGGTTGAAGACCACAATAACAGAAATTTAAAATTCCCTAGAGGGGTTCAAAAGCAGATTGGAGCTGGCAGAAGAATCAGTGTACTTGAAGATAACACACTTGAAATCATACAGTTTGAGGAGCAGAAAGAAGCAAAAATGAAGAAAAGTGAACAGAGTTTGAGGAACTTGTGGGACACCATCAAGCATATCAATATATGCTTTGTGGGAACCCCAGAGGAAATGAAAGGGAGGGGGGCAGAGAAAATATTCAAAGAAATAAGAGCTGAAAACTTCCCAAATTTAATGAAAATCACAAATAAACACAAGACATGCAATGACCATCACACCCAGCATTTTACAATCAAACTGCCAAATGCCAAAAATAGAGAATTCTGAAAGCTACAAGAGAAAAGCAGTGTTTAATGTACAAGGGAGCCTCAGTAAGATTAAGTGCCGATTTCTCATTGGAAACCATGGAGGCCAAGACAGCAGAGGAATGACATATTTAAAATGCTGAAAGCATAAAAGTGCCAAAAAAGAATTCTATATCTGGCAAAACCATCTTTCAAAAATGAGGTGAGCTGGGGGATTCAGATGTTTCCAGATGAACAAAACCTGAAGTTATTTGTCACCACTAGACTGGCCTTACAAGACATGCTAAAGGGAGTTCTGCATGTTGAAAGTAAAGGGCAATACACACTAATGAAGGATGTTTATGTGGGAAGTGGTGGGAGGTATGGGAAGTGGGACATATGGGAATCCCTATGTTTTTTGTTTAACATTTGTGTAATCTAAGTAGCTTTTAAAAAATAAAAAGATTTTTAAAAAAAGAAAGTAAAGGGCAATAGAAAATAGATCAAAGCCACACGAAGACATTAAGATCTTAAGATCTCCAGTGAGGGTAACAATATGGGTAAATATAAATGCCAGTCCTATTGTATTTTTGGTTTGTAAGTCCACTTTTTACTTCCCACAGGATCTAAAAGGCAAATGATAAAATGTAATGATAGATCAGTGGTTTGGGACTCATAACATATAAAATGTAATTTATGATGAGAACTATATATAACTGGGGGGATGAAGGGATAAAAGGGATACAGTTTGTGTATACTGTTGAAGTTAAGTTGGTATAAGAATGAACAAGATTATTATAGATTTAGGATGTTAAATTTAAGTCCCATGGTACTACTAAGAAAGTAATGGAGAATCTGCAAGCTCATAGAGACAGAGATTAAAGTATAGGTTTCCAGGGGCATGGGTGCAAGGGGAATGGGGAGTTAATGCACAATGGGAGTAGGGTTTCTCTTTGGGGAGATGAGAAAATTTTCATAATGGGAGGTGGTTAAAGTACCACAATAATGTGAATGTGATTAATCCCACTGAATGGTATGCTGGGGAGTAGTTGTGATGGCAAATTTTATGTTGTTTGTATACATATATATATTCCCAAAAGAAAGAGCAACTAAAGGGACAATGACAATTAAATGCAATACCTGATCCTGGATGGGATCTAGCAAGGGAGGAGAAAGGGCTCAAAGGGATATTATTGGGATATATGAAAAAAATGGAGTATAGACTCTAAACCTTATTTCAATGTTAAATTTCTTGCTCTTGGAAACTGCACTTAAGGTGTTTATATAAATGAGTATCCTTGTTCTAAGGAAATATATATGGCAGTATTAAGTGTTCAAGGAGCATGATGTGTACAACCTACAATCAAGTGTACAGAAACTGGATTGATAGAGATGGATAGGTAGAATGATATGGCAAATGTGGCAAAAAGTTAAAATTGGTGGATCAGGGTTTCTGGGGGCATTAGGGGTATGTTGGAGTTCTCTGTATGAGATTGGCATTACTTTTGAAACTGTCTGTTAGTTTGAAAGTATCTTAAAATAAAAAGAGGCTATTATAGTGATCCAGGGGAGAGTGCATGGTGCTTGGACCAGAGTGGACATGGTGGAAGGGGTGAAGAGTTGTTGAATTCAAGATAGAGTTTAAAGCCAAGAGTGTATGCAGGAGGTTGGCTGTGGAATGGGATCAGGGCTCACTCCAGGTTTCTTGCCCGGGGTATCTGAAGAATGGAGTTGCCATTCGCTGAGGTGGGGAGGGCTATAAGAAGAGTAGACTTGGGACTTGGGGTAGGGGTCAGGAGTTCGGTTAGAGATGCCATTGGACCTGTATGTACAGATGTCAAATAGGCAGTAGGATTTTTGAGCATGAGGAGGTGAGAGAGGTCCAGGCTGATGGTGTAAATTTAGGGATCATCAGTATATATGGTATTTAAATCATAGAGCTGCATCAGATCACCAAAGCAGAGAGTGAGAGAAAGAAGAGGGCCGAGGACCGATCCTGGGGCCCTTCAGTATTGAGATCAGTGTTTTTCAAAATGAGGAGTTAAGTCAATAGTAGAATATGAAATTAATTTAGTGGATAATGAGAAGCATTTTTTCCAGTGGGATAGAAAAGAATGGAAAAATATCATAATACTTTGAATGTAGTATTGGTCCCTGAAACATTTTTCAATTATTTATGTTTCTAAAACAAACATACATGTCTTTATATATGTGCATCCATGTATCTGTGTGTTTGGGTATGTTGTGTGCACATGAATTCACATATTTATCTTGTGACCTATATGTATATGTGTTTGGAGTCATTGTCTAAAAAATTCTTTTTCACCATTGACCATAAAATAGCTTTTTTTCAAATATGAAAGTCACTGTTTTCAAAACCCAGTGAGGTGTCCTAGCGGCCGAGTTCTGCCCAACCACCCGGAATCGGGCCTCACCACGTCACTCCTACTGGCCCCCTGGGTGTGAGCTGGAGAAGGTGGAACAGGCTGGTGAGGCAGCACCGGGGAAGATTGGAGCAGAGGCACGGAGAAGGGCAGTCTCCAGGAAAGTGAAACAACGACAGAACCAGGATTTTACTCCCTGCAGCCACCTTTCTTTCTGCCAGCTTGTGGCTCCATTTCAGGTCTATTCACAATGACCTATTTTTGATATCTGCGCCTTACAGCAAAAGAGCTGATCCCAACAAAAGTGTAGCCCTGGGAGTCAACTTCACTTCTTGGCTCTTCCATTTGCATCTCTGTAAAATGATGCTAATCTTCTTTAGGATGTTATAAGGATTATAAAGGCATCCAGCTTCCCCCAAGTGCTCAGTAAGTACTTCCTAGAAAAGGTGCCAGCTGAGTGCTTTCGCACCCTGCAGATTTCCTCTGACACTGCTCTGTGCCTAGGCATCGAGTCCATTGGTGGCACAGTCCAGCACCTGGGAGAGTCCAAGTCCTCTTATACCCCTTACGTAGGAGGAGCACCAGAGCATCCCATGCAGGGACACATAATCAGGCCTCTTGGAGCAAAGTGAAACTTTAAAGGAAAGGAGGACAGGGGTAATAAAAGGAACTGGATGGAAGCTGCACCATCTTCCCCTGCTCTGCTGCCTCCTGATTGCTTAATCACCCTTCCCTGCAGGCTGCAGGGGAAGTTGGCCACAGAGTTGCCCCTGCCAAGAACTAGTGCAGAGAAGAGGGGAAAGGAACTACAGGCTGGGTGGATTAGTGACTCTGAACTAGGTCTTGGAGGAAAAGGATTAGGTCATCTACCCCACTCCCTTTCTCCTACTATACAGTGATATGGTTTTAGGGTCACCAGAGACACAAATGTGGCACAGGGTAGAGAAAGGGGGTCTAGCAACAGGCTTCTGTGCCTCCCTCTAGTCCAGACCTTAAGCCAAAGGAACATTTGAAATGCAGCATCACCAGGTTGGCAGTACCTGGACGCCAGCCCTCTGATTTCCCATCTGATTTTTCCACCCCATGTCACTGTTTCATTCTAACGCTGTCATTTTAGAGAGGAAGAGCTTCCACGAGTGTGTATTTTTATCAGGGTATGTCCTGAGGGCTTTTGTCCTCTCTGCAAGGTGTTCAACACGGAGAGGGTGCTCAGAACCTCCTAAAGGCCCCTGAGCCTACCGACCAAGCATGGGGAGCCCATCACGGTCACAGCAGGGGATTCCTGTTGAGAAATCTTTCCTTAATCAGGGCCAGCGGGCTCGCCACCCCGCCCCCTGCTGTCCACTGTGAATGCCAGCAGCTCTCCCTGCGTGAGGCCGGGGGCCCTGAGTCACTCTCGTACTTGTTCCTCTCAGTGGGGCATCTGCTGCTGGTGCAGGCAGGTTGCCTCGCCTGGTTCCCAGTGGAACGAGTGCCTGACCCAGTTGTGGGCACTTGCAAAACCAGGTTCCAACTTTCAAAGTTGTAGTTCAGAAGGAACTCTCTTATTTTTCTTTAGTTACGTATTCTTTGATGTCCAAGCTCTGAAACTCAGCAAAACAGGTGTCCGAAGGCAAGCCCCAGTAGGATTCTCATGTTGCTAGATCAGCCGAAAACTATCTGGGCCAGCTCCGTAGAATCTCAGACTGTCAGCTGCCCGGAACTATCTACATTCTTAGGTCAGGATTCATTTATTTATTATGAATAAATATTGTAGATTTAACTTGCATCATTGGCATAATCACGATCAAAGGAAATTCAGCTTGGGTAAATCAAGTTGAACTCAAAACCTCAAAGGAGTAGACCAAATGCTGCCTTGACCATCCCAGGTGCATGCATTTTTGCCTCCTCTAAATTGTTAATGGCTTATGTCTAAGTATTTACTTACTGTCTCATTGTTTAGTGACTATTGATTATGTATGTGTTTGCTCTTTCTCTCTCTGGGCTTCCCTAGCCCTCCATTTATATCTCTGTAAATCCATGTATGACACTGAGTTTTAGTTTTTATATACGTACATGTTATTTTGCAAAGTAATCATAAGCTCCTTTTAGGGCAGGGTCTGGATGTGACTCATGTCTTTCGGTATCCCTAGCACCTAGCACATAGTAGGTGCACAAAAAATATTTCTTGGTCGAATGAATGTATCAATTCAGTGCCAACATGCATTTACTGAACATGTGCTACATACTAATCACCATATTAGTTACAATTATTTTTCTGTCTTTATCTCGCAGTCCAGAAAGGGAGACAAACATTTAACAAAGAGACACAGAGCATTGAGTATAAAAAATAGAAGTATGTTCAAGATAAAAATTTACCCAATTAAAAGAGCAATTAATTTTTAAAATAAATTATAGGGACATTTCTTGGAGGAGGGGATATCTGAGCTGGGTTTTAGATGAGTAGGATTTCAACAGGTACACAATGTACAGGGGTGGGTGAGAGCATGAATAGACATTAATAGACAAATTAATGATCTTCACAACCAGTGAATGAATTACCCCAATTGCAGTGTATGCATCATAAGGTCAGGAATGTTTCCACAGTGCTATGAGCACCAGGGCATTCACGGCGATTGTTGGCTGATGACAGCAAAAATTACTTAAGCTTTCTACCCAGGACAAGTCACAGACACAATATAAACATGTCTTGGAAGCTTCAGTGATAAAATAAGGTGGTGAAGTGAGATTGGGAGCTTTTAGGCACAAGAGCAACTGAGATTCATTTCTTCATTTAAAAATATTTTTTTTCTTCCTAAGGACAGTTGAATCTAATTTAACATCGTAGGTATTTTGTTCCAATGAGCCGGACTGCCTTCCGGTGCTGAGGGGAACTCCAGAGGCACATTATACAGGAATGTGAGTGTAGAGCAATCTATTGGATCAAAAATGAATTAGCCTGAGAATGTCAAGAAGTTATATGATCAGAAAAGAGGCTTCACGGGAAGATGAGGTAATTAAGGATCCCTGTCTGGGGCGAGGCAGGCAGAGAGATTGTAAACTAATCCCATCATTCAAACACGGAGGCATTTGTGGAGGTCCACTTACTGTGTGCCGGGCCCTGTGGAGACTATTAAGGTGAATAAGGGGGGAGCGGATGTGGCTCAAGCTGTTGAGTGCCCACCTCCCACATGGGAGGTCTGGGTTCGGTTCCCAATGCCTCCTGGGAAAAAAAAAAAAAACAAAACAAGCAAAACAAATAAAAAAACCAACTCAGGGGAACTGATGTGGTGCCAGCGTCCCACATACAAGGTCCTGGGTTTAGTCCCTGGTACCTCAAAAAAAAAAAAAAAAGGATGAATAAAGTGAGGCCTGTTTCTTTAAAATGTTCATAATTGAAAGAAATAAATATGATTTAAAGAAAACAAGCATTTTTTAGCACCAGCGATATGTCAGTCACTGCAGTGAGTATGCCCATGTCTATCATCATATTTTACCCACCATTTGACACTGGGCTATATAGTTAACTCCCCTTTGATGAAGAAACTGATAGATGGTTATGAAGAAGTGCCAAGTGAACATAGAGGAAGGCGTTCCTAACTCTGCAAAGGGCAGCTAGAGGGGTTCACAGAGGAAGTTATATCCCATTCACCCAGTAGGTTATCTAAAAGATATTTAATGGGCAACTACCAGGCCCTGTGGTAGATGTTGGGAAAATAATGGCGAACAATGGAAGATGTGACGCCTGAGATCATGGAGTCCAACGTTGAGGCAAGAGGTGGCTTTAATCAAATATATGTGTAACTCCCAATTAGAAAAAGTGTTCTGAAGGAGAGGTGCATGGTTCTCTGAGAGGATAAGAAAAGAACCTGGTCAGCTAAAAGGAGAAGGAGAGCAGCAAAGAATCCCTGAAGAGAGAGTAGGGGAGCATGGGGTGGGAGAGGAACATTTTAGGGGCTGTGCTTAGGAGCATTAAAAGCCATGGCTTATACAAAAGAGACCTGTAGAAGGCGCAAGCACGGCAGTCAAGGAACTAAAAGCAGGGCCAGAGCGCAGAAAGCCAGGGTGGAGGGGGGAATCCCGCAACAGAGTAGGAGTGGGAAACCAGGTGCTGCTGGGCAGGGCAGCCATGCGGCTGACTTTGATCTTGTTCTGAGAGAAATGGGAAGCCATTGAAGGGTGATAAGCAGATCTGTGACTTGAACACATGTGCGTTTTGAAAAGCTAACCCTGGTTACCGTGTGTAGAATGGATGGGAAGAGGCAGCAAGGACACAGAGAGACTAAGACAGGAGGATGTTGTGGTATCCAGGCAACCTGTGGTGGCAGCTTGGCTTGGGGTGGTGGAGGTGGACAGAAGTGGACAGACTCAGGAGATACTAAGGAGTAAAGTTAACAGTGTTTGGTGACATATTGGAGGATAATGGGGATGAGCAAGAGGCAGGTGTCAGGCAAGGTTTTCGACTTAGTGCAGGCTTCTCTGACATGGGGTACAGGGAAGGAGTGCTCCGTGCATCCTAAAAAATGGGTGGGAGATTCAAGCAACAACCTTTCAGAACGCCTAAGCTGAGGTGCCACCTTAAGGGATCAACATTGCCCAAGGAAAATGGCTAATATGCCCCCACTACAGACGTGTCCTAACTACCCTAACTACCCTAACTACGGAAGAAATGCTCCCCCCCCACCCCTTTAATCATGCATTTTTCTTTGTGACTATTCATTTTGCTCACTGACTTCCTAGAGAGTTGCTGACTATTTGAATGAAGTTCTGGAAGCCTGGGTTCTAAATATTCCCCAAACACCTATCACCCCCTCTCTCAGTGCATGGCTGACCACACCTAAATATGCACTTGTTAAAGGAAAGGAGGGGGCTGCTTCCCAGAGAATAGTAAGGTTTTCCGTTTCCCTAGAACTGCCACCTCCCCTGCAAGTAGAGGCAAAGTTCTGCTTGCACATGTCCACATGTGTCAATACAGAGAATGAGGCAATGTGAAGAAACTGTCTTCTCTTACCAGTTCCCACATGGAAAGTTCCATGTTGATCATTGCCTTCAGCAGGCCTGTAATGGACATTGCACCTGCCTGGAAGCCAGGAGACCTGGGTTTCCAGCCACTAACTCCTTGTGAGATGTAACTCAATCTCTGGACCTGATGTTACTCATTATATGTGGGGACTCATTCCTTCCAGAGTGAGGATTTTCCATCAGGAGACACATATTTTTCACATGTGACAGAAATTAATCTATATTTGGGACTACCTCATTCCTCTCTCCATGAGACCAAGATAATAAAGCACATCCTTTGAAGAGAATGCAAAGGGAGACAGGTGTAGGAACAGGAGATTCTGAAGAAAAGACTCTGGGAAGACAGAACACGTTTTCAAGGAGATGTTGATTGCAGGAAAGGCCCAGGTGAAGTATTGTCACTAGTCAGCAGAATCACAAGAAACCAAGATCTATGAATTCATTCTTCCTTCAATTTGTCTCTTCTCTGTCCCTTTCTGTCCAGGCTGGCAGTGGTTCTGCTCACACAAATTTTGCAAAAACCTGGTCAGCTTTGTGTGTAGTTCATAGAGGTCCAAACCATCAGACAAAAGGATTTTCTACAGATCCTTCCTGCATTACTGCATTTCCAATTCTGACTTCTCTGAAATGGTTGATTGAATCCATGTTCAGGCACACCCTCTTTAATAAAGGGTTGTTTAGTTAAACCCTCATATGGGACCTTGTTCTATGGGACTCCCTTCCCAGAAGCTCAGGGGGGGGCCCAATAGAGCTTCTGGGAAGGGCCTTAGTCTCAGAGCACACTCTATGGATAGGCAAAGAATTTTCCAAATCATCAATTGCTGCTTCCTTTGTGGTTAAGAGTGAAGTTCTCAGCTTATCCCTTTCCTCTTGCATTCTCCGTAAGCTGCAAGGAGAAACCAGACTGCATGTTTCACACTTAAATTGGAAATCTCCTCAGCTAAATATCCAGGTTCATTGCTTACAAGTTCTGCCTTCAAGCCAACACTAGGACAGAATTTAGCCAAGTTCTCTGCTACTTGATAACAAAGGTTATCAAGAACATTCCTCCAGTTTCCAATTACATACTCATCATTTCCATCTAAGGACTCGCTGGAAATACCTTTAATGTCCATTTCAACTAACAGTCTCGTTGAACAATCTAGGCTTTTTCTATGGAGCAGCTCACAATTCTTCCAGTCTCCACCCGTTACCCAACTCCAGTGGGGGTTTTTTTCTTCACATTTTTAGGTATCTGTAATAGCAGCACCCCATTTTCCTGTACCAAACACCATCTTAGTTTTGCTAGGCTTCAGTCACAAATACCACACAATGCATTGGCTTAACAACAGGAATTAATTGACACACAGTTTCAAAGGCTAGAAGGATTGCTTCCTCATGGGGTTGGTAGCATTCTGATTGGAATTTGTTCCTTCAATTCCTTGGTTTTCCCAACAGATGGTGATGTCCTCTCTGTACTTGTCCGGGTTCCTCTGATTTCTGGCTTCCAGATCTTCTCTGTGCCTTTCTCTGTATAAGGCCTCCAGTGATAGGATTAAGATTCATCTTGATTCATTGGCCACTCCTCGATTAAAAATAACATCTTCAAAAAGTCCTATGTACATTGGGGTCACACCTATAGGTATGGGATTAAGATTAAGAACATGTTTTTTTTTCTGGGTTGTATAACTCAATCTACCACAATCTCTAATACAGAAAGAGTTTATACAAATCTTTTTTAAAAGGACACAGATCATAATAAATTAAACAACTAAATAAACACACTAATATTCTAATTAATCTTCACATTCCCATTTGAGGACCTTCTGTATCAAATTCAGCGAACAGGAGCAAAGCCGGTCTTAAGGTGTCAGGGCTCCCCTAGCCAATACGCTGACATATCTGTTGACAAATCTGCAACATCCATGAATGGGATTGGAACTTCCTAGCATTTGCTATATTTTGAATAAAGCCAAATTCCCTCTTCCACTGGAAGAAAAACATGCTTTAAACAACAAAGCAATCATGATACAGAAAGGTCACATGGCTTACCACCCAAAAGGAGAGGAAGGGAGCAAAACAACAAATAGTCTAAGAGCAATTCCAGCAGAACAGATGGCTCTTCTTTTGCTGAAATGGAAGCCCTGTTGATGTTGCCCACCTCCAAGGTTCCTGAAGTGGAGTTCTCACTTCCTTGAAGATTTTAGCTGTTTTCTACAAAGTTCTGGCTCAAAGACTGCTGAGAAACCGAAGGAGAAAAAAAGCACCATTGTTCGTGGATGCCAGACTGCTGTCAAGAGTCTGGCCCACGTGTAAGTTTGAGAGAATGAGTCTTCCTGAAAGTAGAAATGAGAGCCAGAGGGAAACATATTCTGGCTTGCTGTAAATTTCATTATGTAAATTGCACAATTCCATTTATGTAGGGTGCATTCAATCACCAAGTGTGTGCTGAGGAGCATTCAGCATCATTCTAGGTACATGGGCAACTACAGAAATAAGGCCACGGTTCTTGTCCTTAAAATCTCCGAATCTTTGGGAGGCAATTATCTGGAATTAGAACCCAAAGTAAAATAACAGACTAACTTCTACAGAGCAGGCACAAGAGCAGTTGGAGCAACAAGAGCACGTGGTGGCAATTCCAGAAAGCTACACGGAATAAGTAGAGATGAGCCGGGCTTTACAGTAAGGGTAAGACCAGAGGGGGCTGCTCTCTGTCAGTATTGTGTTTTCCAAAACAATGCTGGCACACATTTACTTGCCCGAATAAATTGTAAGCAGTATTCCAAACATGCTAAATTGTTTGGCAGGCACAGAACTGTCCCATTCAATGCATGGGCCAATCCAGCATAGTCCCTCCACTGGAATATTGAAAATGAAAAAATATATATTATGCTAGTTTTAGCCTATCGAACATTGATAAACAATCAGCTTTTATTTTCCCTGCCTTTAATTGCTAAGGTGACTTTCAGTTAGGGTCCCAGCAAAAAAACAGTTGGCACACTCAGATTGGATAGTTAAGGTCAGTTTAAGAAGGGGAATTTACAAAGATTTGGGCAGGATTTAGGAAAATTATAAAAGAAGATATAAACCATATGACTAGCAATGGTGGGCAGCCGTTACCATCCCTAGGCCTAAAGGGACAGTTACCAGAACACAGAGAGGAGCTGGTCTTTGGTAGGGGCTGCAGCCAACCACAGTGACCCAGCTCTTCCCCCACCCTTCCTCCTGCTGCCAGTGCCTCCCCTCCACTGAACCCAATCTGAAGTCAGAGGTCAAGGGGGCCCATTGGTGCAGTTGACAGAGGGCCAGCCTCCAGGGGTACAAAGCAGGGTGGAGAAGAATGGGGAGTGGACCTGGAGGGCAAATGAAAACCATCCAGCAACCTCCTTTGACCTATCCTGGCCATGTGGTTAATGTGATTGGGTCACAGGTTAAATGTGCAATAAATTAAAAGAAAGATGATGTGGGAATAAGAAGGGAGAAGCAAAAGAGGCATTTTAGAATTTATCAAGGAATAGGAATAAGTGTCTCATTGTTGGTCAGAAAAAAATAAATGCCCTAGGTAGGTTAAACAGACATGCCTAGTATTTGTACAAAGAGTATAAAGCCAACACAGCAACTATTGCATTTTTGTAGACTGCCAGAGCTGACAGACACCTAATCTAGTTTACTTTGATCATGTCATATATGAGGACTCTGAGATGCATAGGACAGTGGTCTCAACACCCTGCACTTTCCCCCAAACTCCCACCTACTTGAAAATGTTTACATTGATGGTTCTCCCTAACCTGGCAGCCCTCAGGTCACATAAGTGTGACTATGAAACTCATCCATCAGTTTGATCAGCATCATCTCCAAAATCTAGAGGGCCACTTGATGTTTGTAAGCTTTAGTCTCCATACATAGGTGGGCAAGGATTTGTCAACTATGAAGCTCCATACGAGTGTAAGGGGATGTTAAAATTATCATTCAGTGTTAAGAAAAATGAGGACATACTGGCAGGCAATAGTAGACACAGGGTAATAATAGTGAGTCCAATGAGCTTTGGACAGTAAAAGGGAAGGCGGAAAAGATCATTTCGTGAATCCTGAAAGAACCCATCCGTCTGTGTGTCCGTGTGTGATGTACTGGGCTAAGTATCATAGGGTACAAGGAAGTATGGGAGACAGCCCCTTCCTCAGTGCAGGAATGTCCATTTGGAGAAATAATCATATAGATGAACAAAAAACTCACATCAACCAGTAGTAATGTGCATGCCCACAGAATGGAAGACTCTACCTGTGCCATAGGAAAGAAAGAGGACCTCCAAAGTATGGACACTTGGAGGTCACAGAAGGCTTCCTAGAAGAGGAGGGACAGGATTTGGGAAGGAGAAGGTGGCATTCCAGGATAGCAGCAAGCATTGGAATCAAGCATTCATTTATTCCTTTATTGACAGAGCAAATCTGTACTGTGGCACTCTTTGCTTCTGTGGGTTCTCGGTGTCTCTGTTAAAGAGCAGTCAGTTGTTTTTTACTTCTCTCCATCAAGCATTGGGCTGAAATGGCAAAGCTACTGAATCACTGTAGCTACCTGCCCTTTCAGACAGAGGCTGGAACCAGCACTTAGGAGTTCTGGATCTTATCCTACCCTCACCACTACTCACTTGGGAAGGTGCCCTCCCTTCTCTGAGCCTCATTTTCCTCATTGGTAAAATAAAGTAGTTGGACTAGAGGATCTCTAAGGTTCCTTTCATCTCCATAATTTTATAATTCATGCTTCTGAAGACTAATGTACTGATGCTGTTGTGTGGTCCACCTTCTAGTCCTAATCGCCTACTCCTATCTTTTCTTTTCTGAGTGAATGGTCAAGTTCTCTGGTCCAGCAGTTCCCAGGTTCTTACGTATCTAACAGGCCAAGCTCCCTCTCAGACTCTTACACATTCCATTTCCTTTGCCTGTAATTTGTTCCCAGCCCACCTCAATCTGACTAGGAAGCCTCCCTCATCTCCCCACAGCAGACTTAGATGCTCCTTCCACTGTTTCAAGTTCACCTTTCACATTTCTCCATTTTATCTCCTACTACTGAGCTTTATATATTATCCCTTTATACATTTCTCTCCCCGATAGGACTGTGAGCCCCTTAAGCTCAAGGACCTTACCGCATCATCCCCGTACCCCCAGCATTTAGCCCAGGACTCAGTTTCAACCTATTTAATGACCAAATGCATAAATAGAGCTTTTGTGGTTCAAGGAACATCCACCCCTACAAGTTCCCTGTAGCCATGGAAATTAGAACTGGAGTGCAAGTGGAAAACCCTCGTCATAAAGCTTCCCTTCTCCACAAGTCTCTTCCCTTCCCACTGACCCCACCCATACATCTCTATACCTTGGCTTCTGCTGATTCCTTGCCTTGCTCTTCCCTAACTTCAGTTTGCATGTGACCCATCCATACCCAGCTCTTCTCTCCTTCCATCTGGCCTCTCAGCATCAGCTCTCACCACCAACAGACCCGTTTCCTTTGGATTTCCTTGTGCATGTGTGCAAGACAGCAAGCACAAATGGCCATGCTTATCTTTTCACACCAGAGAGTATCGTGTGTCACTGACAAGCCTGCAGATTGGCTACTCTTGATATTTCAGTTGGTGAAGAAGAGAGCAGGATTATGTGTATAACACAGGGCTGCAGAGGGCCAACATCTTCATCCTGGGCTCTAAGAAGAGGAGGCTTGACCTCTAGAACAGATCCCTATTTACTGATCAGGACAAATTTCCACCTCCAACCTCAGACTAACTTAGCACAGAATGCCAGATCACAATCAAGCCTGCAATTCCCAACTCTGGAAAATAAGGATATTATGATTCCCAAAGAAGAGATGCTCCCAGATGTGGCTGCCAGAGACATCATCTGATATTCAGAGGCATCAGCCATGGAAACCAGCTTTCCATAAAAGATCTCATTAGCCAGAAATCATTGCCCAGTGCCATGTATATCACCCAGATGCCAGGCAGGGGGTTGCAGCCTCAGGACATGCCAGCAGTTGCATTGGTCTGCTTTGAAGGGAATCAAATGTTCTCATCTCCTATTTCCCAATATTGCTCCTAGAAATGATTATCAGGTATTGTTTACAAGCCCTAGTGAGCCTCTGGCCAAATGTGGCTGGAAAGCAGAAGTGGTGGCAGTGTGGACAGGGCAGAGCCCGCAAGCTGCCGCAGCCTTCAGACCCCTGGAACAGATTCGAAGATTGATTTAGAGAGGGCTCTTTGTAATAAATTGTTCCTTTCCTCGCTCACAGCAGGGGGCCAGCTGCTGCTGGCTCTCTTAGCATGGAGGGCACAACTGTGGATTTAGAACGCGAGGAGAGCAGATGGGCGGCCTCTCAGCATCTTGAGGATGGCTGCCAATTTGGGTTTGTGCTGCCATTTGATCTATTTTTTTTCCTCTCCTGATGCTCATATTGTGTGATCTGGGGAGAGTGATGTCTGGGAAGGAGCACTGGAAGGCAGGACCAGACTGGGATGCCGGTTCATTCACGGCTCTTCACACGCATTTGACCTCCACTCTGGGGCATGTCCTGTATTAGGCTGAGAGGACCCTGGTCCATCCCCTGGAAGAACTGCTTGTCCATCGAGGACTCAGTAGTAAGCAATCACTGTAGAGTGTTGCAAGTGCTATGACAAGCACAAGGTACCCCAAGTGCATACAGTGGGGGTGACTTACCCCAGAGCAGGGGAGTCTTTCCATGGAAGTCTTCCAAGAGGAGGCGATGCCTCGACAGAGTAGTGAAGCATCACACAACATTTACCCAGTCAGCCAATAGAGAGGTAGAGCTGCATGCTGTTCCGTGTTACTAGAGAGTAAACGAAGAGGTGGAGAGCAGCAGGGAGACATCCTGGAGGGGTAGGCAGGCACCAGGGCATGCAGGGCATTGAATGTCATCCTTAAGAGTTTATATAGGTTGGGGATTGTCAGTTAGATCCTTAGACAAGTCGGAGCTTCGGTTTCCTGGGCAACGGGTGATAATAAAATATGCCATGTTCACTTTACAGGGCTGTTGACGGGATCATCCGCCCCTTCCTCCATAAACATTTGAGTGTCCTGTGTGTGCTAGGTATCGCAGGAAGGCTGAGGATTCAGAGATAGAAACAAGATATTATCGCTACCCTTACTATGTCCATGTCTAGGGTGGAGAAAGAGCCAATTAATAAATCAGTGCATAAGAACAGAGGGAGTCTAATGAAGAAAGGGTAGGGCAAGGGGTCTAGCTTTTATAATGCAAGCATTGTGCTAGACGCTTTTGAGATGCTATGCTATATAGTCTTCCCAGATGCCCTCCGTGGTAAAATGAAAAGCATGGCTACCAGAAGGTCCCATTTCATTGAAGTCACAAATTTCATGAGAGATGGAAGCACTGGCCCAGGACTCTGGGTCAGGCTTATCTGCATAGCCAACCAAAGCTAGAAAAGTGGGTCCTTAAAAAGATCCAGCCTGACTCTTTTTATCCCAAGCATTTGCTTTTTCACTCTTTAAAAGGAAATGATCATTTGCTCCCCTGGCTCTGTGATGAGAATTTAATTTACAGGACACATGAAGAACTGCTTGAATATGCTTTTGAGGGTGAGTATTTTGGGGGCGGAGGCAATCTCATGCTGAGATACCTGTTGGCAAAATAATTCATGCAACGAACAGAAATGATTTTTTATAAATTAGGATTTTGTTTCGAGGAATATTCAACATGTTTGAGCCTATGTTCTACATTGTTTCCTTGCCTCCTTGCAGATCTACTGTGAAGCAGAATTGGGCTATTGGAATTCTAACAAGAGCCACCATTTTAATCAAAATTCATTAATCAGCATCCTCATTAATGGTGATATCAAGTGAAGCAGTCTTTTTCATTCATCAATTTGATCATTCATGTATTCATTCAGCAAGTGTTTACTGAGCACCCAGCGTGCATTAGCCACCATGCTCAATTTTGGGCATATTGCACATCTGACATGGTCCCTGCCCCAGAAGGATCTTAGAGTCTCCAGAAAGGAGACAGACAATAAACAAATAAACAAAGGAAAAACATATAATTATATGCTTATTGGGATATAATGTTATGATTGACATGACATGATGTAGAAGTAGAATATGCTTTGAGAACATACTGTAGAGAGTCCTAACCTAATCAGGATGTTACGAAAGATTTCCTTGAGGAAGCTGCCTGTAGGCCAGGCTCTGAAGAATGAGTAAGTGTGGGTGATTTGGGGGATTTTACGAGCAGTCCAGACAGAGAGAGCATGGCTCTCTGCTTCCACTGGTATGAAAGACAGCCAGTATGGCTATTGAGTAATCAAGAACCTGGGGGGAAATGGTGTTGTGATTGGTGCCAAGTGAGCAAGGTGGACCGGGGGAGTGAGAGAGGGAGGTGCAGGATGGAGGAGAGCAAAGTATTATAGGCAAGCCCATATAGTTAATTGCCCCTTGGGCCCACGAGCCAGCAAGTAGATCTAACAACTCATGCTCACATTCTACCCAACCTTCAAGGCACAGCCTTGGTATTACTTTGGGAATGATAATTTCCCAAAACTTTAGGAAATGATGCATTCCACTATCTCCTCCTAGAGACTCAAATTCACATTAGCATGTCAATGCCCCTGAGAGGTCCTGTCACAGAGACACCTTATCAGCATTTCCCAAACATATTAGGCTACAGAAGTACATGAGACGCTGGTGTTCCAAGGAGACAATGACCACAGCTGGTCCAACTGGCCAGCTAATTGTCCAGATTGGGACTGGATTCTGACTGGTAATTAATAGCTGGGTATTTAGGGACAAGTTGTTCCACTGCTCTGAGTCCCAAAGTTGGAGACACACTTGGGTCTGCACTGCCCAATATCCACAAAGTCATAATGATAATACTCATGACTTAGGGATTGAAGTGTGATAGAACTATGTTAGTGGTATGGAAGGGCAGGGAAGGAAGAGAGAGCTAGTCCTCACATACCTCTCAAGGAGGTTAATATCTAAAACTGATAGAACAAGAAATAGCAAAATAAACATGTTTAGCAATTTGGAGATCAATACCAAGAGCAACAGATAGAAGAGATGGAGGAAGTTCAAGGATTGGTGTTTTCTAAGACCTGTGTTTATACTATGTGACTTTTAAAAATATCTGTGTATTATTCTAACAAATGTTCCACACCAATGCAAAGTGGTGGTGGTAGGGTAGTGTATGTGAATCCTGTATGTTATGCATGATTGTTCTATAAACCCACAACTTCTCTAATAAAGAAAAAAAAATGTCTGTATTACTTTGATAAAAGCTAAATTTAATCTTGAAAATAATGACAAGAAAATAATGTAATTATGCTACAATTACAATTATGGAAAAAATATGGCTACATATGGGCAAAGGCCTGGAAGACAACATAGCAAAAGAAAACAATATGATTTGTTTGGATAATAATATCTGAAGAGATTAAGAGCATAATTGTTTACATCAGACTAACCCAATAGAAGCCATTGACTGACTGCGACACATCATCTCTTTGAGCTTTGCTTCCCTCATCTGTAGAATGAGGATGAAATAGAACCATCTCGTAGGAGGTTATGGGGCTGACATAAGAAATTGTATGAAAAGGGCTTAGAGCAGGTTCTGGCCCTTTGTGATCACAAAGAAGCAATTGTTTTTTAAGGAGAGGAGGGAGGTAGACTTTGGACAACCTAAAACGTGTGAGGGCATGCCTTCTACCATGGCCTCCCAAGCCACCTGTCTTCTGGGCAGGCTGTCCTCTTAGTGACCACCTACTTAACGGGACCTTGTCGAGGCTGACAGGCTCAATTTGAGGTACATTAAAAAGAACTTAGCTCATTTCCTCTGTCCCGAAAAGGCTGTCAGCGCCTGTGAGAGGGTCAGCCTCGCTGCAAGGTTAAAAGACTTGCTCAAGGAAAGCACTCCCATGGTCCAGTGCCTCCCTAATCATTCCATTTTGTTTTTACAGCATCCACATTCTCGCTCGGAAAATGTTCTTTGCAACACATTCTCATCATTGAAGGGACAAACGCCGCCAGGTGAAAGTTATTCTCTGAGCATAATCAGGCTCTTCCAGGCAGTGCTGGGGCCCTGCCACGAGGCAGTGCTGTCAGGCTGCCTTCTGTGTGTGCATTGACAAACAGGGACCAGGCCTTCGAGCACCAAGCAGCAGTTCTCCCTCCGTGAATTCTTTTGTACTTACTTGTACAAAGTGGGCCACTGGACAGGCCAAGGCAGTTTGGTACAGTGGAAAAGCAGAGGGAGTGGCAACACATGGCTAATGGTTTGTGGAACCAAGATTTGGGGCCAGGTCTGGCTGGCTTATCTCAAATGTGGCTCTACATAGCCTTCAAACAGGGTACCCAGCAGCATGGGCAAATGGAAGGAATTGGGGGGTTGGAGCCCAGCTTTTCCACTTCCTCCATCTGTAACCTTGAACAAGAGCCTTGATCCCTCTGACTCTCAGTGTTGTCACCTTAAAAATGGGATAATCATATCATCAGTATTTGCCTTGATGAACTCAGAGTCATCACTTGCCATAGTGTGTCTGAAATGTACAGAAGCTAAAAGGAGGGAATAGTGGTACCAGCCAAAGAGGATATAACAGGAACCCTCTTACTGGGCTTTTAAATGCCTCAGGTCTGCTCACTCCCGAGGCCCAGGACAACCCAGCACAGCAGAACTAGTCACTGGCAGCAAGCCCAGACTCACCTGCACCACCCTCCTGATGACGGGCTTTGACCTGCACCTCACTGCTCACATCTCCCTGGCTCTTGCATTCCCTGGATCCATGCTCTGAGTCTCTATGGCTGTTCCCCTCCTTGTTTATCAAGCCAACTCCGACTCCCTCTCTCACCATCTGGTGTCAAACTCTGCACAGCCACTGGGCTTGGGCAGCACCCACTGCTCTGAGCTAAACGCATTTCTCTGGCCCTCAGGATCCCCTTTGGTGAGATGAAGCCCAGGCCAGGGCATCAGAGCTTGGTTCCAGACCCCAGGTGTGGGCCAACGGCACCTTCATTCTTTGGTTTCTCATCACTGCCCTTTAGAATTTCATGACTCAACCTCTGTAGGCTCCTGCCAAAGCTTGCAGCTAACAATTATCGTGGATCCTCATTATTTGCAGACCTAAATTTATAATTTGTCTGCTTGCTAAAATTTATAAATAACCACCAAATCAATACTCAACAGCATTTTCTCAGTTGTTCATGGACATGTACAGAGAGGCGAAGAATTTGAATTGCCCAAAATGCACATTCCTAGCTAAGTTGAAACAAGGCAACACTCTGCCCTCTTGTTTTAGCTCTCATAGTGTAAGTCCTTTTCACAGTATATTTTGTGCCACTTGTTGTGTTTTCGCTTGATGATTTAACTGTTTAAAAATGGTCTCAAGCATAGTGCTGAAGTGCCATCTAGCATTCCTAAATGCAAGGAGGCTGCTGTGATGTGCCATACGGAGAAAATACATGTGTTGGATTAGTTTTGTTCATGCATGAGTTATAGCGCTCTTGACCATGAGGTCAATGTGAATGAATTAACAATATATATTAAGTAAGGTTATATATTAATTGGTCAATGAAAATGTTGTGGCCAGAGGGCCACAAGAACCTAACCTAGTTTCCTCTAGGGGTAAAGGTTCAGTATTTGCTAATTCAGTTGTTATTGTGACTCTAAAAGCGTAACTGGCTCTTTCTGACTATAGGAACCTGCATCAAATCTTGGTGTGTATTTCCATCTTTCCCTCCCTTTTCTCAGCAAGTTCTGTTCTTTTCCCCCATTTCCCAATAAATTCTTTTTACTGGCCTAACTAAACAAACAAACAAAAAAGCATAACTGACATGAATAACAAGAATCAGCTGTACATCAGAAGGTTTTCTTTCCTGGGGGCCCTTTTTTGTTTCCAGAGTAACAATCATATGACCTGTTCTTGGTCAAAGATTGGTGAGAATTGAGGAGAGAGGGGAAAAATTGGAGGATGAGTTCAGGAGGAAGGATAGAAGACAAGAAGGAGAGAGAAGGGAAAATAAGGAGTGAGAGGTGTGGAAGGTGAGGCA
>JAKSZT010031676.1:9191748-9216127 GCA_026826555.1 Tolypeutes matacus | reverse complement strand
GAGGAAGAGACAAGTGTTTTTGCCTAGCTGGACTTCTCTGTGCCTCAGATTCTGGGTTCTGGAGTGACAGTGGGACATAATGCAATAATTCTTGGCTTCCACTTAAACCTGAGATCCATTTCTGTGCTGTCGCTTACTCAAGCCAGTGTTTGTACTCTCTGAACCCAACTGTCCTCATCTATAAAACAGAAATAACACCCACTCACCATGCAGGATTGTTTGGAAGACTAAGTTAAGGTGTGAAAAGCATAGGGACACTGTCCAACACACAGAAATAGTTCTCAGTCCACGGTCAGTACCATGAGGATTATTAGCTCTTGTGGCAGGGCTGCCATGTTGATTAGAGGACACACAGGGGCTTCACAGACCCTGTGATGCTGGAGTTCACTGCTGCTGAGGAAGAGCATCATTTCGACTGGTCTTGTTCATTGTTTCCCCTTTGGTGGAGATACTCTACTCTCCAACTTTCTGCCCTTATTTACCTCTTTTCATTAGTTTTGTTGTAGGTGCTCAGGGGTGAAACATATTTTTTAAAAATCATGCCGGCTTCAGAATTACCACTTTAAAGCAGTTATAAATTCATACGTCAAACCATTGGAGGCTGTACCACCATCTCATAGGACTCCATCTGCAACATCTGCATTTCATTGTTGTGTATGCATAAATCTGTTTGTGAGGGAGTGTGGGTGCCCTCAAGCACGTGTGCAAACCCACAGGTGGATCTGGCATCCATATCTCCAAGTCCACTTTGCTCACACCCATCCTCAAAGGCACCCTTCAAATCCCTAGCTCCTGTGTGCAACTAAGTACATTAGATCAGCAGCTGTAATTGAGTTCAGTTCAATTTCTCACTTCAGACTTGGAAAAGCATGTGTGAGGAAAGATTCATGTGCCTTTCTAATCAGCCATAGTTGACAGGAGAAAGAAGGAAAAAAAAGAAAAGTTCTAATCATTCAACCATTAAGCAAATGTTGGCGACAGTGCCAGTCTAACTACTACATTACTGTGTTTCTTGTATTTTTAAAAATAAGCACCCTAAGGCATTAGGTCTTTATATACCAGAAATAAATTACTTCTCCCCTTTGCCAGCTATGCTTCTGCATTAGCTCCTTGGGGGCTGGTCTGAGAAAAGCCTGGCTCCTGAGTGGGCAGTGTGCCCTGACTCACAATGGCAAAGCTCCAAGCACCCATCCATGAGCTCCCACCAAGGTGCTCTTTACCATCAGCCCCTTTACTCCTAAGGACCTCTCACGGCAGAAGGCATTAAAATACAGAGGAAGCAGCGCTCAGTTCAGCCACCATGTCAATTAGGATTCTACCAGATGCAAATGGCAGAAAACCCAGCCCACCTGATTTACCTAAAGGGGACATTTACTGGCTCATGCAATTTAGTAGTCCACGGGTAGGACTGGATTCTGGACTTGTGCCATATCTTTTTCCTTTGTCCTTCCAGACCCACTTGCTACCCTTCTTCTCCCTGCCTTCTGTCCTGGGAGTGTGTGGGCCCCAACAACAGAGTTCCCGTAAGCTCTGACTTCCAATTGGGTTTGGCCAAAGAGAAACTCCAACAGCAGTTTGGAGGGAAGGAAGGAGAGAAAGGAGGTCAGGGTATTTATTGCCCTGACTTTCTCCTTGTGGGGTCATTTCAGGTTAGCTATGTCCTTCAACCCAAGGCCACCGCTTCTCTCAGGGTGGCCTCTCTCCATGACCCTTTCCTTGTAGGTTCTGGTAACTACTCCTTCCCACATCCTTCTGGATCTAGAGATGGGAATAGCTGCACTGTTACTGGCTCTGGGTCACTGCAGTATTATTGTACTGTGTAGTCTGGTACCCTGTGCTTCTAGGTATAGTTTAGTTTCAGAATCCATAGAGAAAACTAAGATTCCCAAGTATTATCAAAATAGCCATTTCATCTCATTGACTTTGAGCATGGCAAGTGCCCCCACCCCCACCCCAAGTCCATCACTGTGGCCAGAGGAAGGCTCTGTGCTGAGGGGTTTGGGTCATGTGTTCCACTCTGCGTGAACAGTGCATGAGAGAGCAGTTTCTGGGGGAAAGTGAAGGTACTGTTACTTAAAAGAGGATAAATGGAAGCCACTTGGCAAAACCATGGCTGCATAGCAGTCACTTCCCTAAGACCTCATAGCTGATAGGGTGTCACACCCAAATTGCTTGACTGCCAAGCCACAAGTCTTCCTACTATTCTACTTCCCTTGACCACTTTTCCCAGGTAAACTTTCTGCCAGGAAATTGGCCTAGGCTTGGGACACGGGTTCATGTAAGTGTTAGAGCAGGAGTGATCATGAGAACCATGTCAGGAAGGGGAGAGGCAATCCATAGTAAGTAAGAAGGAGGAAGGCATAAAAGAAGCACACATACCCACCCCAGAGTTGTCCAAGCATGAGCAGCAATATCATTGTTCACACCCCAGGATACAGCCTAGCATGACCCAGGCACCTGCCATAGAATAGGGACAGACTAGGAGAAGCCTGATCTAAAGACCTGTCCAGGGAGGGGAAAGTGTGGGGGAAGTTAAGTGAAGTTGAGTTGGGCAGGCAAACTCTGGAAGCCAGGGCATCAGGTGGCTTTCAGGACACAATGTGGAAGAAGCCAGGGACCGCATGACTCAGAAGCACAGGGAAGCCAGCAGGGCACAAGTCAGCCCCCAAGAGAGCAATTGGCCTGGAAAGCCAAGCTTAAAAATCCTCCCAGAATAGTTCCAATGTAACCAGGAATGATCAGAAGTGTCTCATAAAATATTATTGAGCACCTGTCTCTGAGGTAGGCACTAAATACACAATAGCAGACAAGATAGAGTTCTGCATTGAAGGAAGACTTTCTACGGAGAGAGGCAGAGAAGTCAACAACAATGCTAACTCAGTGCACTCGGAGATGGGATGTGAGAAGGGCCACTTGACCATCTGCAGTCGGGGAAGGAAGGGAGGGAGGGATCCCTGAGAGGCTTCCTAGATGAGGATACATATGGCAGGGTCCCAGACTGATGTATTGTGGAAAGCTAAGAGTTCTAAGAAATGAATTCAAACCTCAGCCCTGACAACAAGGCATGTTGGACCCTTATCAAGTTATCTAATACAATGACCCCATCAGTGAAACAGGGGACCACTCCAGCAACTATTTCATGATCACTACCAACTCTGAACTGTGCTGTATGTCTCTCCCTTGAGCTTGCATAGCCTACTGTGTGACCTCATCATTGTGCCAATCATCTTTTCTTTAAATAAATATTTAGCAGGTACCATCTTTGTACCAGGGATAGTTAATAAAGTCCTCACACACTGTTATAGTTGCCTGTTCCCACCTCTGTGCTGACCAGCCCCAGCACTGCCTACTGGACTGTGAGAGGCTCTGGAGCAAAGACTATGTCTTATGAATCCCCTATGCCTAACACAGAGCTAAGGAAATGTTATTTAGAATGAATGAGTGAATATGTAAATGACACATATTCAAAGAAGGGTTACATCTGAGGCAGGGAAGGATCATTGGTGTGGGGTGTCAGTGATGGGAGGTACATGGGAGGGTGCTCACCTGGGCATACATATAAGGCATATAAATGTGTGGGAATGTTCATGGGACATCATAACGGTGGTTGGACATTCACACAATAACCAAAGGAATATCAAATTCCCATCCTGGGGAGCTCTGCCTCATTCTCTAATGGCTCAGTAAGAATCCCCCAAGTACAGGGGCAATGACTAGTGAAGGAGGATGGTCCATTGATGGGCCCTTGATATTGATGACTGTGCATATGAAACTTTACATTGAAATTGAAACTTAACCTAGTATTATAGGTTGCCTAAGAGTTGCCTCCTGGGAGCCTCCTTGTTGCTCAAATATGGCCTTTCTCTAAGCTGAACTCAACATATAAATACATTACCTTCCCCCAGCATGGGACATGACTCCCAGGTATGAGCCTCCCTGGCACTGAGGGATTACTACCAAGCACCAGCTAGCAATGCAACTGGAAAAAGACCTTGACCAAAAGGAGGAAAAGGTAAAGACAAATAGGTTTATATAGCTAAGAGACTTCAAAGTGAGTCAGGAGGTCATTCCAGAGGTTACGCTTATGCACGTCTCAGCAGGATGTCATTGGCTACCAAAGTAGATACTACCCCCAAATAGCAGAGCTCCTGAGGTCACTATCAATTAGAGGTAGAGTGGACATCGCCATCCAGAATCCTCAAGATTGGGGAATGAGCTATGGACTAAAGTAGACTTACTGGTATTCTACTATAAACTCACTGTGATTCTAACAATGGAAGAAATTATATCATTGATGTGAAGATAGTGGCACTGGAGGTTCTGTGGACAGAGAAAGGGAAAAACAAGTATAATATGGGGGCATTTTGGGGACTTGGGAATTGTCCTAAATGATATTGCAACAACAGATGCAGGCCATTATATATCTTGCCATAACCTACAGAATTGGGTGGGAAAGAATGTAAACTACAGTGTAAACTTTAATCCACACTTAGTGGCAATGCTCCAAAATGTGTTCATCAATTGCAATGAATGTACCTCACTAATTAAGGATGTGATTAATATGGGAAAATGTGAGAGGTGTGGGGAGCAGGGCATATGGGAATCCCCTATATTTTTTATGTGACATTTGTGTAATCTAAGTATCTTTAAGAAAAAAAAAAAAATGAGTGAATAGTATCACACTAATATAAGATGTTAATAGGTGGGAACAGATGTGGCTTAAGCAGTTGAGCACTCGCCTCCCACATGAGAGGTCCTGGGTTCAGTTCCCAGTGCCTCCTAAAGAAGACAAACAATGAGCAAACATCAAGCAAAAATAACAAGCAGACATCAAGCAAACACAACAAGCAAGACAATGAGCAAACAAAGAGCAGACAGCGAGCAAAAACAAATGAGGATGAGTGACTGTGGCTCAAGCAGTTGAGTGCCTGCCTCCTACATGGGAGGTCCTGGGTTCAGTTCCTGGTGCCTCCTAAAGAAAAAACAAACAAACAGACAACGAGCAGAGAATGAGCAAAAACAACGAGCAAAAACAACAGGCAACCAGATGAGGGAGACATAAGGGGGTGGGGAGATGTTAATAGGGGAAAATGTGAGAGGAGGAGGGGGAGGGATGGGGTATATGGGAGTCCCCTATATTTTCAATGTAACTTTTCTGTAGTCTAAAATGTCTTTAAAAATAAAGTCTTAAAAAGTAAATAAATAAAAAAAAAAAGGAAAAGAATGAGTGACTGAACTAAGTGATCTCTAAGATCCCTCCAATCCCTAAAATGCCACAGAATCCTTTAAAATGGTAAAGCACAGATGGTCCATATGCAGGACCAGGGAGCAGGAAAAAGCAGCCTGACTTGAGCCAGGAAAGACTTCTTTGAGAATAAGATTGTGTCATTTTCAGAACATCAGCTCCCAGCACCATCTTCGTCTGGTCTGTAAGCAGTGGGCTCTTCAGGCTTGGTTGTTCATAGGGCCAACAGCTTATTGCCAACTTTATATGCCCATGGGCTCAACAGAGGTCCAGGGCTTTACTTATGATTTCAAGAGAGAAAATAGCTCTCTAGCCCTCTTTAATTTTTATCCACCCCTCTCTCGAATTATAAAAGAATTACATGCACATTATTTTTTTAAATTGGCAAATTCAAGCACTGTTAGTATGTAAGCATATTTTATTGATTTTTTTTCCTAAAATTTGTTTCTGCTTGATTTTGCTAATGTTACCTCATAACCGTTTACCTATGCCGTGAAAAACCTTCATAAATGACATTTTAAATTGCTGCTGAATATTCCAAACTAGATAGATGAGTCATAATTTATATCCCCAATCCCAGATCAAACATTTACATTATTTCCAATATTCATTATTGCATTAAGGAGACCTGTGATAAACATGCTCATGCATGAAGCTTTATCCGCGTTTCTAGTATATTGGTAGAAGAGGAATTGCAGGGTCAACTGGCATGAACAGTGTTCAGGCTCTGCCTATTAAAGGTCAAGTTCTCTTCTAGGTGCTTCTAAGTGAGGCGAGACTCAGAGGGTACACTCTACCCACCGAGCCTGAGGGACCTCTTTCTCTGCATTGATCACTGGTCTTTATTTTCTCTCCCTGCCTCCTATCTTCACCCATTTACTCTATCTCTTTATCTCCCTCTTAACCTAGAAGGCAGGTAGGGAAGTTCCAGGAGACCTGTGGAAGGGAAGGAAGGCAGGCAGGATTGAGTGAGTTTAGACCCCTCTCCTGCCCAGCAGGGAGAGCAAAGCCACGTCAGGCCCTGGCATTTTAATTAACCTCCCAGCAGCAGGAACCTGATCCCTGATGTTAGTCATTGCTCTGAGCTCAGTGCCAGGCCTGCGTGAGAAAAAAAAGAAAATGAGAGAGAGACTGTACAGGTGATTTATAGTAGCTGAATTTTATCATGCATAATAGAAATGATTCTGGGGCAATGAAGAGTAGTGGGTGACCTTCTGGACAGGGAGGCCACATGACTTTCCATTGGCTCAGAAGCAGGGGATAAAAGAGCCTATTGGACATATGGAAAATTAGTCACCTGGCATCCTGGGGGCCTGTGTCAGGTTGAGATACATGACATGACTGAGTTCAGGTCCAGGCACAAACCAGCAGAGTCTACAAGAGGCTAGCTTATAGTGAGCTCAGACAAATACCCCTTTGATCAAAGGGTCTGGAGTCTGGAAACCACGGCTATTAGAGCACAGATCTCAGTTACCAATGAAGAAAGGGCTATGGAAGGAATGTGACCTGCCCAAGGATACCAAGTATCGAATGATAGAAGCCAAGGTGGAAGCCAGGTTTCCTGACTCCTGTCCCATGCTCTTTCTGCTGTAACGTTCTGCCTATATTTTGTCCAGAGAGAGCAGGTTGATAACCCTGGAACTCAATATGCTCCATATAAATTGAAGGAATGAATGAAGTGCTTAGAATGATCTGGGTACTATGCTAAGTGATTTGCATCCTATATCATAGCTACTATTCTTTAAGAAGAAGAAATCAAAACTCTTGGAAGTAAATAAAGTGTCCTAGTTGCTAGTAACAGTCTGTCTTAGTTTTCACCATTCTGTGAGGTGGCTTAAAGCACAAACATTTATTAGCTCATGGTTTTCAGAGGCTAGAAGTCCAAAATCAAGGTGTTCACAAGACCAGACTTTCTCCTCGAAGTCTAGAGTCTGTTTCAGTGGCTTGCATCTCCGCCTTCTGTCCATGGCCATCTCTCCCTCTCTCCTTGTGTCTGCCCTTCTGGTTTCTGCTGACTTCTGGCTCCCAGGTTCTTCTCTTGATTCGGCCTCCAGTAATATGGATTAAGACCCATACTGATTCAGTTGGCCACACCTTAACTAAAAATAACATCTTCAAAGCATCCTAAATACATGTGGGTTCATACCCACAGGAAAGCAGATTGAGATTAAGAACACATCCTTTGTTGGAATACGTAGTTCACCCTACCACAGGGCTGAACCTGAATTTAAAAACCCAGCTCTATGTGACTCCTAAGATGCATCTTTAGCTGTTGCATGTAACTGCCTCAAGCTGGAGGACTGGAGTGGACTGTGTTGATGAGGAGCATGATTAAATCCTATTTCTCCAGTACTTGCAGAAGGATGGAAAAGAACCATCAGGTGTCCAGGCAGAGAGAACCAACTGAAAAGAAGCAAGGATATTCAGAGACTATCAAGTGACCCAGGGACTCTGTGGACTATGCGGCCTGAAAGAGATTGGATCAGTTCATGCAGAGCCTTGGACACCAAGCTGAGGGTAGAGCCCTTGAAGGATTTTAATCAGGGTGATGACACAACCAGATTTGGAAAAAGCACTCTGGCAGCAATGAGGAGGATGGGTGGAAAAGGAAAGAATGGACATAGGGATCCACTTAGGTTAAAGTAAGTCTCTCGTGTCAAGACTCCATTCAGCTACCTACTAGCTGTGTGAACTTGGATAAGTTTTTTCTCCCTTCTTGTTTGGATATCAAGGAGAATGTAGGACCTTTCTTACAGGGCTGCTGTGAGGGGTGAATGACATGAGGCACATACAGTACCTGGGATTCCTTGGGCTGTTTTTATTATGAAAATGGAGATGGAGAGAACAAATTGATAGAGGACACATTTCCAAGGTAGAATTATAAAATTTGGTTATTGCTTGGAGGTGAGAGATAAAAGGGAAAGATAAATATTCCAAAAGTCCTGTGTGTCAACAGAATTAGACACTGCTCTTCCAGAAGCCTGAGCCAAAACCTTCTAGTGTCATAAAGCATCTCCCTGACCCTGCTTTCCCGTGGCCACATCCTCAGTACTTTTGAAAGTCCATTTAATTCTGTCTCTCTTCAAACCAGGAATTAGGCTTTGGATGTCTAAAATAATATTGAGGGAAATAAAGAAACCCTTCATGCTATTTCTCTATTCCTATTTGTAATGATTATCAATTGTAACTAATATTTGTACAATACATTCCAGTTTAGAAAAAACCTTCATCTATATTGTACCAGGGATCAAAGAAAATACATCATACATAACTGGCTTATTGAAAAGTCTAAACACAGAGGGCCACAAACATAAACTGGTTTTATATTTTCTCCAACTACTACCTTCAACCATGTTGTCAAATCTCCTTCCCCACCCCTTAATAACACCTTAGGCAGATCCATATTTTCTGGTTGCTTTTAGGTCTAAAAATGCCCAACCTAGTTTGGCACTTCAATCTCAAATCCTGTGGAATGCTCACCTTGAGCACTCTCCTGTAATGGCTACCCAGCCCTTGGCCTAGGGGCTTATCATGGGGGTAGGGAGGAGGTAAGGATGCCCATAAATTAAAGCAGGGAAATGGAAGATGGGAAGGAACAGGTGTCTCTTAGTTATCTGGCTTTTTCTCTGCCATGACTGCTTCTGAAGCTAAGCATATGTCCCCTGGGTGGCAGGTGTCCAAATACTGGCTTTCTTGTAGTGATATGACAGAGGGGTTGGCAAGGACAGGGGGGTCCTCCTGGTCCATTCTCTGATGAGGGAGGGAGCTCAGCCTGTTCCAGACCTATGCCCCTCATGCGGCTCCCATCCGAGGTAGTCCAACCCATACCCCTTCACTCCTAACAGCTGGTCTTCTTGGGGAAGGTGTACAAGATAGCTCTGGACTGGCCCTTCTCCATAATGGACACTTGACTCTCAGAAAACTCACCCATCCTTGCCCTTCCACACAGTGAGTGCAGGCTGCCCAACCACTACCCCTCTCTGTTCTGCCATTGCTCTCTGATTATCTGCACTCACTGTTCAGATAGGCATGAAGTACATCAGAAGGAGAAACCTGTCTCCCTTTTTGCTGACACCCCCTCTCCCCGGGCTTTATGGGTGATTCTCTCAGAACCCTGCTCACCAAATAGGCTAATGACACAAGTTGAAGGATTCCCTCTCTCTCCCTGGTCTCCTGCTTAAACAGCTTGTAGGGTGGGTTGGAGAAGAGGTCGGGGCTGCAGTGCATGGCCACTGAGCATTTTCCTTGGAATATGATATTCCTCACCCCTTTGTTCCCAGCTTTAGATTGTGGTAGTCAGTTCCCCACTCTGCATCCATGACTCCAGTTGTTAGTATTGGGGAGCTTTCTCCTTTCCTCCCTTCCCCTTTCCTAAGCAGGAAAGATTCTAGTTTACAGTATCAGCTCCAAGGTTCTCCTTTTTCAGACAAAGCCAGAGAATGGAAGGAAAGGAAGACCAGATAGCTGGTTTTTATGTATGAGTCTGAGAGCACTTGGTGTACAGGAGGAGAAAGTCTTTGGGGAAACTGATGTGTGAAATATGTTGACAAATAGAGTGAAGGTGAAAGCAGTCTTTTAATAAATTTTGGTATGTGCTATGAATATATTCTATCGTAATGTTTTTGAGAGAATATGTGGTAAAGATTTAAATTGCTTGACAATTTTTTGAATGCAATTTGAGAATATGACACTGAAATGAGGTTGGGTTTCAGGCAAGTCACATTACCATTCACAAATCAAAACTCTGAGAAGTTTGTGTTATCATTCCCATTTCTCATATGTGAAAACTGAGGTATAAAGAAGTTAAGAGAATTTCCAAGAAACACATGTTAATAAGGAGTAAATCCCAGACTCAAACCCAGTATTGGTCTAACTTTAAATACCAAAATCTTTCTATTATATAATACTTCTACTATAGATAGAGTATTGAAGACAACATTGCAACTCTTATAAATTCTATTAAGATCAGAATCATGCAAGGGAAACACCTCCAAAAGTGGTAAGAAATTCTACAGGCTGATGTTGGGGATCCTCTAGAATCCATGTCTAAGCCTGAGCTTGGGGAGCCTCTGAATCGTATGCATGGTCTTGAGGAAGCAAGCACTTTGTATCCCACCCCACAGCCAGTCATAATCAGAGCTCAAAGAACCTAGTCATCATTACCTGCCCTTGGCAGGACCACCCAAGAGCCCCCTCCAGAGAGATGAATCATTTCTATGTAAAGGTGAAATCTCAGAGTCCATCTCCAAATATGGATGCCTAGAGATGGGGGCAGGTGCTGGCCTTGAATTCCACACGTCACAAAGGGAACGAGCAGAGATGACACAGTAGCTTCCCGAGAAAATTAAGCAATTAAGGATTTAACAAGGGAAACGGATGTGGCTCAAGCAATTAGGCTCCCATCTCCCATATAAGAGGTCCAGGGTTTGATTCTCGGGGCCTCCTGGTGAAAGGCGAGCTGGCTCACACAGCAAGCTAGCCCACGAAGAGAGCTGGCCCACACAGAGTATTGGCCTGAGTGGAGAGCTGGCTCAGCAAGATGACGCAGCAAGATGACACAATAAAAAGAGACACGGTGGAGAGACAATAAGAGATGCAGCAGACCAGAGAGCTGAGGTGGCCCAAGAGACTGAGCGCCTCTCTCCACTCTGGAAGGTCCCAGGATCTGTTTCTGGTGCTGCCTAAAGAGAAGATGAGCAGACACAGAAAAACACACAGCAAATGGACACAAAGAACAGACAATGGAGGGGAGGGGGGCATAAATAAATAAATAAATAAATAAATAAATAAATAAATAAATAAATAAATCTTAAAAAAAAAAAAAAAAAAAAAGAAGTTAACAAAATGGCTTAGATGTGAGGGAACTTTAGAAGCCGAAGCCCTGACATATGACCAATTGTTGGAGGCTATATCGATATTCCTTGGGCTACAGAGCCCACCTCCATGCCTTTGTAGAGGTTGTGCCTCCAAATGCTTGTATAGCACATTCTAAACAAGATGACACTTTGGGCTGGAGAATATTCTAATATGACATTTGAGTCCTGTCTCAGTGTTAAAATCCAGTTTCACACAGATTCACACTGATTTGTTCAGTGCTGCTTACTTCTTGATTTTCTTTTCTTTTTTTTTAATTCAAACAAGAGTATCTGGCTATATAATACATGTGCACATAATTTAAATTTATCTCAATATAAAGTATGTATGGTCTATCAAATAATTAATGCTTTCTGTAGTTTTTATTCGTTTGTTGGTTTTGTTCTGTGTTTTATTGAGCCCACTATATGCCAGGCACTTAACACATATTATCTTATCAGATCCTTATATAGCCTTGGGTGTCAAGAATTTTATCCCTAATTTACATATGGAGGAACTAGGAACCAAAGTGCATTTGTGATCTTTCTCAGACACCAATCAGATAGGTATAGATTATCACAGTTGGAAGGGAGTTTATGCACCAGCTTGCCTCGTTGTATAATAACAGGCAAATAATGCTGTATTAGAGATGTGAGGTCACAATTTATGCTCCGCAGGCATCCTCAGTTCCAGCTGCACATCAGGTACAGGCAGAGACCATGAGAAAAGACCTAAACATTTTTGGTCTCCCTTGGCCCTCCAAAAGGTGATGGGGGCAACAGGGCAGTGTTATGAGTTGTTTGAGCAGAGTCAAGGCAAAAAAAAAAAAAAACTTCAGAAGAGGAGCAGAGATCTCAAGAGAAGAAAATATTCTCAACCCATTGACATGCACCTCACTTTCATCAGGACTAGGGGGAAATAGGGATAAAACAACAGCTCCTTAACGGGGCAGGGCACCTGGCAGTTACCACATGTTTCCACAGCCATGATGCATTTGGCCCTCAGGTCAGCCCAGGATGAAAGCAAGTCAGGATTATTAGCTCCATTTTACATGGAGACTTGAAATGACTCACCCAAGATCACACAGTGAGTGGTAGAGCCGGGAGCGCCTGCCGCAGCTGTCTAGCTTGTCATTTTTGTTCCTGTTAGGATAAGCAAATCTGATCACGGGATTCTCCAGCTGGAAAACCCTTCCACTGTTTGAGAACACTCTGTTTCCTCCATGATCCCTGCCTACCTCTCACATTCTGTCCTGTCACCCACCTCAACCTCCAGCTAATTCAAGTTCCAGAAACTGTGAGCAGTGTGTCCCCATGTACGTGGAGCTGTTTCACCCCACCACATTTTGCACCTGCTATTTCTCTATCTGGAATGTTCCCGACACCACCCACGGCCCTTGTCTCTCTAGGACATCCCTTTACTTTCAAAACCCAGCCCACTCATCGCCTCTCCTGGGCAGCCTTTTCCCTTCCCTTCAGTTGGACTCACTCTTAGAAGTTTATTTGTTTTTTTCCACTTTTGAACTGAAAAGCATCCCCTTGTAGTTTTCACTCATCCATCCCTTGGGAATCAACTGTACCCTCTTTCCACAACACCTTTCAATGTTTGAAGACCCCATTCTTATCTCCGCCAAGTTTCTCTTTATTCAGTTTAGATATTTTCTGTTCCTCAAACTAGACACAGGACATGGATTCAAGTCCCTCATCACCTGATCACTCTTCAGGACACACTCAAACTATTGTGGTATTTGGGCAGAAAGGAGCAGAGAATTCCAGCTGATTCCTGACCAGCACCCAATTTTGGGAAGGGAATAGAGCCAATACATATTTAACTGTGTCTATCATTCTGCTTGCTGCTTTATCCACATTATCATATTTGAATCCTTATTGCAATAATGTAATGGTATTACCTCCCATTTACCAATAAGGAGATGGAAGCTCAGAAAAGTTAAATGACTTGCCCAAGGACACACAGCTGGTAAGGAGAATTATAGAGTAGGAATCCAAACCCGGATCTGACAATGCCAAACCCATGCTCTTTCTACTTCATTATCTGGATCACTTGCTTCCCTTCCCCCAGATTTTATGCTTCAATTTAATCCAGTCCAAGAATTAATCAAACATAGGGAATCAAATATAAAAGCCACAGCCTCTTTTTTCCTGCTCTGCCCAGTGGCCCATGATGATCTTGAGTTTCCTAGAATATCCAGATAATTTTCTGCTCTGGAAAGGTCAAAACTGTGATCTCAGTTCTCCTCTTAAGAAAATAAAAGTAATTGATGCTCTCCATGTCATCTGCTCTTCTGCATCTCTGTTATCGTGCCAGTTGCTGAACAAACATGCCAGCTAGAATAGTCACATCTTCAGCAGTCTCCATCTGCTTTATGGGTTTCTTTAAATAAAATATTATCGTGGTGAATAATACCATCTAATTGCAAATGTGCACATCACAGCTCAGATACTGCTGCTTCAAGTGGCTTCCCAGCAGGTCCCTAACGGCGACTCAGGCCTCAATGGCTCTCAGAATTGCCAATGAAAAGTCACTTGTGCAGGAACCACAGTCCTCCTCTCAGCTATGCTAAACACCAATATCAATGCCCCTCTCCCTGCTATGGTCAAGACTATCTAATAGAGTTTGGCTGTGACTACATCCAGGCACTTTCCACAGCCACCCAAGTGAGCATGAATGGACAGGTTAAATAATTAAATCATATAGATATGAATGGATGGAAGGGGAGATGAGAGGATGAGTGGATGGACTGCTAGATGGTTAATAAACTGATGTATGGGTAGAAAAACAGAATGAGTGATGCTTGAAAAGAGGAAAGAGAGGGAGGGAGAAGAGAAGGGAAAGAGAGAGGAAGGGAGATTGAGGCCAAAGTCATTGCATCAATGAGAACTTACAACACGGAACATAAAAGGGCCACTTGATAATATTAGCACCAGAAAACTATGAGAACTTACCATGCCCAGGCAATGTGCCAAGTACCTTACAAAATTATCTCACTTACTCTTCACAAGTATGATTATTATCCCTGTTTAATATAGATGAAAAAGCTGACAGAGTCGGCCTCAGTTTCTTTCCCTCCCCATACCCACAAGCTGATCCAGTTCTGTCATCCAAGGTCATGTACAGTAGCTGTGCCCCCTCTTCCCAAAACAATATTCAGTCTTTAAGTTAAAGTCAACAAACATTTATTATGGTCCCATATTAATCCAAGAATTATGTTTGATGCTGGGGATTTAAGGGAGAATAAGATGTAATCCCATCTGTCAGGGAACTCATGGTGAGACAGGAGAGACAGGTAAGTAAGCAAATTCATAGATTACAATGTTATCTGTCAAACAGCAACACACCAAGAATGTTTAGAGGTTTAGAGAAGAGGTGAAGATTGACCCTATGAGGAGGCAGTCATCATAAATAAACCCTTGGGGCTTTCTTATCCGGGAGGAACTTTCCCTTTCCTTCTTTCATACAATTTTCTAGCCTCCCCACCAACCTGTCCACCATTCTCTGGATGGCTCTAGTTTATCTATTTCTTTCTTAAAATGTGGTACCTGGGGGGATTTAATTGGGGAGGAGAAAGGATGGTAAAGAGAAACAGTTCCCATCCCACCTCTACCCCTATTGCTAGAACAAAGTGATTAACCAAAGAAGACTAATTGGGGACAGAAATCTTGAACCTCACCCCAGTTGTATGTTAGTTTGGGCCATATATGTGCAATAGGCCTCAACAACCAGCTTCTCTACTCTGCATTGGTAGAAAATAGTAAAGCAAACAATACCATATAGCCTGTCTTTTCCCATTCATTTTATCAATTCCTATTTTAGATAAGATTTCCTTTTTTGATTTCTAACCCAAATATGATTTAATGAAGTGCATTACAGTCAAATCAATACCAAGTGAATTCACTGTACCCTGTAATAATGAATTTCTAACAATGATGCATTGTTAGAAAATGGAAAGATTGACCATTCATTCCCAATTAGCTGCTGAGGGCTGAAGTCTACATCTGCACTTCTCATTACTCATTACTCATTACTGCATAAAATTAAATTAAAGGCACAATTTTCTCAAAGCACAGGTTATCAGATGTCATATTCTTCCCATACTTAATTTATGGGGTCATTTACTCATAAAAGGGTAGAGTGAGTCAGCTCTTGATATGTGAACTTTTAAAAGTATAATGCCCCACATCCACCACTTGCCTGTGTTTCTTGCGAACCCCTCAAGGCCCTGCCAAACCCTTCTTCCTCTCTAGACTAGTGTTCTCAAAGTGTGGGTCCTGGAGCAGCAGCAGCAGAACTAGGAACTTGTTAGAAATGCAAATTATCCAGCCCTACTGAGACTCTGGAGTTGGAGCCCAATAATCTATGCTTTAACAAGCCTTCCAGGTGATGCTCATATATGCTAAAATTTGAGAACCACTGCCCTAGAGTGATGGTTCCTGGGAAGCATTCAGTTCAGTTCAAACCACAAGCATTTAGAGAGAGCCTACCATGAAGCTCAAGCTCTACATTAGGCACTGAGGCATAGAGATGAAAAAGACACAGGACATGCCTTTAAAGAACTAACAGTCCAGTAGAAATTACAAATATGTCTCAGCAAAAGAGGCAGAATAGTATCATGCTGTGTGGCATGATCAGAATTGGGTAATAGGATCATCTCTGGAGATTTTATGCAAGAAGTCTGAAATGGATGCCAGGAATCCCGCCCTACTTGAGTATGCTTGTGTGGTTAATAGCACAGGTCTGGAGTCAGACTGCCCTGGGTGCAAATCCAGACTCTGCCATTTGCCGGCTGTGCACCCTTGGGTACATTGGCCATTACTATATTTACTATCAGGTCCCTTACAGAAAAAAAAATTTCTGAGCCCTGGCTTACAGGACTGCTGAGAGAGGTGAAGAAATGATACAGCCTAAACTTCCAGGAGTAACTCCCAAAGCCATACAGCAGATATGAACTGCCAGGAGAGCTATTGCCCCTGCTGTAATTAGGAAGCTGTGCAAACAGGAAGTTGCCTGACAGAGTGGGAAGCCACCACTACAAGTGCTGCCTCCAAAGCACTGCCATCTCTGTTATGATCCAAACAGATGTACCATTAGGGACCTCTGCTACAGCCACCACAGAAAAATAGAATGCCTTCCTGACTGTCCTTGCCAGCAAAAATAGTAGAAGCCCAGCTATAAAATGTTCCACCCTTGTGTGGATGTATCTTAACCAGCAAACCTAACTCACATGAGACCCCAGCCAAAAAGCAGTCAGGGAGGTATCATTTTTTAGCTTCCTAGGCTTTGCTTTATAAGAAGGCATAATAGAAGGAGATCGAAACAGATGTTGAACAAGCCAATATTCATGCCAGTCCTCCATTAGAATAGGTCTTGTTTGGGCTCCATTCATAAGATACCTGGTTTCTAGGCTTCCCAATTTGGGCACTGGGATAATGACTCCAAAAATTTTGGGGGCCTTCTTCCTAATATCTCCTGAAGCATTTCCATAAATCAAGGCTTTATAAGCTCAAGAAATTATTTATTACTGAGCCCACCTGTGGAAGGAGCTAACTAGAGCACACTAACAGATCATTTAATCCCGACTATGTCAATGCAATTATAAGTAGGTCAGGTATTAATCCCCAGTGAGGTACTAGTGAATCACTTAGACCTGAAGCTGTGCTAATATACTGTCATTCTATCATTACCCTGTTGAGAAACTTGGGAAAGTCTCTCTTCCCTTAACCTTGGCTCCCTCCTCTCCAAATGGAAGAATCTGAACTGGATGTTTTCTGAGGTCTCTTCCCATTCTACAACTCTATGAGTCTCAGAACATGTCGGTTCCCAAGAAATGATGGGATTAGAGAGCACATTAAACTGATGAGCAAGTATGGTAAAAATCCAGGATTTCATTACTCAAGGCAGAGGAAGAGGAGAACTGGAGCTTCAGCATAATATGAGAGCCAAACTTTGTGTGCCAGATTAGGACACAATGACCTGTCTTCTGGAGATTATCTGCTTAATTCCCATGTCTAGAATGCCCATTTCCAGGGAAATGCTGACCTGTTACCCTCCCCTGAGGGTTTAACCACCGCTGCCCAATACCTCATTCTCCACTGTCTTTCCTCAGTTTCATTCTGACAACTGGAGAGATGGCAGTGACAAGATGGTACATCCTAGGAAGATTAAAAAAAGCAGTGTGAAATGCAGAGATTGGGAATTTATCAGCTAGACAAGACATGGAATATAAGAAGTAATCAACCTAAAGCTCTTATCAAAATCTCTCCCAGGGAAAGGTTTTAAAATTCTGTCATTGCTCAAGGAAAAATTATCAGATTGTTATAAGGGAATTGCATTCCCTGTGCATTCTGCACACAGAAAATACACACATTCATGCTAGAGGCTACAGGTGGGTTAGTCTTGAGAATCTGGAAATTTTAGGCATAATATTCTTTAAATTAAGACATTAATGATTTTTATATACAAGCTTACCAAGCCCACTACTATTAGAATATTATAACTCTAGTAAAAACAAACAAGTTCTAGATGCGTTATATATGTTGTTCCACACATTCCCCTCAACAATTCTACTCTTACAGATGTTACCATCTCTGTTTTATAGACTAGAACACTGAGATAGCAATCGCCAATGTCACACAGGCAAAAGTGTTAGAGCCAAGATTCAAATCCAGGTCATCTGCCTCCAGTACCCACACTCCAGTTAGGTAAACCAAACCCTTCAGTGACTCCCCTTTAGCTTTGGAATAAAATTCAAACTAGACCACCCTAGTCATTGGCAAAGAGAATAGTATGAGAGGGACTTTTTACTGCCCCTCAGTTCTACTAGAGTAAGAGGAAGTGGCCCAGGGTGAACCCGAGAACCACAGAGGAGGGAAAGGGCCAAATGGGGGATGGAAAGAGATTTTTCAGCTGTAGACTCTCCTAAAGGAGGCTAATTCCTCCAAGTCACCCCTCCTACCTGCCCTGTCTTTAAAATATTGGTAAATAGTAGCATGGATTGAAATACAATATCAAATTTTTCCTTTCAGCTGTTTGCCCCTTTGGGGCAATCAGGCTTCTTTAATTGTTCAAGCATGCCTGATAGAGTCAGTGTGTATTTTTTTTTTAATGTGAAAAAAAAAAAATGAAAGGGGATGAGGTGAGGTCCTAGTCTTAAGGGCACAATGAGAGGAGGATGCTGGCTGAGCCCTTAGAAAACATAATCCTCTCCCTGGAGTGCCCCTCACCAAACCCAGGCAGATAATGTGTTGAATGGGGAACCAGATGTGGCCAAGGATCAAGGATGTCTCGGGGGAGAAGTGGATGTGGCTCAAGCGATTGGGCTCCCATCTACCATATAGGAGGTCCAGGGTTCAATTCCTGGGACCTCCTCGTGAAAAGTAAGCTGGTCCGCGCAGTGAGCTGACCTGAGTGGAGTGCTGGCCCACACAGGAGTGCTGGCCCACACAGAGAGCTGGCACAGCAAGAGACACAACAAAAAGAGACACAGAGGAGAGACAATAAGAGACCCAGCAGACCAGGGACCTGAGGTGGTGCAAAAGATTGAGTGCCTCTCTCCTACTCCAGAAGGTCCCAGGATCAGTTCCCAGTGCTGCCTAAAGAGAAGACAAACAGACACAGAAGACACACAGAGAGCAGACAGTGAGTGCAAAAACAATGGAGGGAGGGCAGATAAAATAAAAATAAATAAATAAATAAATAAATAAATAAATAAATAAATAAATAAATAAATAAATAAAAAGAGTGGCTCTGGGAATATGTTCATTGTGCCCCTACTCCCAGGGATTATAGATATATATAATATAATCCCTGTGTGTGTCTATTTCATATACATGGAATGTATAATATGTATATAATATATAATATGTATGTATATATATATCCTGAAAATATCAGCAAACCTATCTGAGCACTTTACTTGAAAGAGTGGCACATAGAGCAGCATCCTAGAAATGGAAGGAAACTTGGGGGGCATTCAGACCACCCCTCTTGTATAAAAATGAAGAAACTGAAGGACAGTAAAATAGGGACACCAGACCAGCCTCACCCAGTCAGTCAACGGCAGAGGTAGAACAAACCCCAGGTTCCTGATCACATTCCAAGGGCTCCTTCTAGCCTGCCATGGCTCATAAATCACTCACTGGACAGAGAAAATCTTTACCCAAGTAACCTTGAGACCCAACAAAGAGAAAGGAAGGTGATAGTTGAACATTTTTAATGGCATTGAAAATGGACCAAAAGTAAATTTCAAAATTGTATGAAGAACCAGAACTCATTATGCAAAAAGAAAAAGTAGCAAAACAACATAAAGGAAATGTGTCAATGTGTTCATAGTGATTATTTCAAGGAGATGAGTTCACAGATGATTTTTTTTCTGTTTACTAACACTTCTGTATACTTTCCAGATATTCTACAATTAATCTATATTAATGTTATAATAAAAAAAAAATGTAATGCCCCCCCCCAAAAAAAAAAATAGAGATGAAGCCTATCTGAAAGGGTAATCTCTTGGGAGAGCTGAGCCTCCCACAGGCAACCTCATGGGTGGTGGAGAAAGTCCCTGCCTTTAGTCCAGGAAGCAGAGTCTGAATTTTGTCCTGGATCATCACTGTGAGGTCCTTGGGCAGAACATCACCTTCTCTGGGCCAGGGTTCTCCCAAACCATGAAATGAGAAAACAACTCTCTGGGCTCCGAGTTTCCTCTTCACACCGGCATCCTGTGGGTCTATGGACAAGAAGTGATATTTCAAGCCCAGGGATGCTGCGTGAGCCACAGTCAGCCTCCAAGTGTTTGGCCTTGGTGATTACAGGGACTTCTCAATTGCGTTCTTCAGTGGTTTGGAGGCAAGCCCACCAGCTAGGAAGCATAATCATGGAATGCTGTAGATGGAGGGGCCCTCATCTTGAGGGTCAGGAGGTCAAGGCCATTGTTTTAGTTCAACAGGCTGTAGAATGGTAAAGCTCAGGAAGGGGTGTGGAATCCCACTCTGAGAGGGCAACATTCCAGAATCCTTGCCTGGCTGAACCAGAAGTACCCTGGAGACCATCTAGCACTCACCTTATGCATGGGGAGACTACATTCCAGGGGGCCTGTCTCAGTTTGCCAGTGCTTCTATGACAAACACCACACGGTGGGTTAACTTAAACAACAAGAATTTATTGGCTCACAGTTTGGAATCTAGAAGTTCAAAATCAAGGTGTCAGCAAGGCCATGCTTTCTCCCAGAGAAAGCGTATAGATTCTGGTAACAGCAGACTTCAATCACACTCTTTCTCTTCCCTCTGGCCTTTTCTGACTTCTGGCTTCTACTGCTCACCGTGTCCGAATTTACTTTGTTTATAAAGACTCCAATCACATGTATTAAGACCTCCTCTGATTCAACGTGGTCACACCTTAATAATAACATCTTCAAAAGGTCCTATTTACAAATGGGTTCACAACCCACAGAAATGTGGATTGATGTTTAAACATGTCTCTTTTTGGGGACATGATTCAATCCCCAACAGGGCTCAAGACCTTGATTCCATCTCTGAGGATAACAGGAATTATCAAATAAAAATATTTCTCATAGCTCAAGAATCCACCTCCTCCACAGAGAGCTCAGGCCTTAACCTCCTCTAAGGAATCCTTCCCTGTCCTCCCCCAGTCACCCCCAGGCTAGGCCTCTGTACCCTGAGCTTCCCAAACTGTTCTAGCATGTCTTCCTTCATTCTGCCTTGTCAGTATAGATCAGAGATGGGCAAACTATGGCCCATGGGCCATATCTGGCCACAGCCTATTTTTATGAATGAAGTTTTGTGATACACAGTTACACTCAGTTTCTCACATATCGTCTGTGGCTGTGCTGCTTTTGTACTACAGCAGCAGAGTTGAGTTGTTACTGAAGTGACCATATGGCCCACAAAGGCTAAAGTATTTATTATCTAACCCTTTCAGAAAAAGTTGGCCAATTCCTGGTATAGATCCTCAAGAAACGCTACATGAGCTGAACCCTTTCACCCAGCATAGTACTAGGCACATAATTTGTGCTCAATAAATTTGTTTCCCTCCCCTTTGCTTCAACAGTACTCCAAACAGCTTCTTTCAAGTTACTCAGGAGGGCAATTCCACAGAAATGGAAATTAAACTGCTGTTTATTTTAGCATCTTTCCAACATTCATTCACTAGTTTCTGGAAAAGTCTTTCACACCCTTGGATGTGTTATTTTATAGGTTGGGAATTTCTGTGTTATACATTCCCAAATTGAGAAAGAAAGAAAGAAAAAAAAAGAAGCTCCACTTGCATTTTCAGTACTGTCAACAGCAATGCAGAAGCTGAAAAGAGAAGGCATGAAGCCGTGCGCAAAATGATTCCACAAGGGAGCCGTGCCCAGACACCAAGAGAAAGAGCACAATGGGATTTTTACATGTCTTCATTGTGAGATGCTAAACTCCCTGAGGAAAGTCAGCTGCCACACTTCCACCTCTCAGGTTCCTGAGCTTGACCACAAAATCCACATTTCCAAAGCTTGGCCCAGAAGTTACACAAGTGGGCAAGGATGAGTTGCTGCAGTGAACCCCTAGCAAATGGGTCCTCAGGTGGAGGTATCTAGACCAGCATTAGTTGTGACTAGAAGCATTTGACTCCAGAGCATCTCTGACTTGCTGGCAGAAGCACAGAGGTCCCAGAGAATGCTTGACATGCATTCAAATCCTGACTTCACTTCTCGTTAGGAAGTGACTTGGCCACATTAGTTAACCTAATAGTGCCCACCTCACTTGGTGTTTTAGTTTGCTGAAGGCTGCCAATGCAAAATACCAGAAATGGGTTGGCTTTTACCATAGAAATTTATCCGGGTGAAAGATTACTGTTTCAAGGCTCTGAAAATGTCCAAATCAAGGCATCATCAGAGATGCTGTCTCACCAAAGGTCGGCTGCTGGCAATGCTGGACTCCTGCCGCATGGCAAGGCAAAATGGTGGCTGGTCTCAGTCTTCTCCTCCAGGCTCAATTCCTCCCTGAGCTCAGCTATGGACAATCAGATATGTGGCTCATCTCTCCCTGGGCCTTGTCTCTTCAGCTTTGGGCTGCTCCCCTGATTCCAGCCTCCAGCCTCTCAGCCTCTTTCTGTCTTTCTGTAGCTGGAGGTAATCCTGGAGTCCTCTCTCACATGGCAGAGTACAAATGGCAGCTCTCTTTCTCTGCCCTCTCTTCCATTTATATAGGTCTCCAGTAAAAGGATTAAGACCCACCCTGGGCCCACAATCTAATCTAAGGCCCTTAGCTGCATCGATCTAATCAAAAGTGATCTAATCAAAAAGTCCCTTACTGAATCTAATCAAAAGGTCCCATCCACAATGGGTTCACAGGCACAGGTTTGGGTTCACTTTAAGAACAGAATTTTCTGGGATCCACAAAAGACTCAAACCAGGATACTTGATTCCTATAAGGACAAAGGGAGAGGCAAGTAAAGCTTCCAGCACAGTGCTGGCTCATGGGAGACTCTCCAGAAATTGCTTTCCTATAGCTGCCCCTGCTGCCTTCTCAGGGCTCACCCTAAACTCCAAGCCACATCCAATTCTGCTATCTTCCAAACATGACATGGGCTTCCCCACCTCCACATGCTTACACTGACAGTTCCTTTTCCTTGGACTGCCCCTCACACCATAAAAACTGATCTTTTTCCTTCAAAGTCCAACTTGAATGTCAGCTCTGTGAAACTTTTCTTGACCCACTCTACTCCCCGAGTAGAACTAGCCCCTCTTCATTCTGTGCTTTCATAGTCTGTGTATCCCCAAGGCTTAGAACATTATGCTTAACTGTTTCTAGAATGAATGAGCCCATGGCATCTTGGGCATACCTTTGTTATATCAAGAAGAATTTTTGCATATCATAGATGTTAGTCCTCTCTGCTAGAATGCATTCAACAAGGAAGAAAACTAGGGTTTTTCTATCTCCAGGGCCTTGATATATGGTGAAAAATGTTCCTATGTCTAACCTTCTGTGATTCTATGGTAGAATCAAAGAGGAATTGTTAGAGAGACACACGGTGCTAATACTGGCGTTGAGACTGTTTTGCTTGAAAGGTAGTGCTGGGTGTGTAAATAATAATAAATTTATTAAATACTTACCATCAGGGACAGTGATTAGCACTTTTGTAAATGTGCTACTGTTTCATCCTCCCAGTAATCCCATGGGTTTGGTACCGTGATCTCCTTATGAGAAGCCACGAAGCCCCAATTGAAAGAACCTGGGTTTCAGAGTCAAATAATTTGGGCTTAGCTGTTTAAATAGCTGAGTTTTAGGCTTTGGTTTCCTTATCTGTAAAATGGGAATAAAAATAGTACCCAACTTAAAAAATTGTTGCGAGGCATAAATGAGATGATGTAATATGAAACAAAGGAGATAATGCCTATAAAAGTCTTTGCACAGAATAAGAGCTCAATAAAGATAGCTGCTGGTATTGTTATTGTTGTTGTTAATATTATCCATTTCATAAGTGGCCAAGCTAGATATGAGCCCAGCCTCCCTGGTTCCAGTGATTCATCCAAATCTGCCTCAGTAGATGGTTTGTCCAACCCAACCCTTTTAGAGAAGGCAGTAAAAGGTACAAGGAGGGTTACCCAACTTTCCTAAAAGACCTGAAGAGGACATGACTCCTCATCCACTCCATTGTATAGCATGGATTTCTTTCCAGTGATCAGGAAAGAAAGATTCCTGCAATGCCAAAGTATTTCTTCCAAAGTTACCCTGTCTGAGAGGATTAAGATTTCAAGAGGAGATTTTGTTTAATTCTCTGCTTCAGAGCAGTCCATACTTGAGAGGCAACGAGGCAAGGCGGTTTAAAATTGGGGTGACCCTAGGCCCCAGTTGGCCCAGGACAGTCTTAGTTGGCCCAGTATATTGATTAATAGCACTCCCTTTCACTTTCAAAAGTGTCCCGGTTTAGTTGATAAGTTATATATGGTCCCTATTTATAATGGAGTAAATAAGTTGTATTAGTCAGCCAAAGGGGTGCTGATGCAAAGCACCAGAAATCTGTTGGCTTTTATAAAGGGGATGTATTTGGGGGTAGAAGCTTACAGTCATAAGGCCATAAAGCATAAGTTACTTCCCTCACCAAAGTCTGTTGCCACGTGTTGGAGAAAGATGGCTGCAGGTCTCTGCGAGGGTTCAGCCTCCCTCTTCCTCCTAAGTGTGGTTGCAGCTCCTTCAATATCAGCTGCAGGATAGGATAAGTCTCATCTCTCTCTCTCTCTCTCTCTCTCTCTCTCTCTCTCTCTCTCTCTCT
>JAKSZT010031676.1:9066883-9191738 GCA_026826555.1 Tolypeutes matacus | reverse complement strand
TCTCTCTCTCTCTCTCTCTCTCTCTCTCTCTCTCTCTCTCTCTCTCTCTCTCGGCTCATTTCTCTCTGGGCTCAGCTGCTCTCCTCCCTCCACAAGGTCAGCTGTAGACTATCAGGCTCTCTCTCTTCCCGGGGTCTCTGCCATGTCTATGGAGTCATCTCTATTCCTCTGTGTTCTTCTCCTGCTTGTTTACTTCTAGGGCTCCAGTGCAAAACTCCGAACTCTGTCCTCTGCCATGTTTTTTCTCTGTGAGGCCCCACCCACCAAGGGGATGGGGACTCAACGTCCTCTGACGTGGCCCAATCAAAGCCCCAACCATAATTTAATCAAGTAAAAGTGAAACTTCTGAATCCAAGACAATCTAATTTGCCCAGAGGAAGAGACCAGTTCACAAACATAATCCAATATCTATTTTTGGAATTCATAAATAATACCAAGCTGCTACACAAGTGTTTTGGAATCACACAGAACTGGGTTCAAATCCTTACTCCATCACTTACTAGCTGTACATCTAGAGTAATTCACTCACCCTCTCTGATCTCTACATTCTCCTTCTATAAAATGAGAACAATCCTACAAATTTTCTAGGGTATTGCGAAGACTCTGGAAGTGAGCTAAACATGTGACGCTCCTGGCACAGAGTGGGTGTTCCATAAAGGCAAATCTTTCTCCTTACTCCCCCCATTCCATGTTCACCAACCCTATCTAAGTCAGAAGTCTGTGGATCCTTATTTTGTAGTTTTTCAAGTACTTCTTTTGATTATATACCCATTTAATAATTCGATTCAACACATATGGATAGAGAAGAACATTCCGTACCCTGTAGGTAATGCGGGCATTTTCACGAGTAACTCTAACACAAGGCAGCTTATAATAATCCCTGGAGAGGAAATTCAAGATGCCACAGGGTTCTGAGCAGGAAGTGGTCACCTCTGGTTGACCGGGCTTCCTCAACAAAGTAGCATCTGGAGGAGGTTCTCAAATGGTGGTTATGACTAAAACAGGCACAGTTAAGTCCAGTCCAGTCCCTGGAAATGGCCTGAAGATAGGAAAGTATGGGATGCATTCAAAGAATGGTAGTATCCTGATTGACTTTAAATTTTGAATAAATTGGAGCAAATTGTAGAAGGCCTTGAAAGCTGGAGTCAGCAGTAGTTAGTCACAGAAGGTCTGTGATGGGAAGGGGTAGTGTTACCACTGCTAAACTTCAGGAATAATTCCCTGGCTGCTGGTGAATGGAACTGATGGCAAGTAACACAAAGAGGCAGAAGGTGGGAAGCCCAGTTAAGAGTCTATTGGAAGAGCATTGCTTAGTCAATTTGATGATCAAGAGTTCAGTTCAACCAATCCCCATTGCCTCCTGACCTTGCAGATCTAAAGAAATCACATCTCTATAAAGAAGATTTATTCCTTTTCTAACCATTCATCTTAAGAGGAAATAAAATTGCTTTTGTCCAATTTCTCTTCACAAAGTCAAGCTGATTGCTAGATAACCAGTCACAGAGAAAAGATTTGAAAAGCTCACTTGTCTCTTAAATCCATGATCAGGTATTTTATATGAAACATGACATTACCTCTTGTCTCTTAAAGGAATTTCCTTTAAGTTTCCCTGTCTCTTTCTGTTTTTATTCTTCTAGCCTCTTTAGTGCCTTCATACCTAAGGAACTGACCCAAAATATTGACCTACAATTCTTTCAGACTTGCTCCCTGTGAGGTGTTCCATTTTATAGGGTGTCTTAGCCTGAGTCCTCCCCAAAACACAGCCTGAGATCCTGATTTGTGTGCAGGTAATTTATTTGGTAAAGTGATCCCAGGGAACAGAAATGTAAGAAAGAGGAGAAAGAGAGAAAGCCAACACAAGGGTATAATACCGAGTTGGTCACTCACTACTAACATAGCTAGTTTTCAGTCCTACTGGGATTTTCCCAGAAGCCTTATGAAATGCAACTCAGAACTGTCTGCCCAGGGAAGCATTTATCCTTTAGGTCCTCTCCTCCATTATTCAATGGGAGCCCCACAGGTGTTGACTCCCCTGAAGTTCCTAGTTGTGTATTGTGTATACAGAGCAGGTTCCCATAAAATATACCATAGCTTGTATCTAAGAAGTGTCAGGGAAAGAATGGAACTTACATGGCATGGGTCCAAAGGTGAGGTGCTGTCCAAGCATACCTACACTAAGCCAACAGAGCCTGCATGAAGCTGGTCATTGAGCTGTAACTGGAGTAAGAGATTGGACCAAGAGGATGTTGAGATAAGGCATAAGGCATCCGACCCGAACTAAGTAGGACTAGTCTAGGAAGAAGCCACTCCACCCCCATGATAAGTATACTCATCATTGGTGCAGAAGCCATTCTAGCAACAGTGACTCTTGACCAGCCCTCTTTGAAGCCCAGAAATCCCAAAAGGTAGAATTCTGGTTAGGTATGGGTGAAAAATAAGGATTGTGAGTTTCTGGATGGTATAATAGGCAAAATGTCATATGTTGCTTCAAGTTTTAAACTTCTATATATATCTATATCAATCTCTTTCCTGACTTAGTAAGTATTTTGACTATCATTGGATCATCCCTGTATATTTTCAAAGTGCTTCTATTAGTCTAGATACCCGCCTCTTGGCTTCTTCCTCTCTTTTCATTTCTATCACTCATCAATATCAACTAATTCTATCTTCCCAATGTCATTCCGGTAAACCTTTCATTTTACCTATGATCATTCAAATGAAGTCCCTTATTAACTGCTCTGGAGAAGTTGAAGGAGTTTCCTTAGTTCCATTCTCTTTTCCCCTCTAGTTCAGTTTCTTCAGCTATAAAATGGGAATAAAAATGACTGCTACTTTATGGGACTTTTATGAGGCTAAAGTGAAAGATTAAAAAATAATGCGAATAATGCAACCTAGTTGGTGCTTGGTGTATTGGAGTGGTATGTTTAAGATTAGATTTGGCTGCAAATGACAGAAAAGACAAAAATAACAGTGGCTTAAACAAGATACCAGTAGGCATTTCTTTTTCTCTTGCTTTTAAACATGAGTATAATTCCACTTCCAAATCTGATGTAATAACCGGTACTAGGCTCAACAACTAGAAAAATGAACAAACTATATGCAATAACTCTTTTCAGACTGGACAAAAGGCAGTGCATACCTGTGAACCTTAAAGAAGGGAAACAAAGAATGTGAGATGAATGATTACCTGGGGGCTTTCTCCCTGCATGGGGAGGCAGACTCAAGCTGAGTAAAATGGTCTTGCAAAGCTGAGGAGACAGATCTGAGTTCCCGGAGGCTGGGGAAGCCGAAATTTGCAGAGCACTGCACCAGAGAAGAAGGAGCTATGCAGAGAAAGACTAGAGATTCCCATACTTTTTTGACTTCATGAAAAGCTTCACGTATGTATGATAAGACTCTATGAAGACATGCAGAGAACTACTGAAAACAGAATAATTACAGGATAGCTGAAAGTTGAACAACTCTCAGAGCTTGAACCTCATTGAACACTCACTAGGTACTCAGTAGACATTAAGTAAGGACCCCAGAAAGATCACGTTTTAGGTACCGGGCTAAGCTACCCTTAGAGTAGAGGCTACTCTTGACCTACCCCAAGTAAACTTTATAACTAGCCTCAAAAGCATCAAGCTGATATATAAGTAAATTAACTTCTTGCCAAAATAATACTTAATATTCTTTAAAGGAAGACAATAAAAATCCAGACACCCAACATTGTAACATTCATAATATACAAAATTCAATAAAAATTACTAAACATGTGAAAAAGCAAAAAAATGTAACCCATAGCTAGAAATAAAAGTCAATTAGTAGAAAAAGACTTGAAATTGCAGCTATTTTGGAATTAGTAGAGAAGGGCTTTTAAAAAGCTATTACAAATATGTTCAAGAATATCAAGGAAAACATGAACATAATAAAGAGAGAAAAGGAAACTATTTTAAAAAGAACAAGATAGAGTTTCCAGGGCTGAAAATTATAACATCTGAAAAGAAAATTCAATAGATAAATTTACCAGCAGATTAGATTCATCAGAAAAAAAATAATCAAGATAAGATAATCTTATCTTGAAGATAAGACCATAGAAACTATCCAAACTAAATCACAAAGAGAAAGAAGGCTGGAAAAAATAATGTAGAGCCTTAGCGACCTGTATGACAACATGCAGCAATCTAACAAGCATGTAATTGAAGTCTCAAAAACAGGGAGTGGTGGGGGAGAAGAAGCATGGAAGGTGAGGGGGACAGAAAAACCTATATGAGGTGATGAGGCTGAAAATTCTAAATTTGACACAAAAATAGAAAGCCAAAGATCCAAGAAGTTCAACATGCTCCAAGTAGGAATATCACAAAGAAAACTACACTAATGCACATCATAACCAAATTCCTAAAAATCAGTGATAAAGAGAAAATCTTAAAATTAATGAAATAAAATGACATACTACATAGAGAGGAACAAAGATGAAAACGACTTCAGGCTTCCCATCAGATACAATCAAATCCTGAAGGCAATGGACTTCTATCTTAAAAGTGCTGAAATAAAAGAAATCTGGAGGTGGCTTGTTCCAGGTATAGTTCTCCACAGCATCAGGGACCCTGGCTTTTTCTCTCTTATTGATTCACCCATTCTCATCACAATGCCAGCATGGCACAAAATGGCTGCTCTAGCTTCAGCTGTCACATCCTTATTCCAACCAGAAAAAAAGGGAAAAGGAAGAAGAACTATGCATTTCCTTACTTTAAGGCTATAGCATCTAAGTGGCACACAACTATTGAGTGGAATTTGGTTACATGGCCATACCCAAAGACAAGGGAGGCTGGGAAATAAAGTCTTCATTCCAGTGGTCATGTATACAAATAAATACCAGGAGTTCCGTTACTAAGAAAGATGAGGAGAATAGACATTATGGAACAACCAGAATCTCAGCCATGGTAGATAATCAATAAATATTAGTGTTTTCTTTTCCTGATGATACTGTTAACAAGCTGTGTAACCTTGGGTTTCTGGGTTTCCATTTCCTCTTAGATAAAATGAAGGAATTGGAATAGATGATCTATAAGAGTCCTCCAGTTCCAATCATCTTTGTTTCTACCTTGTTGCTGGCATAAGCTAACACACAGTAAATATTCTTTCATTAGTCCAGGAGTCAGCAAACTATGGTCTGTGGGCCAAATCTGATTTACCTCTTGCTTTTGGAAATAAAGTGTTTTGAAGTACAGTCACACCCATTCATTTTTGTATTGTCTATGGCTGCTTTCATGTTACAATGGCAGTGTTGAGAGGTTGCGACAGATATTATATGGCCACAAAGCCTAAAATATTTACTATCTGGCTCTTTACAAATAAAGCTTGCTGACTCCTGCATTAGACAAATAAATGAATTCATATGACCAAGCAGTATAAGAAAACTTTGCTCTCAGTAACACTTGTCTTTCTTCACTCCTATTCACTCCTTCTTTGGTTTATTTTCTATAATTTGAAAATGAATACAGTATTGGTCTTAATTTGTCAGGATCTCGAGAGAAACAAATGCAGATACTCTGCCAAAGAAATAAGTAATGGAGTATTTTCTTGATTCTTAAAAAAATATAAATTTGTCCCTGAAATATCAGGTTTTAAACATAGTAATCCTCCTCCCCAAGGACTATACAACAAAAACAAAAAACAACAAAAAAATGTTTAGAACATATCCCCCCCCCCCAAAAAAAAAGTGCGCATATGTAGGGGATAAAATCCTGGCAAAAGTGCTGAAAATAGTGGTGCATTTGTAGAATATGTTCTCACATCAAGGAGAAGGATCATAACCCAGAGGGCCTCAGCCTTAAGGAGAAAGAAGAGTAAACCAGGCCATTCTGGCTGGGACTCGCGTATTCTCTGGAGTCAGATAAACCTGGGTTCAAACACCAGCCTCAGAACTTCCAAGATGTGAGGTCTAGGGCAATGTATTTGTCACCCCTGAGCCTCAGTTTCCTCATTCAAAGATTGGCAATGCTAGCCATCTTGAAAGAGGCATGTAACTCCCATGCAGAAAGTGTTTCTCAAATGGGGGGTGCTGCCACCTTCACCACCATTATTGTCGTTGTCATCATCATCATTGCCATAATTTTTTTGGCAATCAAGATACCGGGTCCAAAGTGGCAAGGTTAATCCCCCCATTTGTGGATTCTTGACTATCACTAAGCTCAGGTGGTAGAAGGGCTGAGCTGAAAGGGTGAAGATATCAGTGTCTATAGGCAAGTTGGAATGAAAAAGACAAGAGCCCAAGGAACAATATGATTTATGTAGATGTGGGACTTTTTAGGAAGCCATTGACCCGGACCTGGAAAAATAATTTCCATAGAAGTGAGTGGACAACAAATGTGAACAAGTGTATCAGGGAAAACGGCTGGCATTCCACCATCCCAGGTCAGTTGCCATTGGCAGAGGAAGAAAATGCAATCACCTCCATTATTCTCCCTCTTTACCATACAGGCATGGTGTACCAGGCTCAAGAGTAACTCTAACCTCATCTCCTACTGCCTTCTCCTGCACTCACTCTGTTCTAGCCACCACTGTCCTCGCGGCCCTTCTTGAACTCACCAAACCTGCTCCCACCTCGTGCCTTTGCTGTATCCTCGGACTGGATGGCTCTTTCCTTGGATGTCGCCATGCCTTGCTCCCTCAATTTATTCAAGTCTCTGCTCAAATCTCCTTTTTCCAGAAAGGCCATCCATGGTCTAATACAGGACACCTTCTCCAACTTTTCACCCTCTGTCCCCTTACCCTGTTTTATTTTTTCTTCGTAGCTCTCATCATTTCCCAACAATTTATACCTTTACTTGTTTATTGTCTACCTCAACCACTTAGAATGTAAACTCCATGAGGCTGGGGAGTTTGTTTGGTTGCCTAATTTCTAAGCACCCAGGAATGTACCTGAAATACACTAGACATGCAATAAGTATTTGTTAAATTAAATATTTGTTGAATGAGTATTCCCCACCTAGCTCCAGGAAAAAATGAAATTATTTTGTTAATAAGATAACTGATTTACAGAGAGTAGAAAAACAAATATGAATAAAATAATTAAAGTAGCAGTGGGGAGAGAAGGGAAAGGATTACTCTCAAAAACTTATCCTATGGATGTTATTGCAGTGGAATACATATTATAATTCTGAACCTCCTGGTAGCCAAGGCAAAAAGGGAAAAGGAAAACAATAATAGTCAAGGAAGACTGCTTTTTCAGAAAAAAAAAAAAAAATTCATCTTAAGTGACTGATTTTCTAATATTTTAGAAGTAGAAACTCTTTCTCACCCTCAGTGAAGTCTTACCTAGAGCCTCAATAAGAAAATCATATAAAAGTCTGTTTAGTGGGGAGCAGATGTTGCTCAAGCAGTTGAGTGCCTACTTCCCACATGGAGGTCCCAGGTTCGGTTCCTGATGCCTCCTAAAAAAACAAAAAAACAAACAAAAAGCAAACAAGTGAAAAATCCAACTCAGGGGAGCTGATGTGGCTCGGTGGTTGAGAGCCGACTTCCCACATAAGAGGTCCAGGGTTCAATCTCTGGCCCTGGAATCTTAAAAAAAAAAAAAATGTCTTTTTAGTCTCAATTCATTTTTCAAGTTCAAAATATAATGTTGACTTATAACATCAATGAGAACAATGAAGTTGTGCAGTGAGTCTCAAATCAGCCTCAGCATTCATTTTATTTTTCTAGGTTGCATAGTTTTGCTCAGCTCAAGAATGTCCTTATTTACACATATAAGTATCTGTGGATGGCACGTTTTTTAATAGCTTGCCTTGCAATCTCAGAACACTCCTCAAAGAGGAGCTGAAGGAAATTTCTTTTCAAAGCTGAATGACTAATGACCTCCATCACCACCTTGTACTTTTTTTTTAGCATAAGTATAAAATACAGAAAAGGATTAACCAAAAGTTACAATAAACACCAAACCTATCCCTATTTCAATATTACCACAAAGCAGAACATTTGAAATTTGGTTACTGTTTTTTACTTCACTGTCCATTTTGGTATAACAGGAAAGGACAAGAATAGAGGCACCTGAGCCTTGCCAGGAATTAATCCCATAACTCTTCAAATTCACATGAAAAGCATGCACAAGACTGACTTAAAAACAGAAAAGTAAAGAGGTCAATGACACATCACAAGAACTTCAAAATACACACTGAAAACCTGTATGGACTAAGGAAAAACCCTTCATCTACCATACATGCTGCATATGTGTGTATCCCCACACATATCTCTAACATTTATTTTTAAGGTTTAAATCTTTGGTAAACCTGGAATTTATATTCACATAAGGGAAGAAGGAGGGTTTCAACTTTATATCTTTGTTCTTATGGCTAGCCATTTGCCCCAACAATACTTATTGAAGCTATATATATATATGTATGTATATACATACATACATATATATAAGTTTCTCATTTGAAATGACACCTTGAAATCATTTAAATTCCCATAAGTGTCGATTCTATTTCCAGGGTTGATTTTTTTGCTGTTCCATTAGGGGAAAAAAGAAAACTTTTAAAAACCAAAATTCCAACCATTCCACCCCTGTGGCATACTGAGGTTTTTATGTTAGTTTTTTATTGGTGCAATTAATTGAGAATCGGACCAAGCTGTAATGTAGATAGCTTCGCTCAACAATCAAACACAACACGGCATCTGAGTGCCTTCTAGTCAACCTCCTCGCCCAGGCCAGGAATCCCAGCCACTGAGTCCCACTAAGTGGGTCAGTCAGACTCTGTCAGAACATTTCCAAGACAAGAAGCTCACCACCTAACACGACTGCCTGTTTCGTTGTTGGGTAGGGTTGATGTTTAGAAAGTTCTTCCTTTCATCTGCTCCTTTGAATGTCTACCAGTTAATCTAATTCTGTTATCTACAACCATTCAGAACAGACCTAACTCCTAACTCCTCCCCCAAATGACCAGCTACTTGAAGACAGAAACCAGTTGTCCACTTGTTCTTCCCTAGTTCATGCTCGTAATCTGTAGTTTGTTCAAAGGACTCTGAGAAATCTCAGAGGACTGGTACAGAACTTTTTCAATTAAGTGTTTGTAGTAGAAAGAGCTCTATAGTTAGGGTCAGAACAGTTGAGTTTGAGTCCCAGCTGTGTGACCTTCAATTAAATGTTCCGATTCCCTGAACTTCAGTTTCTTTGCCTTTAAAGTGAGGGTGATGATCATTATTGTGATCACCCTCGGCATGAAGGAGGTTCGACACTGACAACTACAGCCACATCGCAAGACTGTTCCCTAGAGGACTCTTAAAGGGTAAGAATAGTTCCTCCCTTCACCTGCCTCAGCCCTTCCACTTCCACACCAGTAGGCTCTGGTTTGATGCCCATTTTTACTATAATATCTGAGAGAAGAAAACAATGCACAGTGTTCACAAGGCAATGAAATGCATCTTTCCTTTTCACTGCTGTAAGGCTAAGCCCTTTCCCTGTCTCACATCCTAGAGCTGATGCCAAAATTTAGTCACAATTATCAAGGCTGTAAAGGAGGCAGGCTCCATCCTTTCAGATTTTTGCGTTTTAACACTGGGGAAGGGAAAAGGATGAGAGAAGAAATCTAAACAAAATGTGCATGTTTTCCTGCTAATTTCCTCAAAAGAAAGCACAATTTTACTCACATGTGTCCTGACACAGACACGGGTTCCTTTGTTGGGTTTACTCCCTTGTTTGCCAACAAGGCAATTCATAAACTTAGTGAGGATCATTAAGGTTTCCAAGGAAGGAGATGCACCAAGAAGTTTCCCTCGTTCCTGAAAGTAATTCCCGGGCACATCATATTTTGAAAGACTCAGCCAGGCTTGAACGGTGCAGGAGGTGTTTCCCAGTATTCAGGAGCTTATGAATATTTAAAGGTAATAAATGTCAAATTAAGTGTTTGACGGTCTTGTTTACATGTAAAAGTCCTTGAGAAGGGTCTGTTAAAGATGAAGCAGATACCAATTTCAAAATGTCTGTATTCTTTTTTTTTTCCTTTGGGGACAAGAAGATGTCCTTTAATAAAATGACAATTATGTAGATGCTGAGTCCTAAATTTTAAAAGTGGCATAAGCAGGTGTTTGAATTTGTTCTTGAGAGTTTTAGGGGTTTTCAAAAAGACATTCTTTCCACTGATAAAAAGAGGAAACTCTGGAAGAATATGTTCCCCCCTATACACACACACTTCAAAACTTGCCAGTTTTCTGAAATTAATCTAGCTACAGAAAAGGAATCCAATCAAGGCTGCTAATTTGTGGTGAAGAAACCTCGGGCTTTAGTATTGGACATGCTTGGGTTTAAACCCTGTCTCTGTGACTGGATAACCTTGGGCAAGTCTTTTAATCTCTCTGAATCACCGTTTTCTTTATTTGTAACCTACCTCATTGGGCAATTGTGAGTTTTAAATGACATAAATTGAGTGAGATAATAGGCGTAAAAGTAACTGACACACAGATGCTCAATATATGCCTGTTACAAAATATATTCACTGTGCAACCTACTCTTTGCATGAAGGCTACAACTCCAGCAAATGAGGGAGCCTCCCTACACCCAATAAAATATGTTCTTGTAGCTACCGCAACAATTTAACTAGATAGTTAGTTGCCATACAACAAAGCACATATCTCCCCTGATTTAAGAACTCACTGTTTTAGAGGGAAAAGTACCGGACTTGGAGTCAGACAACCTGATTTCAAGTTCTCTACCATTATCTGGGTGAATTTAGCCATGATACTGCTCTTCTCTTTGTACTGGGAAAGACGAGATCACTTAGCTGTGAGGGCAGATACATGAATCAAATAAGCAGCCTATGTAAGTCACAAAATATTACTGTTCCAGTTACCTATTGCTTCACAACAAATTACCCCAAAACTCCTTGGCTTGAAACAATAAAGTTTAGCTCACTGTTTCTGTGGATCAGGAAGCAAACATGGCTTAGTGGGTCCTCTGGCACAGGGTCTCTCAGAAGGCTGCAGTAACGGGGAGGGGATCACGCCCATGGTGAAGACCAGGGGACCAGAATCGTGGGGAGCCAGTTTAGAAGCTGCCGCCACAGTCGGCCAGCTCTAAGGGTAATGGTTCATGTTGCATGATCAGAATGCCTGTTTTCCTCCAGGAAAACTTTGGCCATTTCTTTTCCACCTTTGCCTGAACCCGTGTAGCCCTGAGAGCCTGAACAACCCAATTTAGCTCTTTTTTTTATACTTCACCTTGGTCCACAAGAAGCCTTGCAATAAGAATATATATGAAACGATGAAAGCATAGTGCCTGAGAAAATATTAAAAAGGAACTTGTAAGATATAAGGCTAAAAGTAAAAAATTAAGGTTAGAGGAAGGAAACAAACATAAATGCTAACGAAATCTATAAAGATCCCCCTGATCTGACTGTGAGCTTCTTGGCAGCACGAAACAAAAGGGAGACAATTCGTGAAATAGCCTTAACCATCAGAGGAAGAAACAGAGCCCTTTCTCAAGAGAGAGAAAGTATTTAAATATTTTCTTGTAGCTAATAATGACAGGGGAAAAAAAATCATTAAAGGCAAAGTGATGCGCCAAGTGATGTCATAAATGATTTTAACAACTTCCCCACATAAATGCAGGAAATAGTTTTGTAAGGCAATTTTTGTATCATTTCCCAATAAGAGCATAGACAATAGCTACAAAATGCAAATGAAATATGATATAAATGCAAGGCCTTCTAATGGTTTGGCTTGATCCAGGAATGGGATCTAGAATGCCTGTGATGTCAAATAAGTATTCTTTTTTTTTTTTTTTTTTTTTAACCGGGAGGTACCAGGGATCAAACCCCGGTCTCTCCATATGGTAGATGGACGCCGAACCTCTTGAGCCACATCCGTTTCCCTCAAATAAGTATTGCCTTGAATACCAAACCCAGAAATTGGTAGTGATTTCCCCCAGAGGCTGTAGTGAGAATGATAGTGAGCCTTTATCTGAAAGCCCAGGAAAGAGCTCTGAGGTCAGTTAACCACCTCTGACCTGGGCACAGGTGTGAGGAGTGATGACACAGGCTGGCTGTGTACCGAACCTGGTCTGGGGCCGAAGTCCTCAAACTTCTTCTGAGCAGAGCCCACCAATGTAAGTTAAAAGATGCTGCAGCCCAATTATCTTACTTCTATCCTCTTCCTGATGAAAAAGGAGCTGGGGCTAAGAAAGAATGAAGAGGGCAAACATAACAGCCAAAATAGAACAAAACATTAATTAGCTAACAGAACAATCAGTAGATAGGACATTGAAAAGCAATTCCATCGATTCTATTTCATCAAGTCTAAATATATCAATTGTAAGACTCACCGCTATTCTACGTGCATTTAATAAAGGGAGGGAAAAAAAACTCCACCAATTAATCGGTGGCACAATGCTTCCTTAATATCTGGGCAGCTTAGAAATGATATATATTTCAATGAATAAGATTATCAGCAGTTGAAAATTATATCCAACTCAAGATGACATGGGTATGTTTTGTTAACAAAATAGTACTGTATTTCTGAAATATCATTGCATCTCCTGCCATCCATCTGTGCACAAGCCGTGTGCCCAGTGCTGCAGGGTGCAAGAGATTAGACATCTCCCATTAGTGTATCAATATCTTGCTTCATTTATTCTCCATTTAATCATTCAATTAATACATATTTGGGGCAAGATCTGCTTCTAGGTAGTATATCAAGGGGATGTCAACCAGCATAAGAGAACTGGAGAGTGAAGCCAAAAAAATGTTTTATTTGAAACCCCTCTACATCTTCTTCCAAGTTTGGTTAGTTTTGCAAAACTTTCTAAGTAGGTTTTTAAAGCCAAAGAATTTATATATAATTGCCTCCAAAATTATTTTGTATTTAGTAACAGCTAACGGCTCACCATAGATCTCTGGTACATAGCAGGTACTAAGTGAGTGAAGGTGCTACTTTTTCTGTCTCTGAATTCCCTGTGAGTTGTGTTTAATCAAAGGAATGTCCTCTGCTGAGCAATGTTAATTAGTTGGTCACAGCATAGAGCCCTCCCAGCATGGGAGCTGCCTGCCCTGTGCCCCACTGTGCCAGACTCAGACCCACCTGGGGTTGCAGGGAATGAGTTCTCCTGCACTGTGAAGAATCCCCACCGATCCCCATAAGGTACCCTGCTCAAACCATGGTGCTTCTGACAAAGGAGCCAGGAGGCTGGGGCCTGCAAACGCAGAGATAAGATGAGCCAGCTCTAATAATCCTGGGAGCATTCCCTAAAATACTCCCCATTGAACGCACTCCCAGGTAGACACATTCTTCTTCCCGTTACTTAAAGTCCAAGCGAAAAAATTACATTCTCTGAAGGTAACCTTCCCAGGAGGTCCCCCTGCACCAGCTCTCTCTGGGCCCTTATGCTAGGCAGGCGCCACGGCAGACCTTCAGAGGAACACAGGGATGGTGTCACCAAGTCCCTTTCCAAAGGATGCACGTGGTCTAGCAGAGAAGTCAGACAAGTGACCGAGGAGGGAAAATAATCACTGCAATTTACGTAAAATAACAGTAGCCACTTTTGCCTGCTAAGTGGGGGAGGGGGCACCATTTAATTTATATCAGGATTACTCATCCCGATGCTGCCTCCGCTCCCTGTCGGAGAGACAGAGAGACATGCTCCCAAATTCCACACTCTGCCAGTTGGCTGTTTCTGCTCAAAGATGGGCCTGAAGTAAAATGGCCCATTGTTTCACCCAGCACATTATTGAATCTTTGGACAGGGAAATGGTGATCCTTTCAGTAGGTGAGGAGGGAGGAAATAGAGAGCAGAGCTGGAAAACCATAACAGGTTGAGGGGAAAGGGGCAGAGCCACCTGGGAGTATAATCCCTACATTGCTTCAAGCCTGCAGCATGGGCCACGCTCACAAATGCCTTGGGAGCGGTTAAGGAAAAATCGAGGGAAGGAGACTCTGGTCCCCACCTGGGGTGGTACAGAACAGAGACAGAACAAAGGAATGGAGAGACGATCTCTATTAACCGAACGTGCTAAGCAGAAACAGGAACTTGGGGTCAGAAGGGATTATGAAATCACATATTCTTTCCCTCCCTCCCTCTCTCTCTCTCTCTTTCTCAATATCATCAGAGAGATGGGGAGGGATTTGAGGCTCTTAATACCCATGGATGGAGATCCAGCTGACTTAATTTGAATGTGTAAGGACAGAGAACTTTACCTGGCATATGGAGTATGTATGAGACCAACCAGAATGCACTCACGGATGAAGCTGGATGGTAAAGAAAGCAGACAAGACGCTTTTAACTTGGTGAAACAAAGTGCTTTGAACTTGATAGAGGTCGTTCAGTTATCCTGGATGATTGGATGTGTGGGTGGGGGTAGTCAATCAAGGCTTTAAATAAGAACCTCCTTGGCCAGTTTTTGGCAATTCCCTCCCTTCAGAAAAGAGGGAAGGATTTGCAAGGTGCAGCAGAATCATGGTTAAGAGTCCTTGCTCCAAAATCAAAGACCCAGTGCCTTGGGAAAAGTTGCTTGGATTTTCCAAACCACAGTCTCCTTCATTATAATACATGGGTAATTATGGTTTTGAGCATTAAGCCAGATAACATAATGTGCTTCACACGTGAAGTATGTGGCAGAGAGTAAGTAATCCCTAAGGGTTGGCTTTCCTGCAGTACCAGCTGCCCTCCCCAGGCTTGTGCTGAAGAATCATTACCCACAGTTAAATAAATAACTCCCTGCTGCTGCTCATGGAAGACTGGGACAAAGAGTTGTCCTGGTAAGAAGCTGCTCCTTCACAAACCAGAACCTGCAGCTACATCATCTGCTCTCCAGGGTTTCTCTTGGACTCTGATATTATAATCTACTGTTTGTCTTGTCTGTCCCAGGTTCTTCAGATGTATTTCATACCTCTCCCAAGCAGAAGTCATATAGAGTTTTCCTGGAAGGTAGATGACTATCACTTTGAGGAACCTTCAAAGGCAGCGAAGTCCATGTAAAGTACATAGTCTTATAAGCCAGACCCTCCCAAACAAACGGGTCAAAACTCATGTAAGAATTTTACAGTAATGCAGTAACACTCCCGCAAAAGGAAACCCAATACCGTTTGCATCGATTTTTACTAGCATTATTATTATCATTATCAAAATCATTGTCATCATTCAAGGTAATGACTGCTTTGGAAGTTCTCAATTCATAGCAAACACTGGGGATGGTAGCAATGTGGAAGGCACAAATCTTGTGGTGATTTTATGACCCATGACAATTACCTCTCTGTATCTGACTCCCTGTCAGTTTTACAGATGAAGAAAACTGAAGTCTCAAGGTCACACTGTGAATACTTAACATAACTAGGCCTAGGACTCAGGTTCTTTACCTGCAGTCCAATGCATTTTCTTGTACAGGGACTGCAACTCATAGTATTAGAATATTCATTGTTATTTACATTTAAGTATGTGAATTCTCTCTTCCCAATTAGGTTAGATAATCTTATTGACTTATATATAGTTATAGGCTTGGCATGAGGATTAAATGAAAGAAAAAATAAACTACACATGAAGTATATTGTTTAAAACATAGTAAATGTTCAATTATTGTTAACCAATACAATAACTGTGCCTTTTTCATCTTCAGTTTCCTCCAAAGTTCATAGCACAGGGCAGGATAGACAATCAATGATCAATAAAACTATAGACTATGACAACCTGAGTTCTAATATTGTTCTGCCCAACACTGCCATTACCAGCAATGTCATCTAATGCTATAAGGATATTTGAGGCTCAACTCCTTTCAACTCAGTTCAATCCAACAGCCATTTATTGAGCAGTTCCTATGCATCAGGCACTAACCTGAGCATTGCAGACACATACAAAGTGCCTCAAATTGGAATTAGATGCATTCCCTACCATCAAAGAACACAGGATCTTCTTACAGATTAACAGTGAATTGCATTCAAAACAAAATATGGTGTATGGTATGGAAGAGAGAGCAGAGTATAATGCTTTGACAAACCAGATAATATGATGGCTACTGCCTGGGGTACAGAGGAGATTTTTCACAGAGATGCTATTAGGATACAGCCTCAAGGTGAAATAGGAATTTGCTGGGTGGAAATAATATTCCAGACAGAGAAAATAGCAATGCAAAGGTGTCCATGGTGAGTTTGAGTAGTAGTAGTAGGTACTCTAATTTAAAGGGAAAAAAACACAAAATAGTATGTATTGGGAAGAGACGAGGAAACCAGTGGAGGATGAAGACTAAGCTGAGGCTATTTGTGAAATCTCCTGCCTGCTGGAGCAGGACAGAGATGAAGGCCAGACATTGTATTTCTGGTCCCGCCTGGATGTCACTTTCAGTTCCAGCACTTACTAGTGGAATACATCTAACAGGTTACTTTAATCTCCTTGAGTCTCAATTTCCTCATCTATAAAGTGGGGATAATAATGTCTTCCACAGAGGGTTGCTATGAAGATTAAATGATAACAAAGGTAAAGCCCAGGACAATAAACAGTAACTACTAGTTTGTTTGTTTTTAATGAGCTTTCATTCTTTGAACAAACAAATGATCAGTTGCCCACTATAGAAGATGCTGACTTTTTTTTTCACCAGGCAGTGGGAAGTAATTGCAGGTTTCAAGAGATTGACAAGTTAGGCCTGGTGGCGGAATGATTCTTCAAAGGCAGCAGGAGGCTGAGAAGAGAAGTGGATGATGTCGGGCTGCCCTAGAACACTGGAGGGGTAACCTGGATGGATAGAGTAGATATCCAGAAGTAGAACCTAGAGGACTTGGTCCCTGATTGGTTAAGAGGTATGGAACTAGGCTGGTTTCCATATGAGTGGGGAGACTGTCGTAAATAAGGGCATAAAGCTCAAGAGGAAAAGAATGTTCTGGAAGAGAAGATGATGAGTTCAGTTTTCAGCATCTTGATATGAAGGGGCCTGTGGGTGCTGGATGAAGATGCTCAGCAGGATGCTGGGTCTAGAGTTGGAGGCATTGGAATCACCACCCTATGGGAGGCAGCTCATGCCCTGGCGGAGGAGGTACACACCATCACATGTGTGCAGAGAGAGAAGACAAGCAGACAGAAGACTTGGCCTGGGGAGCCCCAACATTTGGGAAGAGAGTAAAAGAACCAGCAGAGGAAAATACAGAGGCAGAGTCACCTCTGACTCTACTGCTTAGTCTACCTTCCTCTCATTGTATTTTAGGGCAAAAAGGACATTCTAAGTCATGTAAGTCAATCTGTTCATGAAAAGATCAATAAAAAGATAGGAAACATGACTTACCCATAGTAACACAGCACAACAGAGCTAGTGACAGAGCTAGAACCCATGTTACATGACTCCCCGTCCAGGGCTCCCTCCACCACTGCTGTTCTTGCCAAATGCAGCTGCATGGAGTTCTCTCTGCTCTAGGTCACTGCTAAGCTGGCTGACAGGCTTCCCTACCTTAAAGCAGCCTCATTTCTCTCATCTGGAGGAATGACCTGGTAACAACTTCCAGTTAGCTAATGAACCAGCAGCAGTTTCTGCTGCGACTTCTTAATTTCCCCCAAATGTGCGTTCCCAACAGGTGGCCACAGCTTCAGGCAAAACATATTGCACTCCCAGTGAGCTGCCCCGAAACCAGGAGGAAACTGATGGGGACTCCTGGTGTGCAATCTGTGACTCTGTACTTGAGACGAGTCTGGGGCTTATGATTAGAAACCAGAATAAACAGTATAATCAGTATTTCCTTCTGATGCATATAAAGTCAAGACTATTGGGACACCCTACTTCTCTCAAGACTTCTGAGGGCTCTGGGAAGCAGTCAGATGGCAAGGGAAAACCCAACAGAGTTCACAGGGCCCTCCCTACTCTGAGCTGCATTCTCAAAACTGAGGTTGGCAGGCTGAGGAAACATGAATTGGGCACTTAACTGTACTCAATGCAAGGCACTATACTATTCTAAGAAAGCATTCAAGGATTAAAACGTGATTAAACAAAACCTCTGCTCAAAGTGTTTCATGAATACTTGGATGAATCCAAGCACCTCTAGTCCTGACCTTTCTCCTGAACATATCCTCTCCATTAACATATCCAAAAAAGCATCTTTAAACTAGTATCTCTAAAAATGAACTTGTTTCTTAACCCCTGTCCATAAAACCTGCGTTTCCCAAAGTCTCCCTAATCTCACTGAATGCAAACTCCTCAGTCCTGTGACTCAGAACAAAAATGTTAGAGTCATCCTTGATTCTTCTCTTTTTCTCCCCATATCCTCCATCAGCAACTCCTGTTGGTTCTTCACAATATACCTTGACTCTGACCACCTCTCACCTACTCCATGACTTCCAACCCAATGTGAGCCACCACCAGCTCTCTCCTATATCAGACCAATATTTCCCTAGCTAGTTTCTCTTGTCTCCTCTCCCATCACCCCATGGTCTGTCTTCCATACAGCAGCCAGATGGGCCTTCTACAGCCAAAGCAGACAAGGACACTCTCCCCTGCTCTCCGTTTTCCAAAGGGTCTGCCCTGTTCCTCTGTGTGGAGCAATCTTCGTATATTGAGATGGTTTATTACCTTGTGTCATCTGATCTGCTCTTGGCACCTCCTCAAAGGCCTTCCCTGTCCACCCTATCTGAAATAGTACCCTCCCAACACTCCCTTACTCCACATGAATTTTCCCCTGAGCATTTACCTCTACCTGGTATATATGGTGATCTGCAAATCATCCCCACTGGAATGGGCGCTCCCTGAGGGCAGGGACATTTTCTGTCTTGTGTACCACCTTTTTTCCCTCATCTGAATGATGCTTGTCACATGACGAGCACTCACTAAATATCTGTTGGAGGAAAGGAGACAGAAAGGGAAGGAGGGAGATAAATAATACGCTGCATACAAGGTACTTTAACCCTCATAAGAGCCCCAGGAAGACGGGCAAGTTTTGTGACTACTATGCATTCCCCACAGAACCTAGCAGAGTAGATGTTTTATAACTCCCTTTTGACTGATTGATCAAAATATAATCACTAGTTTTCACTCAGCCAATCACCTTTCAGTTTCAGAAAACTTTACAGAGCCAGACTAAATTCATACTTTTTCTGGGAATTAATCTCTTTTAAGCAATATTATGGTTACTATTAATCATACCTTACTTGCTTGTCTATAAATACTCAGAGTTCAAAAACATACTTCTGCATCATTACATTGTGACATTCACAACAACCCTGGGAGGAAAGGGGGAAACCTTGCTCTTCTAATTTTTCAGTATTGGGGTCACCAAGGTTCTGAAAGGTTACATGTTTTGGTGAAAAGTCTTCTAGCAAGTCAGTAGCAAAACCTGAATTGGGTCCAAATGTCCTTCCCCCAGCATGACTGTTCCATATGCCAGAAATAACTGATTTATCACATCAGAAAGCAACATGCTATGAAGTTTTGTCTATTGCTTCCAAATGCCATCGTGGAGCGGTTTACTGGAGAAGGAGACTTTAAACTAAATGTAACCTGCCATTGGTGGATTTTAGGAATTAGCTATCTCTACCAGTGATAGGGCCTGGACCAGGTGATGGAAACCCATGTATCACTTCACAAGGACTGATTTTTTTAAACCATGACAGGAGTCATTGCCAAGGACAATTAGTAAAATGAAACCTGAAGTTATTGAAAACTGTTATTAATCATGGACTGGAGAGAACCCCCACCTCCCACCCCAGTCTTCCTTCCCGAAATGAGAAAGGACTACTCCTCTGAATTAATAACATGCACTGCCAACTGCACCCTGGGCACAAAGACAATAAGAAGAAATTAATTAAAATAATGAAATGCCCTGTAATTAATGGTACTGTTGTTATTTCTGTAGGAGACATCCCTCTCTTCTCAATATCCAAAGATTAGTTAGCAATAGCATTCATGCTAGAATCTTGAACAATGCATTTTAGGATTTTAATTGTAAGATTATCACAGTCAAGCTCAGACTTACGTAGCTTTTTGCATGTGTGTGAAAACGAGACAATGCAGAATTGTCTCAAAATTAAAAAAAGAAACCTCAAATATATCATTGCTTTTGGAAAAAGAGTAAGGCTGAATCGCTCTTGTCCCATGCCCTCAATATCTTTTATGCTATCAGATGAATTAAATTCATACTTTCTGAGTGTCAGAAATTTTGAGGTGAAAGGGCCCTTAGAGACCATCTATTTCAAACTCCAAATGTGGAGTTCCTAGACGTGAAAGCAGAGATGCAGCATGGTTAAGTTTTGCCTTGGTTTCCTCTTTTATAAAAAGCACACTCCCCTCTCACCTGCCTTTTCAACTTCCCAGCAATGTGGTAGGACTCCCGTAACACCAGACAAAAGAATGGATACAGAAGGAAGCATTTGGACACTTTGAATGCAGCAATCATCAGCTCGAATGACTGATATCCTCCCACACACAATAACCGTCTCTTCATCCATGGCCCTAGAATTTCACGGCAGTTTGGCACAGATGAGGGCAAGAGGGACAGAAACACACAGAGAAAAATATTGATAACATAAAAAAACACAACATTAAGGAAAAATAAGAGAAAAGGCTGACAACAAATGATTATACAGTACTTAACTAAAAGTGCAGCAGGACCTGTTCCAAGAACTTTACATATGTTAATGAGCTAACAGCTTTTACAATAAGTATTATTATCTCCATCTGACAGATCAGGAAATTGAAGTTCAGACCAATAGAAATCCTTGCACAAGTACACAAAGCTAGGGAGGAGCAATGCTGGGATATGAATACACAGCTTTGCACTAGAGGTGATCTTCTTAACCATTATCTTTTTTTTTTTTTTTTTTTTTTTTTTTTACCGGGAGGTCCCGGGGATCGAACCCAGGTCCCTCCATATGGGAGACGGACGCCCAACCAGTTGAGCCACATCCGACCCCCAACCATTATCTTAACATCTTATTAGTTTGTCATACTTTAGTCCCTCCAGTCCTGTGGGGAGGAAACACTGTTTCCAGGAGAAGGAGCACAACAACTCAGAGATGGAGAAATGCCAGGTGCCCATGACCTCTTGCCTTCAGATTTCCTAAGACCTGGGGCCCCATTTACCCAGGACTTTTCTGAACAGGACATTTGCAGTAGGCAACTTCTCCAGGTGATCTTGGGAGCCTCAGAGCTAAATGTAGGATTGGGTAAAGATATCTAGAGAAAAGGGGGAGATATCCTTATGTTTAGTGACCTCCTTGTATGTGTCAGGTGTCCTACATATCTTCACCACTCCTTCCTCCAACAAGTAAGGAGCACTGAGATTTAGAGAAATGAATCGCCTCACCCAGGGTTCTGCGTCTAGCAAGTGGCTAGTTATCATTTGTTCCTGCATCTGCTTGACTCCACAGAGTCTTAACTACTCTGCTATACTGCCTCTCGGTTCTTGTTTTTAGCTGAGTTTGCCAAATATGTGTTGAGTATATATATATATGGCACTGTGCAGGGACAAGGGTAACTGCAAAACTAGGCTTAAAGAAGCCATACTGGGCTGGCCACAGGACAGCTGGGATTCCAAAAAGAGATTTGGCTCTCTTGGGCTGCCTATGACACCAGCCATCACCAAAAGTACTTTCTGCTAGATCAAGTTTCTCCTTGTACAAGGAGGTGCAAGTCAAGTCTTGTATCAGGTCAGCAGACCGTTCTTATGCAGCTCTCCCCACCCCACCTCTTCGCCACGATGGGGAAAATTATGATCATTAATCTCAATGAAGAGAAATATCAGACTTTGATTTCCTTACCATGGGTTTCCATTATTCATACTTTAAATATCTTGTAGAGCTAAGATGACAAGTATAGAAATAAGTCACTAAGGAATGGAAGGACTAGGACTCATGGGAACTTTTTTCCTGGCCAGGAGGTCACATTTGAAATATTTACCCACTTGTTGCTTAGCAGATTCAAGATATAATGCAGACTTGAGACCGTCACTTTCCATAAAGAGAGCTGATCCCTTGCCATGGGCCTTTGAGGCACCTTGCCTTTGCCCATAGGTCCTTCCACCAAAATCAGTTTTTCCCACTTTCTTCTGGTGAACTGCCTGGGGCTCAGCTCCAAATCCAATGTCTATCCTTCTAGCCAGAGGAACTTATCAGATGTATGTCCTGGGGAATTCTGCATAATTCCTGTGGCATCCAGATTTACATGTTTGCCTCCCCTGAGAGTTCAGGACCTCCTTGAGAATAAGAACCAGCTCTTCCTGTCTGTGCTGTGTGCACTTGTGCCCTCATGACCAAAGAAATGTAAGGTACAACTAATAGGATAAGAAAACCAAGGGGCAAAAAAGTGAGATCAAACAGATTCCTTTTAGGTTGAAGGCCTAATTCCACCTGGATTAGTTATGATATCTTACATTCTTGATCAAGGGATTTTTGAGAAGCCCAATGCAACAGAAAGGATTACACAGTTATTTCACCAGACTCTATCTAGAGTGTGTAAATAGAGTGAAAATAATCCAAGTTGATTTAAAACAGTACTAATGCAAGGAATTCTGGAAGAGCCAGAATAACTATGCTTCTCAAATCAGGGAGCACTTAGCTCAGTGGCTACCAGGCCACACTCTCTCTGAGCCTTAGTTCCCTCTTCTTAAAATGGGGATGACAATCACACACACACACCCTTCACAAAGTTGATGTATGGCTTTGACATAATTGTGTATAAGAAAAACTCTTTCGTGGGTAGCAAAATTGAGACTCCAAGAAACTAAAATTAGTATTCAATAGGCATTCCCTCTAAGACAGGCACTGTAGCAGTGTTTCCACTTGTAACATCTCATTTAATTTCACAATATATCTATGACATGTTGCTTTTTTTTCTTCCCATCTTCTGGAAGGGGAAACCGAGGCTCACTTTTAATGCCAAGTTTTTTATCTAAATCTTCTGTCTCTATGGAACTGTTTTTCATACACTGTGATGCTTCGAATGGTAGTGTTTGCATTTCGGAGGAAAATTTCTGGGAAGGTTGGAGGGATGAAGGTATATTGGGCCAAACCTCTGCCAAGAGACAACAAGCCAGAGAGAGAACTAGACACACACCCTGGAGAGGCAGTAGAACATGATGGTCAAGCATGAAGACTCAGGATTCATACCTACCCATTAGCAGCTGGGGACTGCCTGAAAAAGGCATTTACCAAGTGTAAAGTATCCTCAACTGTAAATGATGGTAAAAGTATCTACCTCCAAAGATATGGGGGAGAATTAAATGAGTCAGTCCATTCAGTTCAGCACTTGGCACATCATGAAAGCTAATCTTAACTATCATTTAGCATCATTTGCTCCGAATACAAGACAGTCCATGAAAAATAAATTGAGAGCTACAGTGTGAAGTGGGAGACAAAGGAAGAAACAGGCATCAGGCATCTTGAGCCTGTTCATCTCTATGATTTGAAGGAGAAAGGGGCAAAGACTGAACAAACCCCTAGTATCAGTTACAGTCTAGATTAGGCAGGGTCCATCCACTTCATTTGCTGTTCTGCTTTGGTTTGGTTTATGGCATGTCATTTGTCAGGAGCCTTCTGTCTGTCACTTGAAATTTTTTATTTAATCAGAGCTGCTAATGGGAAAGGCCATGATTTGGGAATTAGAAGGAGTTGCCAAAAAGGAGCCATAGTAGAGGAAATCCTTTAAAGCTTATTTTGCGCATGTGTAGCCCATAGCTCATTTGACCCTCACAGCTATGCCTGCTGCTATGCAGGACATGTAACTTCACACAGTTTACAGATGAGGAAATTGGGACTCTGAGGAATAAGAAAAGAAGAGAAGGAAACTGGCAATTGTTGAGCAACTACTAGGTAACATAATTTACTAACAATTGTTTGTAAGTAGCTACCCAAGTTAAGCGTCAGAGATACAGAGCTAACTAGTTGCATCTCCTACCCTCAGGAAACCCAGGCTGATGGACAGCCTAAAGACCAATCATTTCAATACAAGGTGGTAAGTTTTGATAAAGGGATGCATAATGCAAATCACAGCAATCAAGGGGGCTTCACAGAGAAGTTGACAGATAATTATTGTAAAGCTTGAGTAAGAGTTAGCCAGGTGGAGAGTGGAGGAGAGAGAAGAGGCTTTTCCAGGCACAGCTAACAGTATAGGCAAAGGGGATATGGGTACAGTTACCAAGTGGCTTGTGGAGAACTCGAACCAGTGCTGGTCCCGGGGGTATGGGGTGAGAGGCAGGGCAGGGAGAGTTGGGGCTTGACCTGGAAAGGTGGAGAGATTCAAATTCAGGTCACAAAAGGTCCTGCACGTCATCCTAAAGAGCTGGGATGTTCCCCTGCAGGGTTTCAGCTGAACAATAACATTAGATTTGTGGTTTTGAAAGATCATTCTGGGAAGCGATGTGGCTTGGCAACTGGGCTCCCGCCTACCACATGGGAGGTCACTGGTTCAGATCCTGGTGCCTCCTAAAGAAGACAGCGAGCTGACGCAATGGGCAGGCATGGTGAGCTGATGCAGCAAGATGACACAACAAAAGATGCGGGGGAGGAAAAACATAATGAGAGACACAACAAAGCAGGGAGCACATGTGGCTCAAGCGATTAGGCACCTCCCTCCCATATCAGAGGTCCCAGTATGGCTCCCGGTGCCTCCTAAAGAAACAAGGGAAAGGAACAGACTCAGCAAGGGAAAAACAACAAGGGGGTGAGGAGAAATAAATAAGTAAAATAAAAATAAAATTTAAAAAAAAAGATCATCTAGCAGCTGTTTAGAGGATGGGGAGGGAGCAAGGAAAAGTTTGTAAGGCTGGAGGCAGAGAGACCAGGGTGGAGGATGCAGTGGCAGCAGAGATGGAAAGAAAGCAATGGGTCCAAGAAGGTGGAATAGCAGGTCTTGGTGATCACCTAGACATAGGGAGGGAGACAAGGTCCCTCATTCATCTCCAGCTTCCCACTGTGACTTCCTGAAAATGTCACCTTGGAAAGGAGCCATTAGATTGAAGGTTGAAAATAAGGTGGGCACAGATTTCACACACCAAATCTCTAAGGATTCAGAAGAAAAGACACTAGATACTATATGCTGCTTATTTTCAGATTTTGGTGTTAGATGGTATAATAAAGCACCATGTAAAAATATATACTCAGAGATGTACAGACTCCACAAATTACTATTCAATTTCTTTAGACTTGGGACAATCTTTGTTTAAACATGAGGAAGAAAAAACAGGTGAGGGGAGAATGACATTTTATGCCAATCATTTTATAAACAACCTGACTTTGCTGTTGGAAAAATAGACCTTGAAAAAGTGCAATTCATCAATACAGCAGAGGTCAGACTCCAGTAAATAAAAGAAAATTGCTATAATTGCTGATAAAATGCAGCTTTTGTCATTTCGTTTATGCATTTCAATTGCAATTAGATTAACAAGGATTTCAAGGGGGAGAAATTTCCATTGCAAACTACTTTTCAGATTGAACAAGCAAGGAGTTTCAGAAATAGCTCAGAATCTACAAGCATGGGCCCAGAGGGATAACTGGGGCCAGGGCTTTTACCTCTATAATCCTCACATCTCATCTCCAGGGAGGCAGCTCTATTTGTAGCCCTGATTCCAGTGGCATTCCAAAGTGGGTAAGGAGGATGTTGCAGTCCAATTGGGATGTACGCTATGCGGGATGCATTTTCTGTAGGAAATGTTAAAACAGTGATAAACCCGAAAGTCAGGCTGCTTTTTATTATCCCCATGTTCTGGCAATTCTAAACAAACTCACGGATACAGTACTTGTCCTCTGCTCCCACCATATTCAGCCCTTGGTAAGCCATTGCCTATGTCAATGGATTTTTAGGCTGAGTAGGTGCCCAACTATAAGTCTCCAGGACTTGGTCAGGGTCACCGTTCACTCATTGAGGTACTCATCAATTCAGCAAGCATTTATGTGTCCCACTTAAGCCACATGATTATCCCATGAAGTAGATATTATGCTTCCTGTTTTGCAATAAGAATCTTAAGAGAAGTTAAGAAACATGCCAAAGAAACCCAAATCATAGGTGAAAATCATAGGTGAGCCTCAGGCTGTCTTGACTCTAAAACCCATCCTGACCGTGTCTCTGACAATAGTGGACCTCCAGTTCCACCTGGCCCTTTCCTAGATGTGGATGCCTGTTTCTCACTGAACAGATCTCACTGTGACTCCCCCAGGTTTCCTTCAGGAGGAAGTTAATATGGGGGTAGGTAGAGATAAGCCCGGGAGGGTGTTGTTTATTTAATATCCCAAATATGAGTGACTTTTTAAAAAGCTATTTTGGAATAATTTCAAATTTATAAGACAGTTGCAAAAATAATATAAAACTCATACGGAGAATTCCAACATAACCCCCACCCAAATACCCAGATCCAGCAACTTCTAACGTTTTACCACATTCGTAGTATCATTCTATCTGTCCATCCATCTACCTATCCATATGTCTGTCTATTAATCTATTTTCGAAACATCTGAGAGTATGTTGTATACATCATGCTCTATGAACACATAAAACTTCCACGTATACTTCCTAAGAACAAGGATGTCCACTTAGGTAGCCACCTTATATACAGTTATCAAGTTTAAGAAGAAACTCAATGTTGACATAAAGCTTTCAGTCCATATCCCAATTTACAGCCCAGTCTATATCCCAATAATGTCCTTTTGGTCATTTTCTCCTCCATTATTAAATCAAGCTCAGGATCATGTATTTCATTTAATTGTCATTTTCTCTGGCGTTACCTTTTTTTAAACTGTGGAAACATATATACAAATGTCTCATCTCAACAACCCTCAAGCATACAATCCAGTGGCATTAATCACATTCAGAATGTTATGCTACCCTCACTACCATCCATGACCAGAACTTTCCCATCACCCTGAACAGAAATGCTGTGCTCTTTATATAATAATTTCTCTTCTCCCTCCCCACACATGCCCCTGATAACCTGTACTCTACTTCTGTCTCTATGAATTTGCATATTCTAGTTATTTCATGTAAGTGGAATTATACAATATCTGTCCCTTTGTGCCTGACTTCTTTCACTAAAAAAGATATCATCCATGTTGTAGCATGTGTCAGAACCTCATTCCTTTTTATGACTGAAAAGTAGCCCATTGTACATATTTATCACATTTTGTTCATCCAGTCATCTGTTGATAGATATTTGGGTTACTTCTACTTTTTGGCTATTGTGAATAATGCTGCTATGAAAATTGGTGTACAAATTTCTGTTTAAGTCCCTACTTTCAATTCTCTTCAGTATATACCTAGAAAGAGGGATTGCTGGGTCATATGGTAGGTCTATGTTTTGAGGAACCACCAAACTGTTTTCCACAGCACCTGCACCATTTTACATCCCCACCAAAAACATACTAAGTTTCCTATTTCTCTGCATCCTCACCAGCACTTGTTATTTTCCATTTTTAAAATAATAGACAATCTAATGGGCATGAGGTGGTATCTCATGGTGGTTTTGATTTGTATTTCCCTAATGACTAAGCACGTTTCATGCATTTATTGACTATTTGTATATCTTCTTTGGAGAAAAGTCTATTCAAATTCTTTGCCCATTTTAAATTGGGTTGTTTGTCTTTTTGTTGAGTTGTAGGGATTCTTTATATATTCTGGATATAAAAATCCTTATCAGATATAGTTTCCAAATATTTTGCCCGATTTTATAGATTATCCTTTCATTTTCTTGATAATGTCCTTTAGTGCACAAAAGTTTTTTTAATTTTGATGAAGTCCAATGTATTAGTTTGCCAAGGGCTGCCATTGCAATATACCAGAAATGTGTTGGCTTTTATAATGGGGATTTATTAGGGGGAAAAGCTTACCGTTCTGAGGCTGTGAAAATGTCCAAATCAAGGTATCCTCAAAGATGCTTTCTCACCATAGGTCAACTGCTAACATATGCTGGACTCCTGCCACATAGTGAGGCAAGATGGCAGCTCTGCAAGTCTCTCTCTACTTTCTTCTCTAGCTTAGCTGTCAGCAATCGGGTGTCTGTCCCTGGGCCTTGGCTTCTTGAGACTCTTGAGGCTTCTCTGTCTTTCTGCAGCTCTAGGTGAACCTGGAATTCTATCTCTATCATGGCCAGGTCAAAATGTCAGAGCTCCCTTTTCTGTGTCTCTCCTTTCTCTCTGTGTTGTCTCGGTTTATATAAACACAGCAAGATACAACCAGGGTCACACCTCACCAACGTCCAATCAAAAGCAATCTAATCAAGTGATCTAATCAAAGGTCCCTTAACTGAGTTTAATGCAATAAAAGGGCCCCACATCCACAGGAATGGATTAATTAAAAACATAATCTTTTCTGGTATTCACAAAATTCAAACTGTCACATCCAGTTTATCCAATGTTTTTTGTTTCTCATGCTTTTGATATAAAATTTAAAATCCATTGCCTTTTACAAGGTCCCAAAGATATTTCCCTATTTTCATCTAAGAGTTTCATAGTTTTAGCTCTTATATTGAGGTCATTGATCCATTTTGAGTTAATTTTTGTATATGGTATGAGGTAGGGGTCCACTTTCATTCTTCTGCATGTGGCTATCTAGTTTTACCAGCACCCTATGTTAAGACTATTCTTTCCCCATTGTGTGGACTTGGCACTTTTGTCAAAAATCACTAGGCCACAGATATGGGGGTTTATTTCTGTATTTTCAATTCTACTCTATTGGTCTATATGTCTTTCTTTGTGCCACAACCACACTGTTGTAAATACTATAGCTTTGTAATGAATTTTAAAATCAGGAAGTGTGAATCCTCCAATTTTGTTCTACTTTTTCAAAATGGTTTTAGCTATTTGGGGTCCCTTTCACTTCCATATACATTTGATGATTAGCTTTTCTATTTTTGTGAAGAAGGCTGTTGGAATTTTGGTTGGGATTGCATTAAATCTGTAAACTTTGGGTAGTATTGACATCTTAACATTAAGCCTTCCAATCTATGATCATGCATATCTTTCCAGTTATTTGGGTCTTTTATTTCTTTCAGTAATGTTTGTGCTTTTCCACATGTAAGTTCTTTACATCCTTGGTTAAATATATTCCTAGCTATTTTATTCCTTTAGTTACTTTTTTTTTTTTTTTTTCCTTTTTTTATAATTATTTTTTTTATTTTTAAAGAAAGTTTTGATTACATAAATGTTACATAAAAAATATAAGGGATTCCCATATGCTCCACCTCCTCTACACACACACAATTTCCCACAATGACAACATCCTTCATTAATGTGGTACATTTTTTACAATTGATGAACCCATATTGAAGCATTACTACTAACCATGGACTACAGTTTACATTATAGTTTACACTCTGTCCCCAACAATTTTATAAGTTATGACAAAATATACAATGGCCTGTATCCATCACTGCAATGTCATGCAGGACAAATCCAATGTCCTGAAAACGCCCCTGTATTACACCTATTCTTCCCTCTTCCATCCCTCAGAACCTCTGGTGGCCACTGCCTTTACATCAATGATAAGTGTTCTTCCAATGCTAAAATAATAAGAATTCTATAGTAGAATAATAATAAGTCTACTTTAGTCCATTGTTTATTCCCCAATCTTGAGGATTTGGGGATAGTGATGTCCACTCTGCTTCTAATTGAGAGAGGGTTTAGATCCCATGGGGCAGATGGATGGAACTATCTTGCTTGCAGTTGCAGACACTCTCTGTTCCTTGGAATGGGTGTTGCCCATCATCATCTCCTTGTTAGTTGTCCTAGGTGAGTCCAATGACCTGGAGAGTAGGTGTTACAACTCTTCTGAAATTCAGGGCTCAACTAGCACATGAACGAACCAATGATTTAAGTCTCTGGGACATATATTTATCAAGCACAGTGCTAATTATGGGTTCAAATAAAAGGAGCAGAAGAGCCATGTGTAAAAAACTTATAAATGAGTCTAACTCTGTTACACTGGGGAACATAAATTCCAAAGTAAGGCCCACTGACAGGGTGCTGAATTCCTGAGCTGTCTGCCCTGCTTATAGTTTCTGGATGTCTCTAGAGCCCTCAAGAGCCCCGCTATTTGAGGCACTGTTTACTGTGGCAGTCAATGAGATCCTGCTGAGACTTGCCTAAGTGTAACCTCTGGAAGGTCCTTCTGACTCACTTTGAAATCTCTCAGCCATAAAAACTCATTTGTATTTACCATTTCCTCCTTTTGGTCAAGGTCTTTTTCCAGATGTATTGCTAGTTAGTACTTGGTCATAATCCCTTGGTGCCAGGGAGGCTCATCCCCAAGAGTCTTGTCCCATGTTGGGGGGAAGATTGTGTTTATATGCTGAATTTGGCTTAGAGAAAGTCCACATATGAGAAACAAGGAGGCTTTCAGGAGGTAACTCTAAGGCAGTATATAATACTAGGCTAAATTTCAATTTCACAAGAAAAGTTTCATAAGTACAGTCATCAATGTCAAGGGCCTGGCACAATGTTCTGTCTTCCTTCACTAGACATTGCTCTTGCACTCGGGGGATTCTTGCTGTCCTATTAGAGAATGTAGCAGAACTTCCCAGGATGGGAATTCAATATTCTTTCGGTTATTATGTGGATCTCCACCCACCAAGACAATGTCCCATAAACACTTGCACATATTCTTATGTCTTAGAAGCATGCCCCAGGTGAACCCCTTCTCATACATCTCCACATCACTGACACCTCACACCAGTGATCCTCCCCTGCCACTGCTATGACCCTTCTGTGATCCAAAACCTCTCCAAAAATGAAGCCAACAAAATAATCAAATAAAATTAATAAGAAAATGAAATAGTAATTTTAAAAATAACTAATAAAATACAAAAAAATTAAAACAAATTGAAATAATAAAACAAAAAATAAATTTAGACATTGTGTCTATCATCACTGTAGGAGCTGTTGTCTTGAATGTACAGTGACATTTGCTTCCATATATTCCCCCAATGTCTTATTTTTTCCATTTTATCTTCAAGGGAGCTTTAGGATACAGAAAAGTCACAAAGAGAATATAGGTGATTCCCGTATACCCAATACATTCCCCCCTTTCCCCTCTCCCTTATTAATAACATTTTACATGCAGATGGTACATTTGTTACAATTGATGTACAAATATTGAAGCATTGCTGCTAACCATGGTCAATGGTTTACCTTATAGTATATTTGAAGTGGCCTATATCTGTTATTGCATGATCATGCTGAACAATTCTAATGCCCTATGTTCCATCTATTCTATTCTGCCCTCCCCCTCCCCTTGGAACCTATGGTAATCACTAAGTTTCAATTTTTGAAGAATAAAATTCATAGTTACTTACAATAATACTGAGGGTTCGACATATTGGTCTGTTTTCTTATCCTTCTAATTGAGAACATAACAGGACTCCCCAGGATGGGAGTTTAATATTTTCTTGTTTATTGTTTGGGTCTCCACCCACTGATATAACACACTATAACAAGATGAACACGTGCATATTCCATAGAAGCCTGCCCCAGGTGCACCCTATCCCATATATCCCCCATACCCGACACCCTACACCAGTAACTGTCCCCTGCTATATTTGCCAAAAAACATCTCCACCATTGTAGTTTTAACCAAACACCTGAAAATCCCCAGAATTCATCTGCTCCTTCCCTCAACCCTCCCCCCAGTGCCATGGATGGTCCAATCCAACTCCCCCCCCCACCCTACTACCTCTCAGACCCCTGAACTTTAGTTTCTATTGTAAATAGAATTGTTTTCTTCTTTCTTTTTCAGTTCATTCCTACATGATTTTTTGCCTTTTTTAAAAACCTGACCTGTGATCCCCTCAAATTAATATTTCTACCTCAACCCTTTATGGGAATGAGACATTTCTGTGCCAGTCGGAAGAAAGATGGATGAAAGGAGAATGAAGGAATTGGAAAGCCACTTTATAAGGTTTTGAGATATGCGGACCTAGACTTGCTAAAAGTCAAAGACAAGATTCATACAGAAAAGAGATGCTCATGGGCATATGATTAAAAGTCAACTCTGCAACATAATCAGAGCATCTACTCTGTGCCTAGGATAGCAAAGTGCTGGGAACATAGGCATGACTAATTCAGAATCCTGCTTGCAGGACTCATGTTCCTGTGAAGGACTTCTCATGCCTCTTCCACCACAAGGGATGATGTTCACATGTGTTAACTCCCCACCCCCCAAAAGAACCAAATTTTTATAAGACTACCAAATAATGCTGACAAAGAAAATTCTTTTTTTAAAAAATTAACTACAAAAAATCATACCTCAAAAACACTACAAGAATGCATAATTTTATAACAATTAACAAAGCATCCATAAAGATTTTTCTTCATGGTCAAGGTCATACGTAAGATAAGTTATGGGCAATCACTGATTAACCAGTTACTCACCCCTTATCACTCTCCTGCACAAAGAAGCCAATGGATGCAAGTGAGTGAGAATGCATGGGACAGCATGAAGCAGTAGGCAAAGTGCAACAGGAGCCTTAAGTTTAATGGGATTGCATCTGCTTGAAGGGCTAAGATGGGCCTTCCAGAACTGGTGGCCTTGGGTGTGACTTTTTTTTTTTAATTTTACTGTGGTAACATATATATATAACATTAAAAAGTTCTCATTTTAACCACTTTTTAGTGTATAATTCATTGGTAATAATTACATTAACAACATTGTGCTATCTTCACCACCATCGATTACCAAAACTTTTCATCACCTCAAACCGAAACTCTGTTCCTCTTAAGAAATAACTCCCCATCCCTCTCTTCCATCCCCCAGCCTATGACAATCTTTTATCGACTTTCTGTCTCTATGAATTTGCTTATTCTAGAAATTTTTATAGGTAGAATCATAGACTCTTTGCACTTTTGTTCCAGCTTATTTCACTCAGCATAATGTTTGTAAGGTTTGTGTATGTTGTAGCATGTATCAGAACCTCATTCCTTTTTATAGCTGAATAATATTCCATTTATATTATTCAGCCATTAAATGTGTATATGCCACTTTTTTCAATCCATTCGTCTGTTGATGAACCCTTGGGTTATTTCCACCTTTTAGCTATCATGAATAATGCTGCTATGAACATTGGTGTACAAATAAACATTTGAGTCCCTGCTTTCAATTCTTTGGGGTATATACAGAGGAGAGAAATTGAATTGCTGGGGCATGTGGTAATTCTGTGTCTAACTTTTTGAACAACAGCCAAACTATTTTCTAAAGTGGCTGCACCATTTTACATTACTATCAGCAATATATAAAGGCTCCTATTTCTCTGCATCCCCGCATCTTCACCAGTACTTGGTGTTTTTTCCTTTTTTATTTATTTTTTTTATTATTAATAGCCATTCTAGGGGGAGTGAGGTGGTATCTCATTGTCATTTTGATTTGCATTTCCCTGATGACTGACCATGTTGAGCAACTTTTCATATGATTATTGGCCATTTGTATATCTTCTTTGGAAAAATGTCTATTCAAATCCTTTGCCCATTTTTTAATTGGGTTGTTTGTTTTTTATTGAGTTGTAGGAATACTTTCTATACTATGGATATGAAACCCTTATCAGATATAAAGTTTCCAAATATTTTTTTCTCATTCTTTTGTTGTCTTTTCACTTTCTTCATAATGTCCTTTGGTGCACAATTTTTAAATTTGATGAAGCCCAATTTATCCATTTCTTCTTTTGTTGTTAGTACTTTTGGTGCCATATCTAAGAACTACTGCCAAATCCAAGGTTATGACGATTTACCCTTATGTTTTCTTCTAGGAGTTTTATGGTTTTAGCTCTTATATTTAGATCCTTGATCCATTTTGAGTATTTGTAGGATTTTGACAAGCTTAACTGGAAGAAGCAGAAAAGGGCTTCAGGTGGAAGAACAGTTGACTAATGACATAACAGTGAGGAAAAGAGAGACAACATCTGACCCCCAAAAAAGTCGATTGGTGAAACCGGGTAAATCTAGGACAGAATTAGAAGTGTGGTAGATAACAGCCTGGGTGTTTGAATCCCAACACAGTGTCTGGACTATAACAGGCACCCAAGTTGTAAGCTTCTTCTTCCTAAGCCAGAGCAAAGTGGAATTTCCATATTTGTTGAGACATACCCATTAGGAGGAGCTTTATCCCTGAAAGGCGATTGTTAAATCCACTTGGCAGATGATGAAATGGGGTTTCAAAGCAATCATGGTAAAACAACCAGGAAATGGAGAAGCTATAATGAGCATTCAGATTCATCAGATTCAGAAACCTGTGGCTATTGCATTACACTAGATTGCCTCAAGGTCTCCCCCCAACCACTCTGCTCTCTGGGTCCTGACAGCTATTTTTGATGGCAGTGGTGGGAATCCTGGCCTCCAATGTTGGCTCCACCCCTGCCTGCCCAGAATCTGAGGCATTTGGGCAGTTGAACGCAAGTTATCCAAGCAGGACTTCCTCAGACCCTCCTCGGGTGTCAATGATAGCCTGCCATACATTTGGACCTAAAAGATTTAAATGTAAAATGAGGATAGTAATGCTTAGCATATAAGGTTGTCATTGGATTTAAATAATATATGAATGCACCTACCACAGCTTCTTATATGTAGTACATGTTCAATAATTTATTCATTTCATAAACTCAGTAAGAATAAAAAGACGCTACCCTCAAGGGACAGCCAGAACTGTTGATGTGTACATTAAAAAAGATAATGCATGCCCCAAAAATTAATGACTCAAAAATCAATGAGAGAAATGAGAGAAAATAAAATATCTTACTAAAAAGTGAAAAACTTATGAACATTTCAGAACATCAAGAACAAACTTGAAAAGCAAAGCATAAACTAAGAGAATATTAATAACAAAAAGGGCAAATCGTTGTGTGAGTAGGAGTGGTGATGGTGTGTATGATATTCTTATAAATAAGAAATCATCACAGAAAAGATAGAAAAAATGAACAGAACTAGAAATACAGTAGCTCCTGGATTTGTGAAAAATGGTCCACTTCTCTAGTAATTAACAAAACACAAATTAAAATGGGATACCATTTTTAGCCTATCAGTTTGCTATTTTAACAATAATAGCAGTAGTAATAATACTCAATACAGCAATGGTGTAATAAGACAGGCATCTAAACCTGTTATCTTAAGGATTCAAAACTGTTATAAGCCAGAAAACGATTTAACCACAGATATCGAGAGCCTTAAAAATATTTAAACTGGGAAGGCACATGTGGCTCAAGCTATTGTGTTCCTGTCTACCAAATGGGAGGTCCTGGGTTCTATTCCCAAGGCATCCTGGTAAAGGTGAGCTGGGCCCCGCGGAGAGCTGGCCTATGCCAAGAGCTGGCCCACATGGAGAGCTAGCACAACAAAAAGAGACAGAGAAGAGACAATGAGAGACACAACAAACCAGGGAGCTGAAGTTGCTCAAGTGATTGAATGCCTCTCTTCCACATCAGAGGTCCAAGGATCGGTTCCTGGTGCCTCCTAAAAAGAAGACAAGAAGAGAAGACAAGCAGACACAGAGAGCAACAGCGAATGGACAGAAAGCAGACAGTGAGCGGGAAAAAAAAAAAACAAGAGGGGTAAATAAATAAAATTAAATTTAAAAAAATTTAAACTCCTTTTCAGATTCCATAGTTTAAAATATATATATATATAAGTGGGTATGGACTTAAAAACAATGATTTTTCATTACATTATTATTTTTGAATAAAGTATCCATCCTCATTGAAAAACATTTCAAACAATATCAGATACAAAAAAAGAGCAAAACAATCAATCAAAATTTTATCACCTAGTAATAACCATCATTAAAATAAGGTACCATCATCCTTGACACCTTTCTGTACCTGTATATAGACAGAAAGTCCAGTGAGCGAAGCTGGTTGGTAAATGCTTGGATAGTTGGAAATAATTTTATAAAATAGTCTTGTACTATAATGCTATTTTTCAAAAAACCAATCTCACTTATTTTATTTAACAGTAAAAAAGAGAGATTACAGTAAAACTGGAAGAGTATTAAACTTTAGACAAATGTCTCCTTACCACAAGAGATTTCATTTCCAAAACAATCCCCTTTTAAAATATGTAAATGGAATAAGAAATCTTCTCTAAGAAAAACCATTCTAAAAAAATCTTAGGACATTTGAGTCATTATGTTTTTTAACTCCATGGTCGAATTTTAGACAGCATTGGTTGACCCTTTGCTATGAAAGATGAGTCTATTAGGACTTTTATGTTTCTCGCACCTCCTCTGACCCATTTCCCAATTTTTCAGGTGTAGTATTATTTTTACTTTGTCAACATTTATTATATTTAAATTCTGTTAGGCAACCACAATTCTTATATTTATTTAGTCTTTGTTTTATTTTTTCTTGATTAAAATTGATTTCATGCTAACCTATCATCCTTTTACCAAAGCATCTCCATTTTAGAATTCTGGGTATTGGTTCATCTCACGGTGGCTGAATTTCATCAGCAATCAGTTTGGTTTTGGTTTTGGTTTTGGTTGTTGTCGTCATCATTTCATTTGTGTGTGTGTTTTTAGCAGTAGGCTTATAGTTGATTCCTGAGTTCCTTAAAACTTGAGAATATATTATTCCTCTGTTGTGTTTATGGAAAATGGATAATTTGTCTGCTTATAGCAAACTTGGGTCCACTCTACCTCCTCCCCTCTCTGGATCTTCTAGACATTGCTCCACCATCTTCCAGCACTGAGTTTGGCACTAGTCCTTTTGCTTTGTCTTCTTCCTTCATCCCTTGGATAGCTAGAGTTCATATTGAGTAGTTTTCTCTGCAAAGGTTCATGGATGCTGAGTCCCTGTATTTCATGTTTGAGAACATCTACCTTTTGCCTTTACACTTCCATAATCATTTGTTCAGGGATGATAATGTTTAGTCCTAGGCATTGCTCTCTTACCTTCTGGCATTGAACAACTTGGTGGAGAAATCTGAGGTCAGCTTGATTTCCCTCCTTGTAGGTAACTTATTGTTCTCCATTTAAATGCCAGAAAATTTATTTTTTCATTATTCAAGTTTGATAATAGCCAGATATTATCTCTTACTTATCATTCTGAATCTACTTTTTTTCTGGAATATAGTGCACCCTTAGATAATGGAATGAAATGTGTTTTTTATTTCATTTGTTGGGTTCTCTTCAGCAGAAACACCAATTATCCTTATTTTTTTTATCAACTTTGTCCTTTCTATGTATTAACTTCTTTCTAACTGCCTTAATCTCTGTCCTTTCCTGCAGTTTTCACCATTATTGTAGCAAGCCTTTTCTCTATGACAGAAATGTAATATTTAGTTGTCTGATTTGGTTCTTTTTGTTTATAACTTATTATTTCTATAATATTGCTGTTTGTGTCCTCACCTTTCTTATCATTGTGAATTCTCTTTTTATCTCATTGTGTTGTGTTGTCCTTTCCTTTTTGAGACCTTGTTTCATTGAATTCAGGTCCTTATTAATTCCTTCTTTAGGCAAAATACACATGGGAGATTTTCTTGTTTTCTTAGGATATGTTTTCTTTCGACTGGCTTTTTCACTTGTCTTTTGCAAGCAATAATCTTTCTTTCATTTGTCTTTCTTTTTCTGGGGGAGTGGAGAGTGGAGACTATAACATGTTTGCTTAGTTTGCACATGGTTTCTTTTCATTTTTCTCTGGCTTAACATGGGCAGTTAGGACTAGACTTTCTATTTACTCTAATGCAATAGTTAAATTTTCCTTATTCCTTTCCCATGATATGTGATACCTGTTTTTCTTCCTTTCCAAGCTTTACTTAATAGCTGTGGTATTGAAGGACTAGCCACTTTTTGGTGGTCTCAGGCAGGGCTTCTGAACATGCTTCATGGCATGAATATGGTATCATTTTGGGCTAAAAGAATGAAAAACAGAGGATACAGCTTGCACGAGAGGTAACCAGCCCAAGGGCCTGCCCAGCTAAGGAGTGAGTTGATCAGTTTCTCCATAAACCTGCAACCCATCCTTGGCGCAAGGCCAGAGTTGGAAGAAAATCTGCTTAATCAATGTACAGCCTATGCAGAGACTAGGGCTCTGCTCTCCTGAGACTTTGTTAAGTGTCCTATACCAATGTACCCACCACCAGATTGGAGGCAGGATGTACAATGGAAGGATGCCCTTGGCCTTTGGATAACTCTCTCCATGCAAAGTGAGGTCTCAGGAAAAAATGATGAGTGGGGACAAATTCTCTGCCTCTCTTAGACCCAAAGATCTGATGGTAGTAAGGATGACCTATCCATATCCTTACTTTTCTGCTCCTCTCCAGATTTGGGTTATTAATGAAAAGCCTCAGCATTTTGCTCAGTCACCTTTTCTCATCCAAATGGCTTCTGAAATAGTGGGTCAGCCTAAGAACCAGGGGTTGGAATGTTTCCTTGAAGTTTATGGCATGATGTTGTAACCCTTTCCTTAGTTGGTGGTACTGGTAATTTTTTTTGGGGGGGGGGGAGGGAGTGAGCAGGTTTTTAATAATCTGGTGTTCATTTAGTCAAGAGCCAGTGGACAGCAATTCTTCAAACTGGCATTATTTTGCCAACTTAGATAGAATTTCTGTGTAATTATTTATATAAGTGAAAAAGTAAAGAGACTGTAAGTGCCCAATAACAAAATTATTTAAATAAATTATAGTAGTTCCATATAACTGAATATTAAAATCATTAAATGTATTTTTGAAACTGAGAAAATAAACTTCTTACAATGTAATAAACTGTAGATACAACCAGATGTATAGTATGACCCATTTATGTTTTGAGTATATATATGGAATAACCCAAAAAGAAAAAATTAATTAGTAACACAGTGTTTAAACCAAGAAGGAAACACACTGAAGTGCTGATGGCTGTTATTCTGGGTGGTACTTAGCTTCTGCAGCTTCAGTTTCAGCGTCTCATCCAGGGAAACAGAAACTACTCTGAGTATTTGAAAGAAAGGGAATCCATTGTAAAGAACTGGTTACACAGGAGAGGCAGAACTGAGGAGCCAGCCCTGGAAGAATAAGGCAACTCAAAGATTAGCAGCAGTGAGAAGTCACCACCACCCCTAAAGTAGAAAGGCAAGGGCAATCGACGATGTTTCCACGGCGGCCCAGAGGCCGGGGTCTCCTTGTGGAAGCTGGACCGCGACAGAACTGTCTCGTGGTAAATGGTGCCACAGAGAAGGGCCATGCCAGCTTCCTTCTGCCAGCACCTGCCAGTGCTTCCCGCTGGCTACACCTAGTTAGAGGCCAGCCAGGGTCGCCACCCTCTGCCACATAGAAGAGAGCAGAGAAAGGTTCAAGGAATGAATGAGCACGGTCTCCTCTTCCATAAAACAGGGATGGAAACCTGTCTCAGGTAGTCGTTGGGAGGCTAATGGCTATAAAGGACAGAGGCTCACGCAGGAATGGAAGTCTTTGGGAATGGAAGGGTGCCGTGAGCACATGGAGGGAGTGACTGAGTCAGGACACGTGGGAGGGCCGTTGGACAGCTGAAAGGCATTGTCAAGCCAGAGACAAGGTGAAGAGGGACCGGGAGCTGAGGCAGAGACTGCTGGTTCCCCAGACTGTGGATGTAGTTCTCACAGGCAAGGCCAGGGGCAGGGTGCACACTAAGTGCCATCTTCACACCTCTCACTGCCCCCCACCCCGGCCAGGAGTCCACCCCCAGGAGGCGGGACAGGTGCTGATACCTGCCTCCATTCACATCCCAGAAGCATCTGGAGCAAAGCTGGGAGAACCATCCCATGACTACCAGGCATATGCTGCAGCCCCACCCCCACCCCAAACCACCATGCCTCTTAGCGTGGAACTCCTCAGAGTTACTTGCCTCATCCTTTTTTTTTTTTTTTTTTTTTTTCCCTCTCTCTCTCTTTACAACTGTGGAATGAAGTGTGGGATCATAGCCACCAAACAGCCTCCTTATTAGCATCAGAACTATAGTCAAAACACATTATGCTTGGCTAATACATTTATTTTTATGTAATGGAAATGCCATCAAAGCATAGTTAATCGGAATTGAATTAAATCATAATTGGAGTTCCTGTGCACCAGGAAAAGAAATTATTCTTTATTGTTGCAGACTGAAAATGTACCAATTGGAATTTACTTTTTTAAGTAAAAGCCCACGGCTGCCCAGAAGAGTATGTCCTGATGCTAGCTCCCCAGTATAGTCAGTGCCAGGATACCTTATATCCACAGGTCCACCAAGGTGACGGTGATGGGAAAAACCACACTGAACCAGGGTGAGACACTGCCTACTGGGCGGCCTCTCCAAGGGATGAGGATACTGATGCATGCCACACACAGGGGCTCTGAGAAACAAATGAGATGATACAGTCAAGTAGCTGGTCCAGCGGCTGACATTGCCCCAAGTTCTCCACTTAGTCCATGTTAGAGGTGAGCTCAAACCCCGGTCCGAGACATATGACATGACTTGTCACCAGAGCAGTGGTTCCTAACCTGGCTACCCAAAAGGAGTAAAGGGAAACCTTTTAAATGTACAGATGCCAGGTTCCCACATCAAGCCCTTCTGGACTCGGCTCTCTAGAGGTGGGGCCCGGAACTCTGCAGGGTTTTGTATAGGTGCCTAAGAGATTCTGTGCATAGCCAGGTGTGGGAGCACACCTGGGGTTGCTCCAAGTGCTCCTGGTTAGAACATATCAAGCCTATTTGCTTTCTGAGAGACTGTATTAGTCAGCCAAAGGGGTGCTGATACAAAGTACCAGAACTCTGTTGGCTTTTATAAAGGGTATTTATTTGGGGTAGAAACTTACAGCTACCAGGCCCTAAACTAGTCCAACTCGAGGTTCCATAAGAGGTACTTTCTCACCCAAAGTCTGTTGCCACATGTTGATGCAAGATAGCAGGTGATGTCTGCGAGGGTTCAGCCTTCCTCCTTACTCTTAAGGCTCCATGGTCTCAGCTTATTCCAAGCTCAGCTATAGGCTGGGATAAGGCTCGTCTCTCTCCCCAGGGCTCATTTCTTTCTGGGCTCGACTGCTTCTGGTCTCGTCACAAGTTCAGATGTAGATGATCAGACTCATCTCTCTTCCCAGGCCTCTTCCGTGTCTATGGAGTGATCTCTATTCCTCTGTGTTCTCCTTCTCTATGTATTTACTTCCATGTGAGAGTCTGTCTTATCCCCACAAAGGATGGGAGGTGGGGGGGGGCTCAACCCTGCACGCCCTAATGACATGGTCAAATAAAAGCCCTAATATTGATTTAATAAAGTGAAAGTGAAACCTTTGAATCTAATACAATCTAATATGCCCAGAGGAACAGACCAGTGCACAAACACAATCCAATATCTGTTTTTGGAATTCATAATTAATGCCAAACTGCCACAGAGACCTAGAGAACTTTCATATAAGTACAATAGCTCAAACCAAGACCAAGAAATCATGTGCACACTTGCACTCACACATACACCCAGAACAACTTCCACCACAAAACCATGCCTCTTTACTCACTGTCCTATCTCAGTGTCTGCAGGAAGCTGTTAGCAAACACCTCCGGGAACTAAACCAAGCAATGGGTTAGGGATATATTTCTTCTCCTCCTCCATAGAGAAGACATATGACAAATGAGACTCTCTAATGAGTGTAGGAATCATGTACCAGGTGATGAGTCTAATGAACCCAACCATTCCCAACCTTGGTGGTGATTCATGACCCAGAATGGCCCCTCATATATGCTCACTCAGCCCTACTTTTTCACAACTTCCAGGCCCAAGATCACACACAGCAGGAGAAGGGACAGGAGCTCAGGTCATCCTAGACCCTTGATGGACTTTGAGCTCTCCCAGGATTCCTCCCAAGAACAAGGACCTCCAGAGGTGACGAGGGACACCGTAGCTTGGAACTATCACCTACAGAGCACCTGCTATACACTTGACATTCCATAGGTTTGAATTTGACCCTCACACTTAGACATTATTTCTGCTTTAAAAGAAAAGGAAAGTGAGGCTCAGAGAAGCTAAGGAACCTGGCTGATACCACGGCATGCAGAGTTGCAGCCGGAATTGAGCCCACATTCTTGTGCTCTCTCCATGCTACCGTGCTGCCCTCCCCCAACGCGGGTGCATCTGGATCAGAAGAGCAGGGAGCACCGTGGAGAGGGGGAGAAGAAAAACATCTCAGAAAGGAGCAACTTTGGCCCACATCCCAAACCCCTACCATGGGACTTTGCAAAGGCAGGACTAGTTGAATGAGAACTTTTACTGGGAGAAAAGGATAAGGATTCAGGAAAGAACATGGATATAGAGTTAGATATTCCTGGGTTCATTCTTATCCTCATCCTCATATTGTCCTTGTCCTTCCCATCTGTAAAAATGGAAATAATAACATTTGCCTAGAGGGTTAAACAAAGAGTGTGACTACTCAGCATAGAACCCTGCATGCAGCAGGTATTCAACAAAAATAGTGAAACACCTAATGTGTGGCTGGCACATAGTAGGTGCTCAGAAAATGTTATTTCTCGTGGGCCTCCTTGTAGGCTTCAGCACCCCAGGTCTGAACTCTGAAGGCCTGAAATCCAGCACAAGCTGTGCCTCTTACTGCCTTTGTGACCTTAGGGGTGATCATGATGCCTCTCTACATACCAGTATTCCCCTCTCTAAACTTAACGAGTTGAGCTACATGTCTTTGATGCTGAAGTCCCCTCAGCCTATGATAAATCATCAGTCCTCCTGCCCTTACTCGCATGGAGGAGGATCCATGTCCCATTTCATTGTCTCCAAAACCCAAACAGGCAGGAATTGTTTCCTACAGACTTCTAGGGTCAACAGGACTCAGCAGGACTGTCCCTGGAACAATTATGCCAGGACCCTAATTTTCCACCCTTCATCTCTAACCACGGAAGAAGAGAGGTGACCTGAAAGTGAACCTGGTCAAAATGAATTATGATTCAGTTGGGGACGGGGAAAGGTTGTGGGGAACCTTGAGACATTACAGTTGAGAGGCAGGTAGGGAGACATTCCAGCCAAAAAAAAAGTAAAAGAGGGTAAGAGCTTTTAAACACCCAGCCCCTTTAAGCATATATATTTAAAGCTAGCAAATGGATTGTTTAAGTCCAAAGTAATTTTTAATGTTTGATGGTGGAGGTTTAATTCCCCAGGCTCTGTTTTCAGTGGCCTTGTTTTCAGCACAACTTTCCAGCAGTACAAGTAAAACAAAAATCCAGCACAGGAAAAAAAAAAAAAAAAAAAAAAAGCCGTGCTTTCTCAGTCCACTTAAAAATAATAACACCAGCTCCTCAGTCAGCCTCAGCACTGCCAACCCACCTGACCACTGGCTTCCCTGATTAACCCTTCCCATCCTGCAGCCCTCACCTCCCAGCAGCACCTGGTGTTCTCTTCATCCTGTGACTTGCCTAGTGTGAAGCTACCATTTGCAGTTCCTGATCCTGATTGCTGTCACCATCTCTGGTATAGAAAAAAAAAAAAAAATTGACACTGACATAAAGGAGGTCTTTGAAATGCCTTTTCGCTTTATTGAAGCTACCAGTTTCTTTCACTTTGTGGCTTTGCCAGGATTATTTATCAGCATGATAAAGGATGAGGGGTCAGGGCAGAAAGTGGGTGAGTTCCCGAGGGGCGTTTGAAGCAGGAAGCAAGGGCTGTGCAATGACCAGTGAGAACCGACCGGCAAGCGTAAGGAGGGCCAGGGGAGGGAGAGGGAATGGCAAGAGGCAGAGAAAACAATCTGGCCCACTTCGAATTTTAACAAGGCTGGCCTCACGGGCATTATGTAATTTCTTGAATTGATTTATATGCTGCCTCCCTCTTTAAAAAAGTTTTTGAGAAACTTATCAAACAGGGCATTCACAATAAACAATAAAAGTAATAAGAAAAAGGAGAGGAGAAGAGGGAAAAACAGTTAAATTAAAGGAAAAAGGAAAAAATAAATTTGTGCAAATCATGGCACCAGGGCTTCCAGGCTCCAAGGCAAAAGGAGTCATTTGACAGTTTATGGAGCGCTCCTGATGGCCCCAGGAGAGAAAACTGACCATTCTTTGGGAAAGGCAATGAATTTCCTATATGAAAGTCTGAGAGAAAATCTTGACAGTGGGGCACTTTATACAAATTAGGGAGTGATGTCCAAGTACAAAAAGATAACCCTCGCGGTTGCTCTCACGGGAGCTCTGGTGAAAGTCAAAGCTTTGATCCTACAGAGGAGTGCTGGGAGGGTGGTTCAGGGGTGCCACGGCAGCCAGAGCAAGGAGGCTGCTTGGGGTGATTGCTTTGATCGTACCCACATGCCAAACTGCTCTTTCACTCATGCACATAAAATGTTTCTCATTTGGGGTTTCTGTTGGGGGTGAGGGGACCTTGAGATTGGTAGCTAGGAAAGAAAACATCTCCTGATATTGCTTGTGCTTAAGCCACAAAAAGCACAAAATCCAAAAGGTTTGTTTCTCCACATTTACAGCAGTAGCGTGCCACATTTATTACGTGGCTTCGCTCACCGCCTGGCACACCACTGAAAATCCCCAGCAGTTGCACAGAACAGAAGGTTTGAGTGGCCATCTGTAAGTCTCTTCCTGCCTTCTGCATTTGCCTCTGGGACTCAGGGTTTGGAAAATGACTCTGCTCTGGGCTGCGTGGAGCTAAGCAGGCATGCGCAATCCTCGCCGCACCCCAGTCCACTTTAAACTTAGACAATTGAGGTTTGAAGAAAGCCAGTCACTTGGGAACAAGATGGTTCCAGAAGGTAGGTTGGTACCCAAACAGCGTGGTACACAGCCCTGCTCACGGGGCCACAATTTGCAAGCTTGCTAGCAGCTAGAGCGACAAAGGAATCGATTAAGTTTAAGAACATGTTCTTCTGGGGTACATGGCTCCAAGCTATGTTCAATCCACAGCATAACCCCAAAGTTGAAAACAAGTAATTTTCTCTAGAAATACACAACTAGTTGTGATCCTGCAACCACAGAGGTCTCCCAAGGATCTTTCAAATTATACATGAAAGTGATTGGGAAACTATAAATGCTAACGATAAATTCCCTTTATTATTATATTATTTGTTGGCTAAATAATGTTAGCGGATGCCACCAATAAACCCCCAAATCTCAATGGCTTACCATAATAAAAGTTCATTTTTTCCATCGGAGGTCAGTCTGAGTTGATGAGGAACTCAGCCCCATGCTGTATCCAGGCAACTTCCGTCTCGTGGCTCCACCCTCCTCTCGGTCCTTTAGCAGTAAGACAGCAAGTTCACAAGTGGGAGGCTTCTATGGGCCAAACCTAGATGCGACAAGCATCTTGTCCACCCACATTCCATTAGCCACATAGTCACATGGACATACCTAACTGCAAGGGAGGCTGGGAAATTTGTATTGCTGTGATACGGATAAGCACTAGCAGCTCTGTGCCCCAAGCTTCTCCTTGACCCCAATGCTCTCTTTTCTCCTCCACCAATTCTATGGGTCTCTTGGCCTTTATATTCTTTCACTCATCTACCCTGCAGCCTACGGTGCAGGTTTTTTTTTTTTTTAAGGATCAGATGTGACAGTGGCGTGAAGGTGCTGATGCCAAGGTCCTGCACGGTGCAGTGCCCTTCAGGTCCCCATGGTCTGCAGAACTGAGCCCGAGAGGAATTGCACTTTGCATTCTCACAGATCCCTGTGCAGTGTGCTCGGATCACTTTACTATCATTAATAATACGGGCACACCCCCAGGAGGCAAGCACATGTTAACGAGGAGGAAATGGAGGTGCAGACAGAGGTTAAGCGTCCTCCCAAGGCAGCCCCATAAAAGTGTATAAGCCAAGGAGTGGCTTTTCCAACTTTAAAGCTATTAATTCTCATTCTCGCTGGAGGAGAATGCTGGCTGGCTCACTGAAAGAGGAGATAAGGCAAAAGGCGTTTCTAGCAGGCACCTAATAAGAGGCAAGAATCCCTCCTATGTACGCAAGCCTGCCTGAGTCAAAGCCCAGCTTCCACATTTGCTAGTTCAGCCATTCTTTGAGCAAGTGATGTGATTCCTGTGAGCTTTCTAGCATGCCTCAGTGTTCTCATCTCTAAAATGGGGGAGTAACCCCTATGCCATAGAGAGGTTTGAGATTAAATGTGTCAAACACCTTTATATCTGGCATATAGCAATTGCCCAAAAGATACGGAATGAGGACAATGATGATGATGATGATGATGATGAAGATGATTAGCCATTCCAATCACCTTTGTCCACTTCAAATGCTTCTGTCTCAATATAGCTTTTTTGTCAAACACATTTCTGGGCCAATAATGGAGATCCTATAAATACTTGGTGATCTACTAAAGTTGCATAGAGAACTTGATGATACCCAAGTCCACACAGCAAGTTATTATGAGCTGGATCATGAATCTTGCTATAATTTAGTCCTTTCTTCTTGCTCTCAGACACAAATCTCCTTTCAGCCATACCATAGTCAGGACTGGCCAATGTACCATGCACTTGGCTATGGGACCTCACAAAGATTACTTCCCTCTCTGCACTGCAGTTTTCTCGTTTACAGGATGGGGGTGGCAAGCATATTTGCCTCATAGAACTGTTGTGAGGATTAAACAAAATAATGCATGACATATACCTGGCACTGTTTATGGAATATCTAGAATGTTAACTATTATAGCAAGACATTGCAACTCTCCCTACTGGTGGCACCAAGGTTTCTGAATAACCAGCACCTGGATGAAGCTGAGGGTGTATGTTCAGGACCTCATAACTCTAATAGGGCTGGAAAGGCAGGGACCACTGGCCACCACACACACACCTGGAGGGCCCAGAGGGCAGGGTCAACATTCAAGGCAATTCTATATCCCCCACACAGCATGTGCACAGAAGCCATTTGTTCATGGATAAATTGGTTAAATGACATGACGGAGTAGTGGCAACCGACTGATAATAACAACACAAGTAGTATTTAATGAAACTTCATTCCAGGCCCATGCTCAGCACTCTGCAAACATTATCTCATTTAGTTTTACACTCATAACCCTGCAACAAAGGTATTATCTCCATTTTATAGATGAGGAAACTGGAGTTCAAGGGCTTAAACCACCCACCAAACATCGCACACTCGTAAGCGGTGGTGCCTGGAGCAAACCCAGGGCTGTGTGCCTGCAAAGCTCCGACTCTCCCCTCCATGCTGCATTGCCCCACCAGGGCAAGTTGGGTCCAATCCCTAGCAGCTGCCCAACGGACCTGGCCCTTTGAGTCTGCAGTTGTTCAAAATAACTGAAGACTGATGAATACATTTCCTGCTCAAAACCTTTGTTTCGCTATAGCCTCAGGCCGACAGTTTAATCACTTCATGTTTCAGTTTCTTTGTCTATAAGCAAAAACATATACTTACCTAAACACAAGGGTACTGGAAAGATTAATTGGATGCTCCAGAAGTGCTTTTGAGATGAAAAATGTGGATTATTTGCATTATGATTTTAATAGCCTTGGACTTTGATATCTCCAGTTTATTCAGAGGTTGAGCTTAGAAGAGAGAGATTGGTGGGATTCTTTGTCTCCAGCCTGTCCTCTCAGCCCGGCAGGAAAATCACAGACTCCCCTTGACCTGAGGTTTAGGGTGGGTCATTTCAGGCCCAGCCTGGACAGTTGTCCACAGTCGTATGAAACTCTGACATCCAAAGAACCACAGAACTGCTATTTATACCCTGTCTCTACAATCAAAATGTGAGCACCCAAGAAGAAGGACCTTCTCTCTTTATCACCATGTCCCCAGCTCACAGAACAGGGCCTCATACCTAGTGGTGCAAATGGATATATGCTGAATGAATGAATGAATGAACGAATGAATGAATGAATGGACAAACAAGCAAACGACAAAATGAGCCAGGTAATGTCCGAGTAGAGAGAACTCTTACACAGTAAGTGAGTCAACTTACTCAGCATGTATGTGAGGGTACTGGGACCTAGAGAGAAGTGATTTGCTCAAGGTCACATCTGAAGTAAATGGAAAAAATTAAAAACTGAATCTGAGATGGCAAAAGAGTTTTTTCCTGAACCCCATCTCCGATGGAGTAGCAGTAAGTACCTAGAACACTGGATTGAGAAACTTAGTGAATTTTGATCTGGGTTCCAAAGGAAAGAGTGCTATGATTGCTTGGCAGTCTGTCTTGATTATGGAAACAAGCAGTGGTGGTGCATGTGTCTTGATAGTATAAACTTAAATAACGATGAACGACTAGAGCTCACATGTCCTGAAATCTAAACTAGGAGGCATTGTCCATTTGGGCAAATCGCTTAGCTTCTCAAAGTATCCATTTCCTCATTTTGCAGGTGATTAAAACTAGATCCTGGGGGCGGATATGGCTCAAATGGTTGGGTGTCCGCCTGCCATATGGAAGGACCTGGGTAAATCCCCAGGACCTCCCAGTAAAATAAAAAAAGTATAGAAGGCATGTGTGCCGCCAGGCCCCCGCGCACAGGCGAGTCCCCAGGTCCTTTGCGTGGGCATGCCGCCGGGACCCGCGTGCGAGAGTGCCAGGCCCTGCCAAGCCATGCAGCAAGATGATGACATAACAGGAGGGAGACACAGAGGACCGCCAAGATGAGACGTGCCAAGAAAACAGGAACTGAGGTGGCGCAGGTGGCAGAACACCTCTCTCCCACATTGGAGGTTCCCAGGATCAAATCCCGGTGAAGACAGGAGGAGAAGGATGAGAAGAGAGGGCAAAAAGCAGATACAGAAAATTGCCCAGCGAATGGACACAAAACAGTAAACAGGGGTAGGGGGAAGGGGTACGGGTGTTAAAATGGATAAAGTAAATAAAGAAAGAAAGAAATCTTTAAAAAAACAACAACAAAAAAAAACTAGATACTATGTGCTGCTTTACTTCTCTGTATAGCTCTTACTCTTATTATCTGTTAACCTGAGTGGAATGTTTGCTTCTGATCCCCTAGTACCTAGAAGAGCCCTTGGCACATTGTTTAATTAATAAACATTTGAATTTGAGTTTGAATTTGAACACCAGAAATGAGAGTACTTATAAATTGTAAACTGTAAGATACATCCATTCTCCTACTGAGCCCAGCCCCGAGCAGGGAACCCCGTCCCTGTAGGAACCCATGCACCTTGCCCACCACACCCCATGGCCAGAAAGATTCTGTTAGCCGGAAAGTAGAAGCCAGAATCAGGATGGTCTTCCAATGACCATCCACATCCTGAGCTGTCACTACGAGCCAAGCACTTTGCTAGGTGCTGGAATAGAAACAAAATTCAACAGTCCCTTCCTACCTGCAAGGAATTCACAGTCTACAAGGAAAGCCAAGTTCACCAACAGTTATGGCCACAGTGAGTATGGACTGTGACAGACAGCCACAGGCAGTGACGTGAGCAGCTAAATTTCATCTGGGAAGGCAGAGAACGTAGGAGCATTTTAGCTGGACCCTCAAGCAAGGACAGACTAGAATAGAAACTCCATGAGGACAGGGGCTTTTGTGTATTTTGCTCACCAATGCATTCCCAGGCCTACAACAGTACCGGGTAGGTGGTAGAGCCCTGTGAGTGCGTGTGTGTGGTGTGTATACAGGTACATGAATAGCAGACAGGCTGGTGAGCAGAAGCAAAACTGTGAACTTGCAGGGATGGTCAAAAATTACATTGTGTTATAGTTGAGACCGAAATGCGCTATTTGCCAAGGAGGGGGAAGGTAGTAACAAGAGACGGGCTGGTAAAAATGGGGCCAGTTTGGAAGGGCCTTGAACACCACACTCACATTCAGGCATTTGAACATTTCCTGTAGTCTGACCTTGCATATTTCAATTTAATCTTTCAAGCAAAATTTCTTCTCTAAAGGCTCTCCTCTGCCAGGCCTGAGGCCATGATCATAAACTACAAAGTCTGTTTAAATAATTAAACCTTGTGGCCAAGAGCAGTGGTCAGGGTAGAGGATGCTGGCCTGTGACACCGTAAATCACTGCCATTCCTGGTACTTGGCACAGCCCAGAAACGTGTGGGAGAGCGTGTGGACAGCCTGTGGCAGGAAGTGCAGAGTCAGCGCTCTACACTTGGCTTCAGGATGACTTATGGAGCAGAGGCGGGGACTCCAAAGCCACCTTGCTCACAGGCAGAGCAGAGCAAGGCTTTGACACCCCCTCTGCTCTACTCCCCCTTTTAGTACCAAGACAGCCTCCTCTAACCCTGGTGTAAGTACAGGGGTGGGGAAATGGGGGGACTGATATGTGAGAGGCCCCACTCAGAGAAAGACCCCGCTAATTCTGGCTGGCCCCAGGCAGCCACCATCCTGACCTTGATGAGTGCAAAACCCCAAAAGTCAGTGGAGACCGAGTCTGAATCAGGGAGAACTTAGGAGAGGAGGGGAATGGCAGTGCGCCCCCTCTACTGAGAGGCTCCCAGGGGTTGGGTCCTATGCTCCCTGATTTGCCCAGGTACCCCCATCCCCTCACTGATTTGGACTTGAGCTCCTACTATGTGCCAGGCTCTTCACATATTTTATTTCAAACAGTGGCTACAAGTAGAGACTCAGGTCCTAGACAAACCAGCATTGAAAGCCAACTCAATCACTCATTATGAGCTAGGTGAACGCAGGAAAGTTATTTAACCTCTCTGTGCCTTGATTTCCTCATCTTTAACATGGAATAAATAATACAGTTGTTGTGAGGATCAAATGAGGATTAAATACATGTCAAGAATTTAATATACTTAGTAATTAAATACATGTGGCACTTAGTAAATGCAACGTGTGTTGCCATATTCAGGATGCACTCTTTATATTTAACCTCATTCATTCATTCGTTCACGTAACAAATTTGAATGAGCACCTACTACATGCCAGTCGCTGAGCAAGGTACTTCCTCTGTGCTATCTCACTGATTCATTTTGGAAGCATTTATTGAGCATTTACTCTATACCAATCTTGAGTCAGGTATTTACAGTTATTGCTTCAGTAATGCACCTCAACAAAAATCTGCTCCGCTCGGGGCCCTGCTAAGCACTCTACCTCCACCATCTCACCCATATGACATTCTCTGAGAGCCTGCTGCTCCAGTGGGAGATAACAATGTCATCTCCTGCATCCACTCCTTGAACAAATGTTCCTTCCTTGTATGTTTCTGACTCCAAGTATAGATGCCTCACAGGAACACACCTTACAAGTATACATCTTGCAGCAAAAGAGCCCACATGTCAGAAATTCAGGTCTACCTCAAAACCCTCAGTCCCCCTGAGGCACCTGCAACCTCCAAATTCAGGAAACTTTGCTTCTTCTGGTGGTCCTGGTGGCCCAAGTCAAGGAAAAATCACTTTCCCCCATCTTAGGTAGCCAAGAGTTTTAGTTAATACACCACTTATATATCACAGCAGCTGGAAAGGCCAATAAAAAAAATCCACTGTGGGAAGAAGATGTGGCTCAAGCATTGGGCACCCACCTACCACATAGGAGGTCCCAGGATCGGTTCCTGGTGCCTCCTAAAGAAGACAAGCAAGACAGTGAGCTGACGGCGAGCTGATGCAACAAGATGATGCAACAAGGAGACACAACAAAGAAACACAATGAGAGGCACAACAAGCAGGGAGCGGAGGTGGCTCAAGCAATTAGGCCGCCTCCCTCCCATATGGGAGGTTCTAGGTTGGGTTGCTGGGGCCTCCTAAAAAAAAGAAGAGCAGACAAAGCACACACAACAAACAGACACAGAGAGCAGACAGCGAGCGCAAACAAGAGGTGGGGGGGAGTAAATAAATCTTTAAAAAAATAAAAAATAAAAATCCACTGCCAAGAATGGACAACAATCCCATTAGTTGTTAGGAGGAACTAAAAATAGACTCACACTGACTAGCTGAGGGGGCATTAGGTGGCACAGTCTCCAGCACACAAAAGTGGGGAATTGCTGGCTCTGGCAGGGGCTTAGTTAGGATAAAGGCAGTCAGGGAAAGAACAGAAAAGTTCCTCTTTAATGAGAAATGACCTTCATAACTCCCTGGGTCTCCCTAGAATTGTAGAATATTACATTTTTCCATATCTAATTCCAATCCATCTGTCTTATCATTGTGTGGAAATATTAATAAAGATAGTTTTGTTTAGGCTCTTTGTTTTTTTAAGATATAAAATTATTTTCTGCTCCTTTTTCTCCATTTCTCTTCTGCCCCCCTTTTTTTGTGGTGTCCTTGAGATTATTTTAATATAGTTAATACCCCACCAGTTAAGGCTGACACCTTGGACCTTTGAGACCCATGGATGTCCCACCAGGGGCCAGGTATGCCCCTCTCATCCCGCCGAGACTTATGACCCAGCTGGCACTGGGCAGCACCTTTTTCACATTACCATTGTCCTGAGCTAGGCCGAAGCCTTGGTCTACACTTTTGATTCTCCACGAGTAGCCTATGGTTCATTTCCTCCTTTACCTTTCTCACCTTTTAGGCTCTCTTTGTCCCCGGCAATCCACGGCTATAAGGGCTGGGAATTTTTGTTTGTTTTCACGTTACCTTTGGCTCTCTCTGTGAACTTAGCTTTGGCCTCAGCCTTGCCTCTGTGTGCAGCCATTGAATCAGCACAGCTTTTATGTGTAATTCTGGAATTTGAATCCTGAGTCCTCCTCTTACCACCTCTGTGCCCTGGGACAAGTGAATTGTCCTCTCTGAGTCATGTTTCCTCAACCATAAAATGAACTGAGAGTACTCAAGCCACAGCATCACTGTTGCAGTTAATGGGAGGATGTAGTCTAAAGCTCGGAAGTGGTAGATGTGATTACTGCCATGTGGTGATAGACTCTCTATGGAAACTAGCCTTTTTCTAATTTGAGCTCCACATTTCACAAAGTCACATCCATTGTCTGATTTTACACAATGACCTAAAGAAGGACTGAGGCAGGTATTAGTAGCCCCCATGTCAAAGAAAAGAAGGCTCCTGAAATACTATGGAGCCAGAACTGACCTGTCTTAGGGATGTCTTATCCTCTGGCCCCTTATACGGATGACGAAACAGTGACCAAGATGGGAGGGTTTGCCCAAGGTCAAAGGCAATGCCATCTCTTAACTCCCCACCCTTAGCTTTCATTGCTTCCTCGGATTGCAAGATGCTGGTTAGGTATTCAGTGATCAAACAGATTTTAGTTCATAATTAAAGTTCGTCTTCTAAATATGCTAATGAAAAATTTTGGAGATCACACCATTGGGAAAGTGGTGTGATACCTTCCTTAAGCTATTGAAATTAACAATCCTTTCTCCAGCATCTCCTCTCAACAACACCCTATTTAAAATGCAACCCCTCCCCACCCCTGGACCTCTAGATCCCCCTTTACCTCCTAATATGCTACATATAGTTTCCTCGTTCTGTCATCACTTTTCTCCCATTAGAATGTAAGTTCCATCAGGGCTTAAATTTGTGTCTGTTTTGTTCACTGCTATATGTCTAGGACCTAAAAGAATATCTGGTGCATAATTGTTGCTTAATTTATATATGTTGAGTGAGTGAATGGATGAATGAGAGGGGGAGTGAATGAATGAAAGAATCTATACCTTACCAGAGCAGCTAGCACAATTTTTTCAGAGAGCGCAATGGTAACACAGATAGGGGAGCAGCTGCCTGGAGTGGAGAAGTCTGGAAAAACTGAAGAGATGTGACATTTTAGCTCTATCTTGATGCCAGGAGAACTGAGTAGAGAGGCAGAGGGAACAGCACACAATCTTGGAGTCTGGAAACTGGATGATATAATTTGGTGGCAGTAAATATCCAGATAGCCAGACAAGCATTTCTCAGTGTGCATTCCACAGAGCACCAACCCTGTAGGATGCCCCTTGATCAGAGGATTCCTTGTTCAGAGCAAGACTGGCTCAGAGATCCATGTTGCAGAAATTCACAGAAAGACCTGGTTTCAAGTCTCATCTCAGGAAACTCTGGGCTCAATATGTGCTCTATTCATTTGTTTCCAACAAAGATGAAGATGATAGCCACGGGGTTGTTGCAAGGATTAAATAAAATGATGCCTATAGGGCGTTTATCATATCTGCTACAAGTTCTCAGAGTAAGGATCTAGTAGAGTGGCTACAAGTGCTGGTTTCAGTGCCGAATGTCTAGAGTAGAATCTCAGTTCTGCCACTGACCAGCGGGTTGACTGTAAGCAACGTCACTTAACTCTCTGTACCTCAGTTTTCTAATCTGTAAAATGAGGATTGGAGATTAAATGAGTTAATATAATTAAAACACACAAAAGAGTGCCCAGCAAGTAGTAAGTGCTATGTTTGTGTCAGCTATTATTGAAAGTAGGAGTTAGTACTGTTTTCAGGGCAGCCTCGCCTGGCCATTAACTGGAGAGCTTTTGTGACCAAAATTAGCATAATAGAGGCTCTGAGAAGTCCCACAGCAAATAAACGTGCAGAAACTCATTCAGTCCTTTTCCCATATTAATTTTCTCATGCAATACTGGTCCCCCTCAGTAACAACACAAATGCCTATTTTCTGGGGAAAACCTTTGGGAGTGGGATGGCAGATGGGGCTGAGACAAGAGCTAGAAGCTCAAGACATCAATCTTTCTGACCACAGAAAGCTCATAAAGGGACAGAAGGAGGGAAATGACCCCTTAAGATTCACATTTGAGGAGGACACCCTGTCAGGCACCCCTGTGAATTGGGGTGGGGCCAGACCTGTGCTAGAGAAACCAATTAGAAAGTTGTGGCAAGGACCCGGCTGAGAGAATCAAGTTTAAATTGGGGTAGTGGCCGTGGACTAGCAAGGAGAGGGTGCATATGACAGCTGTTTAGAGAAAAGAATGATCAGGGACAGAGCAAACAGGGTGGGGCTGAGGGAGCTAGAACCCCCAGCACCAGACTGTAAAGGCATCATTCTAGTAGATGGAGGTTCCATGTCCCTCACATGCCCCTCAGCATGGGCAGGATTGAAGGATATTCCACGTGGTCTGGGAGGAAGCCATCCAAGATTATTCTGAAGTTCTTTCTCTCAAGATTTGTCTCAAGGACACCCTGGAAGCCACTGGAAGGAAACGGGGAGCTAGATTTTTGCTAACCTGAGTGCTAGGTCACAGCTGTCTTCTCCTCTTCCTCCCAAACAACGTTTCTTGCACACAAGACACACGTCCTCCTCATCATCATCATCACCTTGAGGCCTGTCCCCTCTGCTCAAATTACCAAGGAGCACACAGCACACCATGTAGGAGGCTCCCACCTATATGGGGGGAAAAGCGTGGACCTTGGAGGGCAGAGACCTGAGTTCAAGGTCCACCTCCTAGCCTTCTGAGCTTGACTGTGCACTTAAGAATTTGATTCATCTCTCTGGTTCTCAGTTTCCCCATCTGCAAAATGGAGCTGATAATGCCTTGCAGAGTGTTTGTGAAGATGCAAGTCAAGTGCCAATAGATGGCCTGGCACCAGAAATCACACCAATAACACCTAATATTTTGAGGACTTGCCACCTGTCAGGCATAATTTTAAGAGTTTGACGTGCTTTATCTCATATAATTCTCAACGGCCCTGTGCAACAGGGAATGTGAGAAGCTAGGAGTCAAACCCAGGGCCTCTGGTTCTACCTTAACTACTCTACCACATTGCTGAGTAAATGTTCCACAAAGGAAGCAGTGGCAGTTCTGCAGTGAGAACTTACTGGCTGATTGACCTTAAGGAAGTCATTGAGTTTTTCTGAGGCCCAGTTTCTATGCCTGTAAAATGGGAATGATAAGTGAGCTGAAGCCCCTGGGGCTAAGACTTGCCAGTGAGTTAAACACCCAGCTTAGACACCCAGCTCAGGCACCAGTAGCTGTTGTCCAGCAGGGGAGCCCCTAACCCAGCCCTCCAGTGGCTGCCTTGGCTTCTAACAGAGGGGTGGCTGCAGCCATGGGCAATGCCTCACCACTGAGGGAGACGAGCCACAAGGACGGGTTGAGAGTCGCAGGCAGCCCCTAGCCCAGCCCTCCAGCAGCCTTACTGCTGGGCATGTCCTCCTTGCACCTCTGTGGCTAGACACTAAAAACAGCTTGGCTCTGCAGCCAGCCCAGCTCCCCATGGAGAATTTGAGCCCTTTATGGGTGGTGATCATCTGCTTCCTTCTGACTGCTGTTGGCAGTTAAAGCACTAGATTATTTCAGCAGAGGCTGCTCAACCTGCTGGTGTGTTACAGAATCCAGGCTGGGTCTGGGAGGCTGGAGAGTGGTCATTGATCCTGCCTCCCAGCTGAGTGGTTTACAAGCCACCTGGAAAGGAAGAGGGTGGCCCAGATCTTGGTGGGGGTGGTATATTGGTGGAGGTGGTGTATTGGTGGAGGTAGGGAGGGTGGAAAAACGGGTCACAAGAAAGGGGGCAGTTGGAGCCAAGGGAGAGAGAATTGAAAGGGGCCTGGGTGCTTTCTTGCAACCCTAGAACAGTCTTGAGCCAGTACAAAGGGTACAAGTTAGAAGCAGAAGAATACCAATTGGCACAATCATAACAGCTGCCACCATTGGCAGGCTGCATCCTACAGATGTGCAGGCTGTGCACTGCACAAAGGCCCCCTGAGCCTGGGTGGTGAGCAAGGCTAAAACCTGCAGGAAGGGGCACCTTTTTCCAATTCACAAAATGCACCAAACTCTTTAGCCTTGGCTCTAATTATGCCTGCCAAAGTGTTGGGCATGTTTCATTCTCTCATTTAAACCTTACCACAGGCCTGCCAAGTAGGTATTTCCCCATTTTACTGTAAGCCAGAGAAGTTCAGTCACATTCCCAGATTTCCAGAGCTAGTAAATAGTGTAACTTTATTTCAAACCCTGGTCTAATCAAGTATAAAGCCTATGCTGTTTGCCCTATGCCACTAGAGTTAATGATCACAACAACAATTTATTGATTATTAGGCAAGGAATTATGCTAAACCATATTATATCCATTCACTACTGACCCTGCAATGTACGAAAGGCCATCTTTGTGTTGTAAATGAAGAAGGCACAGGAGGATAATTAAATTGTTCAACGTCACCCAAGAAATAGCCAAGCTGGAATTCAAACCCAAGTTTCCCTGATTTGAGAGTCCTTGCTCCTAACAACTGTTATCCAGAGGCCATCTGGGGTTCCCTTGTGCTTTAAGAATTATGTAAAAATGGACCTGAATTCCACACAAAGACTTGTGCACAAACGTTTATAGCAGCATTATTCACAATATCTAAAAGGAGGAAACAACCCAATGTCCATCAACTGATGAATGGATAAGCAAAACATGGGATACCCAAGCAATGGAAGAGTATTTGGACATAAAAAGGAGTGAATTACCCCCAAATTAGCCAAAACTATCTTGAAAAAGAACAAAGTTGGAGGTTCACACTTCCAATTTCAAAGTTTACTACAGAGCTACAGTAATCAAAACAGTGTGGTACTGGCATAAGGACAAATAGGCTATTTGAATAGAAATGAGAGTCCAGAAATAAACCCGTACATCTATGGCCAACTGATTTTCAACAAGAGTGCTGTTTTAGTTTCCTGGGTACTAAAATAAATGCCATATAATGGGTTGGCTTTGCAACAGGAACTTACTACCTTGCCGTTTTGAGACTAGGAAAAGTCCAAAACTGAGGTATCAGCAAAGTGATGCTTTCTCCCTGAAGACTGGCATTTTAGGGCTGGCTGCTGGTGATCATTAGAGGTCCTTGGCTTTTCCATCATTCCATCACATGTTTATGTCCTCTCCTTTCTCTTCTGAGTTCCATTGGCATCTAGCTTCTCTCTGGCCTTCTCTATAAGGCATCTAGTAATAGGATTAGGACTCATTCTGATTCAGTTGGCCACACCTTAACTAAAAACAACAACTACAAAGAGTCTTATGGGTTTGCACACATGGGAATGGATTAAGATAAAGAACATGTTTTTTCTGGGGCATATCAAGCAATCTATTGCATGTGCTAAATCCATCCAGTGGGGAAAGAACAGTCTCTTCAACAAATGATGCTGGGACAACTGATTTCCACATGCAAAAGAACTAAGTTGAAACCCTACTTCACACCTTATACAAAAATTAACTCAAAATGGATCAATGTCCTAAATATGAAATCTAATACCATAAAACTCTTAGAAGAAAATATAGGGGTAAATCTTCATGACCTTGGGTTTGGCAGTGGAGTCTAAGATAACACACTAAAAGCATGAGCAACAGAAGAAACAAAAATTGGTAAATTGGACTTCATCAAAATTAAAAACTTTTGTGCACCAAAGGACATTATCAAGAAAGTAAAAGACAGCCAACAGAATGGGAGAAAATATTTGCAAATCATATATCTGATAAAAGTTTAATATCCAGAATATATAAAGAACTCCTACAACTCAACAACCAAAAGATAAACAACCCAATTTAAAAATGAGCAAAGGACTTGAATAATCAGTTCTCCAAGGAAGATATGCAAATGACCAATAAGCACATGGAAAGATGCACAACATCATTAGTCATTAGGGAAATGCAAATCAAAACCACAGTGAGATAACATTTCACACCCTCTAGAATGGTTATTATAAAAAAGAGAAAAAAGGAAAATAGCAAGTGTTGGTGAGGATATGGAAAAATTAGAATTCTTGCATGTTACTGGTAGGAATGTAAAATGGTGCAGCTGCTGTGGAACACAGTTTGGCAGGTCTACAAAAAATTAAACATAGAATTGCCATATGACCCAACAATTCCACTCCTAGGTATATATTCAAGAGAATTGAAAGAAGCACTCAAATAGATATTGTACGCCAATATTCATAGCAACATTATTGACAAGAGCTACAAGGTGGAAACAACCCAAGTGTCCATCACCAAAGGAATGTATAAATAAAGTGTGGTATATGCACACAATGGAATATTATTCAAGCATAATAAGGAATGAGATTGTGATACATGTTACAACTCGGGTGAACTTGAAAACATTATGCTGTGTGAAATAGGCCAGACACAAAAGAACAAAATTGTATGATTCCACTCATAAAATATCTAAAATAAGCAAATTCATGGAGACAGAAAATAGATTCGAAGTTACTAGAGGATGGAGGAGGAAGAATGGGGAATTTTGCTTAATAGGTACACAGTTTCTGTTTCGCATGAAGAAAAAGGTTTGGAAATAGATAATGGGGATGGTTGCGTCAGCCATGTGAATGTAATTAATGCCACTGAATTGCTTCCTTAAAAATGGTTAAAATGGCAAATTTCATGTTATATATATATTTTTAAAAAGGGATAAAGTACTGAGATACGCTACAACATGGATGAACCTTGAAAGAAGCCAACCACGAAAGTCCACATATTATATGATTCCATTTATAGTAAATGTGCAGAATAGGTAATTCCATAGAGACAGAAAGTAGATTAGTGGTTGTTTAAGGCTGGGGAGGGCTGGGGTATAGAGAGGTGATAGTTAAATGGTACAGAGGTTTCTTTTCAAGGTGATGAAAATGTTCTAAAATTGACTGTGGTAATAATCGTTGCAAATATCTGTGAACATGCCATAAAAATCACTGAATGTTACATTTTTAAATGTGTGAATTGTATGGTGTGTGAATTATATCTCAATATGCTGTTTTTAGATAAAAGGACCTGAATGCCCCAATCTAGACCCAAGCCCTCCTGAGATTTCTGCAAATACCCCAGAATGTAGTTCCTCACAATCACAGCTGGTTGTGATTGCCTCCATTCTCAGCAATGGCTCACACTTCCCTCCGTGGAAGGGAAGGCAGCTGTGGACTGGCCATCACTTGTTGGTCATGTTGGGGGGGAAGATTTCCTACCTAGGTGGGTTCTTCCATTCCAACCCTGCCTGGGACACGATCTTCCCCCAGGTGTGCCACAGATATTTTGGGGGGAAATGTCTGGGAAAGGTTTACAGTAAAGCAAACAACATAAAAGGGAACAGGGGAGTGGATGTAGCTCAGTGGTTGAGTGCCTGCTTCCCATGCATGAGGTCTTGGGTTCGATCCCCAGTACCTTCTAAAAAAAAAAAAAAAGCAACACTAGTCCCCCCTTGAAAGCCCATGGCCATCCCACCCATAGGAGTCACCAGCCACCACCACTCCCTATGGACACCAGTGACCCCATCCTCAATTTCTTATTAAAATCCTATGCAAAACAGTATAACTTGATGTCTTTTCAAATTGCCCCCCATCTGCCTCTGAGGAGGAAGGCCCTAAAGTGGCCTCTCAAAGTATTTTCATAAGCAAATACAATTCTCCTCCTGCGATGAACTCTAACAGACAGCTGCTAACATCTATTTCTTTCATTCTGCTTTCCCTTTGTTATATTGCCAAAGACAGATCGAGCTGCTTTAAGAGACAGTGTGCTCCCCACCACAGGAGGTAATCAAGCAGAGGAATGGTGGCCAGATGTCAACTGTGCCAGTCAAGAGCTCAGGCTCTGGAGTCAGACTACACGGGCATAAATGCTGGCTCTACCACTTATTGCTAAACCACAGTATCCTCATCTGGAAAAGGGGAAGGATAATAATGCCTCCCTCAGAAGGTTATTGAAAAGATTGGATTAAATGATGTATTTACATGCTGAGCATGGTGCCTTATACAGAGGAGACCTCCAATAAGGATTAACTTTCATTATTCTTATTTTTTGTTTACGTTAATATTATTTTTGCCCAACATAAGCTTTCTGAAGACTCTCATCTTGTTCTCGGTTGTTTTACCAGGGCCTATCACACAGTAGGCATTTGGTAAATATTTTTAGAATAAATAAATGGATGAAAGGATAGACGAAAATGAATGAATAAATAATAAGAGGCTGTCCTGTATACCAGAACACCATGAGTCATTCTGGTGCTTATTAGTCTGGTTTCAATTTCTTGCTAACCACTGTGTGTGTTTGCTCGTTTGCCTGGTGTTGTAGACACAAGAAAGCACAGTCAGCTCTGCTGGACCACCACATACATGTTCCTAATCACTGCTCTATGCATAACCACACAGTGAAAACCACAGTGTTTATGGAGAAAATGGAGTTAGGGGCACAATATTTACAAACTTTATCACGGACACATTTATGTTAAAGATAGGAACCCAATAAAAATGGTAGCACAATTTCACACATGCTAAATGGTTAGAAACATAAATACAATAAATATGGTCCTTCTCCGTGAAGGTGGAAGTAGACACAGAAGTGGCATGAGTTATTGAGAAGTAGTGGAAGGAAGGTTCTCTGAAAGTTGAAACTGCACATGGGGATGGGTGTGGCTCATACCAGGGCAGGGAAAGGAACACCGGACTTCGTATGTGGGAAGCTGGCACCCAACCACTAAGCCACATCAGCTCCCCTGAGTTGGTTCTTTCATTTGTTTGCTTGTTGTTTGTGTGTTGGGTTTTTCTTTTTTTTTCCGAGGCACCAGGGACCAAACCCAGGACCTCCCATGTGGGAAGCGGGTGCTCAACTGCTTGAGCCACATTCGCTCCCCGTTTTTTGCGTATATCCTTACTGCTCAGTTTTCTGCATTCGCCTAGCATTTAGTGTAGCCCACGTGGAAAAGTTGCACATGCTCACGTTGTTCTTTAGCATAAATTGTGTTAGAACAAGCTCTTGTTTCCAAAACAAGCATTAGTGCAGGACTGACTGTAAGTTGTTTAGATTTGTGTATATTTCTAAGTCCTCATCATGCTTCTGCTCCCTACAAAAAGAGGGCTGGATTATCGGCTCCCCTTTCCTCCAAACATCCCTGCTTTTAACAAGTGCTTACTGGGCACCTACTACACGCAAGCACTGGGAACACGGGGGTAATAGTATAGATGGCCTCCGACTTCACAGACCTTACAATCTAAAGACAGCCACAAATAATAAACAAAACATTCATGCAGTCATGGTAAGTGCTTGAGGTGCTAAGTCCTGCCCCTGAGCAGGGGCATGTCCAAGTGCAGTAGTGCTGAGTTCCCGTCACATCTCAGGTCAGCCCTCACTGTGATGAATCACCACTGAGGTTTTAGCATTACCTCCTGCCCATGGTTTACATCAGGGGCACCTGTCCCTCTACAGGATTAGAGTGCCAAAAGAAAGCACCATGCTTCCAATGGAGACTGTTCTAAGAACCTGGTAGAACAAGGAAGGGCTAATTTGAATGGGGCATGGGCCTTGCCTGGGTATAAGTTTTTCCCATGTCCCAAAGAAGGGTCTTGCTGGGGCTTTGGGACCATGCCATGGCAAATTTGCTCTTTCCCCGTTTAAAACCCGTCAAGAGCTTCCTCATTTCTTTTCGTAAAGTATCCAAATTCCTAGACAAGGCCTAAAAGTCCCTGTGTGATCGTACTCTGGTCTAACTCCCCAACCTGTTCACACCACTCTCCCCTCTTTCACTAACGTCTAGCCACCCTGCCCTGTCACTTCTCCTCATCACATTGCCTCCTCTAGGTCTTTGCACTATGGAGTGAACCAAATGGTGGCAGGGAAAAGCAAAGAAGGTATAAAATTGTTACCAACAACCAAATTCAAATAAATCCCCCAGAGCAACAGAGGCAGAGAAGGGAGATGCTAGAGGACCATTTGCAATGACCATCTGGCTTGTTAAAATTGATTAAAGGTAAACAGAGAAATATAGATCTATGTCTCTGGCACTAAATTACTTCTCAGACAAACAGGTCTGTGAACTGCAGACTTCTCTTGGCTGCAATCTATGAAATATCCAAAGACATTATTTCAATTTATAAAGAAAATTCATTTTAAAACTCCACTAAAAGCAAGCTTCATTGAGAAATGTTCAATGTTGCTCAATTATTTTATTAAATCCCTTTTTTATTATGTTAGGGAGGGCAATATGGTGTCCTGCAAAACTAAAATAGGGTTTTGTTTTTTTTAATCTCCTACCTAGGGAATGGGGACAAGGGTGTGCACTGTATTCATTTTAACCCTTTTAAGTTTTTTAAGTTATTTCATAATAAATTTAGAAGAAGAAAAAGATAAATAGGCTTTAGAGTGAAGCAGGCCTGAACACACCATTTGCAAGCTGTGTGACCTTATGAAAGTCATGTAAATTCCTGAGCCTCAGTTTCCTTTTCTGCAAAATGGCATGGCCATCTCACAAGTGGTTATGAGAAGTCGAGGTAATGCAAGTAAGGAGCCCTGCTCATGTCACAGAACCTAGTCAAAAAAGGTTGGTCCGTTAATGTAGAAGAGAGAAGAAAACCATTCAAAGAAGCAGATCCAGTGGAATTTCAGGTCCTCTCGCACCATATAATACCAAATTCATTCTCTTCTCTGAGCCTGTTTTCTCTTCAGAAAACATGAGTTTTCATCTTAAATATGTCCTCTTGTCTGCCAGCCTCCATCAATAGGTATAATCACCTGGACTCTTTGTTGCAAAGGAATGTGAAGCCATATCTGGGTCCAATGGGGAAGATTAATTAGCAATATCAGCCACAGGCAGGGTGTGGGAGTGGCAGCACACAAACTTCATATTTACTCTCTGGAGTTTCTGACCTCTGAAAGACACTGACAACATCACTGTATGACAGCTCCCTCTTCTAAAATTTATACGCGTGTGCATGTGTGAGCATGTGTGTGTGTATTCACACACACAGCCCACAAGCTCTTCAGGCAGAATCAATAGCTTGCTCTTCTGTATTTTCAGAGCTAGCAGTAAACATCTCCATTATCCCACTATTGTCTTGGTTTGTGGATATTTGTTTATGTGACTTTCAGTTCCATTAGGCCCTGAGCTCCTTGAGGGCAGGGGTCACTCCTTAATCATCTTTGTAAAAGCAAAGATGAGGCAGCAGGTTGTGATGCAGTGAGTAGAAGCTTTGGTTCATGTTCTGACTCCAGCCCTCCAAGAGCTCTCTGACCTTAGACAAGTCATTTAACTTCATGAACTGCCTTTTTCACACCTGGCAACAATACCTCCTCATATAGTAGATGTGAGGAGCCAAAGTGGGGTTGAATTGAGAAACCAAGTGGAAGGCCACGCCAGGATTCAAAAAGGGGAGAGAAAGGTCTAGAAAGGAACAAGAATAGGCAATGTACCAAGTCAGGAACCAGAAGAACCAGGAACGATCCAGAATGAGGCTGGGTGAGTTAGCACAGCCCCAGGGGCTGAGACCCAAGAGGTCAGTGGAGCCAATCCTCTGTGCCGAAGGCTCTCTCACCCCCTTTCCTGTCCCCCTGTGGGCACCTCCTCACCCCTCCAGAGGCATGGGTCTGATCCAGCTTTGAGCATTGATGAGAACACAGGTTCAGTTTGGAGCAAGGTTATTGACAACTGATTTTAATAACAAAGCAGCTGACCAGCAGCGTGCAAGTGGTGGGATGGCTGCAGCCCCCAGGTGCCACCCTCGCCCCTCACAGAGGCACCCTGGATTCAGTGGTCCCAGCAGCCTGCAAGGCTGGAGAAATCTTCAAGTTCAGGGGAGCCACACTTCCTTAAGTTAGTGATTTATTTCTTCTTTGGTTGTAGGATCCCCTGGAGGTGCATGTGGCGGGTCTGGCCGTGGCCGGCCACCATGGGGCGCCTAGGCTGACAAGCCCCCAGTAAAAGCCAGGACAGGGGAGAGAGGGGGACACTGAGGAAGAGCAACATAGGGTCCTGGGACTTGCTCTCCAAGAAGTCGCTTTGTCTCAGGACCAAAGACTGGTGCTAGGTTTATATCTGGAGAAAGATGCAGCAATGGGATAGGATGTGGGGGGCAAGAGTGGAGCTAAGGGAGAAGGTCCCAGAAAGTAGCTTTGCCAGGCCTGTCAAGGCCAACATTGGCTTTTTCTCTGCCAGCCTCACAAGCCGGTCAGTCATGTTTAAAGGAGCAGGGCAAGGCAGAAATAGGGGGATGGACAGAGGCCCCTTGAAACAATAATATTTATTTCCCACATGTAAGCCTTAAATTCAGTGCACAAGGGAGAAATGAGATTTTGTTCCACTTAGAGCTTATTCTTCTTAATACTGATGAGTTGTAAAATGAGCATTAGTGGGACATAAAAATTATGATCATGATAACAACAATAATAAAAAGCTTTTAAATTTGCACAGCACTTTATACTTTACAAAATGCTTTCTCGTTCATTATCTCATGTGAGCCTCATAATTGCCCCACGAGAAGGACAAGATGACTGCCATTATCTCATTTCATGGGCAGGGAACAGGCTCAGAAAGGTAAAGTGGCTAGTCCCAGATCACACAACTGGTGGGGACAGAACCTTCTTCTCCAAGTCTGAGGATCTTTCCGTAGCCTTCAGAGACAAAGACCTCATCAGCTTTGGGCTTCTGCCTTGTTTACTACCCCACAACTGTGCTCTAGAGGACAGCATGGAAGACATCACCATGACATTCAAAGAGCCTGACTGGATGGCCTGTTAGCCCCCCAGCATGGGTTCTACCATGCCCTCTGCTGACAGGAATGATTTGGCCCAGTAGATGTGAAATACTGAAGCCAGGGAAGTGTTGGATTCCTCTAGGTTCTTGGCTATGTTGCATAAAAGAATTTAAGAATATGTCAGTTTAGTTAGGCCAGTAAAAAGGATTTATTGGGAAATGGAGAAAAAGAACAAAGCTTGCTGGAAAATAGAAGAGAAGGACGGAAATACCCAATGAGATTTGGTGTGGGCTCCTCTAGGCAGAGAGAGCGAACTCTGCCTTGTGTGGTTACCTTTTAAACTATTAATTATTCCTCCCCCTTGCTAATGCTAAGGGAAGGGGCCCCAGCTGTTACCGGTTACCCCACAATGGTGGGGGCTAATGGTCAAGCCTTTTGATATATCCGGGGCCAAGGAGAGGTCCCAGAAAGAGAAACTGGGACCTCAAGGTTAAACTCAAGGTCTCATTGCAGGTCCTTGCAGCCATGTTGTCTGTCGGCCATGTTGTGGCTCATCTTCTCATCGTTTCCCTGGATAACCTGCCTTAATATTACTGAGCACAATCACATTAAAACTGCTCAAAATACAAGCAAAGCTAGCTGCTCAAGTTCCAGAACTCCAGCCTCCCTCTGTAAGTGTGAGGCCTCCACCCTGTCAGCTTCAAAGACAGCCCACATTTCGTCTTTTGGGAACAGATGTGCTGAAAAAGGACATATCAAACCTGGGAGTACCAACGCAGAGAGAATAAAACAAGAGACAGGAATGGAAAGACAGAGATGGGATGGGAGGGAAGAGAAAGGATGGGATCTGGAGGAGAATGAGAAAGAGAGCAAATAGAGAGGAGGTGAAAGGCAGGGGGAGAGGGAAAAGTGAGTTTGAGAGGAAAAGGATTAGAAGGGAGAGACACACAGAGAGCTAGAGAGAGAGCCTGGCTTTGAAAACAGGAGGAAGGAAAGCATTCATTTTTAAGAGAGCAACTTAAATATCTTATTCTCTAGTCCCAAAATGTTAATTTCCCTTTTGCTCTGGAGTTAATCAAGCTTAAACCAATTCTAAGAGCTGAAGAGCTTGGCTTAACTGCAACAAAGAATGTGTCAAATGAGGTGACCTCTGTCCAGTCAATATGTAGAAGCAACAGAGGACAGGAGATTAAAGTGCCTGTCCTCACCCAAGCAAGGCTGGTCTGTCTAACAGAAAAGCAGCTTGAGCCTTTGCTTCCCCCATTGCCATGCAGTGCTATAGAAAGCTGTGTCCCAACTAGAAGAAGAGCCCTCTGACAGAAGAAGGACGGCTGCCCAGCTGATATGAGATATAGGCCAACTAAATCACATCTGGCCAGCCCTCCACCTCTTCTGTCCTAACCACCACAGATGGGGACTTCCAGGCTGGATTCGCATTGGCTGAGAGACTGGGTGGGGCAGAAGCGTGAGGCAGCAGTTGAGGAGCATAGTGGGGCCACTATTGCAGACATGCCCCCACGAGAAAGTAAAAATTCTAATTGCTCTAGTAATAAATATTATTACTTCCTCTTATCTCGTAATTAGTATGTAAGTTAGGAATTTGGAAGAGCACAGCAGGAATAGTTTGTCTCTGCTCCACAATGCCTGTGGGGCCTCAGCTGGGAAGACTCAAAGGCTGGAGGTTGGAATCATCTGGAAGCATCTTCACTCACATGTCTGTGCAGTTGATGCTGGCTGTTGGCTGGGACCTCAGCTGGGGTCATTGCCAGGCCTCTTCATGTGGCCTGGAATTCCTCATCCCATGGCGGACTCATAGAGTCAGGTTTCTTACATGGCAACTCAGGGCTCCAAAAGGCAAGTGGCAACCTGTAACAAGGCAGTAGCTGCATGCCCTTTTAGGGCCTAGACTTGGATGTCACCCAGCATCCTGTCTGCTGCATGTTATTGACTGTAAGTGACTCACAAACCCACCCCGATTAAAGGAGAGAGAATTAGACTCAAGCTTTTGATGGGGGGTGGGGGGGCAGTGAGTTCTAGAAGAGGATGTCAGATGGGAGATATTGTGCCACCTTTGGTAAATAACATCAGCCACAACTCTTGAGACACTTTTTATTTTTTAAATCATCACAACAACTCTATGGCATAGCAGTATACCCATTTTAGGGATGATAAATCTGATCTTAGAAAGATTAAATAAGTTGCTCAAGACATCTAAGCTAGTAATTACCAGAGCAGGGATTTGAACCCAAAGCTGACACTAAAGCCCTTGGTCTTATAACTACTCTTCACTGCTTTCCTGAAACACGGGAAAAAAACGGCAGCTTACACATACACATAAGCCCAGGCAGCATTAAAGCTTTTTTTGTTGTTGTTCTTTACCTCATTGAAAAAAAAATAATTGCTACTATTTATTCAGAATATTGTGTGCAAAGTATTATGTTAAGTAGTGCAGATGCAGTATCTCCAGTTCTCAGAACATCAGCCACAAGAGGTACATATTATGTCTATTTTATAGACGACAAAACTGAAAAGAGAGTTGATGTAACACTCAAGTTCACAAAGATAGGAAGTGTCATCACTGGGAAGCCATCCCAGTTATCTGACACCAGAGCAGGCTGACAGGCAGGAGGTAGTGGGTGGGGACCATTGGTGCTGCACAAAGACTGTGAGAGTAGAGAGGGGATCAAAGTCTCCCTTCCAGAGGGTATTAACTCTGCTCTAGGGTCATGCATGGCCCAGGAGCTAGAGAAGCCTGTGCAAAACTGGACATAGCCACTTGGCTCTGACTTCTAAGTCACTGCAGATTTGCATGATACCAGAAAGTAACCACATTATCTTCTCTGAACTAGATAATTTGTGGGGGTAAGAATCCAGAGAGAAATATACAGAATATAAGGTGAACACACAGACAACTAAACATATGGAATATATGAGAAGTGCTGGGCTAGACCATGAAAAAAAGGTGCTATTGAAGCAGGAAGTAGGGAGCCATCTCTGGAGCTAGAGAGATAATGGAAGGCTTCCTGGAAGAAATGGCATTTGAGTAGGATCTTGAAAGATAAATAGGATTTTATAGTACGGAGATTGAAAGAGCATTTCCTTCCCCCACCTCCACCCCTTTCCAGGATCTTAGCCTTAATCTCTTTAGATAGGATCCAGATCATAATCATACTAGCATGTGATTGACTGAATGCTTCATGAGACATTATCACCAGGGAACTTAAAAAGGTCACAAGGAGCCTTATTTGTATGAAGGACCTAAGCCTTCCTGGGAAAATGTTGAAGGAGACCTTGTAACCAATAAACAAATTCCCAAAATGCTGAGATTTAGACACTGCCCCACCCTTACCCCCCAAAGTGAGATTAAATAAGGTAGAAACCTTACTTTTCAAGGTTTGAAAGAGCCAAGCACACATGGCCCATCGTGGGAGAGCAACTGGTGGTCTGAAAAGTAAAATGCTTCATCTTCATACTGGGTTACACCCCGCAAATCTCATCTAGCCCAATTTCACAGTGCTAGCCAGCTTTTTTTTCAAGCCAACTGGTTATGTAACCTGAGACAAGTCATTTAATTTTAATGGGCCTCAGTTTGCACAGCTGTAAAATAGGAACAACCTAGAAGCAAATATTAAGTTTCTGTGCCACCTCCAGGATCCCAAGCTTTGTACCAGCTGATGTTACTTGAGCAGTCTATCAAAAGCATCACATATGGTTTATGGATATCTTAAAAAAAAAAAAAAAAAAAAACTTCTTAAAGACCAACATATAAGCAACCATATTAGAAACCTTTAGCAACATCTCGAGAGATACCCAAGAGAGTTGAGGGAAAAAAATAAACCTTAAAAAATAAAAACAAGGGGAAAGGATGTGATTCAACCAGTTGGGTGCCAGCCTACCACATGGGAGGTCCTGGGTTCGGGTCCCAGTGCCTCCTAAATAGAAGACGAGCAGACCCCGCCACAACAAACAGATGCCACAAGCCAGGAGCCACCGCAGCCGCTAAGGAGCAGATGTGGCTCAGGCTGTTGGGCACTCCTCTCTCATTTTTGAGGTCCTAGGTTTGGTTCCCTCCTGGAAAAGGCGAGCAAACAATGAGCAGACAGATAAGAGAACCATGGGGCAGGGGCGGGCGGGGGATAAATAAAGAAAAATAAATAAATTAATCTTTAAAAAAATAAAAAAGTAAAATAAAAAAAGAAAGCAATCTGACCCCAAAGTAGAGGATGAGTTTCTCTGGAGATATCCAAAAAAAGTTGAGGGGGAAATATAAAACAAGTAGCAAAAAAGAAAAGAAAGTCTTTCATTGATATTTCCAAAGGCACATCGAAAATCCACTTTGCCTTGGAATCATTACAGGGAAAAGGATATAAAACCTAAATTAAGACACTGTGAAATCAGGTGACAGAACACTCAAACTTGGTAACCCAGCGATGCCAACAATCTAATGTTTAAGAGACAGATGTTGAAAGTTTGTGTGGGGTATGACCCTATCCTCAACAACATTCAGTTAAGCTACCTAAGAAGACCAGGAATGGAGGGAGAGCCCTTCTGTTAGTTTCTGTTTCTGTTATGATGTATATGGGGGTGGACAGGGAGAGGGAGAGGGCCATTGTTTAACCTCCTTACTTTTCAGACAGAAGCTGTGATGATTACTTAAGGGTGGAGTGCGGGTAGAAACAATACATTGGTATTAAAGTCAGGAGATCAGGTTTAGAATTCCCAGCTCTGGCATTTGCTAACTAAGTGACCTGGGCAAATCACATAACCTCTGGGATCCTCAGTCTTTTCATATATAAAATAAAAACGTTGTGAGGGTTTAATGACGTAACTGTGTGAAAGCTCTTGGGTCCATGGTCCTTGCTACACAAGTTTAGACCCCTCAGATTCTTTTCGTGGAATCAGCAATGGTTTAAGTCAATCCATAAATAACATATTTACAATTTTAAAAATTACTCCAGGAGGGGACGCATGGTTAAACTGCTCAGCAAGCAGGATTTGGAAAGTGCCTGAAAGCTGGTCATGGGCCAATAGATAGTCCTCCTCCGGGAGGTTGTGAAATCCATTTTGCCTAGGGATTTGGGAGCAAGGGTTAGATTGCTCAGGCCCGCTTGGCTAGGGCAGTGTACAGGCTTGGAAGGGGAGGGTCCCAGGTGGCTGCTGGGATCTTTATAAAATACCAGGCTCCCATCCTTCCCTCCCCTTGTATGCAATTGAAGAGCTGCTTACCCACAAGCACTTGCCCTGCCCTGAATCCTCAATCCCAGCGCTGGGACTCTCAACCAGTCACAAGTAATAGTTAAAGTCCCAATGTTCAAGACCAATGTCCATATAACTAACAATTAGAGCGAATGCAGGGCTTTCTGGGAAATAATGTCCCTCGCTCTCACTTGCATTGCAATATTAGAGCTTGAGTGGGAAAGAAAGGGATGGAATAGCCTCAGGAAACCAGTTTAGAAACTAGGTGATAAGCAATTTCAAAATGTTTGCAGTACACATGTAAAACTCACGATGTATCATATGAAAATATCCAAATTCTTGGCCTTTTTTTTTTTAATGAGAAGATTGGCAACTCTGTATCTAGATCGCTACCCCATCCCCACCCCGAGGCAAAATCAGCTGAAGCTGACAAGCAGCCACCCCATTTGAATGGGACACGAGGTCCCCGGTTCACCAATCATACCTGCCTGCCTGAGGCATCATCTAAATTAGCCCCTGTGTAAAGGTAAATTTGAAATCCCTGGAACTGAGATTACAAGCTCTGAAAACAGTAAATCTGGGTTTCAATCCTGTCTCTACTGTGTATTGGCCTTGGGACTTTGAAGAAATTTCTGAACTTCTCTGAGCTTCAAGTTTCCTCATCTTTAAAACAGATATAAATTAGTTCCTACTCAGTGGGTTATCATGAGGATTAAGTAAGATAGTGAATTTAGTATGGGGTTTAGCACATAGTAGTCACTCAAAAAACATTAACTATCGCCATTATTATCATTACAATCACCATCACTACTTTTATTACTCCTACCTTCATTTTCCATGCATGTCATCGAAAAAGATTGAGCACTGCTGAACCAGTGGTTGTCCACAGTCAACCTGGGCATCAGACCTGGTGCCTCATCTCCACAAGTGAAAAAGCACAGGCCAAACCAAAACTCGACAGGACAATGAGAGAGGAGGCTTCTGCCTTAAGGGGAGAGGTGGACCTTCCAACATGAAGGCTGGGGTATCCAATGGCATAACTGGCATTTTTCACATGTCATTTTATAAAATCCTCACATCAGTCCTATAAAAGAGACTTTATTATTGACCTCCATTGCACAAATAAAACATAGGGACTCAGAGAAGTCAAGTAACATGCCAGAGATCCCAAAAGGATGGAGTTGGGCATCTTTCTATCTCTTCTTGGAAAAGATGTTTCTCATTGATTGAGGAAACTTCTCGAAGTAGAGTCTCCCCAAATGGCATTAAAATATGGCTATACACAGTTGAGGTCAATTGTTAGATAAGTAAACTATATGATCCCAAATGGATATATTCCTGTAAGTGGGCACCAGGGCATGGTCTTAAGGGCCAGACCAAATTGAACTGGACTGCAATGGACTGGGTTGATTTCTAGATTCAAAGCATTTGTTTCCCTAGTGGCTACCTCAGTACCTAGCCACAGAACTCTGAGGCTTAGTTCCCTTAGCTGTAGAAGGGAGATAACAACTGTACCAATCTCCTACAGTTGTTAAAGGATTAAATGAGTTTCTATATGTAAAGCTCTTATAACTGTGCCTGGCACATAGTGACTGCTATGTGTGCATTGACTGTTACTATTATTATGTGAGTATATTCTCATTGAATGCAAAGTCCACACTGTTTCCACTATTCTATCCTGCCTTCTATATTAAATATAAAGCCTAATGCAAATGTAAAGGAAGAAAGGAAACAAAGGAGAGAGGGAGAGAAAAATAGAAAGCAATCTGATTGCAAAGTAGGGGATGAGTTTATGGTTGGGGCACCTGCTAGAAGACAATCCAAAAGGCAGGATCAGAGGCATTGGAGTGGGGAAGCATCTAGTAATAAAATCCTCTCATTGTGTGGACCCAGAGCTACGCCCACCTCTGAGCAGGAGGGATGGGGCTTCAACTTAGCACAACAGAGTAGCAAGAGCATTGTCCTGAGAATCAGCAGACCTGGTTTCTAGACCCTGCCAATCACTTGCTGCAAACCTAAAAGCACCTGTCTCTCTGGATCTCTGTTTACTTGCTAGCTTAAAGGGAAAATTAGTTTTGTTCTTCTGGAAGTTACCTTCCAATCCTGTGACAGGAGGGAACAGGGAGTGATGGGAAAGATATAGACTTTGTGGCCAGAGAGACCTGGATGGAAATACTGGCTCTGCCTTTTACTAGTCATGCGACCTGGATCTAGTCAAAACCTCTCTGGACCTTGTTAATTACAAGCACTGGACTCGACGCCTTCAGGGTCACCCCGTGTTTCTCACACATCGTGATGCCCAGACTTCTCCAACCACAGGTGCATCCGCTGTGCCTCAGGGAGAGACCTTGTCCCTGGAGAAGGCAGAGAGCATCACTTTGTTTTTCTTCAAGGGTTTAGGCCCTTATATCTTCTGCAATCAGGCAGTCAGGACCAGATTTCAGGCTAGTTCCCAGATGCAGCTGTTTTGAAAACTCGTGAATGTCGATTGCTTTCAAGGCATCCCCAAAGTCACCAGCCAAGAAAACTTCATTTCCCTACACGAATAAGCCGCTGTCACTCCTCCCAGTTAGCTGTCTAATGCTGGCACCTTTGATGTCCCTTTAGATGAAGTGAAAGCAAAAGTGATAAGACCAAGACACCTGGAGTGGAACAGTTCTTAAGCTGCAAATATTGCAAGGGGCGGGGGGGAGCAAGAAAAGCCTGAAGCAGGATTGGGGTGGGGGAGGCGGGAAGAGGAGTATGGAGCCTGCCATGAACTTGAAGAAGGCTCTTTTTTAGATTAGAATGCACAGCCATAAGCATTACATTGTCTGAGCAGGGAGCCTAGAGTGGAATCTGAAAACAACTTATTCCACCTGCTCTGTGGGGCTATCTCTTTCCTGTCCCTTCCCATAAAACCTAAGGCAAGTCCTATGACTCTTCTGATCACCATTGGGTAACAAATATCCTCTAGTCGTTTCCATCACCAAAAAAGGCTAAGTTTAATAATTAATATAAGGAGCCCCATGTAATCCTTATAATGTTCAATTTCATTTAAAGACAAAGCTTCTTCTATCCCCCATCTTCAGGGTGGGCCCCTGCAGTGGAAAGGGGTGTTGGGGTCAGAGCAGAGGAGGGGAGGAGAATAAGGGGCAGAACCGTTCGTGCCTATCTGGTAGTATCACAGGTTCTGAAGGCACATCCTGGCCTTGGCCATCGTTCTCTTCAAGGGCCTATTCTTGGCTGCTTCCAAGACCTTAGTTAGGGGATGGGGGATGGAGGTGGGGGGCGATTACTTGCAATTCTCAATCCAGGTACAGACCCATCTTCTGGCTGATAGCTTCTGACCCCTTTGTCAGTCCCCAGGTTTCATCTCCAGCTTCCTTCTGCTGTCCCTTGCCCCTCTCCTGTTCCCTTTCTCAGGTGGCCCACATCTGGTGCTGACAAATTCTGGGAAGGAAGCCATCCTCAGTCTGGCACCCTTTCTTTGCTCCCCAGTCTACAGTGTAGCCAACCATGATCTCTTGCCCTTTTGATTTTTCAGTTGTGATTTGGACATCAGGGCAAAATGCATTCCCTCCAAGTACCAGAGAGTCACATCGCATCCTCTGAGGGGTCTTCTGGAAGCCCTGTCCCCAGACAGGAGGGAGAGAAGGGCATCACCACACCTGTCCCAGAGACAAGCGTGGTGCTCAGAGCTCACTGATGGCTTGCTCCAAAAATCCTCTCCAAATTTCCCAAGGCCGCTATGACTCTTTTAAAGGCTGACATCCGTGAACACCAGATCTGACACTCTCTGCTCTACTGGTCTAATTCGTCACTTTGGAACTGGGACCATTAGGTACCTTTTCTTGCAGCATTTCACCAGAAATGAGTCCGGAAAAGTTGCCTTTTAACCTCTGTTACACAACCACCCATAACTGAGCAAAGCAGAGTCCAAATGGCTCATGGGTCAACAAGATGTATCTACAATCTGATAAGAAGTATTGCATTTTCTAAGGAAAGAATGTGTGCATAAGACAGAGGTTAACAATATTCAATGTCAGGGTGATGAGTCAACAGGCACTTGTTACATTATTCTCTGTAGTTTTGAAATTTCTTGAAATAAAGAAAAGATAGTTCCTATCAAACAGAGAAGAAAAGCAGGGATGAAGGGAGCGTCAGGGGACCCATCACCAGGCATTTCCACTCTGTTCATTCATTCTTTTATTTAAGCAATGAACATTTATTGAGCACCAACTATAAACCCTGTTTGGTGAACTAGGGATCCATTGATAAAACTCCCTGAATTTCTGCCCTCAAGGAGCACTTGGGATCTTGGGAGCTTTCCCATGGCATTTACTTTTAATATCATGGCACCCATTTAACTTAAGCAGCTTGGTAAGCAGAAGCATGGTCCCCCAAATCTTAAACCCTGGGACCTCTTCCCTGGAAGTATGTTTCCTTAAATGACAAAAGGTACTTTGCAGATGTGACACAACTAAGGATCTTGAGGTGGGAAGCTTATTCTGGATTATCCGGGTAGGACCAATGTAATAACAAGGGTCCTTGGAAGAGAGAGACAGGAGAGTCAGAGTCAGAGACAGAGGTGTGACAGCAGAAGTGGAAGACAGAGATGATTGCTGGATTCGAAGCTGGAAGGGGCCACAAGCCAAGGAATGTGGACAGTCTCCAGAAGCAAGAGAAGGCAAGGAAAGAGATTCTTCCCTAAAGTTTCCAGAAGGAATACAATCCTGCTGCTACCTTTGATTTTAGCCCAGTGAGACCCATTTCAGAGTTCTGACCTCCAGACCTATGAAATAAGTTTGTGTTATTTTAAGCCATTAAGTTTGGGGTAATTTGTTTCAGCAACAAAAGAAAACTAATATAAGCAGATTCAATTAAAGTACAGGAAGATGAAGAAAGAGGAGAAAGTGGAAAAGGAAAATAGCATATAAAGATTTAAATTAGGGCATCAATTCTTTCCACCTTTCTGTCAATAAGGAATATCCCCACAGCAGGTGGGAGGTGGGGTACCTGATGCTTTTTCTATATTTCATCTCCATCATAGTTGAAGCCTCTAAAGCCATGCTTATGGCTTTAGGGGAGTCTCAAGGGCCATGACAATTCTATGCAACATTCCACGTAGTCCCTTATTTTAGAACTTAAGCCTTACACAAGCAACATTATTCTATTGGGATTGAGAGGTCGTTGAAGCTAGTGGTTAAGGACTTGGAGTGTGGGATCAAACAGAACATGGTTGAGCTCCTCCTCTGACCATTACTAGATGCATGACCTTAGACAAACTATTGAAGCTCCTTGAGCCTCAATTTCCTCATGTATAAAATAAAGAAATGACGGTACTTCAATTTAAATGAGATAATGCATGTAGAGTGCCTGACACAGAGTAAGCGCCTAATAAATGATTGTAGTTAATGCAATTAGAATTTTTATTGGGATTATCTGTTGTTTTGACAGAATTGCCCTCCAAAGGCTAATTTGCCTCCCAGATAATTTTCCTGCCCCTTGTTCAAGCTCATTATTAATAAGCTTCTCTCTATTATTTGTTTAATAGGCAAAGTCTTGAGAAACATAAGGTTCTGTGGGAGAAGTCATGACACAGGGGTCTTTGGTGGTAAAAAAGGACAGGTACCAAGGATCTCGTTATTTTACAGATATGATTCTACTGACACAAAAAACAGGGAACTCGTTCTCAGATGGGTAAAAATCAAAATTTTCACAATACATACCAACATTTGCAAAATGATATATAAATGTATATGCATATATGTGCATTTGCTTACAAAAATGTTATTTATGTATATATATAAATATATTTTAAGAGGTGCTTAGATACCCCAAATATTACACGGAACCCACTGGGATTCTTGTCTCTAGTTGTCTGTTGTGATCATTTATTCGGCAAATAAATTTGAGTACCTACTTTGTGTGAAACATGGTGATAAGCACAAAGGATTGAAAAGTGAGCAAAACAAACCCTGTCTCTGCCTTCTTGGAACTAAGAGGGAGAGGGATAGGCATTTAAGCATTTTAAGGAGAAGTGCAACATGATCCCCAATTCTCACTCTGCCTATTATGAGAATTAAATGTGACTTCCATCAAGCACCAGGTTCAAATGAGTCAAAAAAAAAAAAAAAAAAAGAATATATATGTAAGAAACTCAAATTATTCTAAAACTGTACATTTCTTTCTTCCTCTGGGCTTCCCAAAATTTTGTTCTTACCTTTTTTTATATATATCAAACCAAAAGTGGTTTGTCTTTGATTTCCAGGTCTGTCTTTGGCATTAAATTGCAAGCACCTTGAGGCCAGACTTTACCTTCTCCAATCTTGTATCCCCGGCATCAAGCTCATTTCCTGGCACGTAGTAGGTTCCCCCAAAACATTTTTCTTAAGTCATGGTCCTCAAGGGAGAATGTTCAGCAAGCCCAGCCCACCACAATGTGCCTGAGAAAGGCAAAGAATTCTGGGACTAGTTCCTGCCATAGGTTCCCTCTAAAGCTCAGCACAAAGGACTTGCTAACCGAGCGCCATTCCTCCCCCTTTCTCTTCTCTCTTTCCGTGCACAGTAAATGGTGCAAAATGCACTGACCCTGAGGGACTTTGTTCCTGGCCTCCTTCAGAGTGGACCGGGCCCCTGTGCTAGAGCAGAAATCCAGGGAGAGAGAGAATAAGCTCTGCTATGTCTCTCACTCCCTGTCTCTTGATCTGACTCTGTGTCTAAATCCCTTTCAACGAGTGTCTGCTGCACCAGAAAGCATGGCCTTTCTGCATGTGTTTGTCCCAAGGCCCACCCTCTCTTCTGTCCTCTCTCATACTGAGGGCTTCAGCTTCCCATGATCTCATTGGGGAAAAACTGCCATATATTTTATCCCAATATTGCTTTCTCGTGTGGTCCACTCTCTCTTGTTTTGTGACACTTAGTCTACCTTAAATTTAGTTTTCTTTTCTCATTCAGGAACCCAAAATTATTCCATCTTCTCAAATGTTTGTTAAATGCATGGCTCCTCATTGCCCATAAAGTTGAATTATATTGATTGCCATTTAACAGATGGAAAAATCCAGTCCACAAAAGTCTTTACAGGGTGAAAAGAAAATACAAATGATTCTTTATTTACGTTCTCTACCAAGGGTACAGGGCTCAATCACTTGTAGCCTCCAGACCTTAGTGGGATATTACCATTGTTTACTTATATGGTCACTAATGTCAATCAGATGAAAAGGCCCATTAGTGACTAGCAATGCAAGAAATGAGTCTGAAAATCCTGCTATTGACCACTTCATGTTTGGGCATTTAATTAATGGAAGCTGGTTTTTCTTCAGCTTCTTGAGTAAAAATGGTATCATTTAAGTTTAGTAAAATGGAAATAGTGTTTGTTTTTAGTGTTTTACTTGTAGGGCTAATTCTTAGTATTTCTCTCCTTTTGAAATTCAATGTGTCAAGTCACAATGAAAAAATATAAATTAATCAAAAAATATTGTAAGAAATGAAATATCAATGTAGACATGAGCTTCTCATTTGCTTATTATTGATCTTAATTAAATACATGTTCATATTTTTAAATTACATATATATTTTAATCCATTCCCTTCCCAGTTTACCATTCCAGTTTTTACTATGGGAACTTTTTATTCTTATATTCATCACATCAAGAGGCAGCCTGGTCCCAGATCTTTGCAATAACCATTTCCTGCCAACCAGGCCAATCTCCTGTACCTTCCCTCATTCATTCACTCATCCATTCACTTATTCAGTGAGCACTGCCCAAGCCTTTCCTTTTTGCCTAGTACTAGATTATTCTCTGGGAACACTGAGCTGAGTAAGTCACAGTCGAGCCCTCAAGAAACTCATGGTTTGCTGAAGAGAATAGACCAGCCCTACTCACGTTTTAATGTCAAAATGTAGAACACTTATATGAGAAAATTCACATTGGAAAACCTTTACTCATGCCTGGGAGATGAAAAATGCCAAAGACATCCAATCAACATCACCATACTTTCCCCTTTATAATGGCACTGCCAAAAATGCCAGAAAAGTTCGAATCCCAGCCTACCTCTCTGGGATGCTGCAAGGATGAAATTATATAATGGATATGAAATGCTTTGAAACCTGTAAAGTGCTATTCCAAGAAGAGGACTGATTTCAGCAGCAATATTCCAAGGCACTTTAGTTTACACGGGATTATAAACTGTCCTTTGCCTCCCAGAGAAGGCTGAGCTGAAAACGTCATCTCTACTTTACAGGTGCAAAAAAAGGAGGGGTGCCTGGGGGACAGGCCCATGATGCGCAGTTTATTGGTGGCTATAATTCATAATAATAATTTCGCTTGTTACCATCTTTCTGATTGAATCAGATGGTGTATTTTAAAGCCTGCGGCTCAATGTCTGGTGCATAGCAGGTGTGCAATGAATATTCGGTGAAACTGATTTTCACTAGAAGCTTTGAATCTCACTCAACAACTGCCACCCTCTCTCCATGTGATGGACTTCTTTCTGGGAACACCATGGAATAGGGGAGGTGTTGTACGTGGCTGCCTTCCTATAAACCAGTGATTTCCTACCATTTACACTGGTATAGCACAATTGGTAGTAAAGCATGTGAGTAATTTTTACTAATAGCCTATAATACCACCTGATTGACGTTTGCTAATGATTCAGGTTTTGTATTGTTTTTTAATTAGAGTGCATTCAAGATTACTCCTGTAACAAATGTCACTCTCCCTCTTTAGTGTTCATATATGCTCTTTTTTTGGAGAAGTGCAACAGGTCAAAGTCTGGTTAGATAAAAATGGACTGAGTCTCTAAATTTCCCCACTCAGCCTCATTTTCAGGTCCCGATTTCTGGTTTAGGATCTGGCAGAAAGAGGTTACCAATACTAAAAGGAAGTGGTGCTCCATGGTGGGATGCTCTGGCACAAGACATCCCGGGCCGTGCTAAGCCCCCCATGCACCCTCCTGCCAGCACTCTGGGTCAGTGGGGTGAAGGCAGAAGCTCAGGCAATGCGGGACAGGCACTGGGGTAAGGCCGGTCTTTAGAGGATAATTCTGGGGAATGGTGAGTGCCCCGCCCAGCAGGCATTGACCAAAGAGGAGCTGCCTCAGGATATCAGAGGGATGGGTTCTTCCCTGGCAACCAGGTGATGAGCCTGTGGGCAGCACCAAGGAGAAGCATCATCATCCCAATGAGCACCATGCACGGCTGGGAGCCCAGGAAGCAGCTTCCAGTTCCTCCTTGGGAAAGAGATTGGCAGAGCTGGGCAAGAAGTCAGGGAGGCAGGGTTTCAGTCAAAGGTGGGGATTGGGGAATCAGGTACCTGGAATGGTGGAGAGGAAGCTGAGGCAGACCAGGAAGGGAGTTGGAAAACAGAGAAATGCTGAGAGAATATCCTGATCCCTTGTCTGCATCTTACTCATTTCTGGAAACTTTTTAGCTCTCTTTTCTCAGAGTATTGTGAAATTTTACAGTGATGTGCCTTGAGTGGACATATTCTCACCCATTGTTTTGGGTGCTGGGGACTTTAAGCCTCAAAACTCATGTTCTTCCATCTGGGATATGTTCTTGAATTATTTCATTGATGATTTCTTTACTTCTTTTCTGTGTTCTGTCTTTCTGGAACTCCTATGATTTAGATATGGGATGTCTTGCACCAGTCTTCTGATTTGCTCATCTTTTTCTCTCATACTTTCCAATTTTGGGTTTTTCTTTGGCAAGTGACTCTAAATTCTGGGAGATCTCCTTAACTTTGTCTTCCAACCCTTCTAATGAGTATAATTTCCCTGAATGTTTTTCTTTTCATGTTGTCTACATGGACTCCATCTCCCCTAAGTCACTTTTTTCTGTCCGTTTTGGTCTCCATCATTCACACTAGAGGATCTCCTTAGCTGTCTGCCAATGTGTAAGAACAGTCACCTAAAAGCTGGTTGAGCTTGCACATGGGGCTGTCAGTGTAAGCATCACTGTAGGGAGACCTGGCTGAGCCACGTGTGGGGAAACCCTGTTGTCAGTTTCTTTAGTTCTCTCTTCTCGGAACTAGTCAGATTCTCCAGAGAAGACCCTCCCAATGACCTATATGGTAAACAGTATAATGGCCCCCAAGGATGTCCATGGGCTAATCCCCAGAACCTGTGATATGTTACCTTACATGGCAAAAGAGACTTTGCCTATCTGATTAAGAAAATTGAGATGCAGAGAGTATCCTGGATTATCCAATGGGCCCAATATAATCACAAAGGACTTTATAAAGGGAGGCACAAGAGTCAGGGTCAAAGATGATGTGATAACAGAAGCAGAGTTGCGAGCGATGGGTTTTGAGCCAAGGAACACAGGCAACCTCTGGAAGCTGAAAGGCAAAGAGACAGATTCTTCCCTAGAGCTTCCAGAGGAATGCAGCCTTGCTAACACCTTGATATTAGCCCAGGGAAACTGATTTCAGACTTCTGACCTCCAGGACCATAACATCATAAATTTGTATTGTTTCAAGCCATTATGTTTGTGGTATTTGTTACAACAGCAATAGGAAACTAATACGCCCTGGCTCTGATGGCTGGCAAGTAGGGTGGTCTCAGCTTTCAGTGGCAGATATGCACTCTGCATCCTTGTGTCCCTGCTCAACTATGCCTGGTGTCCTTCAGTCCAGAGAAACTCTGCTGAATACTCACCTTTTCCAGAAAATAAAGTTTCAGTTTCTGCCAGGGTAGGATGTAGAGAAAAGAAATGTAGAGAAGAAATGCCAGAAATGTAGAGGGAAGGAGGGATTCTAGGAATCTAACCACTCTCCAGAGCTGCCAATTCCTGAGCCATTTGCATGTTCCACAGTGGAAATCAGGCTGATTGCTGGCTTTCCCCACCCACCAACTCAGAATCGGGTTTTCTCCATCTACTGTCACCTGTTTTCCAGCAGCTCCAATATTATTATCTTCTCTCTCTGTCTTCATCAGTTTATGCCTCTAAAAAATAAAAAATAAAATAAACAAATTCCTCTCTGATAGTTTCAGGGGGTGTTCAGGGGAGTGAAACTAGATACATGTGCTCAGTCTGCCATCTCTGACAGGCAGTCTTCCAGTCATAATTCCTTCACATGTGAAATTTGAATCCTCAGGACATCCTCTAGTGCAGGGGTTCTTAACCTTTTTTGTTCCACGGACCCCCTTGCCAGTCAGATGAAAACCACAGACCCCTTACTAAGTCCATACTATACTGTGTATTATTTAATAAATATGTCACACCCACACCAACATGTCCCCACAGGAATAATGTGGGTTTTTGTTTGTTTGTTTGTTTGTTTGTTTTTAATTTCAATTCGAGCTCATGGACCCCTTGTTAGGAACCCCTGCTCTAGTGTAAGCCAAACCTCACACCTCACCCATCCACCTAGTGCAAGATTGGGTCCCTGCCTGCTTTGGAATGTCTCCTCTGGCCATCTTAGGTCCCCTGTCCTTATTTATGTCACACTTGGTCAAGGCTGATACAGGTCTGTGCACCAGAACAGTTGTACTGGCTCTTAAAATACTGAAGTAGGACTCTAGTGGGTGGTGAATAGCCCCTGTTCCAAACCCTCTCCCAAGTGCCCCCAACCACCCTGGTCACCACAGACCCTCCCTGGCCCTCCCCCACTTCTAGCCAGGTGCTGATTGCTCTGTGCCCCTGCCATACCTGTGGTCACATATCTGGAATAGCAGCCCTGAACCTGCCACATTCTTAATTCCTGCCTTCAAGCCTGGGCTACAAAACCAGTCCTGCCAAGACAGCTGCAGACCTGGGCCCCCCTTACCTTGGAGCATAATGAGAAATCATGGAGCCATGTATGTTTGGGGTCATACTTTTACATTCCCACTGCTAAAAAAATATTTTTAAAATAAAAAGGGAAGCAATGTATAGTGTACACATGTATTGCATATGATGGCACATAAAAATTCTCATTTATATCCTTGAAGGTTTCACCTACTTCTTTTCCCATTTCAGGTTAGAAAAGATCATAAGAAATCTTTGGATAATGACCATTCATACCCCAATTTGATGGGCTTAAAAAAGATGTCCACAGAGGGTGGAAACCTTCATGAGAGAGCGTTTTATGGTGGATGAAAGGAAAGGTTTTGGAATCAGACAGGACTGCATGAAAATTCTGCTTCTACCACTTCTTAGGGCAAACTGCTCAACCTGATTCCTCATTCATAATACCTGGCTCATTGCAGGTGGGGTCTACACGAAGGCGTTAGACAATAGAGTGGGTTGCTCAAGAAATGAGCACCCCTTTCTCCCCCACCCCTCCTTGAGCCCACAGACCTGAGAGACATGCGCTTCACCCCACCTCTGCGTTCAGATCTCTCTCCGTTCTCAAAAAAATCCATCTTCCCCTTTCACCCAATGGAGAGGGTTTGTGCAAATCCTATGTTAATAGATTTCTTTGGTCAATTCACTTGGCAGGTTTTACATTTGAAAGAGTGTTTGACAGTTTCACTGAGCTTTTCTCTAGGGGCCTTGGAAGGGGCTAAAACCTCTCAGAGATTTAACTTCCAGCTCTCTCTGCCCACTCAGGCCAACAACTTGCTAAATGCTGGTTTTTCCGTTTCTTTTCCTCCCCCCACCCCCCTCACCTCCCAGCTGCCACAGAAATTGAAGATAAATTTGCTGACTAGAGTTTGGAAAAGAAATCTAGAGGGGTAGGAGGAAGAAAATGAACATTGGCTGAACTTTTTTTTTTTTAATCTATGAAGCACTTGACATCAATTACCTCATTTACTAAGAACACTATAGGTAGATATTACACCCCATTTTACAGATAAGGACATTGAGATTCAGAAAGGTTAGTCAATTAGTACAGAGCCAGATTCGAGGCCAAGTCTGTGGGAAAGATTGCAAGTCTGGTGCTTTTCCCAATGTCCCAAGCTGCCCCCCTAGAGGCCCCTCTGTCTCCTTACCAGTCCCAAGGCAACTTTCCTGCCCCTCTCTTATGGCACCCATTTTTCACTGTGTTATGGTTTCTTTTGCCTAAGACTTCTGTCCTCAACTAGACTGTGACTTTTAAAGGCCAGGAGGGGTGCCCAATTCTTTACTTTTTTTTTTTCATGCTCCACACAGTGCCAAGCACATAGGGAGGTGTGTTGAATGGATGAAGAATTAAAGAGTGCATAATAAATGAACTTATAAATTAATGGATACGTGAGTGAACATGTATATGAATAGATTAATTTGGAAAAGACTGGATGGATGGTTGAATGGATAGAGGAACAAATACATATAAGAAAAAGTGAATGCTGCACATATGCAAAAATATTATCCAGTGCATGGACTGCATGAATGAATTAATGGGTGAATGAATGAATATGTCAATGAATGATGATATAAATGAATGCATGAATTAATGAGTCAACAAATATATATATATACATGAATGAATATTGAATAGACAGATGAAATGAGTGATCAGTTTAGTGAATTAATACATAAATGAATTAATGCAAGGAAGATTGAGTGAATGAATATATGAATGAACTGAGGAATGCATGTAGGCAGGGATGAATAAGTGAGTGAATAAGCCAACAAATGAGTGAATGAATGCCTTCCCTAATCCCTCCAAGACTGATCCCCCTCCCTCAGAGTGTGCCCCGGTGATCAGAAAGCAAAAGATTGAGAGGACCAATGAGATTCCAGGAGATTCAAGTTGGGACTGAAGGTCTAGAGCTGGAATTAAGGGTTAGGGCCCAACTGTACACAGAGAATACATTTGCTGGAGTCCCCTGTAGCACTTGCCACATCTCCAAAGAATGGGATTCCGAGGTGGTCACTAGGACCCCATTGGCTCCAGCAAGTGAGAACTGTGTGTGGTTCACTGCTCCAGGGAGCTTCAAGGCACAGCCAGACCCTTCTGCAGTGTTCCCTTTGCCCCACCCCCATACTCCCACCCAGCACCCCAGTCTACCTCCAGCCCGGAGCAAGAGCTGGCGTCCATAGCCAAAGGAAATTAATTCGTAGCCTCCAAGAACAACCTCCTTTAATGAAGAGGCTGCTGCAATATCTTTGCAACAAGCAGCAACCCACATGGGCAATTACAACAGGTTGAGCCATTCCACGCTCCCCAGTGCCAGGGCTCAGGGAAAGAAGGAGGGGGTAAAAATCACCTAAACACTGAGCAAGAATACCCACTTCCTACACAACACAGCCTGGAGGTCCTGGCTCCGTCCAGGTTTGAAGAGCTGTAGTGTCTTAACCATCGCTGAGAGATGCTTTTCTCTGCTTCTTTTTTTCCTCTCCAGAATCTGAGCCACAGCGGTCTTGAGTGACTGACACCTCCCTGCTTGGTCCTGGGAGCTGATTCGTTCAGGACTGTGTCAAACCGGTATTTCAGGTCCCCCTGGCAACCCTCAGAACTCCATCTCCTGAGGATTGCACTGCTACAGGAGCCTGAGGAGAAGAGACTTCTGGGTGAGAACTAACACCTTCCTTTTTGTTTCTTTGCTGCAAGATTCAGCCTGGGTCGCCGTTTCCAAGAGAGGAGAGGTTGGTTGGGAGGAAAGGCTGTCCTGGAAGTTAGGAATGGCACATGAAGAGAAGCACCGGTGCTCGGGGGAGGAGGCACAACTTAAAGATTCCTAGGAATGATGGCTGCCCACTTCCAACTTTCACTCTTGTCATTGCTTGTTTTATGATGCAACCTTAGAGTAACATCTGCCACTGGAGGTCGGGGTGCCCATTTGGCCTCAGACATTTGCCAGTCATTATTTAGTCGTCTCAGCTGTGCACATGACAGGGAAGTTTTATCCTGGCTCACAGCTGGGCTGAGGGGTGGGGAGGATCTGTGCAGAGTCTCAGAGTCAGGCAGCCTGATATTTAGTGTACTACCTTTCATCCCTGCCCCTGGTTTCCTTTCTCCATGAAGGATTGCTGGGAAAGTATGTATTTTTCCACAAAAGGCTTGGAACACAGAGTCAGGAATGTTAACATAGCTGATTCCACCCCCCTCTCCTCCGGCACAACTTTGTGGTTTATTTGGGGAGGGGGTGGAGGGGTAGGGACATCAAGAGAAAGCCCTTGGACTTGGTGACTAACTCCACACAACAGCCACTAATGAAGATAGTGATGTGCAAATTACTGATTTTATTGGACACTTTGGGGAATACAGTTGTTTGTCAGGAAATGAAAGAGAATGTTTGTGCTTATAAAATTATGTGGAAAATCAATGTGGTGTCAAGTATATTTTTCAGTTATTTGAGTCAAGGACTGCTCTCCAGTCAATTCCAGCAAGCTCAAAGGGAGACTGAGTCGTCTCTAAGCACAGCCAAGGGCCTGAGCAGAAAGGTCAAGCTGTCACTCATTGCTGCAGTTCCTCACAAGGGGCCACAAAGAGTCGCAGGCCATGCAAAGTTCTAAACTGGGATATTAGCAAGCAGCTCTCAGGGCTGCTCTAGGGGAGCACTCACCTGTTCCTAAGTTTCCTTTTCTTGCAATTCCTTTTCCTAGTGATTCTGCAAGACTGAGTCCCCATCACAGATGGGGTGGCCCCTGGGGGAAGTGGAAGGTCATGAAAGCATGTTGCAGGGAAAGAGACAAGGGTTGTCCAAAAGGTGAGAGAGTCTGGGAGCTATTCTTGGTCTCGGTGGCCCAAGACCTGTTTACCATCAGCAGAAGTAGGGTGCTCGGTGCTCCTAAATGCTCTGCATGTCTGTCCAGTTCTGCACATGTTATATGTCTTGGGCAGGACTATAAAGGGTGGCTTAGGAAAGCCAGGGCAACTGCATCTTTGCAAAGCATCAGTCATTGGCATAAAGGAGTGGAAAAGAGTAAGAAGTCAAGCAAACTAGACAGAACTCTTAGAAGGTAAGACATTGATAGTCAAGAAGCTACCAACAAAACTCCCACCTGTGAGTATGACTCCTTTACCAAATGATAATATCATTACTTTAAAAAACAAACTGGGAACCAGAAGGCCTGCTCTGCCACTCCTTCGCTGTGTGATCCAGAGCAAGTTACTAACCTTTCTGGGCTTCCTGTTCCTTTGTCTGCAGATTAAATATTTTGTTATAAAGGTCTTCTTAAGATGTCTCCCTGCCTCTGGATTCTGTGATTGTATGACAAGGAGGTCTTATTGACAAGCGGGCCTGGGCTGATGGGGATGCACATGTTGGTTATGTCACTTACCAGCTACGTGTCTTAGGCAGATAATTTAACCTTCCTGTGCCTCAATTGCTTCATTTGAAAAACATGGTTTATTTTTCCTCAGTGGAGCTGTGGTAGAGATGAAATGAAATAAAGCATGCCGAACATTGAGGGCAGTTTTTGTCACAGCAGATACATGTTAGCTCTTAACATTACAAAAGGGGTTAAAGAACAAAACATTTCAACAGTGTCCCATTGCTCAAGATATTTACAGGAATGGTTGTAAAATTAATTAAAAATCTCAACTAATTATTATCAAAGACAAAATCATCCTTTCGTTACTCCATTGTTGGTACAATTGAAGGGAATGATTGCATGGAAAAGATATCCCCCTGCAAAGAAACACTGGATTCAAATTCCATCTTTTTCACTATGCCTCCATTTCATCTTCTGTGAAACAGGCATATAGATCCGAGGGCTATAGGAGAATGAAATGTTGTAGTATCCACTAAGAGCTTTCACACAGCGCTTGAGGCACTTAATAAATGGTTGTCCTTATGTTAGCATTTATTATTTGAAATCCATAATAAAAAAATAAAAAGAATAAGGAACAAACAAAACTTTCATCTGTTTTGGACATTGCTTCCTTCCTTCCTTGATATCTGGGCCCTAATTTCACCATGAGAAAGTGCCTCAGCACCCATCTTCTTTGAACCCAAACTTTGTTCACTCCTTGTTTTTTGAAGTGATGCGTGGAGATAACTGAAAACATTATCTGGATTTCAGTCAAGTATTAGAAATTTCCCAAGGTTTTACACTGTGTTGCAAACACCATCCCCAACTGCTTATTTCAGCAACAGAATCTCCTTGCCAAGAGACCAGTAAAGTTTGGGGTGAAATGTCTTTGGTTAGCATGATGTTGATGTCTATGATTGTGAGGTATGGTAATTAGAGACCCAAGGAAGTGTCACAAAGTATTTGATGGTATGAATGAGACCCACAAATCTTTTAAAAATACATTCCATGGTTGGCCTTTTCTCATTTTTATTGATTGAGAAATGGATACACTATAATGCCCTCAGGTCCACAGACTAGCTTGTTGAATTTGCAGTCTCATTTCAGGATCTGAAGATTCATGAAAATACCGATTGAGCCTCAGTTTCCAGAAGGAGAGTAGTAATAGTTTTCCAAAGAATTTTAAAATACACTGATCAAAGTTAGGTGATGAAAATATCTCTACTGTGTAGTTTCAAGTTTGCTTGCAATATTATATGCTTGTCAATTCTGTCCTGTGGGTTTCTCTGTGAAGCTCTTCCATAGGCATCTTCTTCAGTCATGGGCAGGGACATGATGTTGCACACACATACACACATATTAACAGTGAATTACAATTCACTTAAATTATAATGTCCTTTCCTCGGATGCAAAAAAGAAAGGAGCCACAGGTTCATTTAAAAGTTATTTCTTTAGGAAACAATATATACTATGATTTCACTTACAAGGGAAAAAAGCAAAAGAATAAAAACAAACCAATAAAAATAAAAATACCACTCTTAAGGGTAGAAATAGACCCAAATAAGAACTGTGGTTGTCTTTGCATGGTAGAACTAAAATTTCCTTTCTTCTCTCTACTTTTCTGTATTTTCTAAATTTTCCATAATTTAAATATATTATTTTTAAGTGAAAAAGTATTAAGTAACGGTGCTTTTTCAGAACAGCACATTTCTACTCACCAAGTCAAATAGTAATTGACAGCATTTCACCTTGTGATGGCAAACATCTCATGTGCCCTGTGCCCTACCTTTAAACAACTTATCCAAATACATTTGCACTTTACTGTATCTGTGGCGTGTTGACAGCAAATAGACATGCTCTGACTGGCTTGTCTGAACTTCAGTTCTGGGTAAGGGTTAATGTTAGGAGGTTCATACTCAATGCTCCTTGTATTTATTCCAGCGAATCTTGACTCGTAGGTCGGACGCAGCAAGTGCACGAGGGACTCTGTGTGTGAGTTGCTGGAGGCAGAGCCTCTATTCAGACTTTCTTGGTAGGGCCTCCAACACAGACTGCCTATAAGTTTTCTTTTCTGTTTTGCTATTAACATTTATTGGAGCTTTTCTGATTATAATGGCAACACAAATTCATTAAGAAAAGTGTTGAAGTTAAATGTAAAGAAGAAAAATAAAAATCACCCTCAATACCATATTTTCCTCTACCCAGTAATAATCACTGTTAAACACTTGTGAATTTCCTTCATATTTGTGTGTGTGTGTGTTTAGGATATATTTTAAGTAACTGGGATTATATTGTAAATGTGTGTGTGGCTGTGTATGCATATGTATGTTGTGAGCATTTTCTAACGTCATGGCAATATCTAATGTTTGTAACTTTTTTTGTGCTTGCATAGTAATATATGTACTATAATTGATGTGACCAATCTTCTATTCAAGGGAATTTGTTTTTTAATTCAAACTTTTGTTAATATAAATAATGCTGTGATAAACATACATAACTCACATTCCCATCTTTGATTATTTCCTTAGCATTGATTGCTAGAATTAGAATTACTGGGTCAAAAAACATTGACATTTAATTTCTTTATATTCAAAGAAATGCAAAATTGAAGAATAATGAGAAGCAAGCTTGTGTGTATCAAACTGAAAAAAAGTTAAAAAAAAAAAAATTTCCCCCACACTTACAAATATTAGGAATTATTTTTCTTTTTCACCTTTGACATATTAATACACAAAAACTAATCCTTTAATATTGTTTTAATTTCCATTTCTTTGATTATTCGTGAGCTGAAAAGCTTTCTCATGTTTATTAGTTGTTTATCTTTACTCTTCTATAAATTATTTGTTCATGCCCTTTGCCCATTTTTCTACTGATTTTTTTCATCAATTCATAAGAGATCCATTTCCATTAACGATATTAAGCCTTCATCACATCTATTAAAACTATTTCCTCGGTGTCATTTGCCTTTTATTTTTTAATGAATTTTTGACGTGCAGAAATTTAAATCTTATGTAGTCAATCTAATCGTATCTTTCATCATGATTTCTCCTTATTATCCTTAGAAGGACTTCCTCATTCAGAGATCAGATACTTACTTTCAGCCTTTTTCGGTTTCTTTGTTTTTAATATAAAAATATAATGTGAGCCAGTGGCAAACGACGAGTCCCATGAATTTTATCAGGTAGCTAGGGCTTCAAGAACTTCTTTCTACCTCTTGCATCATGAGAAGGAATTGAGCATTTGCTTTTGAGACGTGCCCAGTGGTTCTGGGGAAGTAGCACAGGGCAGAATAACAAGCTGGGATCTATTAAACATCGCGGAATTGAGTAAGTAGGCATTAATGTTTCTACTGCTATATACCATATGTGATTTTAAATGCTAGTAACTGGAAAGTCTTTTGGCAGCGGGGCCTCCATAAACGCTGGTCCTAAAAAGTAAGTCTGAGAGATCTTGTGTGTGTGGAGCTGCAGGAAGACGATGGGGTCTCAGGTGGCGGATATGAAACTAAATGACTCTGAATTAGGTCTTGGCTGTGGGTCACGTCTGACCAACTTTATTTCACCCTGTCATTTCGAGGCAGTTGTTTTTAGCTTGGAGCTCTGTATAGCAGAGAATTATGCATAGAGGAAGAGGTTAGAGCTCCTTGAGGAGCAGGCTGGTGGTGATGGTGGAAAGAGCCCAGCCTTTGGAACTCAACAGACCAGAATCTGAATCTCTGCTCCGCTAGTTCCTTACGGTGTGACTTTGAGCCTTGGAGTCCTCGCCTATAAAACAGGGGTGATAAGAGTCGTGTTGCATGGTTATTGTGAAGAATAGAGTGCTTCACTCAGAGCGAACACCTGATAATGAATTGATTTGCAGAATATCTTTTGGGCCCCAGATTATAAAAAGCAAAAGGTTGTATGCGTGACATTTACCCAACAGGCCTCTCATATGCCACCAAACAACAGGGGCCTAATTTCTTCAAACCAAAATCAGGAGACATGGGACAAGAAAGGATTTGCTTTTTTCAAACTGATGAATATATCTATATTAAAACTCTAATAACGTCATAAAGTCACATTCTCTTGTGCATTCAGTGATGTGACTTTTCTGAAAAAAAGTTCGAGAAATAAAAATATCCTCATTCTGGAGACCCAGGCATATCCTCATATACAGTATTCCCTGCCTAGTGCCCAGCCAGCTGGAAGTTCTTCAGATCGTCCCAAGCAGTGGCCCTGTTTTTTATTGATCTGCATATTCTCTGAGTACAGCTTGCACATGTGATAACATTGATTCAATATGTTACTATAAAGAGTTACTTTACCTATTATGGGAGATATTAACTCTTTTAAATTAATGCTTAAAAAAAAAACCTTTGTGGCTTTATGTATTAGGTAGAAGTAAATGATTAAATAAGAAGATAATAGCAAATCAAAACCCCAGCTCTTTATTGAGCACCTACTAGGCACCAGGCCACATGCCTGGCCCCAGGGTAAAGTCAGCGAGTGGGGGTGATGGTAGAAAGAAAAGAGGACAATCAGGCTGGATCCATCAACTTTACCATTAAGGAGCTTAAATTGTATTGGGGAATAAGATATTTATGCAAAAATTTCAATGGGGGCGTCAGAGTTAAGTAAAAACCTAATCCCCCCTGCCTCCTGAATGCTTTAAAAAAAGTTGTTATAATCCTTAAGCATATATGAATTTGATTTAGATGATGCACTTAAAAGACAGTAAGCAGGGGAGCGGATGTAGCTCAGTGGCTGAGCGCCCACTTCCCATGAACAGGGTCCTGGGTTTAATTCCCGGTACCTTCTGGGAAAAAAAAAAAAAAAAAAAAAGACAGTAAGTAAAAATTTAAAAACAAAATGAAAGACTTTTTGTGCCACTGCCTACATGTACAGAGTCTCGCTAGTACAGGACCTAGAGGGTTCTGGAGAAGGGGGCTGGGGACGGCACCCAGGTCAGCCCCCTGGCTCTGTAAATGCAGAAGCTGGGGTTCCCAGGGCGGGTCTCTGTCCTCCTTGGCTAGTTCTGAGCAGAGCTCTGTCCTGTGACTTCCAGTCCAGCTCTCCTCCCTCCACACCCTGGGAAGAGCACCCTCAGATACCAAGCAGGTTCCAGCGCGCCGGTGAAAAGCCCATTGTTTTCTCCTCCATCTCAGGAACCTGCTGCACAGCTGTGCTGGGACACAAGCCACCCACCTACTCTTCGTTCTTCAGCAGACACAACCTTCTAAAGCTGGCTTGGTGGGAGTTGCACATGCTTTAGTCTGACGAACCTAATTAAAATTATTCATCCTTCCTGTAACCTAAGAGAAGTTACCAAATCTAAGCCTCAGTTTTCTCATCCTTAAAATAGGGGTAATAACCACCTCTTATGTTCTATCACAAAAGTGGTTATTCTTAAGGCACTTTTTAAATGGCAGAACACAGGAAACAGAGTTCTTAGTGTATAACAACATTCAATATATAGACGACTTAGGCTCAAACCTCTGGTTTAGAATTATCCATGAATCCTTCCAATCAGTGTAAATGTCTCTGTTTTCTTTATATTTATATAAGTTTTTTTTTTTAAATAAATTTTTTGTTTTTTCTAAAAGATACTTAGATTACATAAAATGTTGCATAAAAAAATATATAAGGGATTCCCATATGCCCCACTCCCCACACCTCCCACTTTTCCTATATAAGTTTCTAAATAGGAAATCAGGCCGGGAAGTACCTGAGCCACTGAGAGTTTTTACCTGATGCAGTAGACCAGTGTCATAAAAATTTGAGTCCAAATGAAGGGAAAAGTGTTGTTTGAAGAAGAAACAACACATAGGTATTTGTTAGCACATTAAAAATGTGTCATATCGTTTGTAGTGCCCTTTACAGTTCTAGAAGCCCTTTGTTAGCTGGAGAATAGAAGTATGTATTATGCATAGGTTTACGCATAACAGTATCATGTTGGGCATAGAAAATTTAAAGGTATCATCTATTCAGACAGCACTTGCACATTTACTAATTTAGTTTACTTAAAGGTCTGTGGCGTGGTCACAGATGTTGTTGCTGAAGTTGAAGGAAGTGCTCGGCTCCTTGGTCGCGCCCATTTATGACACCTGAGCCCACCAAAAAGTATCAGCACTACAAAAAATAAAGCCTGGATGTGCGGAGTTTGTGTCCTCACAAGTGCTTAGCAGAGTCAGAAAGCACTTATTTTCACAAATGGTGAAGAGGAGGTAAAGTGGAAGGGAGAACTCTTTGCTGGAGACAACTTTTGCCTTTGCCATGTGGAACCTGGTCTGATCGGCCTCACTCAGAAATATGTATTTCCTCTGACACATATTTGCAAATCAGGCTTCTACCCTCCCAGCCCTCCCTCATCAGGAAATATAGCAGTGTAGAAATGCTTCCATATGCTAGAAGCTGGTTCCTCCATTTTTGCTGAAGGGAAATAAAGAAAAATGTAGTTGGGTAGCCAGCTTGCATATACAAATAAACATTTTGCCGCAACACATATAGATTGAGTAACAGCAGCCCTCGGAGTTAACCATAAATAAGTTTCCAAGCCTGCAGGCTTCAGCTCACTGCTTATTGAGGTTTTGCCACAAAATGGCCTATTAGCAGGAATTTAATTATAATTTACATAGGTTATGGAAATCATCTAAGACAGTGAAAATGTGGTTTAAGGATTCTGAATTTAGAAATATTTAAACTGGGAGTCAACATGTGGTGGACAGAGCTTGACGACAGAAGTCCTGGAATCTGGTCTTGTCTCTGCCCCTAACTAGCTGGTTGATCTTGGGCAGGCTACCTCACTTTTCTGGGTCTCAATTATCTCAGTGAGAATGGGGCTAATAATAAAAAAAGCCTACGTTACAAAGTTCTTGTAGGACAAATGAAATCAAATAAGCAAAAGTGCTTTGACAACTGCCCAGCACTAAACAGGTGTCTGTGTTGCTGCAGGTGGAACAGAAATGGGGAGGTCACAGGTACCTAGCAAAGCCCCTTGACTCCCCCTCCTTTAGTCAAACTCAGATTTTCGGGCTCGTGGCTTCAATTTCTTTTCTTTATTTTTTTTTTAAAGATTTATTTTATTTATTTATTTATTCCCCACCCCCTCGTTGTTTTGTGCTCACCATCTGGTCTCTGTGTGTTCTTCTGTGCCTGCTTGTCTTCTCTTTAGGCGGCACCAGGAACCAATCCTGGGAGAGAGTGGGAGAGAGGTGCTCAATCTCTTGTGCTACCTCAGCTCCCTGGTCTGCTGCGTCTCTTATTGTCTCTCCTCTGTGTCTCTTTTTGTTGCGCCATCTTGCTGTGCCAGCTCTCCGCTTGGGCCAGCTCACCACACGGGCCAGCTTGCCTTTCACCAGGAGGCCCCGGGAATCAAACCCTGGACCTCCTATGTGGTAGACAGGAGCCCACTCCCTTGAGCCACATCCATTTTCTGCTTCAATTTCTTCATCTGTAGTGTGGGGCCGTCAGCAATGCCTATTTCACATCGCCAAAATAATGCATATGAAAGAATCTAGGACACTATATTTCAGGGAAAAGTCAAATACTCAGTCTTAAATGTCTTAATCATTCTTCTACAGTAATTCCCTAATCAAAAAAACTTTTATTGGTCAAAAAAAATTCCCGAGAGAGAGCCAAAGATTTGTAGAGACTTTAGACAAATAAAATTGATGAAAAGCTTTCCCCTTCAACTCACCCAACCTCATGCCTTGCCCCTGTGCTTTCGATCTCTGTAAGAGTCGGAGTGACCTGCCAGACAGATGCTATTCTCAATTTGGTATCTGCAAAGACATCTTAAAAGGAAATCATTAAATCTCCAAACCTCCTCCAGCCCTTGGCAAACAGATCCCATCTTTCCCCTCTAACCTCTAGCCTTAGACATCTTTGCTGATCTGACTAGCCTTAGACATCTTTAGCTGATCAAAACATTTCTTTTCGTTCCTAAGAAAGCCTGGCTGTTTAGGGGAGACTTCTACATCGGCAGAATTTTCTTCTACGGGATAAAAAAGGAAAATTCATTTTTTGCCACACATGGGTTCAGACTTAAAAATGTGCTGCATCCAACTGTAACATCATTTCATTTCACCTAATTAATGGCTATCATGGGCAAAGTACAGCATGCTTAGAATTCTCTGCACAGAATAATTGCTCTAGATATTATATACAGAATGTTACTGATACATATAGTAATGGGAGTTTTGACAATACTGTGCTTTTTAAGTCTTTTAAGAATACCATGGGCATGTCTAAAAGAGAGCGGTGTGAAATGAGAATTTTAAAATGCCACTAGGGGTATAAAAAGAAGCTGAGCATTAACCCTTGTCCATAGTGGATAATATCAGCTTAAAATCCTCATCCTATTCTTCAACCTTGACTGGATTTGCTCATTTGTCTCATCATATATTTATTAAGCATTTTCTGGGCATTAGGCAAATGATAAAGACAGGCACCTGCCCTCTTGAAGTTTCCAGAACTTCAGGGAAGACCAATATTGAATACCTCTTGGTAATGCTGAGTGTTATTTAAAAGAGAGAGAGAGAGAAGGAGGGAGGGATATGCTCCTTCTCAGCCCAGAATATCCTGCCCTGCTTCCCTGTGAAGATTCCCTTCACAGGGAAGCAGGGCAAATCTGATATTATCTGATGATTTATTTCACCCCTAAAGGCAGAATTGGGGGCTTTTCTGTACTATGTTCCCAGAACTTGGTTCAAGCCTTCTTTATTGAGAGGCTATTTAATGCATTTCGGGGGCTTTGGCCCTGAAGTCAGGCTCCTTGGGTTTAAATTGGAGCTCTACCACTTACTAGCTACGTGGCCTTAAAGAATTAAATTAGCCCCTGTGCCTCAGTTTTTCTCAGCTGTAAAATGGAAATGTTTAATAGCACATACCCTTAGGATTGCTGGAGGGATTAAATGAATAAATCAGATTAAAAAGGAATTAAGGGGAGTGGGTGTAGCTCAGTGGTTTGAGCACTTGCTTCCCACATACAATGTCTTGCTTCCCACATACTGGTTCAATCCCCAGTATTTCCTTTTAAAAAATGGCAATTAAAACAATGCTTGACATCCCAGCTTGGCTTTTGTATCATGCCCATGCCTGGTTTATGCCTTGGACACATGGAAAAAAACAAACAAACAAAAAAAAAATGGTGCTTGACATATAGTAATATAGTAAGTGCTCAATAAGTGTTGGCTCTTGATATAATCATACTAATTAATACTTTATATATTGGGATTATGAGTTTAACGTATCTGTCTTCCTCAGTATATCACAAATTCTTGGACTTTAGAGCCCTTGATTTATTCATCCCTCTATTCCTGGCACTTAGGACAGAGTTTGGCACACAGCAAGCACTCAATCAATGTTTGTATTAAATAATAGTGTCAATAATAGTGTACAAAAGACTGTAAGTTCCCACAAACAAGATGCACAAGGCCCGAATCAAGGAAACGTAAGTCAAAGTTCTTCTAGGAACTTGGCTTATGCCTCATATACGATCTTCTTCCATTTCTTGGTATAGAATCAATAAAGGGGGAAAAAAAGTAAATGTATCTTTTGGACAGTCCTCTGATGAGCTCATTGGCTCTTTTATTTAAACTCATGTTCTCCTCGGTTCCTTGGACACCATGGAAAATAACTGACATTTCTTTAGATTCAGCCTTCACAGTCTTTGAATGAGAAAACAATATCATGTCTTTCTTATTTTAATTATGCCAAGCTGCATGCATGAGAGTCATACAATACAATGCAATTTTATTTTGTCAAGTGCCTTTCATCACAAGGTGCATACCTAGCATTCAAGTTAAATAATAAATAGTATAGCACAAGGTGTGTGAGGGGTGAGGGGAAGGGAAATTAAAGGACCAAAACAAAGGAGGAAAGCTATGAGAACAGAGAACCCATAATTAGATTTTAAGGGACCTCCAACTCTTCATCTAGCTGTGATTGTTCGGTAAAGTTTCAGATGGAGTAAAACTGGAATGGGGATGTGGTTTAGCAAATAGCTTAAACAATGGCTTTGATTTCATGGTGATGACACAGTTGCACTGTATTTGTTGTACTGCTTTGGCACTGGTAATACACCATGCAGAGCTTTCTACTTCGAAAGATGTGTTTCAACAGACAAAATGTTGTCCCTCTCTGCATTCTCAGGAGAGAATCGAAACGGTAATAGGAGCTCTGATGGGCACTGTGAAATCCACCCAAGTCCACCCATCTAAGAGAATGAGAGGCCTGAAACTGCAATCATGACAATTAACATTTACTGAGCACTCACTGTATGCCAGACATTATTATTAGCGCTTTATATATTCTATCTCGGGAAGCGGCTGTGGCTCAATCAGTAGGGCTCCCGTTTACCATATGGGAGGCTCCGGGTTCGGTTCCCGGGGCCTCCTGGTGAAGGCAAGCCGGCCCACACGGTGTGGTTAGCTGACCCAGCGAGCACAAGCAGCAAGGGGGGGATAAATGAATAAATAAATAAAATCTTTATATTCTATCTCAGCAGTTGGCAAACTATAGTCCATGGGCCAAATCCACCTGGGGCCTGTTTTCGTAAAGCCCAAGAGCTAAGAGTGGTTTTCACATTTTAAAAAGGTTGTTAAAAAAAGAGATGAAGAACAATAAATATGAGAAGAATATGCAACAGAGGTCTTATGTGGCTTGCAAAGCCTAAAATATGCTTTCTCTGGCCCTTTCCAGAAAAGCCTGTTGCTCCCTGTTCTCTATCATTAATACAGTCAATGCAGTAAGGCGAGCATTTATTACCTGCATTCTATAATTTCGACATGGAGCATTGAAAAGGATAAGTAGTTACTTGAGATCACACAGTGGCCAGTGTGACAACTACCCAGGGATCACAAACTCACATGTTTACAGGACCTGGGCAGGGGATATAAATGGGTAATGTGGGCCAACAGAGGCTGAGACAAAGCAGGGGCACATGCCCCTTTAAAGGACAGCTGTAATGCAGTTCAGGCCAATGGTGAATCTGCAGGAAGGGGTGGTCCCTATTGGGGGATCTTCTGATCTTTCAAGAAAAGTTGGGAAAACAGATTTTTATGTAAAGTCTCCTAATTTTTTAAATGTTGCCAATCAATTCAGTTTTAAAATGCAGTATGGATCAAACAAAACTTGCTTGTGGGCTGAATTCAGCCCAAGAACCTACAGTTTGAAATGCTTGCATTATATTATTGCAAGTTCATTCAGTCCTTTGCTTTACAGAGAGAAAAACAGAGGATTAGAGAGGAAGGTTGACTTGACTAAGATCACAGAGCATTAAGGGACAAAATCCAAGTCATTTAGCTTGACATTTTGAGTTCCTTCTAATACAGAGTACTGCTCTGATTTCTAATTGGCAGAATGGGTGGCTAAGAATAATGGAATAATTTCTTACAGACTTATCTAGACCATCCAGTGCTGCTCGTGTATCACAGAACATCAGAGAGAACTGGAAGGCATACCTTATAAAGAGATCACCTGGAGCCTTTTGCTCTAATTTCATAGTTTTGGGAGTGCTCAGAGAGAGTTACTGAAATGCTTAAGGTCATATATTTAAGTAGGGGCAGAGGTGGGACTCAGACTTCAGACTCATTCCAGCGCTTTCCCTTGCCTCATAATGCACTTTGAGTCTTTATGGTATCACTCCAAAATCTCCTTTACTATACCTTGTGTTACACACACAGCATGGTTCTAACTGAGCCTAAGTCAAGACTCACACATAAGAATTGTGTAGGAGAGAGTGTAAATTACAATGTGAACTATGGTCCATGCTCAATGGCAATGCCGCAGGATGCGTTTATCAATTGCAATGAATGTGCCACACTAATGAAGGATGTTGTTTATGTGGAAGGGTGTGGGAGGTGGGGCATATGGGAATCCCTACATTTTTGTGTGTAACATTTGTGTAATCTAAGTATCTTTTAAAAAATAAAAACATATATTAAAAAAAAAAGACTCATACATAGCTGGGTATGTCTAGTGAATGAACAAACTATCACCCCTTCCACTCAAGTTGGAAATTGGCCTGAATTGATTTGCTTCCAGGGTGATGAATTCTAGGAAAGTTGGTGGCAGAGGCTAATGAGAGAGGAAGGGACGCAGGAGGACAGAAGGTATATTTTTCCCCAGGTAAGTAAGGAGGTGTTAAGACAAGAGAACCTGTGAGAGCTAGTACATGACTGGTGCTGTTCTGGAGTACAGGTGACCCTGACTGGGAGAGGGGATTCTCCACCTTTCTGCAAGGAACACAGCTCAAGTCTGCTGAGGGCTAGTGGGAAGGGGCTCGGTGCCTTGCCACATCTTGAGGGGCTTGCACTTTCAGAGGATCGAGATTTAAAACTCAAGCAGGGCATGATCAAAGAAGGTACTAGAAGCAGTGGTAACAGAGAGGGTGATTTCAGAGTTGATGGAAGGTAGTGAGTGTCTTGGAGCCAAGGCAGTGTTTGTGGGCTCCTATGAGAGACACGGGGGAATCTTGGGGAGCATGAGTGGTAGAAGAAATTAGTTTCTGGTGGTCCTGCTCACGCACTTGGGGGAGGAAGGCGGCACGATCGTACCCTTACTGTCCACAAGGTTTCATGTGCACCCTGGGGAAATTAGATTCCATGTGCTGTGGCTGCCTTAAATAGCCCACACATGGTGGGGACTTGCTACTCAAAGCTGGGTCCCTGATCCAGTGTTAGCAGCATCACCTGGGATCTTGTTAGAAATGCAGGATCTCGGCCCCATGCCAGACCTCCCGAACCAGAATCTGCACTGTAACAAGGTCCCCAGGTGATCTGTGAGCATGTTAAAGTTTGAGAAGAACGTTAAAGTCTCGGTATTAAGCTCTAAGACAAACCGTGGTTCTCAGGTGAGTTCTGCCACATCGGTGTTCTGGTGATTTAACATCCCCACATTTCAACTTCCTCGTTTCCAAAAGGAAGATAATAATCACGCCTATTTATAGTTGTTGTGATGCTTAATTGGGATAACACATAAAGCACACAACGCAGGGAGTGACACATAATAAACACTTAATAAATATTAGCGGTCATCATCATTATTATTACATTTTATAATCCAGGACCCGTCAGCAAAGCATTTGCAAAAGGTTTCTCTAATTCCCTAATGTTACATTACCATCTCCCGCAATAACCCAATGAGCTCTTTTCCCCACAACACAGCCTGCCAGGAATCATCATCATAAAAAATATAGCCGGTGATTATTTAGGAACTAAAAATACAAAACAGACATCTCCCAGGTTATCCTCACAACTGGTAAGGCAGGCATTATTACCTATATTTTACAGCTGAGGCTACCCAGGCTCCTGACTTCATCTACAGGCCTGCGGGCAGGAAGCAATGAAGTCGCAGCGCTTCCCAGAGAAGGAGCTCAACATCCACTGTTACCAGGAAGTGATTGGCTATTTCTTAAAGTGCTGGCCTTGAAGGGTTTTGATTTCTGTTACACATGGAGGGTAACACTTTTACTTCTGCTCCCTCTGTAACACCTACCAAAATGACAGAGAAATGATTTTTTTTTTAAAAAAAAAAAAAAACAGCCCAAAACCTCAAAAGGAAAAAGAACTGGAAAGGAGACAATAGCATCTTGGAAGCTATAAAGCAGATGGACAAGAATAATTGACTTAGGCAGGCAGACCTGAGAAAGTGAAACCTAAGCTAACAGTGGGAAAAGCCCAGAAGCTATCTGATTTTCACTGCAGAACCCCAGGAAAGCTTGGAAATTGGAAGTTCCAGTTACTTCGGAAAGTGAGGGTGTGGTGGGTAGGAAAAATAGCAAGAGTGGTTGATTATCTGTATAAGAAATAGACCTCAAAATTCCTTCCTTTACCTGCTCAGCTGGCTGCTTGCTCTCCCCCTGCACATGCAGAAGACCAGAGTTTTTTGTTTGTTTGTTTGTTGTTGAGGTACCAGGCCCAGGGATTGAACCTGGGACCTCGTATGTGGAAAGCCAGCACTCAACCACTGAGCCACATCAGCTTCCCTAGACCAGAGATTTACTGTCTAGAGTGAATGAATGTGAAAAACGCTGGGCTCATGGAAAGCAGCAAAGCTAATAGTAGAGACACTGCTGTAAACTGGACCAGGAGGATTAACTGAAATCTCCACATGAATGACAAGCCTACCTCCTGCTGCCTGCACCAAAAAGATTTCTAGAAAACCTTGGCAGCCAATGTTGTACTCCCTGGGAAGAGACTAGAGTCTTTTGGCAAACTGAGTGGCCACTGAGAAAAGGTTTACAGATACTGTTTTTTTTTTTGGGTTTTTTTTTTTACTTTTTATCCTTTTTAACCCCCCACCCCCGTTTTTGCTGTTTTGTATCCATTCACTGGGCAATTCTCTGTGTCTGTTTCCTGCCCTCTCTTCTCATCCTTCTCCTCCTGTCTTCACCGGGATTTGATCCTGGGAACCTTCAATGTGGGAGAGAGGCGTTCTGCCACCTGCACCACCTTAGTTCCTGGTTTTGGCACATCTCATCTTGGCTTTCCCTTGTGTCTCTCTCCTGTTACATCATCATCTTGCTGTGTGGCTCAGCGGGGCCTGGCAGGCCTGCACATGGGACCTGGGGGTGCACCCGTTTGCGGGGCCTGATGGGGGCCTGACGGCGCACCTGCTCACAGGGCTTGGGGACCCACATGCCTTCTATACTTTTCTTTTATTTTACCAGGAGGTCTCAGGGATCGAACCCAGTTCCCTCCATATGGGAGATGGACGCCCAACCATTTGAGCCACATCCGCCCCCTTACAGATACATTAAAGAATCACTAATGAAATGACCCAGTTAGGTTATCCTACAGGAAACCCACCAGTCTTGCTTGTACTGGAATTTTTCAGTTTTTAGTTAAATGTGATAGACATCTATGAATCATCAATATCTGAGGAAAGCCCTTAATATGAAAGATAAATGTGAAAACAAAATAACAATTGAGAAAAACAAAACAAAACAAAGGACATAGAGACAGTGCAGGGAACAGTAGAAAATTTCACAAAGTATGCCATTATTAGTCTTAGAGAAATAAAAATACTGCATAATGAAACAAGAACAGGAAGCTGTTTAAAAAGAAATATTCAAACAACTAAAACAGGCTTCTGTAAATTAAAAAATACGATTGACAAATAAAAATGCCAACAAACGGTTGGTAGACAAAGCTGAGAAAATTTCCCAGAAAGTAGAACAACAACAACAACAACAACAACAAAAAATACAGAATATAGGAAAGAGAAGATTAAAAAATTAGAAATTCAGCCTCAGAGGTTCAATACCTGAATAAGAGAAGTTTTGGAAACAGAGAACAAGGTAATCATCAATAAAATAATTCAAACAAATCTATCAGTGTTTCCAGGGTAAAAGAACCCAGCAACAACTCAGCGTATTGGATGAAAGAAGACCCACACCATGACATAGCATCATATGATTTCTTATGAGGAAAAGGAGAAGATCCTTAAAGATTGTAGAGAAAGGGGGGCAAAAACCCAGATCTCATAAACAGGGAGCCATCAATGTCTTCAAAATTACAAGGGAATTCATTTCCAGCCTAGAATACTATATCAAAGCAAAGCAGGTTACCTCCTATACCCTCATTCCCAGTATAAAGAGTAAATAAAGAGAGAGGAAGACAAGAGTTCTTAAAAGAAAAGATACAGATAGAGGAGTGATATCCAATAAAAACTCCCAGGAATATAATAGAGGGAGATCCTAGAACAACAGCCATGCAGTCTTCCTAGAAAGCAACCAGCCCATACTGGAGCAGTTTAGACCAAGGGAAATGGCTTTTCAATGAGGAAGGGGAGAGAAGGGAAAAGGAAAGAAGCAAAGTAAAGTAAGGATAAGGAAAGGAAAGGAAATAAAAGAAACTGACAGATTCCTTAATAGGTTTGAAGTATTGAGCGAAAATGTATAATTTGGTAGAGAGTTTGGGGATGAAATAGTGATAGGTACATAAAACACAAAGCAAATATGAAATGCAAAAACAAAAATTAGTACAAGAAATTAAATCATAATACACTACATGGTTTGTAATAATGTAAATGCTAACTAGAAATTTAACCAAAAATTATGATGTAAGTATATTGAGAGGATGGGGAGAGGGCGAATGTCTGTCTAAAGAGAAAAAGAGTCTATCATTGTTAATAGGAAGTCTATTGATACTATCTAACACTTAAAAATCAAGAAATTGCAATAGAAGTAAGTTATTCCAAAATATGGAAATAAAAATCACAAACAGCTAAAATAGCTGAAAATAGTTGCCTCTGGGGATAGTGACTATTAGGTGGGGCTGAATGGGGAATTGTGGGGCAGGGGACTGCTGTTTTTCATTAAAATATTTATGAATACTTAACTTTAAAAATTATGTAAATGCTTCACTTTGGTAAAAATAAAAGTTAAATTGAAAAAAGAAGTATTAACATGTTCATGAATCTCCAAGTCTCATGCTAAAGAGAGAGAGTTCTAAGGATTGCTTTCTAAACAGCTGATAGGATTTGTTTTTTACATGGCAGGGACTTCCTGACTTCCTGTGAAACAATAGCATAGTAACAATCATCTAGAGATGGATATTATGCAGGGGAGAGAATATTGGCCAAGAAGTCAGGAGCCCTGAGTTCTAGCCTTGATTCCATTAAATATGATCCTTTTAAACTGCAATTTTCTTATCTATAAAACAATATTCCTACCCTGTCTAACTCATAGTTATGATGTGATGATCATGAAAGATAATGGATGTAAAATGCTTTGTAAATTGTAAAGTACTCCACAGATGTAAAAGATTATCATTATTCTACCCACATATACGATTGGCAGACAGTTTACTATATTATAATTTATACCATCTGGTTTATTTTTTGTTTTTTCACAAATTTTTTCTTAGAGCACAAATAAAATGGGTTCATTATGGAAATATTGTAAATAATGAAAAGCAAAGAAAAAAAAAGAAACTAAAAAGTACCTTTGATTTCATCATCAAGAAATAAGCACAACTAACCTTGCATATTTTGGTATATGTACAAATGATTATTTTTCCATTAAAATTGATATTATGAATATTTTTTAAATAATTAAAAATTTTCCATAGTATCATTTATTATTTGTAATGGAAAAAGGGAGATACAGATGGAAAACTGATGAGATTAAGAAAAACGGAATTAGAAGTATAGGTATAGACCCATAATGAATTTTACTTTTTAAAAACTACATTTTTCCTAGCACTGTGCATTGAAAAAAAAGTAGAAACAATACCAACCTAATAGCAATGAGCAACTCCTAGTAACCAGACTGTGGTTTCTAAATACCATTCTCCACTAAAAGGATCCAGGGGTACTCCAAGAAATAGACGATTTCAAGTCTAGCTTAGAATAAGTTCAAAATGAGCCTGGAACATCTTGTTATTCCAGGAAGCAAGGAGGCTATCAAAGACATGGAATCAATGTGAAGATGCTCCACTCCTCCTGGCCAAAGATGGGACAATTTTAACATCAATATGAATAATAACTAAAACGTAAGAAATACATCAACTATATAGACATGAGGTCATAATGATTCTTGAAAAGGAAAAAAACCAAAACACCTCATTGTCTACCTTGGATGGATTATAGAAAACCAACTCATTCTTTTGAAACCTGGTAAAATAAAGGAAAGAATCTAACACTTTTCCTGCCCTTTCATCTAACCAAATAGTTCATGAGATGAAGTTTCTCTTTATGTAAGTGTTCCAGTTAAAAAGGAAGAAGGAATAATATAACTAGAAGAGTACCAATTTACAATCCCTAGTGAAATACTGAATCTAGTCAAAGAGCATCAAAGGCTGATAACATCACAAAGACAAGGTGGAAGTATGCAATGCCATCTATAAAGCAAGCTTGCCAAAAAAACAAACCAAAAATTGATTCTGAACATTAAGCCTCTTGAACTTACTACCAATTTACAGGAAATATAAGACATAGAAGAATATGTTAAACCACACCAGAAGGGTGCAATCAGGAAAAATGAAACACTCTCACAATTAATGCACAAGTGGGTGAAAAAAAGAAAAAAAGAGGGAAAGATATGAGGGAAACCTATGGATCAAAAGACACTTAAGAGATCAACCAGTTACAATGTATGGACTTTATTTGGATGCCGATGCAAGCAAACAAACTGAAATTAAAAAAAAAAAGATTGATGAGGAGCTATCAGGGAAATTTGAACAGTGATGGGAGAGTTGATGACATTAATGCATAAAAATATATTATAATTATTTTTTTAAGTAATCCATATCTTTTATCTTTTAGAGACATCTACTGAAATAGTTATGAGCAAAGTGAAATAGTGCCTGAGATTTCTTTTGAAATAGTGGGGGAGGGGGTAAGTGAGGAAGGACAAAGATGAAACAAGATTGTCTGTGAGTTGATAATTGTTGAATTAGGTGAGGGGTATAGTCTATTCACCAAACTTTGTATTTGTTTGGAATTTTCCATAATAAGTTACAAGAAGGTCACAAAAATATTTATTGTGAATCCTTTTAAAATTCATTAATATAATTCTACACCAGGATTTATAATGGTTGCATAATAGTCCATCATATTATGGTGTACCATAATAAATTTGTCCACTTAACTAATTGGCTGACATTTAGATTGTTTCCATTTTGCTTCTATTATTACTTACACTGTGATTTTAAAAAACGTACATAATTCTTTGGATCCACTCATAATTATTTCTCTTAATTAAACATCCAGATATGAATTACTGGGTTGAAAGCTCTGTCTTATTGAAAGCTTTCAGTAAATATCACTAAATTCCCTTTCAGAAAGGCTGTTTTAGATATACCCATGGACAGAATAGAGTATTTTCTGCTTTTCTCTCTCTCTCTCTCTCTCTCTCTCTCTCTCTCTCTCTCAAAATGTTCTCATATGATAAGCTAGAAGTCTCAATGTTATTGTATCTTGCATTTCTTGGGGTTACTAATGGAGTTAACGTATTATAGAATACATTTAGCTTGATAATTTCTTGGTAAATCAGCTTTTTATGTCCTTTGCCCATTTTTCTATTGAGATGTCATTTCTTTATACATTTCTTATACTCGGTATATTATAAAGGTAGTACTACTTTGTCATGTATGTCTCAAATATTTCCCTAACATTTTATTGTTTTTTTTTTTTTTTTGAGTTAAAAAAAAAATAGACATTTTGTAATTTTTGTGTAGTCAAATCTATTGACATTTTCCTTACTGATTTCTTCCATGCCACATCACACTTAAAAAGGACTTCTTTCTTCACTTCCAAAGTCATGCAAATTGTCACCTTTGTTTTGTTTGTTTGAATTATACTGTGGAATATATATATGTTCCCATTTTATTTTAACCATTTTTAACTGTACAATTCATCCTGTTAATTACATTCACAATGTTGTGCTACCGTCCCCACCACCATCTGTCACCAAAACGTGCCCATCACCCCAAACAGAAACTCTGCCCTTTTAAGCAAAAACTCCCACATTCCACTCACCCCTCAGTTCCTGGTAGCCTCCAATACACTTTCTGTCTCTGTAAATTTGCTTATTCTAGATATTTCATATAAGTGGAATCATACAATATTTGTCCTTTTGTTTCTGGCTTATTTCACTCAACATGATAATCTTCCAGGTTCATCCATGTTGTTGCATGTGTCAGAACGTCGTTCCTTTTTATGGCTGAATAATATTCCATTGTATGTACATACAGTACCACATTTTGTTCATCCATATATCAGTTGATGGACACTTGGGTTGTTCCTACCTCTTGGCTACTGTGAATAATGCTACTATGAACACTGGTGTACAAGTATCTGTTCAAGTCCCTGCTTTCAGCTCTTTGGGGTATATACCTAGAAGTGGAATTGCAAAGCCATATGGTAGTTCTATGTTTAACATTTTAAGGAACTGCCAAAATGTTTTCCAAGCCACTTTACTTTCCCACCAATAATTTAAAAGGACTATAATTTCTGAGCATCCTCATGAACATTAGTTCTTTTTCTTTAATAATAGCCATCATAGTTGGTGTGGAGTGGTATTTCATTGTGGTTTTCACCTGCGTTTTGTTCTGGAATTTTTATAATTTTGTTTTTTATATTCAGTGTTGAAAATATTAAAGGGTTGCCATAAGGGACAGAGATTACCCCCCTAAAAACAGTTTATCAGTTACCTCAGCATTGTTAACTGAAATATCCATCCTTTCCAAATTGATTTGAAACGAAACTTCCTCTAGGTTGTGTCTTTTTAAGAAGTCAACAGAATTGATAGAGTTAATATAATGTAACACAGTTATTCAACATTTTTGAACATCTGCTATGTGCCTGACCTTATGCTTGTTCTTTGAGATTTATTTAAATAAATATATCATAATTCTTGTGGTTAAATTCATGTGGTACATCCATATAATCAAATAGTATGCAAGCATGAAACAGAATGAGGCATTTTATGTATTAAAAGAATGAAGATATAAATATCTATCTATCTATATATATAGAGACTGATTTACCTCAATTCATTTCATTACATATATATATTTATATATATGTATGTATAACAATTTCCAAGATACATTGTGAAATGAAAAAAGTAATGTGCAGAATAGAAGTGAGTACGTATTTGGGAATTTCTGTTAATGTTACTTCCTTTTGGTCCACAGACTCATGAGACCTAAAAATATTCTATTATAATCTAATTGGTGATTTGGAAAGATAATTTTGCAACTTCTAATTGACTCACGGTTAAGAGATGATTACTCAGGGCCCCGGAATAATCTATCTCAGTTCAGGCAGATTATGTGACAAGAAAAGTGAGCAAGCAAGGATTGCCAAGTATAGTTGTGAAGTTAATAATTGTACTGATGGTGGACCTCTCCAGACTGATTAAAGTTGCATCTTTGGATATAGGCCAGTTGGAGTTTCCAGATAAATCAGAGAAATGTTCAGGACCACAAGCCAGGTGACAGTGATGCTCACAGACAGGATAATGTATTTTACCTGGAAGCCCAAGGATGTCTCTGACTTTTTCTCAAAAGATTCTCTATGAGGGAAGTCATGTGGCAGGACTTAAGGATGTTATGTCATCTGAGACAGAGCTTCTAGATATTTGAAATACCTGCATCTGTCCTCCCAGCCACACCTGCTGTCGGAGTGCCACCAACTCAATGGGATGCAAAGGCTCTACTATTTTCCAGTAAAACTCTTCAGAGAGAGTGAGGAATGGGAGAAAGCATTCTGAAGATGGGAGAGGAATTGGGGCCATCTCATAAAACTTTTTATCATAAATAATTAAGGTGGGACATTCTAGAGGTCACTGGGGTGAAGATAGCCTGCCAAGAAGTTTGGTCTTACTATTGGGAAAACACTCCAAAACCATGTTTTGACTGTTCAGTTGGATATCATAACTTGACTATCAGAGAAACCCTGGAACATATGTGTGAGAAGAATTCAGTCAAAGATTTGGCCTCCACCATCTCTGGGGCGTTCATGCAAGAAGGACGTCAGGCGCCATTAAAGGAGTATAGCTTAGCAGGTTATGTGATATGAACTCTGGAACCAGAATGTCTGGGTTGGAATCTTGGTCCTACAGTTTGCTCGCCCTGTGACCTCCGGCAAGTTACTTAACCTCTCCGCTCCTGGTTTTCTTAGTTATAACATGGGAGTAGTAATTGAATTAATCTTCTAGGGCTGTTATCAGGATGTGTATAAATCATTAGGACAATGTGTAGCATATTGTTCACATCACCATTAGCAGAGCGACTGGGTCATGACAGTGAAGGCCCTTGCTGTGGGCTTTTCTGTTTTATTTGTGTCATTCTCGCTTACCTCAAGATTATAGCCCTCTGGCCCAATATGCACCTCTAATGGAGGCTGCAGATTTCAACACTAGGAAGTGGGTCTCACTTACCTTAGCAGATCAGCGCCTGCCAGGAGATCTACCCTGTGTGGAAAAGGCAAATCCACACGCGTGGCAGAGAAGTCTGTTAGGAAAATGATGCGGAGAAAGATAAGGCAAAAATTGGCAGGGAAGGAGGCCTGGCCAAGTTGTGTCATTTTTGGAGAGCATCACATGGCATTAAGCATGCAGGAGAAGGGCTTTAGGAGAACTCCCTTACAGCAGACCATTGAGGTAAGCCCTTGGAGAGAAAACAGTATGTAGGCAGTGTCAGCTGACACAGCACCTCTCTGCTGTGAAAGTGGGGGGTGACCTAAGCAGAGAGGATGCTTCAGACGGGGAATTTTTGCCAGCCCGTCACCTTCGACCATAACAGATGCTGCTATTTTCTGATCAGTGTTTCCGCTGCTATCTGGGAGCAAATGTCAGCAGAGGAACACTGTCTGACATCAAACCATTATGTGCTTATCAGAATATCAGGCCCACTCCCTGAACCACATGCCCTCGAAGGCAGAAAGTCTAGCATCGGTGTGAAAATGGAGGGAATTAGGGTGAAGACAGACTTACAGGTGCGTCACCACTCAAGAGGAATGGAAGCCCACCAAAGTTCATTTACAGATATTTGTTGAATACCTACTGTGTGCCAGGCACTGTGCTAGGTGCTGGGGATCACAACACTGAACAAAACACACCTGGTCCCTCGTGGAACTCATATTGCAGTTGGGAGAGAAGTTTAAAATAAGTAAGACAAATGCACAAACAAATAATTGCAGCACGTGAAACATGCAACGAAGGAAATAAACCAGGTGCAAAAATGGAGAGTAATGGATGGCCTACTCTAGACAGGATTAACCATAAAATAAAATGTACTGTAGTTCTTGGAGAGCTCATTTCAACTTGCTGGTATCATTAATTCATTCCACCCATCCACCAATCCATCCATCCACCAATCCATCCATTCACCCATCCATCCATCCATCCATCCATCCATCCATCCATCCATCCATCCATCCACCCATCCCATACATTATGGTGACTAAGAGCCTGGCCTCAAAACAACTTAAATTGGAATATGTTTTATCATGTATTGGTTGTTTGACCTTTGACAAATTGCTTAACTTCCTCAAGTCTCAGTTTTCTCATCTACAAAGTAGGGATAATAATCATATCTACCACATGGTGTTACTCTAAAAATTAAATAAGGTCATGCCCTTAGTGCAGTCCAAGGCACAATGCTCAATAAATGCTAGCTGATGTTGCCATTAGTATTCATTCTTTCACTCAGTAAATATTTACTAAGCACCTCTGTCTGCCAGATACTCTGATAAACACTGGACTAGGGGAGGGAAAAAAAAGAGAGGGGAAAAAAAAAAAAAAAAAAAAAAAACAAGACCCAACCTCTTCCCTAAAAGAGGAAATTGATGGTGAATCCAAGCAGAGGTTTCCCCCTTATTTTCTAGTAGACCCATTCAAAAGTTATTTCTTCCCTCAAATACCACCTTCTAGTCCCCCCAAAACATAAAGACAGCTCACAGGTTAGACAAACACCACAGAAAAACAACTCGCAGGTTAAACTGAGTCAACTTGCCAGAAAATAATCACCATCTCTTCAAAATGGGTTGTACTGGGAAAGGCGCTGACTTGGGAATTCTGGAGATTTGGTGATTTGGATTCTGTTGCACCATACAAACCTCAGTTTTCTCCCCAAAATAGGTCTCTTATAACCCCACCTCTCTAGTTCTCATGAAGTTCAGATGAGCTAAAACACAGTGGAACCTCCAGGGCCACAGAGAAGGCTCTCTAGGATTGTCTCGTTGCTCCTTCTTTAGTTCCAGGTCCTGCTCTGCCTCCTTGTTTTAACCTCTTTGGGCCCCTGTTCCGTTCTTCCTTTGCAATCTATAAACTGGAAATAATAGGGTCCCAGGTGGGGCAGGGGGAGGGGGAAGGATTGAGTGAATCAACAGATATGGCGGCCCTTTGAAAAGGTGAAAGGGCTATACTTTTGTAAGATGTATTATTATTAGGTTGTGGTAAACATTTCTGTGACAAGAAAAATCCCAGATGCAGAGGGACTCTAACTGGGGAGCTATTTACAGCAACCTTTCCAAAAATTAAGCATATCCTCTGGCAGGCACTTTTCTCACCCTCTGCTTATGAAAGTTTGATGGCACTTAGTAGTGGGTACCCAAATCATAGGTAACCAGCATGCATATTTGATGTAGTATCAGACAACAGGCATGAAGCATTGCCCTTTGTCCATTATGGGTCTCCTTGCCTGAAATACCTGTATCCTGAAACAATTGTACTGTAACTGTTAGACTCTGAAGTCTTTTTTGCAAATAAATACATTTCCTAATTAAAATTTGCCCTTTAAAAGACTCACATTTTCTTGGCCCCACTATAGGTTTTCTTTTCCTTATAACATCACAGAATCAATAAGGGCAGTGCAAACATCTTTGACACATATGATTTCAACAACTCTAATAACATATCTGCCTGCATAAGAACGCCCTCTCTCCTTCTCCAGCCCAGCTGATAATTTCCCCTGACTTGTTAAATACCCTCTTATTTCACTCTCAAAGATAAAAGCTCAAAAGGCAGTTACTCTTCAGGGGAGCAGGAGAGGTGGATTGAAAAGGGATAAAGTGGAAGAGGAGGTCACAGTTGTGTGTGTGTGTGTTTTTTAATGACAGCTTATTTTTCATTATAAAAGTAATGAATGTTCATTGTGGGAAAGTTAGAAAATGCCGAAAAAATATATAAAGAAGAAAATACATATTACTCATAATCCCATTCACCCAGAGGCAACCCATTGTGAATATTTGGCAGACTTTTTCCAGATTTTTCCCCTAAAGAATTTTTATATAGTTAACGACTTTGAATTCTGTTTTTCACAATTTCATATGATAATATTGGCATATTTCCATGACTGAAAAGTTCTGCATAAATATACTTTAGAATGACTGTGTAATAAAGGTTGTCTCCCTACATTTACTTATCCTACTTGACCATTTAGGCTGTTCCAATTTTCCTTATATTAAATCATGTACTGCTACCATATACAATCTACTCTTTTTCTGGGTGATACCTGTGGTTGGCCCTTTTGAGGATCTTAGACTGAGATTTACAGCTGGTGTTTTCTGTAGCACAGAGCAGCCAGACAGCAGAACTCAGGTTGGATAGCAACATGGTGGCAATGGGATCTTACCTTGCCCTCTAAAACCTACACTTCCTCCTGAGTTCTCTTGACATCAGAGTGATTAGTGCCACCCTCCATTCAGAATTCTCCTTATCCACCCCCACCCAATGACCAAAATCTGTGCCATTTACATCCTCAGTCTCTCAAAAATCTCTCTTCCCTTCATGCTACTGCTGATTTAGTTTACCTAAGATACCTACCTTCTCCTGTGTCTGGTTCTTCCCAAGCCACCCCCTCTAGTCCATTTATCCACACTGCTGTCAGATGGTCTTTTTTTTAATTTAAGATTTATTTATTTATTTCACCCCCCCCACACGCTTGTTTTGCGCTCACTGTCTGCTCTCTGTGTCCATTTGTTGTGTGCTCTCTGTCTGCTTGTCTTCTCTTTAGGAGGCACCAGGAGAGAGGTACTCAATTGCTTGAGCCACTTCAGCTCCCTGGTTTGTTGTGTCTCTCATTGTCTTTCCTTTCTGTGTCTCTTTGTTGCGTCATCTTGTTGCATCAGCTTGCTGCGCCTGCCCATTGCGCCAGCTTACTGTCTTGCTCGTCTTCTCCAGGAGGCACCAGGAACCGAACCCAGGACCTCCCATGTGGTAGGCGGGAGCTCAACTGCTTGAGCCACATCTGCTTCCCCAGATGGTCTTTTCAAAACACTCCACATCATATCCCTCCTCTACTAAAAAGCTTTCAATAACTCTCTACCTCTCCCTCTCACCTTAGCTTTCTTCAGGACCCTGTAGGTGCCAACCCTACCTACTGCTCTCGACTACACCTTAGTTACCACCCCCCCCCAACTCTGCTGCCACAAGGAGAACCTCTTCCTTTCGACCATGTCTTTGTATCATCCGCTCTATTTAGAAAGCATCTCCCCTCCTTTCATGGGAGAGCTTATTTCCTTGCTTTTAAAATTCAACTTGAATACCCCCTCCTACAGAAGTCTTCCTTTACCCCCAAGGATTTGGTTGGGCATCCTTCTGTGCTCACACTCTGCCTATTCCTTCACAGAATTCTCACCACACCATGGCTCTCCTCAAAGGCAGGGATCGGGCCTTGTTCATTTTTTAAATAAACCTCTAAATACTTCAGTATTTCTTTAAAACGTGGATATGCTCCTAAATAACCACAGTAAGTATCAGATTCAGGAAAGTAACATTGATACATACGATACTATTATCTAATCTACATTGCTTAAATTTTGCCAATGGTTCCACTAATGTCCTAATCCAGGATAACATGTTGCATGACAACCAGACTCTTCATTTTATCTGGATCTGTCCTTGAGTCCTTTGCCTTTCATAACTTTGATAATTCTGAAGAGTAAACGCCTGTTACTTTGTAGAATCACCCTTGGTTTTGGTTGGTCTGATGTTTGCTCATGATTAGATTCAGGTTATTCATTTTAGGCAGGAGTGCCACAGCAGTGCCATTACGTCCTTTTCAGTGCCTCACATCAGGAGGCACATGCTGTTTATTTGTCACATCCCTGGTGATGTTAACTTTAATCACTTGATTAAGGTGGACTCAGCCAGGAGTTTCCATTTCAAAGTTACTATTTTCACCCTTGGAAATTAATTTTAAAAATTGTGGGGCAATTTTTTAAGCCTATATAAAACATCTTGTTTCTCAACATACTTTCACCAGCTATCTGTGCCTTCAGCATCTGTGCCTCAGTTTCTCATCTGTCAAATGAGATGCATTGACTGAACCGTAGTTTCCAAATTTTTCACTCTTGAGGCTCCCTTTATTAAGTACGGCCCCTGCCATGGACCTTACGTTTGAAAGGATTTTGTCTACTAAACAAATGGCATTTCTGAAAGTGTATGTGACTTATTTTCCCATCATTCACTCATTAGACATGTCACGGCTCTGTTAGCTGACGAGGCAGTCCCGTCTGCCTCACCACTAAATTCCCTGAGCCTGTCACACAGCACCTGCCACAGAGTAGGTGGTCAACAAACATTCCTTGAAGGACTGAATCTGACTGCCAATCACAGCGTATGCCCAGTGTTTGATCTACACGGTGAGGACATGAAGTTGATGAATGCTATCCAAAGGAAGAATCTTGACCTTTTGGTTAGTCTCAGAGGCTTTGTCCCTGGTCAGTGTTCAGTTATCATGAAGAACTCAAAAATAGATTGGAAAGCTGCATGAAAGCCTCCCACCTCCCATGCTGATCCCTGCCTTTCTGGGACGTCTCAATAAAGAAATGAGGAAGGGACACTCCAGCATCCCAAGTTCATCATTTCTTTGATGCCTCTGTAATCTGCACACGGCAAGTGGCTAGGCAGTCTCCTGACCACCCAATACTTTTCAAAATATCCTACCCTATGTTCCACTTTTATATGAAATGTGCTTTCCTTCAGGAAGTAGTTTTGGTCATACAGCTACAAGGTAACAGAAGAGCTCCTAAAGGGAGTTTTTAAAAGGGGTAGGAGGGGGAGAAAACTAGCATTGAGTACCTCCTATATGCCCAGTGCTTTATTTCCATAGTTCTCTCTTTTAACCCTCTCCATAACTGGTGAGGTAGGTGTAAGTATCCCGGTTTTACAGATGAGAAAACTGAGGCGGGGTGAGGGGCAGTGGCGTGCCCTTATTTCACACCGCTACCATGCAGCCGGGCTGGGACGGGAATTCCTCCCGTCTCCCTCCAAAGCCCTTGCAATTTGCAGCCACCAATCTGCCTCTCCCACCTTATAAAAATGCCCTTCACTTGGTATTATGCTGGCAATCACGATCCAGGCACACGATGGACAGAAAGCTCTTGGACCACGTTCACTGCTGTTATTTTTTAAGTGGTTCTTATCACGACTCAGTGGCTGTTACCATGGTTTGGGGGAGGTTTGCCCGAAAAAGAGGGCATTTCAGGTTTGTCGCGTGCCTGAAGAAGGAACTCCAGTTTTCAAATCTTAATTACCTTTGGCCGTACTGCAGCAGCAGCGTCTCTGGAAAAGCGTTGGGTGTGTGTAGTAATACCGAAAGGAGGGAAGCCACGGGCCCTAGAGACCAGGGAGAGGAAAAGGGGAGAGGGAGAGGGGGCCAGACGACACTGCAGAAAGACTGGGGAGAAAGTCAGAGGAGGAGAGAGAACAAAAGGCAAGAAGAGAGGAAGTAGAGAAAAGTCCAGAAGAAGGCAGGAGAAAGTTTGAGAAAGGGGGCTAGCGAGGAGGGTAAAAGAAGAGGAGACCGAGAGAGATACTGAACTGAGAGAGCTAGGAGAATTCGAGAAAGGGAGATAAAAAGGAAAGCAGATGGGGAAGGAAGCGGAGAGAAAAGGGGGAAGGACAGAGAGGAAGACATTGGAGAGAGCAAAGGCTGGGGTGAGCTGAAAGGCCAGTGGGGTGGCGCGGCGAGAGACACGCATCATTTGAGTGGCGCCCCCCCGCGCCGTGGTGCGGCCCTGCTCCAAGCGCCTGTGCGCCGCTGGGATTGGATCCCGCCTCCCATTCATGTAACCTGTGTGTGCGCGCGTGTGTGAGTGTGTATGCGCATCTCTCTCGCTCGCCCTCTCTGTCTGCGTGTAGGAGAGCGAGGGTGGGGGACGGAGGCAGGCAGGCGAGCAGGCAGGGCGGGGAAGAAGAGGAGGGAAGCTATTAAACACACACACACACTCACACACGCGCGCGCGCGCACACACCCGCCCAAACCCCCCAGAAGCCTCGGGATTGCAGCTGTTTCATGTGGGGCAGCAGTGCTGGCAGGGACGCCGGCCGGGAGCGGCCGGGAGCCGGAGCCGGGCGTGCGCACGCGGCCGAAGGCTCGCTGGGGCTCTTGCTCCCCGCGGGAGCTATTGTTGGTCTCTTTGGAGCTGAGCGCAGAGCCGGGACCTGCTCTTTCCCGGGTGCCGGGCTCAGGATCGCTGAGCCGAGGAGCCGCGCCGCCGAGAGCTAGAGGAGTCACCCGCGCAGCGCCTTGCCTCTCTGGCGCTCTCCTTCCCGCTTTTCCGGAGGTGGCAGCTTGCAGCCACGGTAAGGCGGCGTGATCCGCTCTACGAAAAAGCGCCTCGGGGACCGCAGCGGCGCTCCGCGGGCTTCCTCTCCCTTCCGTGCTCGCTGGCCGGGGCAGGGTCGGGGCAGCTAGCGCAGACGCCGAGGGCTCTGGGAGACGCTCGCCTGACCCCCTGGCCCGCACCAGACTGGGAAGGAAGGGAGACTGGGGCGCGGGCTGCCGGCGAGGCGAGCCAGCCCGGAGCCACGAGCCTCAGCCGCCGGAGCCTGCGGAGCCTGGGAGGAAGGGCTGGGGGAGGGCAGGGAGGTGGGCGCCGGGCCTGGGACTCCGGACCGCGGGTGGGAGGGAGGGGGCGCGCCTGGGGTTCGTCTTGTCTCGCCGGTGTCCCCATCCCAGCCCCGGCGTCCGCAGCCTCCCTGCAGACCCGCCCGCCCGGCCCAGGGCCCCGGCGGGCGCTGGAGGTGCCCGCGAGGCGGCGCCGGGCTCCGGGGGCTACAGCTCACCCTGCCTGTGCGATCGCCGGCTGTCGCGGCCCCGCGCGTGCCACAGCTGGAGCCGAGAACCGGGAGATGCAACCCCAGCCCCGTGCCCTCTGCAGCACGCTAGGCTTAGCCGGCCACTCTGCCGCGTTGTAGACGTTCGCCTCCGAGCGAGTTGCGGCAGCAGCCGCTGGATGGACTCTCCAAGGGCTCTGAGTTGTGAGTGTGACTACTCGCACCCCGACCCTGCCCCCTCCCCCAGCCTTGGGAAATGTGCTGTGGGTTGAAATATGATCCTCGAGCTCCGTAATCATTTTGCTCACAATTTAAAAATGCAGTCTTTACATAGGAGCAGACGGGAAGGTGGTGGCGCGGTGACCGTGTGTGTATGCGTGTTTGTGTGTGTGTGTGTACGCAACGGGGGAATATATCGCCAACTACTTGGGGATAGGGGAGTAGGGAGGGCGGGATTCAACTGGTGAGTCCTCCTTGACGGAGTAGTGGGGTGGGCTTTGCTGGCTTTCCGCAGCTTCTGTTACCCTGCCCCCGCTCCAGCGAGGTTGGAAAGTACTGGAAATTCAACTGCGTGGTCTCTAACTTTGGAAATTGTCTCCCCTTTCAGGGCGAGACGTTCAGACAATTCGTGCATCCGGGTCCATGTGGACGAGTGTATTATTGCTTAGTTGGGTGCGGAGCCCTCATCAGAACTGCCCCAACCCCCCGCTCGGCCCCTAACCCCTTCCCTCAAGGCCCAGCCTAGGCTAGAAGGTTGGTCGAGATGCATTATCCGTGAGCCACCAACGCAGCGAAAGGGGAGCAGAGAGGCAGCAGGGGTTCTGCCAGCTCCTGCGTGCACACTTGGTGTTTGACTAGCCCACGAGATCGCCCTGCAGCTTTGTAGAAGGCGGCAGTAGGGCACGCTCCGGATCTGGAGCGCCAGGGAGAGAGGGTGTCCACGTGCTGAGCTGTGCGGCCTGGCATCGAGGGAGATCTGTCGAACAGCATCGCGGACAATTACATAAGCTGCCCCGGTGCCTCCCCCGAACGCGTTGCGAGCACCCGGTTCGCGAAAGACAAGCCTGAAAGTTTGCCTGTTTGGGAAATGTAAGTACCCGAACTCTCCCCACTTCGAGGCTGAGGGCAGGGAAACGCCTCGCACCACGGCGCTTACTTGTGCGGGGGGCGTTGGAAGCTGTCCCTAAAGAACCGGTTCCCTAGGTATCGGCTGGGTGGAGGAATCCGGATTTATCGGAGAGGAGTCGGAGCTCAGGATTCATTGGATCTTAAGAGCCCCGAAACGCCGTTTTATGAAACTGACTTTGTGTCCTAGGGACCCAAAGCCCCTCTGCCTCTCTAGCCCCATCACCTATCCCCCAGTGCCCTTCACGTGGTTAGAAAGCTGCCTGCGCTGCCTGCTCAGGCATTCCTGCCATCCAGGCCCACCCTTTGGGGGAGGGAGGATAGGAGGGAGAGTGCTGGCCTCTACCTAGGGTGGCCACTGTGATTTATCTAATCCTGGTTTCCAGGGCTAGCCCGGTGCTAATGGGGATGGGATGGGGATGGGAATGGGTGACGGGCATGGCTCGGTTCCCTGGCTTCTTCCCTCCGCGGACAGCAGTTTGCTACTGTTGAGTTTATTTTCCTCGTCTCTCTGCCTCCCTTAGCCGCCGCAGCCTGTAGCGCGATGATGGCCTTTGATAGAGAAACCACAGTAGTAGTGTTTCTAAATCTTGTTTTTCGCCTGTAGAGGGATAAACCACCCCAGACCTGCCAGTGCCATGCGGTACGCTGAAGTCTGGGGCACAGTGGCCCTGGCCGCTCCCTACCCCCGCAGTCAGTTTGCGGTGCCTGTGGGTGGGGAGTGTTTTGGTTTTGCCACATTCCATAGTTTCAGGACCCTGAAACCCCTTCCCGTGAAATCCCGGGTCTGTCTGAGTGTGTTCCGCGCTGTAAAATAAATCGTCCCTGGCGCAGACCTGTGGGGCCGTTCGGATTTCCTGCCGCTGCCATGATCCTTAACTGCGATTGCAAAAGCCAGTGCGCGGCTGGGAAAAATCCCCAGGTGCCGGCCGCGCCTAGACATTGCCGGACTTGCCGGAGGCGCCTCTAGCCCGGCTGCCCGGAGGCTCCAGCTCCGCTGCAGGGGTCGGGGAAGGAGGCGGACACCTGGGGAGTGCGAGGTGGGGGTAGAAGGGGAGGCGAACGCCAGAGACAGGGCGGGGCGGGTTCGCGCTCCGGGCAGGGCGGAATCGGGTCGTGACCGGGAGGCCGAGGGGAGGGGACTAGGCTTCGCTGCAACCTGTTTCTCCTGGCAGAAGGCAGCGCATCCCCGCTCCGGTGGCCCGGCGCTATCCTGCGCCCCGCCGGCTTTGGCCGTCTCTCGGGATCCCGGAGTCGGCCTCGCAGTCCTCGTCACCTTCCACGTGGGGCGCAGTCCCCGCGCGCTTTCAGTCGATGCTTGCAGGGCGTCCCGGCTTTGGGCTCCAACTCCGGACCGAACAGAGCTGGGCAGCCGGGTGGGCGGCGCCTCGGGCGAGAAACCGAGCGAGACCGCCACGTTCCCGGCCGCGTCCCAGCCCTCTAGCGCCCAGCGGCACGGAGTCCCCGCGCCTTTCCTCCCTGCTGCCGCGCCCGGCCCCGCCTACCCCGGTACCCCTGGCGCGTGCCTGAGCATCCATCCGCCCAGCTTCGGCTCCAGGGCCTCGCCTGGCCCAAGTTTCGAGGGGTCTTTTTCACAGGTGGTGGTGGCGGGAGCAAAATTTTCTGCGTGGGTATGTGTGTTTTAGGGACTGGAGATTTGCGGCCAGACGTCGCGCAAAAACGGGATTCCCCTCTTTCTAGGAGTTATAAGAACCCGTTTTCTCCAGCGAGGGTGATGACGGAAAGATCTTCGGCCCTCGTGGACTTGGACCTAATGGGAGCTGATTTCTTAAAGGTGACTGTCCCCTCCCAGGGGTGCCTTGTGAGCAGTAGGTACTTGTGACTCTTGGGGGAATTGCATGTCCCTAGATTCTTTAAGGCAGGATACGGATGTTGGCATGGTTTTAGGGCGCTAAGTCAGGAAAGGCTTTCTTCCCGGCATGTGTCTTTAAGGGTGGGGGGGAGGAGGAGGAATCACCATCTTCTGAGGAGGGGAAGGTGTCAGGGATGAAGAGGCTTTGTGCTGGCATCATCTTCCCATCAAGGCCCCTCTTTGTGGGTGAGGATGCAACGGGGCCAAGAAATCACTGTAATGGACTATGGGGCAGAAGGGTGGGCCTGCTCACTGTGGCCCCAGGGGGCACGACTGCTGCTCAGCCTCAACTAACCCATCAGCCTCAACTAACCCATCAGGGGACAGTTAGTTGTTCAGTGAATGTAATGGACTGGCATATGAGGTAGTGGACTCTCCACCCAGCACATGTTCTGGCAGAAGACTGCATGTTGTAGTTTGAGTTTCTGAGGATTCTTCCTCCCACAGAATCTGACTCTGTGTGGTGCAAGCACCTTTCCTGGTTTTGTGGCAGTAAATTGACTGGATGTGGCTTTAACCCCTTAACTTGTTGGGTTGGAATCATGGCTGTGCCGCTTTAGGCAAGTTGTGTTTGGAACCTCAGTTCCCTCACCTGTTAAAGGGTTGTCTAGTTTACAACCTTTGTCAGGATTAATACCTGTAAAACCTCTGGCACCTGGTGTGGCCTCCTGTGTGGGTTTGGGCAGGGAAACCAACAGCCCAAAAAGAACCAGCAACATGGCATCCAAAGTCTATTTAAAACCAGCTGAAATGCTTGGAACAAAAATATCTCTCTTTTCTTAGAAAAGTCGTTTCCAGTTTTGTTAGAATTTCTGCTTCGTTGGTCCCTTTTTCTGACAGAATTACATCCTCATACAGATTGGCATGTTGCATAACCTGACATGTCCAAATCTAAAGTTACAAATGGCAAGGACGGTGATTCGGAATTTAAGATAAAGATTGTTGGACAACACAAGCAAGGGGGTAAATTTAAGATGCCAACTCACATTCTTTAACTGCGATAGAGCTTGAAGGAAAATGAGATTGGATAACCACAGAGCAGTGCAAATCCTCACTTGGTTACTAAGTTCCCGTTCTAACAAATAGCTACTCTGCCCCCAGCCCCAAGCTTTCTGTAGTTCCCATCCCAGTACATTCAATCCACATCCATAAATCTAAAAACTGAAACAATGGAACAATGGGATTTAAATCACCTCCTTGCAGACTTGATTACAAGAGCCTAGGAGGGTAAATCAATGTCAATTTCAGATCTAAGAGGTAGATTCTTACCTGCCTTCTTACATGGTCTATCAGCCTGGCTTATTATGACTGAAAGCTGCTTTGCTCCATCTTTGCTTTGCCCTGACAGACTGCTGGGGGAGCCACTTTGAATCGAACGCGTACCCATTCCTAGGGAACCAAGCAAACATGGATCTCTGAATTTATAGTTTTCCGTAAGGAAAATTCTAATTAAAGGGTTTAAATATATATGCATATGCATATATGTTCTCTGTGGGTTATGTATTTATACTTTTTAAACTGATTTTTCTAACTTTTTTGTCTTTATTATTAGCAAAGTAATACATGTTCAGTGTAGCAAATTTAGACATATATATAGTGAAAAGCAAACAAAATAAGATTCACCCTACCACATTTTGGGTTGTACCTTGTGACTTTTCTTTATTAATGCCAAGTGAGATCAGACAGTTATATTTTGAAACTTATCTTCATTTAATGATAAAGAATGTGAGTTTTTTCATGTTACAACTTACCTCCTCACTATGGCAACATTTTAATGTCTACGTAGTATCCTGTTTCCATATGGTATACTTTTACCAATTCCCATTTTTAAAAACTTATTGTTTATTCCAGTTATTAGTATTATCATCATCATAACATGGCTATTGTGACTATCCTTATACATACAGTGCAATCTTAATAGTTCTTTAAGATAGATTTCTAGAAAGAATTGTAGGGTCACAGGCATATAGCATGCTATGGTTTCTGTCACACATTAAAAGTAGTAGAGTACATTGTGATTTCTACTTCATCTTTTAAACCAGAATATGGCTTTAGTTTGAAAAACCTTATAGGATTGGGGGCTGAGGTGATAGAGAGAGGTAAGGGTGACAGTCAAACTTCAGGCATGGGATTTGCATAACTTTGAGCTTCTGCTGAGCCGATAGGCAAATCCTTTTTCCAAGAACATTTTTCATCCCTAGCTGTCTTCGAATAATCACTTTCTTTAGTGCTTCAGCCAGCAGTGGAGTTGAAATATGTAAATATGTTCCTAGGCATTGTAGGTGGGGTTGGCTTCATGGGGAATGACAAACAGTTCCCGAGAGAAGTGCCTGTGTCTTCAGCAGTTTGCTGAGGTGGTGGATTCCCCTCTCTTTCTTCTGATTCACTGGCCAAGGAGATCTCACAAAGGAAAGAAAGCGTTGACACCATCATGCAGAAAGCTTATCCCCACCTACTGCATGGCATTTTACTGGGAAAATCCACCCATGGAGTTTCTTCAGGGTCCCTGGGCACAGTAAATAAATCAATCCCATGCCTACTTGCTGTTTCCACAGTGGAAGTAGTTGAGCATCTCGTTCCATCCCTGCATGGTCTAGTTCAATCAGAGGGTGTATTTGTCAGTCTCGCTCCTCCACTTTCAGGGACCCAGAAAAGCTGTGCTCCCTGTGGTTGGATGACTTGTATAATTCTGATGCAAAATTCAGTGGAACCAGCAGGAGAAATCCAGATTCCACTCCCCCCACACACACACCCCACCCTGTTTCCAAAGTGTCCCCATGCCGAGCCGGAGTGATCAGGAGTTCCTCTAGATGGGATAGAGGGGTCATCTCAGGGTTGTTTGGAGGTGCGGTCACCACAGGCGGAAACCAGCTCCGCGGGTCCCAGATCCTGAATTCAGACAAGTGTTGAGATGCTGCCTTTGAAACTCACACCACTCCAGTTTCACCAGGGAAGGCGAGGGAATGTTTTTGTCCTTTGTCGTATTCTGAACATCAAATCGGGGCTTTTCTTTCATTTGGAAAACAAAAAGGAAACAGGACATACAAGAAGCAGGGTCTCTCCCCTTGAAGCCTGAGTTTGCTTTGTGGGATAGCCTTGTTGGAGCTTCTGTCTACAGGGGAACAGGGTATTAGATATAATCGATGAATCGTTAAATCCCCAAAAACATTGGTTTTAAGAGTGTTTTTCTCTTAAAGAGTCATTTTTCTTGCTGTGGAGTTACGGTTGATTTCTAAAAGTCAGTCTTAAGTCCCTTGAGAGTCCAGAAAAGGGGTTGCAGCTAATACATTTATGGCTTTGGGAAAAATACTCGCCCATTCTTGGAATCAGTTTCCCTCTTTGTAATAGAGGGTTGGGAGAGGAGAGTGGATTTGATGTTTTGTAAGCTAGTACTTCTCAAATATTCACAACACATACACAGATCACCTGGGGATCTTGCAAAACTGCAGATCCCTGATTCAGTAGGTCTGGGTTAGAGCCTAAGATTCTGCCCCTCTAACCAGCTCTCAGGCATTTGTCATGCTGCTGGCTCATGGTGCCTACTTGGAGTAGCAAGGTTTCAAGCTACCTCCTGCTATAGCATTATTTCGGAAAGTAATAATAATGACCACAGGACATCAGCAGGAGCTGTCTTGTAGTTGCAGAGCAGCACGATTTAAAGCAGAGACTTCAAGGGGTATGTCCATTCTTTCCCTTTTGAGTCGGAGAACTGGCATCTTCACTTCTGCAGGCAGACTGGGCATCCTCTTGTCCTGTGGTGATCGAGGGGGTGGAATAATGGGCCAAGACCAGAGCAGACAGGTACCGAGTGCCTTCCATATGTCAGACTGCGTTTGTTCACTGCTCCCACCTGTTTCACCAGGTCACTATTATTCTTCCCATGGCCTAGACGAGGAAACTGAGGCTCTGCCTAGTTTACCTAATCAGCAAGGCAAAGACGTTTGCCCAGTGTCACACAGTTAGGGCTGGCATTTGACCATCTGGCTGCCAAGCCCTTGCTCTTACCAGAATTACAACTTTGTAACTTTTTAGAGCGCCATGTAAATAAAACTGAGTGCTTAGTAAAGTGTTTTCCTTTGGAGGTCCTTTTACTGGGCCGGCTTTGAGAGTGGATCAAGACATTTAAAAATTTGCATCATTATCATGCAAGCAATTAAAGTGCTTAAGAGCTTAAAAGCAATTTGTTCAAGTTGGTTAAATACCCGCCCTCCCCAATCTTGTTTATTTTATTAATTTACTCATCAAACTGTGACACCAAAGCCATTGCGAAGGTAAATTTCAGTATCGTCTGATTGGTGGAGCTTTCCAGATGAAAGGAGTTTGCATTGATGAGGTCTGCAGTGGCAGGATTCAGGTCAGGCTGAGCCAGAGAAACCAGCTTTTTACTAAATAAACCTGGCCCTGCTTTGGCCTCTGGATGAGAATTGGTCCTTTTAACGTTTTATTAATGTGCAATTATTCCGAGAACCAGCCAGCAATGCAGCTCTTTGCAAACATTAATTAGCTGATCCACATATCAACCCCCACATGGCAGATAAATAGCGTTAACCCTGCATCTGAGAGAACAAATGGACACACCAAGATGAGGGAGGAAGAGGCAAACTTCAGCCTCTGCAGGAAGTATAGTAGAGGTAGGTGGAATTAGGAGATTACTTGAGTTTAACATTTAACAAACATTTATTGGGTGATGTGCTAGATGTTATAAAGCTTTGCTGTGTAATAGATAGCCACTAGTCACACTAAGTTAAATTTAATTAAATAGGGGAGTGGGTGTAGCTCAGTGGTTTGAGCACCTGATTCCCATGCACAAGGTCCTAGGTTCAATCCCCAGTACCTCCAAAAAAAAGAAAAGAAAAATTAAATAAAATGAATAATTAAATTCAGCTGCAATCAGAGCTACATTTCAAGTATTCAGTAGCCATATGTAGATGGTGGCTACTGTGTTGGACAACTCAAATATTAAACATTTCCATCAGCACAGAAAGCTCTGTTGGGTTGTTCTAGAAGCTTGAGATTATCAGAGAATAATATAAAGATCCATGCCCTCATGGAGCTCTCCCTAAAACAATGACTGGCACATGGCAACCACCATATAACCCAAGCTGGGCAAAGTGCTAGGATGTCGCAGTTATGGGTTAGGTACCCAACTCCTAGAGCTAAGTGACTTGAGTTCAAATCCCAGTTCTGCTACATTCTGGTTGTGTGACTTGATGCAGGTTATTTAAACACGCTGTACCTCTTTGCAGGTTCATGCTACTGTTTTTCACTTCTCTTATTAGCCAAGATTATTTTTAAAATGATGTTGGATCCTGGAGAAGGTGTTGGGAGACAGGTGTTCTCCTTTACTGCTGAAGAAAATGCAAATTAATACACCCTTTTAGGAAAGCAATTTGGCAGTAACTGTTAGTAGTCCTAGAAATACTCTCTTTAACCCGGTATTCCAATTCTAGGAATCTAGTCAAAGAAAATAATCAGAAATGGGCAGAAAAGATTTGAGAACAAAAATGTTCATTGCACTGTTATTTATAATAGCAAAAAAAATGGCAAGCAATTGTATTGGAAACAAAGTTTGGTATAGCCAAACAGTGCAATAATATATAAATACTAAATGTTGTTTTTTAAAAATGTTTTTGTACCATGGGAGAATACCACAATAAAAAGCATGTTTTAAAAAAGCATGCTAAATGCTATACTATTAAATACCAAATATATATTTTGAAGTAGACATTTGTTGAAGCAGGTCAAAAAGCGAATAAAGTATTAAGAGTAATGTCCTTTGAATTAATGGAATTTTTGATAATTCATGGAGGATTTCTTTGGCTTTTGCTTTATTAAGATTTGTGTTTTGGGAAGTGGCTGTGGCTCAATCAGTGGGGCTCCCGTTTACCATATGGGAGGCCCTGGGTTCGGTTCCCGGGGCCTCCTGGTGAAGGCAAGCCCGCCCGCACGGCGTGGTTAGCTGACCCAGCGAGCACAAGCAGCAAGGGGGGGATGAATAAATAAAATCTTAAAAAAAAAAAAAAAAAAAAAAAAAAAAAAAAAAAAA
>JAKSZT010031676.1:8809653-9066783 GCA_026826555.1 Tolypeutes matacus | reverse complement strand
TCCCTACTATGATGTGCCATCAAACTCACAGCTGCTCCTAATCTGTCTTTCCTAGTGAGTTTGGAACTTTTGGATTATCCATTCTAGCCTTTGCCTTGAAGGCCATGGAGTACTTCCTAATGTCAAACCTTAGTTCCTCTTTCTGGCCATTTAAGTCCACTTTCTACCTGTACTCTGAGCAGCATGGGGTACTGAGAAGAAAGAATAAGGTTCAGCTCCTGCCCCATCACCTCCATGCCATGTAATCTTGGACAACTCTTCTGTGCTTCAGTGTCTTCATGTGTAAAACTGGGACTGCGGTAGATGCTGTCTCGTACCACATGGCTGTGAAGATTGAATACTCACTGTGGTAGAACATCTGGCACATACAGGTAAATAAAGATGTAAATGGCTTCCAGTGCCTGGCATGCGGTGCCATCTACAACGTCCTCATTTGATCCCCGTGACACTGTCTTGAGTGTCCTTACTTTCAAGATGAGGAATTGGAGGCTTCACATGGTTAAGTGCCACGACCCCTGTCCCTCGGCAGTGCCGGGACAGGAACCCATGTCTGCCTAACTCTAGGTCTGGGGCGTTCTGTTCTCTGCTATAGGCTCAATTATCCCCTGGGCCATTTTATTTTGTTGGTTGATTTCCCTGGTATATACTGTATTATAATGCTGTGTAAATTCACTCTTCATTTCCCAGACTTGCTGCTTGTTCCTCCCAAGAAAAAGGGGACATTCCTATTTTGCAGGTTGAAATTACTAAAACCAAAGCTTCCTGTTTTAGTTTGCTCAATGCTGCCAATACAATATGCCAGAAATGCGTTGGCTTTTACAATAGGGATTTATTAGGTTAAAAGCTTATGAGGCCGTGAAAGTGCCCAAATCAAGGCTTCATTGAGAGATGCTGCTCAGCCAGTTGCAGCTGTGGGCTGCCAGGTACATGGTGGTGTCTGCTCCTCTCTCCCCTCTCCTCCAGGCCTCATCTCTGTCAGCTTCGGACAAGTAACTTCCTCTCAGCTCTGTGTTCTGTTGATTCCAGCTTCTGGTCCCTGGGACCTTCTTCCTCAGTGTCTGCAGCTTTTATGCCTCCGTTTATAAAGGACTCCAGTAAGAGGATTAAGACCAACCTTGGGTCATGCCCTACTGGACCAGTCTAATCAGATGGCCCTTAACTGATCTGATCTAATCAAAGGTTCACAATAGGTTCCATTTAAGAAGATAATTTTCTAGGGTCCACAAAAGACTAAAGCCATCACCCTTGGGGGTGGATGTGGCTCAGATGGCTGGGCATCTATCTCCCATGTGGAGGGACCTGGGTTCGATCCCCGGAACCTCCCGGTAAAAAAAAAAAAAAAAAAAGCCATCACCCTTGCCTAACTAAGGAAGTAGACCTGAGCTGCTAAATGGCCCAGCCTAGAGCCCTGCTCTGGGAGGTATCCAGGGCCACTTTTTGTCATCTTGAAAAGTCTCCTCCCTACCTTTACCTCTTGGCAGCCTGAAAGAGGTGTTGAATTTGGAGTTGGCCAGAATTCCCAGTTCTAACATTTCCATCTTGGACAAATTACTTAATGTCTCCAGGCTTACCTTCCTTATCCATAAAATGGGGATTAATAATGAGTATTTAGCAAGGTTGTTGGTAGGATTATCATGAAAAGAATGTCTGTGATAGTTTTGTAAGTCATTGTCATTGTGGAATTAGCATCATTATTTCCAGAGCCTGAAAAGTAATTTCTTGAGGTACAGCTAAGTCATGGTTTCCTTTTTCTCTACTATTGCTGGTTTGCCCATACAGATATTTCAGTTTGGTAAAATACTTTCCAAGGCCGTGTCAAACAGTGGAAAAATGCCAACAGCTTTTGGGTTGAATTCTTTGCTTTGCCACTCAGTAGCTGTAATGAATTCAAGTAAGTTACTTAGTTTTTCTGAGCCTCTGTAATTTTCTCATTTACAAAATGAAAATTAGATGTCTCTACCTCAAAGGGTTGTGGTGGGATGCGTGAAGTTAATTTGTATAGTGCCTGTGCAGTGTCCTACGTAGAAAGGGTAGCTCTTGGCATTGCTGTTTTTCCTGTTATCTCCCCGGCCACTGAATTCCTGATTTTCTGGTTCTTGCTTCCATAGTCTTGAGTGAACTGTCGATGCAGTTCAGAGGTGAGTGTGTGTGTGTGTGTGTGTGTGTAAGGGGTCTACTCCAGGTTCTTGCACGTCAGACTCTGAGAGTACTCCTGGCATCCCTGACTTCTGAGCATGGAGATATCTATAGAAGTAGAAAATTCAAAGGACTCTAGATTTAGACCAGCAGATCTTGTTTCCAATTTTGGTTCCCTCTCTTTGCCTCCTTGCACCAACTTGCTCATCTAATAAACACGAATAATAATTCTCTACCTGCCTCTCTTAGGTGCTGTTAGGTACTGGATTTAAAATCCCAGCACAGCAGATCTCAGTCCTGAATATGCATTAGAATCATCTGGGGAGTTTTTGCCCAAGACCCAGGCTCTGGCCCCACAGCAGGGTGTGGAATGATATCCCTGAGGTAGGAGCCAGGCATCTGAAATTTGTACAGCTCCCCAGGTGATTCGAAGGTACAGTCAGGGTTGAAAAATGGTGCATAGAGTAGAGCCTCATTTGATGTTCAGTCACTCCCCTCTTCAAAGCAGCATGAAGGGATTGCATATTGAGTAATTTATGTGCGAGGTGAGCAGCCCAGTTTATTTGAGCCATGTGACCGTGTTTATGTTAATCAAGGCTTCTCCTACCCCCACCCGCACCCCCATTCTAACAATCTGGGGCACCTCCATAGAAAAAGCACCTTCTCATTAGTCCTGTCCTCCCCTCATTCCAAGGCAGCTGCACTCACAGTGCTGGAAAAGGCCTGGTCCTCGCCTGCAGATGCGGTGATACGCTTTTGGCCTAATTTTGCTCCTTTTATGCTTTCTTCTGGGCTAAGTACTATTAACCATTCATGCACAACCCTCTTACCCAGCCATTGAGGCCCTGGGATTCCCTAGGTAGAAGAGGGCATCCTATAAAATGCTCATCAGATAATGTCGTTTTTAGGGTCTGTGCTAGAGATGGACAGTGCCCAAAGGCCTGGAGGCTCCACCCGTATGGATGGCTTGGTTTGGGGTGATTTTAGAGAATTAGTATTTGATTGAAAAAGCCCTTTACTCTGTTGGCCCTTTTAGCCATCTCTGGAGCAGGCAGGGCTTTCCAAGCTTAGTGTGCAGAGGCACAGCCTAGGGAGTCGTTCAAATGCAGGCTCTGATTCATTCGGTGGAGGTAGGGCCTGAGAGTCTGCATTTATAACAAGCTGCCAGGAGATGACAACAATGCCATGTTACAGGGTCTACACTTTGCTCACATGGCAGGGTGCTAAAGCCTTGCTTCTCCTTCCTGCTTCTGCTTTCTCCTTCCTCCTCCTCGCCTCCCCAAGTTCAGGAGCGACAGATGCAGGCTGTCATGTAGTGACTGGAGGCTATTGATTCTGTGCATCTGTTTGTCAGTATTGTGGTGGCCTCAGTGGTGGCAGCAGGCATGGTAAATAATGGTCATTATCCTAATGCCATAGTAAGATTCCAATTCCAGGTATTCTGTTGTACTCTCCAGGCTTCTTTCTGATCCTCAAACTCATTAAGTCATTAAGTCTCATGGCACATTGTGGAATAAGCAGCAATTTTTATTACAAGGAAAACTAATCGTTTTGAAATTTTATAACATTTATCATATTTTATATGTTTTTTCCTGATTACAACAATAATACATATAAACGATAGAAAATGTGTAATATATATGATTACCCAGAGAACAAATGAAAATAACCTGTAATCCTCCATGCAGAAGTTGCCCCTTCTAATATTTTAGTTTTTTTTCCAGAATTGTTTCTAGAGTCCTATCTATACACACACACACACACAAACAAACAATTTGAAGCAGATTGTATACAGTGTTCTGAAACCTTAACATATCACTGTCATTTCCCAATGCCATTAAGTTTTCTTTCCAATGTGACTTCTAATAGCTATGTAGTATTCCATCATAAGGATATACCATTGTTCATTTGACCAATTTCTTATCAATGTTTCTAGTTTTTTACCACTATGAACAATGTGGAGATCAACATTTTCAAGTGCTGGCCTATTTGTTTCTTTCAATGTGATTTCTTCACTTCAAATTACTAGGTCAAAGATTGTACAGCTCTTTAGGGCTTTTGATTTGTATTGCTAAATGGCCACCTGGAAGGATTGAACCAATTAAAAAAAATTGTTTGATTTATTAAGCAACATCTTTATTTTATTTTATTTTTTTAATTTTTTTTTTTTTAGGAGGTACCAGGGATTGAACCCAGGACCTCATATGCGGGAGGTAGGTGCTCAACCATTGAGCTACACCCACTCCCTGAACCAATTTTAATGTTCCCTCCAGGCTGGCAGGGGTTAGATCAGGGAAGTTATCATCATTCCCTTTTTACATGGGGAGTGGTAGAGACTCTCACTCACCAGGAGTTCTCAGGGCATCACTGGGGAAGGCCACAGCAGACGTTCCCCATCCACACCCCATCTCCTGGCAGTGTGTGTTGATATGCATCACACTGCCTGAGATGGCCATTACATCCACAGGACTCAGCTGATCCCGTTTTGCTTCCTGGACCAGTGAAGCCATGTGCACTTTTGACAGAGCGAGGAAGAGGGATAAGAAGGGACCTAACACAGAGTTTCCCAAACTGGACCCATGTCTCCAGCCATCTACTCTGATGTTTCTACTTCAATCATCTCAAACTTAACATGTCTAAGACTGATCCTCCCCACAAAACCTGCTCTACCTGCAGTCCTGCCCCTCTCAGCTAATGGCAGCTCCAGACTTCTGGTTGACAGGCCCCCAACTGTGTTTTTCATTCTTGTACCTTATAGCTGTAGCCCTCAGGAAATCCTGTTGGCTCTGCCTTCAAAGTAGATCCGGAACTGGACCCCTTGTCACCATCTCTCCTGCTTCCACTGCGCTGCTGATTGCAGTAGGCTCCTCATTGGGCTTTCTGCTTCTAGCCCTTACCCCCTTTCAGTTTATTCTCAACACAGCAGCCAGAATATTCTGGTTAGGACACAAATCCGGTCCTAAGACTCCTCTGCTCCAAACAGCTCAAGACGGTTGCCTGTTTGCTTCAGAGTAGAGGCCAAAGTCCTCACCTGGCTTACAGGGCCCTCCTCTGTCACCCTTCCCATCTCAGACTCACCTCCTGCCCCTCATCCCTCGCCCACTCCGCTGCAGCCACATTGGCCTCTGTGCTTTCCTGGAGCGTGGCAGGCACACTCCTGTGCCAGGGTTGCTTTCTCTGCCTGACACCGCTGACCTCCTAGTCTTTGCTTGGTGTCACTACCCTGACAATCCTGTTGCCACCTAACACCCACTTCCTTGCCCCCAGCGTTCCCAACCTCCATACCCCATTGTACATTTTCTTCTTTTCAGAGTATGGAGTACTCTGTTTTATTATTTTAACAGGCCCCCTCTGGCTGCTGACTTAAGAATACACTGAAGGGGGTTGGGGTGATGTCTAGAACATACTATATAATTTACTTACAGACTATGCTTATTGACTGTTGTCAGCATCCTCAAGGGCAGGGTTCTTTGTCTCTTTTGTTCATGGAGGTAACCCCAGTTCCTCCAACAGTGGCTGGCAGTAGGGGGCTCTCAGTAAACTGTTGCTGAATTGTGTGAGGCACTAGGTATCGCATTACCTCCTCTAGTCCCCACAACAAGCTGAGTGAGATGACGTCTTGTTAGTCTCATTTTCCAGAAGAGCAGAGGGGGTCGGGAAAAGTTAGATGTCTTGCCCAAGGCCCCCAGGCCAGTGAGCTGGGGAACCAGGGTTCTTCCACAAACCCTCCTGACTAGAAAGCAAATGTGCCTCCCAGGAGCTGTCTCTGGTTCGTTCACATGGAAAGGGTGGGGAACTTCCCCAGCCTACTTTGTGGCAGAAGCAAGATATGCAGCATCTTCAGATGTCTCTGGGTTTTCAGCCTAAGCCTTTTTAGAGAGATGTTTAGCCTCTCTCAGCATCTCCCTGCACTGGTGAATGGAATGTTGTATCAGGAATTAATTTGGGTTCCTAGAAGGAGAACTTTCTTTCATAACCTACCCCTAAAGGCAGAGAGTAAGGTGGGAAATTCATTTTAGACCAGAATTGGGATGATGGTCTCCAGGCATCAAAGCATGTTTCTAAGGCCCCACACTCAGACGTGTGTGTGTGCACGCATGTTTAATTTAACTTTTCAAGTTAAAATGTTGCCATGGTAACTCTCACGGTTGTCATCTCTTGATTTGTTGCTGTCACCCGTTTCAGTTCCCCATCCCCTTGATAATCATGGGATTAAAAATTTTCATGTTCAGAAGTGGACCTCAGAGACAGGTAGGCAGAGGCCAAAAAGAGGAGTGTGATGTGGGGAAGGCCAGAAGATGTCACAGAGCTCTGCCCGTATGGTGGGAACCAGGTCCATGACCCTTCTAGCCAGGCTAGTTAGACCAGTTGAGGCCCTACTGTGTGCTGAACCTAGCAGCCCAACCAGGCAGGACTTGTTATGCTCCACCATCAGCTGGATGAGCGAAGAAGCCAGGTTTTGTTTTTTGTTTTTGAGATACTGGAGCCGGGCATTGAACCTGGGACCTCGTATGTGTGAAGCCAGCACTCAACCACTGAGCCATATTGACTCCCCTGAGTTCATTTTTTCATTTGTTTGCTTGTTGTCTGTATTTTTTGTTTTTGTTTAGGAGGCACTGGGAAACAAACCTGGGCCCTCCCATGTGGGAAGCAGGCACTCTACTGCTTGAGCCCCATCTGCTCCCCGAAGCCAGCTCTTAAATCTGCATCAGGCTGGCTCCAAGTCTGTGTTTTTCTGCCTCCAGGACTTGGGAGGACATCACCAGGACTTAAGGGCTGGCTTCTCAGAAGCTAACCAGTGTTCTTTCCCCAAGGGCTCCAGAGGCTGAGGTGGACTGGGGCTGGGTGGAGAATACTAGGGAAGCTCCAGGGAGAACATCCCGCCAAGCGTTGGACTGCCTACGGGGCTGTTAGGTGTTGAGGAGAAACCTCCTGCAGGGGGTAGGACATTGGACTCAGTGCCCTCTCTGAAGATTCAGTGACATATTGGCTGGATCCATTTGGAGGAGTTCCTCGTCCTGATTCTTGGCACCATTCTTAAAGTGTACTGACTAGTCAATTAACAAGAGCTTGCTGAGTGAGCTCGACTCTGGACTAGGTGCCATGCAGGACAGAAGAGAAAGAGAGTCCCTTCAGACTGCTAGGTACTTAAGAGATGGGTAAGAGGACTGAAAATAAAAATGAGTTTAAGAGTAAGACTGAGCTCTGTGTAAATCCTGGCCTAGGGTTTCTCACACTGGTATCACTGACATTTTAGACTAGATAATTCTTTGTTGTCGGAGGCAGTCCTGTGCTTGTAGGATGTTTAGTAACATCTCTGACCTCAGTCCCCGAGATGCCAGTGCCTCTCCCTGCCTAAGCTGTGACAACCAAAACTGTTTCCAGACCTTGCCGAATGTCCCTGGGACGGAGGGGCAGAATCATTCCCAGTCGAGATCTCTGTTCTAGCTGTGTGACCTTTGGCAGGTGACTTAACCTCCTGGTCTTAGTTCTGTCTTCTTTAACGTGCAGAACAGTACTTGCTTTCAGGGAGAAATGTGCTAACGTTACTCAAGCTTCCAGCACAGGGCCGATCACACAGTAGACATGTTTGAGCCAGAGATCTCTTACCTGAGTTGACTGGTAGAGACAGGGAAGGCTTCAAAACTGAAGAAGCATTTTAGGTCCGACTTGAGGGATGAGACCATGTTTTCTAAAAGGACAAGAATGTTTACCATCATTATTATTCCTCCTCCTTCTTCCCCCCCCCCCCCCAATTCAGGATTCTTACTTGCTGGTCATTCTGTCTTCTCTCCTGAGACCCTCCACTCCTGGAAGCATCGGATTTGGTTCTGGCCTCACATTTAACCCTCCCTGTGCCTACTGCACAGGGGCATGCGTGGGCTTGCAGGCCAGGAACAGGCCTCTTTCTCTGTCTTGTTAAGTATGGCTTGGAAATTTGTTTCCATGCAGTTCCCTTGCAAAAGAAAAAAAAAAATGCACAGAGTAAGCATTCAACTATGGCTTGGATGAGATAGGAGCTACAAATGCGGCTGAATATTTCATGAGGACCTTCTCCTTCCACATGCTCTGCTCTTATGGAACAGGTGGGGGCAAAGAACACAGGCTTGGGAGTCAGACCCCCTTAGTCTGAATCCTGACTCCTTGATGGAACCTTGGGGAACATCTCTGAACTTCCTTGGTCAAGTTTGGTGTTTGCTTGTTTTTTTATAATTTTATTATTATTATTGATTTACTTATTTATCCCCCTCCCCCACCTTGCCACTTGCGCCTGCTGTCTGTCTGTTCTCTGTGTCCATTCGCTGTGCGTTCTTCTGTGTCTGCTTGTCTCCCTTTGTTGCATCATCTTGCTGCGTCATCTGCTGTGGGCTGTCAGCTCTCCATGGGTGCAGGCCAGCTTACCTTCACTAGGAAGCCCTGGGAATTGAACCCGGGGCCTCCCATATAGTAGATGGGAGCCCAATCGATTGAGCCACATCCGCTTCCCTGGGGGTTGTTTTGAGGGCTAAAGGAAGTAATGAAAGTAAAGTATTTGGCAGAGTGTCTGGCACATAGTAGGTGGCTGAGCAAATATTAGATCTCCGTTTGGATTCTTCTGTCTTCTTCCCAAATCTTGTGCTTTTAGGGACAGCATATTCCTTCTGGGTGACTAAGGTCAGTGGCATGGGATTCCTGGGGGGGGCGGGGGGGGCTGGTCTTTGAGTTAGACTCAGGGCAGGCTACCAGCCTTCTCCTTTGAGCCTAAGTTTTAGGATTGGGCCCTGCATCCGTGGAGAGCTCACCAGTTGGTGTCCTTCAGAAGGCAGGATGTAGAGAATTTCCTCTGCTTCCGTGGCCCATCTGAGCACACTGTCAATTTTAAAATAAGCCGGCCAATCAGAAGGCTGGTTTAAAATACAGTGGTGAAAAGCAAATGCCTGCCTTGCCTTTGTACAAAGATGAGTAATAAGAAGGGCCCACATAGAAGCCTGGTGAAGCTCCCATGCCCCAGCCCGGGCACAGACCCGGGCCCAGCCTCAAGCCAGACCCTTGTTCCTATCCCCCACCCCCTCCCATTCCTACCAGGGAGCCAAAGTTGCTGTAATGAAAACAAGGGGAGTATGGTGTTTTGTAACTATTTTTATACCTACATCAGACTTGATGTTAGTGCCTCTGAATTATTTAACATTTTTCTTTCTCAGCTGCCCTCGCCAACGGGCTTCTCTCTTGGGGTGGAGGAAGGGCGTTGTTTTGTAGGAGGCAGACCAAAGTTGCCTGCAGTCTTCTGCTTTCCTGTTGGGGGAATAGTATTGCTGGGTGCCTGTTATGAACCAGAGGCCTCATATTACCAACTTAGGTGGTAGGTATCCTTGTCTCCATTTTATAGACAGAAAACAGGCTCAGAGAGTTTAAGTGATTTGCCTAAGACCACACAGCAAGAAGCAATGGAGGCAGGATTCAACATGGCTCTTTTGGACTCCTTCACTGTCCTTTACCTTGTGTGTGTGTGTGTGTGTGTGTAGGTACCATCTGTTAGCTTATGGGGCATTGTATCAAACCACCCCCAAACAGTGTGGGGGTAAGTGGCATTGGAGAAGGGGACCTCTGAAGGCTGAGGAATGAGAAGCAGGGACGAGGGAGTCTCTTGGGTCAACCACTGCATATGGGCCCTGGGAAAACTGTGGCAGCTTTTAGGCAGAGGTCCATTCAGAGTGCCTCACAGGCTCCCCAAGGAATTTTAACGCCACATCTGTTGGCACCAGGTGTGGGGTAAGAGCCCCTCCCTCACAGTCCAGCCATTCTCTTTAAAGTGGTATCTGCACCTTGGGCCTCTTTCAAGGGGAGAATGATTGGCAGCCCTTAACCACCCCGAACAATGGGAGGGAATGAACTGGACTATTATCTTCCACCTCTCATAATTAAAGTCCATCACAGACTTTTAATGGGTATTTTGAAATAGACATCCAGGCTTGAAAGGAATCCTCCCGGAGATTGAGATCAAGTCTCCCCGCAGAGGCTCTGCCTCCCTAATATCTGTTTTTATTTCAGAGCCAGGGAAGATTACACATTTTCCTTATTCTGTGCCTTTCACTCCTATTTAATTATTGGTGACCTCGAGATGACTCTCTTTCAAGCATTTTTAAGCTCTTCATTCTACCTTGTGTAAAAACCCTGGTGGAATTATTATATGAACTCTTGTGGAAGATAGGCTTCTGAAAATTAGCTGGGGACACTTATTTCAAAAGTGCCCATCCTTATGGTTTCAATAAAGCTCACTGGGATAAAGCAATTGTTAGTAATGTTAATAACAGGTGTATTTTGATAGGAATGTGCTTTATGACTGTATCAAGTGATATCACATTCCGTAAAATAAAGTAATATTTGACATGGGCAAATTCCTTGATATTAAATTTCCTCTAGCTGTATGAAAGATTAGGTTCCCATTCACATATATATGTGTTAATGCAGCCTTACCTTTTTTCTATCCTGGATGGCTTAATTTATGAAAACTTGCAGACTAGGCAGTGGAATAACATTCCAAGATGGCTCCTTATGTGAAATAATTTGATTTAAAGTTTTATGAGCATTTAAAAAAAATATTGACCAGTGTGTTTTCAAATGTCTCCATTTTTGATTTTGCAAAGAGGAGAGAGAAGGGATAGTCAAATTTTAAAATGATCTACTCTGCTAGGTGCTTCCGTGTGCCTCGTGTAACGCACACGCAAGCCATGTAGAAGTAAGTAGCAGCATCCTGCTTTTATTTACAGCAAAGCTGAGGTTCTGGAAGGTTAGGTAACATCCTTGGGGTTACACTGCTGGTGGAATTAGGATTGAACCTGGGTTTATCTGACTCTGGCATGCCTGCTTTTACCTCTGCCCCACAGAGGTTCCTGGGACTGAGTTTCAGGCATTTTTTCCCCCATATTGTGTGAACGAGTGTGTGTGTGTGTGTGTGTCTGTGAAGGGGCATAATAGTTTTTTTTCCATGGGGGAGGAAAACCCCACAAAAAACTGGTTTGCGTACAAATAATGTTGAGAAGCACCAAATTACAGAGGTTAAACACATTACTTCTCTGCAGGAATCCAAGGTGAAACTTTACAGGGGAAAAATAGCATGTAAGAGTTCCCAAGCTTTCAACCGAGAGTTAAAAAGTTTTCAGAGCATCTCACAAGAGTAGCATTCCTTCAAAAAATATTTGGGAAATGTTGGTTTCAAGGGATCAATGGATGTGCTAGGTTGTTCTTACTGTCCCCCTCTGAGAGATGTGGTCAGTGAGCTGCTCTGCACAGATGTGATGGACCTCACCCTGGGAGGCTGCAAGCCTGGAGGCCCGCATGTCAGTCACCCAGATAAATGGAGGCCGGGTCCTATTTCATTCCTTTCCAACCTGTTTTATTGGAAACATAAGAGCATTTCAATACAAAGAGTAAGGATTTAACTTTCTTTCTTTTTTTTTTTTTTTTGGTACATTAATTCATTAGGAGAGAAAACCTTTACAGTATATTGTGGGAAGGATTTGCTTTGTTGGAAAAGCAAAAAGACAAAGATAAGCTTTAAAAATGTATATGGAACAAAGAGAACACAGTGAGTTGGAATCAAAATATTTAAATGTCTTATTCCATTAAGGGGACCCTGAAGAAAAGGGTTCTCATTCTTTCTCGTTTCCTCTCTCTCTCTCCCCCCCTCCCTCCTTCTCCTCTCTCTCACTTTCTCTCTCTCTCTCTCTCTCACACACACACACACACACACACACAGCATCACACAGGAAGTCTCACACTCAAAAACTGTCATACCTTGAATCTGGAAGGGAACTGAGGGATAATTTGGCTCACATTGCACTAGGCAGCTGGGAAAACTGAGGCCCAGAGAAGGCAAGGACCTTCCTTCAACCCAGAAAGCCAGTTCATGGGACAGCAGGACAAGGAGTGGAGAGAAGAATGGTGTCTAATATATATATATATATTTAAAGACTGTTCAACTTTATCTAATGATATATTTTTTAAAATTTTATTTTATACATTTAATAATTAAAATGTAAAAATTAAAAACTAAAAAGAAAACACAGTTGAATAAAAACATACATTTCTCAATTAAATGTACTGGATACATACAAGTTTTTTTCTGAATCATACCATATGTTACACAATATATTTGGTTCATAGTATGCAATCATACAGGATTTGTCCTTTTGTGTCTGGCTTGCTTTACTCAACATAATGTCTTCCAGGTTCATCCATTTTGTCATATGTTGTCATATGCTTCACGACTTCATTTCTTCTTACAGCTGCATAATATTCCATCATGTGAATACACCACAGTTTGTTTATTCATTCATCTATTGATGGACACTTGGGTTGTTTATAACTTTCAGCAATCGTGGATAACGCCACTGTGAACTTCGGTGTGCAGATGCCTGTTCGTGTCCCTGTGTAATATGTTTTGAACCCCTACCGTATGGCAGACCTGGTCTTTGTAAGGACCTTTACTTGTCTCTTCACCTCCTCACAACCATCTCAAGAGGTGGGTGGTGTTACCTTCTAAAGCTGAGGCAGTGAGGCTGGGCAATGGCAAGCAACTTGGTCCACAGTGAGTACCTGGCCATATAGTGGGGGTTGAACCCATGGTAGTCTCTACCACACAGTGTCAGGTCAAGAATGCGAGTTCCTTGACTGCCAATCACATTCCACCATTGCACCCACTACCCACCCCTGGATCATGGGGACGAACTAGGGATTGACCCTTTTCCTTCTAACGAGCCGGAGGGATAATATCCATCCCTGTGCTAGGGTTGTTGTGGGGGGACCATTGAGAACACGGAAGACCCTCATACCTGTGGGCCTGGAGCATTCAGCTTCCTTGTTCCCACCTGCTCAGGTGGTTTATAAGCAGCAGGGTGAGTCACAGAGCAGACAAAGGCCACTGACTCAGCACACAGCTCTGAATTCAGCATTGCCATGGCTTGCCGGGGGTGGTTTTGGATTCTTTCCTATGTGCTTTTTAAAAGTTAGGGAACATTTTTATCTCCTCGACTGCTTTAGATGGGAGTTTGTCCTGGAGTCAGGGGAATGGCTCAACTTCAGGCAAGGGCTTCTTTCTCTCACACGTTTCAAACCTTTGTAAGCTCAGGCTGTTATAAATATGCCCTGGAAAGTGCTCAAGCCGGCGAGCTTGGCTTCCTTCAGAGGTGCTCCTGGAGAGGCCACGTGTTTATTCAAGTGATGCCGCCGTTGCTAAACGTAAGATTGGTCCTCTGTTTGGGAATTTGGGAGTTCACTCGTTCATTTGTTTATTCAGCCTTTCAACTAAGAGTTGTCAGGGGTGTCCAGTTTGCCAGGCACTGTGGTGGGCAACGTCGGAGAAACACAGCCTCTGAAGCAGACGTGTGAAGGAGTGATTGGACAGGGCATACCTGTCCAGGACAGCCCATAAGAGGGTCAATCACCTCTACTTAGAGCAGTCAGGAAGGGGCTCTCAGAGGAGACGGAGCTCGAACTGCTTACTGAAGGGTGATCAGTCAGCTCGAGTGACAGGAGAGGACATTCTGAGTAGAGGGAATGGCATATACAAATACACAGAGAAAAAATGGCAAATGATTTGCTTCAGTTGACTCAGTATGTTTGTGTTGGCTGGGGAATGGTGAGAGGGAGACCATGAGAGGATAGAGTAGAGAGGTACCTAAGGGCCAGAACTGGCCTTCAGAACCAGCTTCTAAGCTACAGGGTTGTCTAATGCTCATCAGGGAGAAGTTCCCTCCTCTTGCTACCACTAGCATCTGAATTCCTGATGTTCTTTTTTTTTTTTTTTAAAGATCTATTTTATTTATTTCTCCCCCACCCCCCTTGCTTTTGCTCGTTGTCTGCTCTCTGCATCTGTTCGTTGTGTGCTCTCTGTGTCTGCTCATCTTCTTTTTACAAAGCACCAGGAACTGAACCCGGGACCTCCCATGTGGGAGGGAGGTGCCCAATCTCTTGAGCCACCTTCACTCCCTTCTTGTTGTGTGTCTCATTGTGTTTCCTCATTATATCTTCTCGTTGCATCATCTCATTGCTTCATCTTGTTGTGTCAGCTCACTGTGCCAGCCTGTTGCATCAGCTTGCTGTCTTGCTTGTCTTCTTTAGGAGGCACCGGGAACTGAACCCAGGACCTCCCATGAGGTAGGCAGGCACCCAGCTGCTTGAGCCACATCCACTTCCCTCCTGATGATCTTGATGCTCCCCATACTGCAGCCCTGGTGTCTCTGGACTGTTTAGACAAATCAGTTGTGCCTTAATGAAGCAAATGTACCGCCATTGAGAAAACTTCCCCAAAGAGATATTCTAGACCAGTGCTTTTCAGTAGTAGAACTTTCTACAGTTGTGGAAATGTCCTATATCTGTGTTCTCCAATACAGTAGCCATTGGTCACATGTGATTATTGAGCCCTTGAAATGTGGTTCAAATAGAACTTAAAATTTTATTGTATTATATTAATTATTATGTATATATTATTTACACAGTATTGCATTTATAGTATATTTCTATTGGACAGTGCTGGTCTAGTGGAAGGAGACAGACAAACCCATGGCTGCCACAAGCATCGTGTGAAATGTACAGTGTGAAAAGGGTTTCCCTGGATGCGGGAACCCCAGTGCAATGAAGGGGTGACCCATTCTGCCCGGAGGCCAGCAGGGAAGGCTTTAGAGAGGAGAGACCTTCTTCTTAATAAGCTCCAAGTGGGGAAATGTGGAAGGACTTCCAGGCAGAGGGGAGAGCACGAGAAAAGGCGTGGAAGTCTCCAGAAAACCAGTCCACGGGGAAGCAGAGTAGGATGAGGGGACCTTCGGAAGAAGGAGGGCCACTAAGGAGCTTGGGCTGTATTCTGACGGTGGAGGGAAGCTACATCATGATTAGTACTATGAGGAGTAAAGCTACGAGCCTCATCCAGGAGTGCAGGAGATGCGAATAGTGTTCTTCAGAGGGCTATGCAAGTCTGTAGACGGGAACCATAAACCCCCCACTGTGCAAAGCCAAGGTTTTAAAGTCAAAAGGCAAAGTTGAAATTTCTTCCACTTATCATATTGTTGTCTTTATTACCACTCTCATGCATGGTGTTTCCGTCAAATTTTTAAATGCAAAAAGCCAACATCCCAGCAAGAGAAGGCTTAATAGGGAACACTCCCACGTGAGCCTCTGAGAGCCCAGAGAAAGAAACTGTAGTCCAGGATGGCGGGATGGCCTGCTCAGAGATGCTCAGCTTTCCCTGGTACCACACTGCCTTGCTCCTGATGCTAGAACTTAGCCTCTAGGATGAAGAAAATTTTAGACACATTTCTAACACTTACATAAGAGTCCGCAACTTGAAATGCACCTACCTTTTAAAGAGCAAAAGTAGAGTTCTTTTAAGTGGTTTCTCCAGCACAACATAAATGTGGATATATTGACATTCTTATGTCAGTCCTTAGATTTGAGGATCTTAGTTAACTGCTTTCCAGAGACCTGTTTTGCCTTTAATGTTATACAGTATTGATATATTGATCAGGGCATCAGCTACAGTGTACCTTGGCTAAAGGGTCCTAGCAAATAGGGAATGATGGTGTGAGTGGCAAGAAAGTGTAAATGTGACATTTGTCTGTAGCGTCCCTTTCCTTTGCCATTGTCTGCTTGTGTTCCAAAGTCCTGACTGTGCCTGACATATGACATGTACATCTTACACAAGGGCAGTATTAGGAGCAGGCACAGCTCTTTAAGGTTTAGAGCAGAGGCCTGGAATGGAACCCTGACTCTGCCACTTACTGTGTGACTTTGGACAAATTTCCCAACTCCTCTGAACCTCAGTTTCCCCATCTGTAAAGCTGGATCTTAGCACCATCCTCATTAGGTTGTTTGATCATGAAATCATATAATGTATGTAAAACTCTCATCATAGAATCCAGCACAAGCAGGACAACAGGTTATAAATGGTAACTAATAATGTTATTTTTGTCAGATTTTCATGTGATAGATAAAGATTTTTTCAAAAAGTAAGCACATTGAAGTATGTTAAACATCATTAGTCATTAGGGAAATGCAGATTAAAACAACAATGAGATAACATTCCATACTTACTAAAATGCCTGAAATTAAAAAAGACTGATAACACTGATCATGTCAAATTGGTATGTGGAGCAACAGGAATATAAAATGGTGCTACTACTTTAGAAAATGGTTTTATAGCTTCTGAAGAGTTAAATAGACATCTGCTATATGACTCAGCCATTCCACTCCTAGATATTTACCTATGAGAAATGAAAACATTTATGTATAACGATTTGGACACAAATGTCCATTGCAGCTTTATTTGGAATAGCCCCAGCTTGAACCCAAATGCCCATCACCTGGTGAATGTTTAAATTAATCTTGTATAGCCATACAATAGAACACTATTCAAGCAATAAAAAAAGGAATGCATTATCGGTAAAAACACAGCAACCTGGATGAATCTCAAGTATACGGGGTAAAAGAAGCCAGACAAAAAAGTATATAGTGCATGACTCTATTTATATAAAACCCTACAAAATGCAAACTAATCTCACGACAGATCAGTGGTTCCCTGGGGGGGGGGGGAGTATGGAGGCGGGAAGGATGACAAAGGGCATGAGGAAACTTTTGGGGATGATGGATGTGCTCCTATCCTGATTTAATGAAGGTTTCAGTGGAATATGCAGATATAAGAACACATCAGGTTGTACAGTTCAGACATGTACAGTTTTCTGTACATTAATTGTATCTCAGGAAAGTTTTCTTTTAAGTTAGTGTCCACTCCAAGGAAAGATAAATAGTAAACTCATAAACTGGAGTCGTTTACAAGATGAGAGAATACTCAGCTCTTGTGTGACAGGATCAATGGAGCCCCAGGTGAAGGTGAAATGCACAACTTGGATGACCCCTCTACATCTTCGCAGTAGCAATCCAGTCATTTCTCTGGCAAAGAGGATGTTCCTTTAAAGAGAGAACAAAAAAGAATTGGCCAAAGATGTGTAAAGCAGGCGCTACATGAGGAATTTGCCCCATGTCTTCTCTTCTGTGTCCTTTACGTTTTCGTTAGATCTTAGTTTTAGTTTTCTCTGGTAAGGCAGGGAAAGAGCTGGTCTCCTTGTAGGAGGGGTTTAACCTAGGAGCCAAATCACTGTCCAGACCTCACTGTAAGTTAATATCCCCTTCAAGTCATAAACCTTAGATCTTTGATAATCTGATTTTGCCAGACATTTTCCAAACCTATCCCTTCCTCCTTTAATCACGTTTTCTTCTTGTTTTGTGATAGTTTTTACTAGCCACAATCTGAATGCTAAGAAATAAGGTGGAAAAAATGTTAGCACTTTTCTGATTTTATTTTAGTCTTATAGAGATGTGTAAAAAAATATTATCAGCTTTTTAATTAATATGAAGTTGGTGGTTTTGCCGTTTACCTTAAAGAGGAGTCAGTAGGCCCCATTGAGTCCCATGTTGAAGGGTCACTAAGAGCTTTTAAAGCCCAGTTTGACCTGCTCCAGAACATAAGAAGCTTCCCGGCTTTTATATTATGCTTTACATAGAAATTCATTTTATTTTATTCTAACATTTATTTTATTTATTTACTGCCCCTCCACCCCATTGTTTGTGCTTGCTGTCTGCTCTCTGTGTCCATTTGTTGTGTGCTCTCTGTATCAGCCCATCTTCTCTTTAGGAGGCACCGGAAACTGAACCTCAGACCTCCCATGTAGAAGAGAGGCAGTCAATCACTTGAGCCACCTCAGCTCCCTGCTTTGTTGTGTCTCTCATTGTGTTTCCTCTTTGTGTCTCCCTGTTTGTGTCATCTTGTTGTGTCAGCTAGCCGCGCCTGCCTGTCGCACCAGCTTGCTGTCTTGCTCGTCTTCTTCAGGAGCTCAATTTCTTGAGCCACATCTGCTTCCCAGAAATTTATTTTAATAATATAATTTATTTTTACATTTAAACAATATGTGAGGCAGCCAAAATATAGTGGGAAAACTAGTATATTTTAAATTAGAAAATCTGGGTTCAAATCTTCCCTCTGTGAGTTTTAGTTGAGAATGTTGGATTCATTAATTAAACCAACTTCAGCATCATAATTCTTGTTGCAATAACTTAATAATGTGCTTGGCCCAGTTCCCAGAATGTAGTAGATACTTAGAAAATTATACTTTGCTCCTTAAAACATTTAAAATAACATGAGGTCATGGACCCTGCCATGTAGTTGGTTCTGGTTAAATCTAAATAATCTGACTCAGAAAGGAAAAAAAAAAAAGACCTGGTGTATGGCTGACTGTTGACTTAGTTGGAACTTGAAGTTTTTAAATGGCATGATGGTTTAAGATTCTGGAACCATCTTCTCTTCCTCCTCCGCCTCCTCTTCCTTTTAAACCATCTTCTGAAGTAAAGCCATCTCTACAATAAGGAGAAACTCCACTCAAACTCAAGACATCATTATTGTGAGCTTAACCATGAGGTTAATTACGAAGTCCTCTAGGTCTAGTATTTCCAGAGTTAGTGCGCAGATCAGACAACACTTGAATGTGCTCACTCATGGTAACAGAAGGTCCTGAAGCTGCAGCTGGAGAGGCAGTGGGCAGGATAATTGCAGCCTCAGAATACTGCAACCCTAACAGGCTACTGGGTATTCTCTCTACCTCTGGCCATGAGTATTTATAGCTGGCAACAGGCTGGCCCTAAGTAGCATTCCCCATTTTCTGGCTTTGCCTTCAGCTTTCTTGAATATGTAGTCATTTTTTCATTTTCCAAAACAAGTGTAGAACTGATACTATCCTGGAAGGGGAATGAGCTAATCAGTGAACGGGTTACCTCTGAAAAAAATAAGATGAGGGCTTGTGAACTACAGTGTGAGGGAAGAATACTCTGGAAGTTTCTAGAAGAGTATCTCTGAACCGAATACAATTCCGCAGGCATTTCCTGAGCCCCTCCCCTGTGTCAGACCCCATGCTGGCACTAGAATACAGTAGAGAAATAAGAACCTGGCCCCTGCACTTAAGGCGAAAGATGCAGGAAAAGTTAATCCAGCCAAGTCCACTAGAGTAAGTCTTACAGTGGGTCTATAGGAACACAGAGAAGGAAAGCATAATTTTTTTAAGTTTAGATACTGCCCTCACTGAGCTTCAGTTTTTGCATCTTTAAAATGGGGGTGATAATGACTTATTGGGGTAGGATGGTGGGGGGAGGGGCAGAAACTTGCCACACTGAAATAATATCAGGCAGACCTGATTGGAATTCCCCCGGCCCCTCTTATTGACTTAGGACAAATTACTTAACCTCTCTTAGCCTCAGTTTTGTGATCTGTACAACGGCGATTATGACAAAACCTACCTCGGGGTTGTTAGGAGGATTGGGGGAAATAATACACATGAAGCACCCAGTACAGTTCCTGATATGCTATTAGTGTCAGGAAATAGCTTAGCATAGTGCTCAGTGCTTATTAGCATGTAGATACTCCATAACCATTAGTTATAATTTTAGTTTGCTTATTAGTATTTTTTGTGTTTTCATAGAATTTTCCTCATTTTCTTCTCTGAGCTTCTAGTGGTGAGTGCATAAGCAACTCCACTGTGGATTTTCTCTCTCAGTTCAATCTCCTCTGCTGTCTAAAGGATCTTTCCAATAGACATTCCACATGCTTTTGTTGAATAACTGAAAGAAGGAAGACATGACTGGAAACTCCATAGCTACCATCTTTCTTTAGGAAGCCATCAGTAAAGCAACTAGATGGTCCCACACAGCCAAAACGATGCCAGGGGTGTTTCTACATGTTCATCCCTCAATGTCCCTTAGTACAAATACCCAGCACCTTAAAAAAAAAAAAAAAAAAGTATCCAAAGAGTATTTTGAGTCACATACCACTTGCTTAGATTCATCAGAATTGATGAATATCCATGATAAATTGTGCAGCAGTATGGCTCCGTCTACTCGCTATGTCACCTTCTGCAAGTTACTTAACCTCTCTGAACTGCAATTTTCCCATATGAATTTGGAGGTGATAAGCCTAAGTCACACCGTTGAAGGAGTAAAACTACATAAAGCACAGAACCCAGCACATCGTGGATGCCCCAAATTGTTGTCTATGATGATATTGTTAGTTATTACTTTCAGGTATGTACAGAGATACCCCAAACCACATGCAAACAGATGGAAATTCCTGGGAATCTACCTGAGTGAAAATGACAGCACTTTGTATTTCACTGGGACATAGAAATGAATGCTTCAAAAAATGCTCTAGGGAAGCGGCTGTGGCTCAATCAGTGGGGCTCCTGTTTACCATATGGGAGGCCCCGGGTTCGGTTCCCGGGGCCTCCTGGTGAGGGCGGGCCCGCCCGCACGGCGTGGTTGGCTGACCCGGCGAGCACGGGCAGCAAGGGGGGGATAGATGAATAAATAAATAAAATCTTTAAAAAAAAAAAAAAAAAAATGCTCTAAAACAGTTTGTTCCCTTTGGTTGCTTAAGCATGCTTTGATCTCAACAGATACCAGTTCAATTCGGCAAACATTCTTTGGGGGTTGGGAGGGCTTCCCAAAGAAGTGACTAACCATAGAATCTTAAAATTGGATGAGACAGGAACAACCTCTAATCTAACACTCACTTTACAGAGCTGCAAATTGAGGCTTGGGAAAGGTAGGGGCTGTGCCCAAGGTTACAAAGTGGCGTCAGGCATGAATCCAGCCCCCTGGCCACCCAGTCAACCCACTTGCTCATGCACCACGTTGCCTCTCTCTCTAAGCCAGGCTCATTTTCCCAGATAGAACAGTGGTGAAGTCAGCTGAGGCCATGTCCAAATTATCACAATTAATGGATTCTGAATGAATGAGGTTTTCTGCACGAGTTTTAGATTCAGGGACCTCAGGAGGCACAAGGCCAAGGTTTTAGCATTCTTTACCCTTGACCGAGGGCTGCTCTGCTAAGCCCCTGTCTCTGCTGTGTGTTTCAGATCCATATATATAAGACAGCTTTGGGAATGCGTACTAAAAAAAATAATTGAAAGCAAGTCACTTTTTTAATTGCTTTTGCCATAACACGTAGGGCTAAAGGAGTTATATCTGTTTCCAGTAGTGGGCAGCTTGGAACAGTGAATTCTTGGAGGCCCAATCTGGAAGACTTATGTGGAAGAGACTTTAGGCAGAGAATGGGTGCCCTCCACCCATTTAATATTTGGCATCTATTAATGGTTAACATAAGTAATGATAACTAATGTTCAGAAGGCATCTCTTCATCCCTTCTTCATTCTAGGCCTTGGATTAACCCTGTGGAATTGGGAGGTGGGGATTTTTTATACTCCGACATGATGGTGAGGAGAATAAGACTCAGATGGGGCTTCTCGAGGTCACCGGCTAGTGGGCAGCAGAGGTTTGAGCCCAAGTCTTCCAGTTCCTAAGTTCTCTTTACTATTTTAGGCCAACTATTCTGGGATTCCTCCTAGGGCTTTGAGCTTAAAGGAATGACTTTGAGTGTGTGCATGTGTTGGGGATTGGGGTGGGGGTGGATGAAGTGGAGTGCAGACAAGGGCCAGGGGAATTTTTCCCTTTGCAGGCAAAGCCATGTTGAATTTTGAAATATGGAGATAAATTACATGTATCTTATGTTTCTGTATTTTTTTTTCCTAGTTCTTGTTATAAGGGTACATGAATAAACTTTATGCAGAGCCACAAGGAATTAATCATTCTCTTTCTTAAAATACTTGCCATATCTATGTATGTGCTCATATGCATGTGTATACATATTTTCCTCCATTTTTTTTGCAGACATCATGGTTCTTTTTTTGTACATACTTTAGTATGCTTCATATAACAAGGACATTTGTCTATGTAACCATGATATGATATTTATACTCATGAAGAGTAATAATAATTCACTAATATCATCTAATTTCTAGTCCATACTCAGTTTCATTAATCCTCCAAAAATGTCTTCATGACTGATTTTTATTTTGTTTTGTATTTTTTTCTCTAAGCCAGGATCCAGACAAGTTACACATTGCATTTTGTCAGTGTGTTGAACCAACGTTCTTAATAAACAGTCTTCATGAGTTAGAATAATGTCCAAATTAGAGTGGGAACCCTGGGTGTAAAAGCAGCAGATTTGGAAACAGGGGACACGGGACGTGTGCTTTTACTCTGGCTTCTCTTTCCAACTCTCATTTCCAGTCAACTTGCCCTTATGGACGTATGGAGAAGCTTTTTGATTTGCTGTAGGTAGAATAGATGGCTCTTGGTTATTATGACATAACTGAGACACAGTTTAAGTCATGCGCCACTGAAGTACCCACCACTGGTGCCTCTAACACTCCACCCTTGTCTTTGTTACCTGGTGACCCTTACCTGTGTCTTCCTTCCTTTCTGAACCAAGTGTTGTTTAGAATTGTGTCCTTAGTGTGCCCGCCAGGCCCTAGCTGTGGCACAGAGAAGCTGCTCACGGAATAGACCACGATAATCCAGAGTTCTAAGCGCTGTGACTGAACAGAATATGATGGGAGCACCTAGGAGAAGAATAAAGGAATAAATGGATGGATGCATGCATAAATAGGTTTGTTTTCCAGGAGGTTAGTACTAGGAAGTCATTGTGAGATGTGATGTGTATTTATTTACTTGATAATTACTTATGAAGTGTTCATTATGTACCAGCACTGTTTTAAGAACTTTATAGATATGAATCCATTTAATTTTCTTCCAACCCTAGGAGGTGAGGACTGTTAAGATCCCTACCTTACATTTAAGGAAGTCGAGACAGAGAATGGTTAGGTGACTTGTCCACGGTTACATAGATAGTACGAAGTTGAGCCAGATTTGATCCCAGATGATCTGGCTCCAGAGTCTGCTCTCAGACTCCTCACTATGTGCTGAGTGGGGGCTGGGTGTGTCAGGATCAGGGACATCAGGCAGTAACTCACAGACCCAGACCTCCTTGCCGGGACCTTTGGGCTAAAGCTCTCTCCTGAGTGGGCAGACAGCAGAGGGCCTGCCCCCAGCTCGGCCATCTGAGGGGTCAGCCACCTCTGCTGCTCCTGAGGTCTGACGTCTCTCATCCTGGTGGTTACACTTGCGTGGCAGGATTTTCATGAATATGGATGCTTCTTGTGAATGCTGTTGGACTTTGCCAACCACTAAGTTGAGCTGGGAAAGCTGTGTCCTCTCGGGGTGCTGAGGAGGGCTCATGGGCTGTCATGGCGGCCACCACCAGTCCCCTCCTAACCCGGCCTGGTCGCCAGGCCCTTGTCGCCTGGCAGGAGGGCTCAGCCGATAGAGGGCTGTTGGTCCATGACGGAGGCAGGCATGAGCGTTCTGCTGGGCTCCTCTAGAAGCTGGAGGCCCAGGAACATCGGCCGCCACTGACATGGAAGTCCACTAGAAGGTGAGCATTTGTGGGTGTTTAGTAATGTCACTCCATGGTTTGAATTGCTGCCCAAGGCTTGTCTTGACAAGTTGACAGAGCTGAAATAGGAGTATTTCAGAGGAGCGGCCTTCTAGAGTGCTAAGGGAGCTTACATATCATCTAACCAACTCCTCTCTGAGGCTTTGACCAGTTCGGTCAAAAAAGTCTGACCTGAGCTTATAACTGTGCCTGGTTTAGCATTGGACAAGGGAGAGAGAGAGAGATTAAAACAACAACAACAAAATAAAAAAACAACACCTCAGGGAGCTTGCAATATAGTGAATACTCTTCTTTCCAGTCATTGGTGAAAATTAAAACCAGGAGGAAGAGGGGATGCTACAGGACAGCACCTAGAGAACATCAAGAAACAACAGGGGGGATGAGAAGGAAAACTACAAGAAGCAGATCCAGAAAGGACAGTGTCATCTTAGGATAGTTCTGTCTCTGGAGACAGGCAAACCTAGATTTGATGACTGGTTCCACTACTGATTTGCTCTGTGACGTAGAGCAAATTGTTTAACTTCTCTGAGTCTCAGTTTCCTCAACTGTAAAATAAGCTAATAATACCTACCTCAAAGGGTTTTCCTAGGACAATGCCTAAGCCACTGCATAGGTTATCATTAAACAAAAACAAGATTAGGGCCATTTAGCACCAAGGTATGTACTGCTCCATCACAGCCACTGCTGTTTCTGGTTTTCACTAGGAGCCTAATGAAGGCAATGTGGCTGGGGAAGATCCAGGCAGGGCCCAGGAGCCGGGCAGGCTCTGTGCCCTAGGAGCTGTGAGGTTTTGAGCAATTGCCGACCCTCTCTGAACCTCATTCTCTGTATTTATGAAATGGCCCAGTGGCTTCTATGGAAAGGTCTAGACCTGCTCAGAAGTTCTTAACTACATGGAGGCAGGAAGCAGGAAGTAGGGGGCAGGACAGAATATGGGTGCTGTTTTTGTACCGCAGTGACTCTGTCCATTATTTACTGCCTTCCCATTAGTTATACTGGATTCTGACCAAGTTAGCCAAGTCTCCTGCCCCCTTGTGTGTATGCATGTTGCACGTGTGTGTGCTAGAGCAAGGGCAGACCCGACATGGAGTAAGGTACTCAAAGAATCCCCTCTTTCAGTAGAGTATAGGACTTACTATGGGGTTTGAGAAGGTAAGAGAAAGAAAAAAAGGAACTCATATTTATTACATGCCTACCATATCCCAGGCACTTTATTATACCTCTAAACTCATAACCTTTGCTGTAAACCCATTAGGCAGGCAATACCAGTCCTGAGATGACCACAGGATTCTCAGAGATGTCAAATAATCTTGCCAAAGTCACGCAGCTCTCTGAGTTCCAAAACTCTTTCCCTTAAACCTCTCTTCCTATTTTCAAGTATGTGTTAGGACAGGATTATATTCTGGGAAAGAAAGGGTATTGATATCAAGAGATGAGAGTATATTCTCTGTTTGTATAAATAAATGGCCCTGGGAGGAAGCCGTTTCCAAGTGGTATAGCTTTATCCATCTTGTCAATAAGTACTTGTTGAGCACCGACTAGACACAGATCTAGGTGGTGGGGATACAGCAGGCCCAGGCCCTGCCCTTATGGAGAAGTAAGAAGAGTAAACAAATAAGCTGAGAGAGTGTCAGAAAGGAAATAAAGCAGGATGATAAATGTGATGGAGAAGGATTGGAGGGGTGGAGTGGAGGCTGAGCTAATGTCTTCGGGCTCACACAAAAGCAGACTGAGAAAAGGATTTGGGGTAAGTAGTCAGTATGTGAGAGGATTCCAGGAAGCATGATGAGGGAAGGTGCTATGGGTCACTTAATGATCAGGCCACCTGTGTGGTAGCTGGGGCTCAGTACTGCTGGGAAACTCTGAGCATGTACTTGATTGTTCCCTAGGGTTCAAGAAAGATGAGGGATTTATCTGCCAGCTTATGCTCCTCATTGGTTGAAGATGCTTCCAGGGGCGTTAACTTCCAGACTCTTCTACCCTGCCCCGGGCATGGGCTTTTGCTACCAGAGAGTCCCTAGGAGAGGAATGCAAGTGTCTGACTTGAGGCAGGTAGTCTTCATGGTGTGGAAAGTGGCCATGGGAACTGCAGGTGGGTTGAGGGGATCCACAGCATCTGCTACAGATGGGGAGGTCGGAGAGGCAGCATTTGAACGGAGACCTGGGCGATGAGGGGTGGCTTTGGAAGGAGCTGGGGACCATTAAAGCCAGAATGGTTTCTGGTGAGCCAAAGCTCATCAGCCAAAGCCCAGCAGGTGCGAGTGGCCAGCCAAGCTGGATCTCTGCCGTCTTCCATCTGTCCTTGATCCCTCTTCTCTGGGTCACACAAATACACCCTCACTCTTGCTTGGCCACAAAGAACTTACAAATAGAGCCTTAGAAATGCACCCCTCAACAGCTGATTTAAGTCCTGCTCTGTCACCCGAGGATCCACCTTTAAATGCTCCAAATACTCTTAAACAGCTTTCAACTGTGCCCAAGTACTCCTACCACTCTACCACATGGCTATATTTAGCCCCAATGCCAATTTCCAGCCCTTAATATATTCTGCTTTTTCTGGAAGAGAAGCTCACAACAAGATTTGCCTCTGCGGCTTATTTTTAAATCAACAACAATCCAAAGGGAAAAAAAAAATCCGCCACAGACAGCACTTCATAATTCAGGCAAAGGAAGACAAAAAGGACTATTTAATACTTCCCATTTATTCCATTCAACAGCAAAGTGCTTTACAAAGCCCAGGAAATTATATTGTTATTTTATAATTATTAATTCTGCAGTCAGCTCCAAATAAGTCCAGATCCCATCAAGCACCTGTGTTTTTGCCTCCAAGTCCAAGAACTCTCCTTGGCACCACGATGCTGTGGACACTCAGCTGGGAGGAGTGGCCTTTCTTAACCTGTGGGCATTTGACTTTGATGGGTTTCCCACAAGGTACATAACTTCCTTTTTTAGCAACCACTGTTTTCTAACATTTTCATGTATAGAAGTTGATTACTTGGGATGATATACCACTATCCCTTTGCTATTTCCAATAGGACATTTTGTGGAAAAGTTAGTGTGCATTCTTTCTTGTGGATCATTTATCAATAACAATAGGGCCAGTTTATTGAATACCTACTATGTGCCTGGTATTTGGCAGAGTTTATACTAAACTTCATAGAGTGATATTGTCCTACATTATGGATGAGGGACTCAGCCTCTGTGACTTGCCCAAGATTATATAAAACAAGTGCAAAATCAAGATTCTGACCTAAGTCTAATTCTAAAACCCAATGGCCCATAATCTAGCAGTCCTCAAAGTGTGGTCCCCAGTTCAGCAACTTCAGCAGCACCTGGTAAAAAGCAATTTCTCAGACTCTACCCTGGACCTACTGAAGCAGAAATGCTGGAGGTGGGACCCAGCAACCTATGGTTTAACTCTCAGCTCCAGATGATTCTGCTACACTCCAAAGTTTGGGAAACACTGCCCATCTGTTAACTAAGAATAAATGGTTAAACTAGTAGTTAAATTTGGGGGAGTTTTGAAATGTCCCCTCGTCTTTGTGACTATAATTAAAGATTAAACATACATTTCTTTCACCCTCAGTACATATGCCATTGGGACAAAATATTGAAAGGCTTAAACTTTCAGTCAGCAGTTCTGGATTTATATCTAAGTTTCATAACTTATTAGCTGTGTGATCTTGGGAAAGTTACTTAACTTCTGTAAGCCTCCGTTTCTACACCGGTTTATTGCAGATAATAATTACAAGATTCTTCTGAGGATTAAATGATTCAGTGTCTGCAAAAGTGTTTAGTAGAGTGGCAAGTGTATCATAGCCTAAAATATTAGCTAATTATTAATAATTATACGATTTGCTTGCTTATAAATGTTAGCCATTACTAGTACCCATATCTAAACTCTGTAATGCTTTTAAAATTGTACCCTTTGAAAGTTCAGCGTCGGTTTTATAAAACAGTTTCCTATAATTGATCTGAGTGGTATTTTTAAATCCTGCCGTTCTTATGTTTGAATCTTAGTAGTAGGTATAATTATTAGAGCAACTGTGCAGAAGAGCACACTAATGCTTTCATAAAGAAGCTTTGATGGAAATCTTGAGTCTCCTGAGGAAAATGATAAATAACTTCTCCATTTACACCAGCAAAGGAGACAGTGCCTGATGCATAGTAGGTGCTCAGTGTGTTAATTAACAGATGATCTGTCCACAGATGCCCCTTCTGGCCAGAACATTGTCCCAGATATCGGTGGTGAGGGGGGTGGGAGTGGGGGATGGGGACCTGTCACTCCTGTTCTCTAATATATGCCCAGCACCCAGCGTGGAAGTGAATGGTCGAGAATTACTTGCTGACAGAATATTTTTGTTTTGTTTTAAAGACATGCTTCTTTCTTTGTAACAGTCTCTTTTCCTAGCTGTATATTATGGTAATCTTTTCTATCATAACATGTGTTGTGATCATAGAAGCAGAGATCAGTGTAAAAGTGTATTTTCTCCCTACATACTCCGCTGCCCAATATTTTTTTAAAAAATAAAGTCTTCAAGGAGTGCTCAAATAAGGTTTAGGAGCCAGGATACGTGGGTTCTGGGTTCTGCTTTGCTGCAAGCCTTGGGTGTGACAGTCTTGTCCCTTAACCCTGGGCCTCTTTATTCATGTGTAAATGGAGAAGGCTAGACTAGGTCAGTGCTCTCCCCCGTGGGACAGTACCAAATGGTGGCAGGGCTGTTACCTGAGCAGAGTGTTCAGTAACATTGAATCATGTGGCGAGAAAGTCCTGTTTCAAGTCCTTTTCCATCTTTGTGATTTAGTCCTGCCGAGTCTGACTTGACGTTATTTGGTATTTAATATCTTGGTGACACTTGCTCATCTCCTTTATAACACAGAGAGAGCAGGCTTCTGTCTGGTTGTTTAGAAACCGAGGCAACAGTATTTACCTTGCTTGGTTTTTACCGTATTCGTGGTTTTAAAACTTTTTCTTCTATCATGAAGAGAGATGGTGCTGTTTAAATTTACCATAGCAAGCTACATTTTCCTTTTTGAATAACTTGATTCCAGAAACAGAAACTGAGTCACTTTAAAGAATACATATTAAGTCAGTAATATTGCAGGCAGCTGTGGATGTGCCAGAAACCATGAAGATGGAAGCTCTTTGAGTGCCAGCAGGCCCTGGGGCTCTTCTCCACTGGTTAGTGTAGTGAAGAGGGGTCAGCACTGCTCGTCCATGCAGTCAGGCAGGAGATGGGGCATCAGGGTCCCGAGACAGTAGTTAAGACCAGGGCAGGGCAACCAAAGAGTGATATGCCACCGGCCCTGTGCCCCAAGATTCAGGTCCTCGCTCTGGGGCAGTGCTTGGTGCTTTTACTTTTAGAAACTTCCACCAATGAGGCTCTTGTCCAGCCATGGGGCAGGGTGGGGATGGGAACCTCATGCTATTGTAAAGTCCAGTGTAGACCTAGACTCTAAAATCTTTCGGAAATAACAAAATTGTTCAACCCAACATAATTTATAAGTGCAAATGACTGGAAAGTACCCCCCTGCTCAACATTAAGGTAAGAGTTATGGTAATGCTGTGAGGGAATATTATGTAGCGATTCACAATTATGTATGTGGAGAATTGCGGAGATATGGGAAAATATTTATTTCAACTATATAAAAGACTAGAAACAATTAGAAGTAAATATGTTGGAGTGTTTAATAATAGTTATTTTTGGCTAATGTGATTATGTGGCCTTAAAAAGTATTTATCTGTATTTTAAGAGTTTTCCACAATTCAGAACCAAATATGCCCACACCTCCTTCAAAATCACAGGCATCCCTCAGATCTCTCCTGTGTGACCTTGGACAAACACTTACCTTGTGATCCTCAGTTTCCTCACCTGAAAAATGGTGAGAGCTCCTTTCTCATGGCTTGTTGTGAGCATGAATGAGATGATGCACGTGTTTTGTGGTGTCCGGCTCCTAGCAGTCTCTCAGAAGATAGTGCCATTTAATTATAGCCACAGCCATAATAATGCTGCTCTGTTGTCTTTTCATTATTACTGCTGGTGAGTTTGGAAGGTGTAGCACTTTACTAAACCAATGAATCAAGCTGTAAAAATATAATTCTGAAGGCCTTCCCCTCTTCCATTGTATACACATGCACACTTGTGTAAGTGAGCAAATACACACTTGCACACAGCTGACCTAGTGCTGCACACTCCCTGCAGGTTTTCGTATCTGCAGGTTTGGTAAACGAGAGAACTAGCCTCAACTCATCAACACTATTGTCTCTTATCTGCCAGATTCTGCCAAGCACAGGCAACTTTCTTTCTGTTTTCTGTTTTCCGTTTTTTGTTTTTCAGTGACGTTTTTTGTTGTTAGGTGACATAAAATCCACCTAACAAAATTAGCCATGAACCGTTTTTAAGTGTAAAATTCAGTGGCATTTAGTATATTCACAATGCGGTGTATTCATCACCTCTATCTAGTTCCTAGACGTTTCCATCACCAAAAGAAAACCCCATGCCCACTAAGCAGTCACTTCCTATCCTTCCCTGCCCCCAGCCCCTCACAGTCACTAGTCTGCTTTCTGTCCTGCAGCTTGATTTTTCATGCTCACTGGAACCAGGTGTGAAATTTGAACCTTGTTTTCTCTTGGTGCTCATTGGTCTTTCCCCTCCTCCAGTTGGCTAAAAATCCCCAGTGAAACGAATGAGCGGACCCAACCCCCACTTCCTTGGTTGAAAGTATTTGGTTCTCTGGAATTGCAACCAAAGGGCCCCAGTGAATTCATTTAAAATATATAGACTTTTTTCCTTACAAAGGATTTTGGAGTTGTTTAGGTTAATCTTAATGTTAGCATGAGAAGACCCAACCTTAGTCCACCGGAGGGTCCCTGAGTAGCCACTTCCTCTGGGGTCACGTTCCTCCCATCCTTGCTGGTGCCGAGCTGGGTGGTTCAGCATACAGGTTCTCTGTTCTGCTGAGGCACTTTTTGGGAATACCCTGCTGTCCAGAACCTGGGTTCCAGTCCACTCTGTCACTCACTAGGCATGTGACCTTGGTCAAGCTCGGGCACTTCTTTTTTTTTTAAGATTCATTTTTTTTTTACTTTTTCAATCCATTTTTAATCCTCCCTCCCCCATTTTTGCTGTTTTTTGTCCATTCGCTGGGCATTTCTCTGTGTATGTTTCCTGCCCTCTCTTCTCATCCTTCTCCTCCTGTCTTCACCGGGATTTGACCCCGACAACCTCCAATGTGGGAGAGAGGTGACCTACCGCCTGCACCACCTCAGTTCCTGGTTTTTCGGTGCGTCTCGTCTTGGCTCTCCCATTGTGTCACTCTCCTGTTACGTCATCATCTTGCTGCGTGGCTCAGGGGGCCTGGCGGACCGCGCATCTTCTATATTTTTCTTTATTTTGCTGGGAGGTCCCGGGGATCGAATCCAGGTCCCTCCATATGAGAGACGGATGCCGAACCATTTGAGCCACATCCCCGCCCCCAGGCACTTGTTGATCCCAGCCTCTGCAGCTCTAAAAGGGTGATCACTGAGGTTTTTTTTTCACAGAAGATTAAATGACATAGGGCTGTGAGGGGCCCCTGGAGATCTACTATGATTTGTTTTTGCAGAGGATTATATTAGAAAAAGCCCCCAAGAAGCTACAATCAGACGACCAAGGTTTAAATTTTAGTCTCGCTCCTTACCAGTTGTGGACCTTTGAGAAACAATGGAAAAGAAACCAGGTTCATCCACTTAAAGTCATGTGAACTAGGCAAGTCACTTAACCTCTCATTCCTCCATATGGGCGAGATGGTAATAACAGAGCAAACCTCACTGGGTTGTTGTGAGGCTGAAATGAGGTCCTGCATGTGAAGTGCAGACTGCGGTTTCTGGTACATTCGTACTGAACATGTGTTAATTTACCTTTCCCCGTGGGTCCTGGACCCAAATGGCCTCACGAGCCAGGGTGGTAACTTGTGGAGTGGATAGAGGAAGACTGTCAGGGGTAGGAGCAGGGGGCTGCCTCTTGGGCACAACCAACCGCATGACCATTGGAAGATCATTGCAATTCAGTTTTATTTGTAACTCAGCTGGTAACAGAACATTTGGGGGGGGGGCTTCAAATTTAACTAGTGGGATGCTGCTTTTTGGCCCCTTCATTAGGATAGCCTCAGTTTCTTCATCTGCAAAATGGTGATACCAGTGCCTTTTCTGACCACATCACAGAGTTGCTCTGAAGAATAAATGAGATGAAAATGTACATGAAAGCACTTTGTAAACTGTAAAGTGTTTGGCAAATGTAAATGGTTAATATTACATTTCAAAGACATTGTTTTGCTGGTATCTCATCAAAAAACAGTGCTGGCCCTCCTATTTACTCAGGGTGTCATGAGAAGGGAGAGGGAGAATCATTGATTAGTAGGTCTTTTGCTTTATCCAAGTGGTCTATGAGCTGGAAAAGATGGAGAATTCCTTCACTAAAGGGCCATATCTTTTGAGACTATTGACAGCATGTCATGTGGAACTCAAAATTGCCTTTGTGAATACAGATAGATTGCATCTATTAGTTCCCTTTTGTCATCATGACCTGTCAAAAGGGAAAATTAAATGTGCCTACAAATATTTCAATATTTATGTTGTGTGCAAGGTTTAATATTCATCTAGAGCAGCGAGCAGAGAGAATAAAAAATCCCCATCCTTTACTTTGGGCTAGGATATTGCTCAGTTCAGCAAGAATTCTTTGAGCGCCTACTATGACTCAGTCAGTGATTGATGTGCTAGGGTCTCCCAAAGAAAAAGAAACCAAATTCTAATACTGACAACTTCACTTTTGCACACCTTTTCAGCAGCCATGGAGGGTCCAAGGTTAGTATACTTAGCTAATTCCTGTGGGGGAAAAATTGGTGAAAAATTTGCCCAGAGGTTGGGAAGAGGAAAGTAGAGAAAATGGATGGCAGAACAGAGTGAGGTTTTTGTAGTGAAGACGGAAACAGAGGAGAGTGGGAGGGGGTCATTCAGATTTCAGAAATGTACTCTTGCTTGATGGGAGGAAGGGGCCGAGGGTGTAGTCTACAGGTGGGAACGAGAAGCAGAAATCACTAGCCTGGAATCATAACCAAAAACCAAAAAAAACCCACAAAAGGCACTGACCGTTTGATAGGAAAACAGATACAGAAGAAATATGACTCTTAGCAAGTGTATTTTTTTCCAGCAATGCACAAATGAATTTACAAGCATATTGTTGCAATTGTAAAGGGGAGATCTTAAAGGGGTGAATGGCAAATGAAAATTAATTGTGGAGTATATTATGTTATTGATTTGTGTTAATTGATATTCATTTTTTTTTAACCTGCTGACATCCTTTTTCTTTATATCAATGTAAAAATCTGATGATTTCCGTTCACTTGTGACTTCCTTCCCCTAACCCTATTTTTTCCCCCAATAAGGTCCTAAGTTCCTCAAGCCTGACTACTCCTGCCCCAGGGCCTTTCAGAAACCTAACCCCCATGGTTGGCGAGGGACTGCTGTGTGTGAAATGGTAACTGCCCTCAAGGAGCTTACAATCTAGCTGGGGGTAAAAGACTTGCACAGGAACTCAACTAGACTGTGAGCTTCTAGAGGGCAGGGACCTTACCCTAATCATCTCTCTTCTCACCCTGCACACCCTCCCTGCGCGATCTCATCCATCCCCATGGCATCTACCACCGCCTGTGTGCTGAGGATGCTCTCGGCCTGGACCACCTCCCGAGTGCCAGCTCTCCAACGTCCCCAGGCTCCTCCCTGGGTGGGATGCTCCACAAGAGCTGCCAGCTCAACCTGCTCCCTGAAGCCCAGCTGATTATCTGTCCTCTAGGCTTGAGCCAGTTCCTGGGTGCCTGGGCTCAGACCCCCAAACCAAAGATCCAGAGGTCATTCTTTTGACTGAGCTTGATGGAAAAATGCTTATATTCCAATGTTAAATAAGAAGAGGAGCCTGTCGAATTGTATAGACTTAATGAACTCATTTATGTTAAATACATGGATTAAAAGATAGAGAAATGCTCCAGAATGTATTAGTGGTTGCCTCTAGTGGTGAGAGAGTGGTTTTTCTTTTTTGCTGACACCTTTATCTTTCTCAATCTCCCTTGATAAATATTACTTTTATAACAAGCAAAAATGTCAAATAAAAATGGTTAAAGGAGAAAGGTCTATAAGCCATGTATCACCTTCTCTGGGAAATATCCCTTTTCCCTTTGTGTTCCACACAGAGTTCAAGGCTCTAGCCTCAGACACCCTGACCCCTGTACTCACCTGTTGTGGATTGTCATGCTGCCTTCTTTTTGTAAGTCTGCTTCCTCCATTAGACTGTGAGCTCCTTGAGGGCAGAAACTCTGGCCTATTCATCTTGTCTTCCCAGTGCCTAGCACAAAGCTGACGCAGTTAACCACTCAATACGTGTTTGCTCTTTAAAAGGAAGGAAGAGAGGGAGGGAGGGAGGGAGGGAGGAAAATAAAAGAGGGAAGGGCATTGGGGTTCTCAAATGGTTTGTCTCAAAGCAACTTTTTAATTTGTTTCCCTTCCCTCTCCTTTGTTTTAAGATTTTTTTAATCTTCTGAACAAATGCATTTGAAAGTGATTCAATATTTCTTTCATTTTTAGTCATCAAAGGCAGGTTTAAATGCCAATCAGAGCTCCAATAGGGCAGCAGTCTGGCTCCTTAGCAGCTAGCTTGCCGGAAATCTGACTTGGCCAGAGCGCCCCCTGCCTGTCACCCCAGGTACGGCACTCAGTGTTCTGTCCTGGGAGCCCTCATCTGGAAATGAATGTATGTTCGGAGCGTTCCTTTAAGGGGGACAGTGGCAAACTCTAGTGTCCATAGGAGGAGTGGAGCAAGCGAACAGATCTAATAAGAGGAGAAATAGCAATGCAAACTTCTATTTTGTGTTTACTCTGTGTCAGACGCTGTGCTAGTTACCTGCATGTGTTGTTCCCTTCAACACTTACCACAGTCCGACATGGTAGGTACTGCTATGATCCCCATTCTGCAGATGAGGAAACTGAGGCTAAAGGTGTACTACCTGAGGAAACAGGAGTTTGAACCGTGGTCTGTCCATTGTAGAGTTTGACTTGAGCTCCGCTTCCTTTTCTGAAGTTCTAGGAGGAGCACTGGAAGGAGAGGGTGAGAGGGATGCTTGGAGAAGGAGAGGGAGGTGTCTGCACTTTCAAAGCTTTGTGAGGTTCTAGAGTAGCAGGGTATGCACAAAGCCCTTACAGGGTCCATGGCACCCCTAAAATTGTAGGCAATTTATTCCATGTATGTGCAGTTTTCTGAGAAGTTCTTGAAGGGAGTCTGTGTGGCTTAAAAAAAATCATTAAGAAAGCAGACCATGGATTAGAGAACATTTGAAGGGAGTAGAGCCTGGCTCCACATTTGGAAGGATTTAACAATTAACTTTCACAATGTGGAGAAGGATGTGGTTTAGTTGATAAAACATTTTGCTCACAGGGAGGACGGAGAAAAACTCGGAGAGCTGGTATGTGTGTGTGTGTGTGGTGTTTCCCCAGATATTTAGGATCAAACCAAACCCATCAACAAATATTTATTCAAGCGAGACCTGATGACGCTGTAGTTTGTCAGGGTTGTTTGAAGAAGGATTTCTGTCTTGGGTGGGAGTTTGGAAAGTGAGAAAATAATAATTACCATTTATTGAATGCCGGCTGAATGCCAGGCACCTCTGCTGGGCACTTATATATGCATTGTTCCACGTAATCCTCACAACAACCCCTAAAAGGAAGGTTTTTATAACCCTCTCTAATACAAAGGAGGAAACTCAGAGGGTTAGAATGTCTTGCCTAAGGTCCTAGTAGCTCAATCTATGTAAGCAAAGGAGCCAAATTTGACTCGATTTCCAAATATCTACATTTTGTCTGTATGTTTTCCTTGATCTCAGAATATATGTGTTTCCACCAGATGTAAGATGCATCAAATGATTACATTAATAAACAAAAGTTATTCAAGTAGTGCTTTGGGTGTCGGTGCCTTGAGTGGAACATTGGCCTAGAGGATCTCTAAGATCCCTTCCTGCTTTGTGTTCTCCTCCATCATTTCAAAGAAGCGAAGTCTTTAATTGTTCCAACAAAGCAAAAAATCATCTCCCTGCCCCACTCCCCACCCCAGGTCCTTCATCCTAGGCTGTGATGGTAGGGATGACATTTTTTCACTGCCTTCCTAACAGGTTAATCCTGGGCTCTAAGTCGTTTTACATGAGAAGAGAGTAACCATGTCAATATGGGGAACAGCTACTCATTCCAGCTGAGTCTCCTTCCCAGAGAAGAATATGGAACCAATAGATTTCTGCTCACTAAAACAGTTGGAACTCATATTATGTGTCCGGCAGGTTGGCTTAACTTCAGGAAATTGCTAGCAATTCGGAGTAAGAAACTGCAAAAGGAATGCTGGGGATCGTTTGGGTTGGTGAGATTTGGGGCTGCTTTCACTCATCTGGCTGTGGCAAGTCACGCAGGGCAGTTGCAGTCCAGTGCCACTGAGGAAAAATCCTTTTCCTTCCTGATGAAGGATGGGAGCCGGGCCTGTGGGCCCAGGGGGCACCTGAGCGCCCCACTCCCCGGTACTGAACTACCGCACTGCCCTGTGCATGCCAGCCTGCAAGACCTCTGCACCTTTGCCGTACTGTCCTCTCTGCTCAGAGTGCCTTCCCTCTCTGTCCACTCAGCCAAATCCTGCTTGTTCTAAGACTCAGTTCCAGCATCCCCTCATCAGCAGTTCCTTTCCTATCTGTCCTCGGTCGACTTTACCAGCCTCTACCATGGGCCCATCTCAATTCCAGAACCTAACTGCACCTTTTTTTTTTTTTTTTTTCAGTGTCTTTCTTTCTGTTCTCCATCCCAGAGCCAGGCACTCACAATATGTTTCTTGAATGCAGATGAATAATTTCTACACTCGGCCCTGAGCGTGTTCTACGTAAGACTAGGTTGTTTGTATTTATTGAGTGCCATAACCTGGACAGGAATGAAATAAGCCCTGACGTTTGAACAGCAGTTTATGGCTTACAATGTACATCCCTCTCCCCCACTCGCTCCTCTTAACAGCCCAAGCAGTATTAATATTCCCATGATACGGATGCAAAAAACAAAAGTATGTGGAGGTTAAATGATCTGCCTAGGGTCATGCAATTTGTAAGTGGCAGTGGCAGCCTCAAATCCACACCTCTGAGGGTCCTGAGTGGTGAGGCTAGATGAAAACTGCTGACTTTCAAAAGCATTTGACCCAACCCAACCCAGATGAGACCTCCCCGCTCCTCTCTGAAACTCCACAGGTAGATAGAACCTTTGCATGTTGAATTTTGTTTTCAGCCCAAGGGGCAGGGGGATGCCCTAGGTTGAAGGTCATAGGTGATGGGCTTCTGCAAAGCATGGGCAAAGTTTCTGCAAAGCACAGACCTGGGAGCAGCCTGAGGTCCCATCCCAACTTTTATATTTTCCATCTGCAGTGGACTCAATTTTTCTGCACAAGTTGGGCTCAACGTAAATAAACACGTATATGCAAAGTCACTGATTTAAAAAATAGACTCTTTGAGCCTTATTTTTCTTCAGTGGGAATGATGATAATAATACCCTCTGTGCAAGATTGTCATGTGGATTTAATGAGAAAACACGTATGAATGGACCTTGCAATAGCGGCACAGAGTTGGCATTTTTAAATGCTGCTTTCCTTCTAATGTGCCACCACACAGACTCCTTGGGACAGGAAAGGAGGAGCCTCTGAGATCTAATTGCCAGGATGTCCTCCTCTATTGGCCATGAGAGGCTACCTCTAGCTTGGAAGGGAATTATTCAGACACTAAACATTTGAGAATAATGGGTTGGCTCAAGACACAGCATCCAGAGAAGCAGCAGGATGGGTATACCTGTGCTTTCACCCAGTAATCACATAGCATGTGGCTGAGTGCAGGCTCTGGGGTCCTTCAGACCTGGGCTGCAACCTGATTCTCCCTCTTAGTGGTTTTTTGACCTTTTTCAGGTTACTCAGCCCATGGGCTTTGGTTTCTTCATTTGCAAAATGGACATGCTAATAGCAATAATTCCTATCTCAAGGGGCTCTTTTGAGAACTAAATGACACGGTCGGTATACAAAGTAGTAAGTACATTGCCTGGTGCATAGTAGGCTACTAGGAATTTTATGCTCCTGGCCATGAGTAGCTGGAATGGCCTTCCCTTCTCAGCTCCTGCTAACCCTTGAATCTTAGCCCTTTGATAATCCTTTCCTAATTCCATGAGCCAAAGTCTGTGAGCCATCTGTGTTCCTGCCATCTGAAATACAAAAGTCCCTGCTTAAACCTCTGCATCAGGGTCTCCAGCCTCCCGAGAGTCTGATCCACACAAGAGTGCACAGGAAAAACTCATTCAAAGAAGGAATGAAGGTCTGAGAAGGGTTCCCTTCGTCAGTGACAATGGCCTAGGCTTTCTCAACCATTGCCCCAACAGACCTGAAGAACAGTTTTCCTTTGTATCTGCCTTTCTTGGCGTTGTTGACTCCTAAAGTTATTTAAGCTGCTCTGTCTTCTCTGCCCACGAGAGATGAAATGGCTCTATGGTGTGTGAACCAGAGAGGAGGGAAGGCGTGTGAAACTCAGCAGCCACCATATCTGAAGGTCAGACGGAGAGAACCGTGTGTGTGAAATGGGCTGGGGAGCAGACAAAAGGTGGGGTGGCAGATACTTCAGCTGGCGACCTGTGGGCTCTTGTGTCCCCAGCCATTCCTCTGCCTGCCTTCCAGTTAGGGCGGCAGTTTGGTTGCCATTTCCTCGCCCCTCGGTGGAAGGGGCCCCTGGAAAAGTGCAAACAACTGGGCTGCTTTGGAAGCTAGGAAGGCAGAAGTGACAAGGCCATTTAAGTTGGGGATCAGAGGGCTTCTATGGAGGGCCGCTCTGTTGTCTCAGACTTTTAGGATGAGCTAGCTCCTGAATGGCCCAGGACTTGGTGAGTTCTGTATGAATCTTTTTTCTCCCTTCTTTTGTGGCTTGAAAGTAATCAGTCAATCAGCAAGCCAATCTATGGGTGTTCCTTGAACACACACTAGATATAAAGCACAATACAAGAATTCTGGGAGCCAAGGAGCTCAGACAGAGGGAAGGCACAAAACACAGAAAAAGACATCCAATTGGACCATATGATTGGAAGATTCTTGAAACTCATACAGTTAGAGAGGTCAGAATTCTAAGGAGTGGCAAGGCTGGTTAAGAAAAGCTTCATGAAAGATGACGGTTTGATCTGAGTCTTCAAAGTGGGTTAACCATGGGGAAATAGAGATGAGCGGAAAGGACGTAATAGGCAGGGGGAGGTCTGAGCAAAGATACAAAGTCGGGAAAATAAAAGTGTGACGATCTGATATTTAGCCAGCACCTGCTAAGTGCTAGACACTTATTAAACAGGTAATTCTCATATTAACTCTCGGTAGGATTAATATTATTGCCTCCATTTTACAGATGAGCAAACTGAGGCCCAAGGAGCTCTGACTAGGCCTTTTGCTCCTTGTGAGCAGGGAGAACCATATCTTGCTCATCTCTGCATCCTAAGCATAGAGCCACAGAAGAGCCTTCAGATAAATCTTCACTTAATGATATTGAAGGGCATACAGCAGAGCTGAGCTTCTAACGTGGGTTTCCCCAAAGCCTGTGTTGCTTGGCAGTTTGCTTGAGTGGAGATTGCATGTTAAGGAAGAACTGGTACTTGATGCTGAGCTGAAGAGGGATCTGATGACTGTGGCCTTTTAGAACTTGTGTGAGTTTGACAACATGGAGCTGCTAACAAATTCAATGGGTCAGAGTATGCCAATTCGCCTTCCAAAACCTTTTCCATTTGCAATTTCTTGTTCAGTGTGTCTTCTCTCTAGATCGTAAATTCTGTGTGCTCAGGAATGGTGTCTGTGTGGCTGGAATATAGTAGGTGCTCAGATATTATTTGCTGTACCAACTTTAGAAAATGGTGGTCAGTACTAGTTAGGCTCATTTCCAGAGTTCTCTGACTGATAAGTCAGAAGTGATTTAGCATGGGATTGGAAGGCAATGGTCAATGTGAAAGAGATGGCAATGGAGGCAGGCATAGTGGAGGAATTAATTGCTTCTTTTGCTATGCTGTAACACTTAGTTCTCTCATTAAAGGACTTTCTAGACTGTTGCTTGCTTAGTTATCACATATTAGCGGTAAGCAGGAGAATATATTTGTATGGTATTTTATAGCGCATGAAACAGTGATTATCAGATTGAATTGTCACAATAATCCTGCCGGTAGCTTTGGCATAATCAGCCATATTACAGATGCTGAAACTGAGGTTGAAAAAGTCACTTGCTCAGCTAGAGAGTGACAGAGGAGAAGGACCTGAAGCCTTCCCACCCAGACCTGCCCCTCTCCCACTGTGCAGCTGCCCTGGGAAAGCTCCTAGAATACAGACAGCCAGGCATTCTATAAACGCTTGTGACTCCCGTTGCATTCAGGAGCTCATTCTTGCTCTGGAGAGAACCTTCCAGGATGGCAACATTGTTCCTGAACCCATTGGAAAGTGTACATTGTTCCTTAGTGTCAGAAAGTGTACACCAAAGTTGGGGACAATTAGGAAGAGCCTGTGGGCGTTCACTGGGTGAGGTGCAAAGTCAGTTTGTCTCCCTCAAGCCTGGGGGAGAGAGCCAGGCTTACGATTCTTATTTTCTCCCTCTCAAAGAACAAACCTGAGGCCTCAGCAGCTTCTTCCCCGCTTGTCTGGGCTCCTCCCTTGTCTGGTCTCTTCTCTTCTTGTCTGGTCTCATCCCTCTCCTAAGGCCTGCCCTTCCCTGACCCAACCTCCACACATGGCTGCCAGAGCTGGAGGGACATCTGCTGTTCACTTGGCAGCCTGCCCTAAGCCCCAGCTCCCCGCTGCCCCAGGACAGAGTCCATTCTCCTCCTGCCAGCTCCCTTCCCCTGGCTCCACCTTCTTGAACATTCCTTCACACCTTCTTTCTAGCAATTAGCATCAGCTCTTCTCTTGTTCCCAGATACATTTTGGAGTTCCCACCTTGGTCCTTTGAGCAAGCTCTCAGCTAAGGTTCCTGAGTCCTCAGCCTGCCTTTCTCTCATTTTCCAACTCATTTGCTATTGTTAAAATGAAGGAGCTGCAGAGAGGGCTGGCACAACCCCATCTTGCAAAGACTTGACACATGGGGCGACTGCATGTTCGCCCCTTCTTTGGGAATAATGATAGTCATATAACTACTGAGGGCAGACTGAGGACTAACCATCTGCATCTTTTAAAAGCATTTCGTGAAGAAGGGAATGTTAGCTTAGTGTGCAGATGAGGAAACAGGGCCAAAGATGTCCAGTACCTTGCCCAGGGACTCAAGTTTGGATGCCAACCGCCTGCCTATCAGCTATGCCAATTTGGGCTAGTTTATTTACCTTTGGGCCTTGATTTCCTAAAGGCAGCTCACCTATCTATCCTACTGAGGACTCAACACATCAATCGGATGTACTTACCTGGCTCATAGGAGGCATTCAGTTGGCCATAGCTGATTTTAGAGAGGAAAGAGGAGAAGAACCATGAGGAAAAAAATGGCTAAGGAGAAAAGAGGTCAGGGTCCCGGGGGGGGGGGCATGCAAGTGGGACAAAAGGGGAATTGTTGGGGTGCTGTGGGGAAAGTGGGGATAAAGACGGGGTCTGACTCTTCAGGACATCTCGTGTCCAAGGTAGGAAACGATGGAGCCCCAAAAGATTGCTCACTAAATTCCTAGTTGTCTCTTCACTCCCTAACCTGAGATGGATCATGCTGCCCCTTCTTAATGTTAAAAGGCTGGAAATTTCCTCTTACATTTTGGGTGGAGGAGAGAAAAGAAAGAAAGAAAGGGCAGGATGGAAGATTTGAGCAGCTCAAGAATCAAAGCATGTTTGGTTAGAAAGGAGCTTATAAAATGTGCACCACCCAACCCAATAATATCACTACTCTCCTGTCATATCCCTTCAATATGCAACTACACGCTTTCACCTTACCATAGATTACGTCCATATGGGTGTTGACTCAGGCCATTTTATATCATCACCTAACATGCATAACTGTGTGGGAGAGAGTGTAGACTACAATGTGAACTATGGTCCATGCTTTATGGCAAAGCCCTGGGATGCATTTATCAATTGCAATGAATGTGCCATACTAATGAAGGATGTTTATGTGGGAGGGTATGGGAGGTATGGGGAGTGGGGAATATGGGAATCCCTATATTTTTTGTATAACATTTATGTAATCTAAGTAACTTTTAAAAAAAATTATTATTAAAAAAAAAAAAAGGAGCTTAAAGCTCTGCTGCCTTTTCTCATCCTTTAGGGGAATGGAAATTGCTACTCAGAGGGTTCTGTGATGTGCCCCGAGCTGCCCATCAAATAAATGGCGGAGATCAGCACCCATGCTCCCTGTTGCCAGCTTAGTCCCTTGGTCATGCCATTAGGATGGGGGGAGGGAGGGGTGATGCCCGGGCTTTGGGAAACAGGGACTCACAGCTGATGTCCTCCACCATTGTTTTCTTACCCCCAAACTTTTGCCATCTGGGAACATATATAGACGCATCATAAGTGTGTGTTTCTTCCCTGAAACTTTCCTTCACCAAGGGGACATTCCCTAGCAAGTAACCCAGCCATCCGAGCTGCTAATTTAGCCTGTCACGTCAATGCCTCAAGGCTATTAGCAGTTAATAAAGTGGGTATCTCCTAATTAGCCTAGGAAGTAATTGTTCCATTTGCCTTACTCCTTCTGCCTCCAAGTTCACAATATGCCTCTTTCCTGCCTAGCCCAGCACATGCCTTCTGTGGTCGCCCTGAATTTTCTGTGAGCAAACCTCATAAGGAAGGGGTTATCTTGAGTGTGTCAGAGGAGTAAGGTCCTCAGAGACCCAGGTCCATCTCCACACCTCTTCTGCAGCCTTCTCAGACATTTCCTGACCTTGACCCCAGAGCTGCATCTTTCCACCCGAGGACAGCCTGATGGAGTCTGTGTTGCTTATAAGGTAGATATATATATTTTAAATATCAACAGCATAACAAGAGGAAGGCTGATTTTATTTCTTGAATCTGTCTCGAAAACACCACCAACAATTTATTGATTTTTTCCCCAAAGACAAAAAGTCATCTGGTTATGGGCCAACATCAATTTTCTGTATCTTTCAGTCGAAGGGATTGGTAGGAGTGATTATAGCTGCCCCGTGGCTGTAATAAATGCATGTCCACAGTACATCAGCCAAAGCCCTTGGGGCCAACATGCTTTGGAATCTGGTGTGTTTTTAGATTTTTGCAAAGAAATAGGGTACATATACTGTTCATTATATAATACCCCCGGTGGAGTCTGGGGCAGCATTCCATAATCAAGCCCATTATATTTTTCTGTAGTGAAATGCATGACTGTTCACACCAAGTGAGAAAAAGAAAGACAACAAATAGCTTCTCATCACTTCCTGTCATGTTTTGCACCAAATGAATTATTAAAAAAACAAAACAAAACACAGAACTTTGGTTTAAGAATTTTTTTGAATGTGAAGATTGGTATGGGCCTGTAGCCCTATATGATTAATATTTACTGCTTCGCTATATAAACCTATACAGAGATAACGATCGCCCATGTGAGCCTGTGTAAATCAATTTCCAGGAGTTCACAAAATGTGAGGACCTCGGGCACGTTGGGGGAGCCCTGCTCAATTTGGCATCCCAAAGGCCAGTGCAGGCCAGGTCCTGAGCAGGGGCTTGGAAAATGCCAGGTAAGTGCGTGCACTGTCAGGCTTGCTTTTGTGCAGGTTCTGTTGGATCCCAGGAAAAGGCCTGGTGGTAAAATTACCATGGAAAATAACAATCACTACAAAGCAATTTATCAGTAGCTCTTAGATAAAACTCTGAAAAAGCACTCACTGTTGCCAAGCACTGTTCTAAATACCCTATACATTTTGACTCACTTATTCTCCTGACTACACTATCTGGTCGCAACTATTTGTACAAGTCAAGTGACCCACCCAAGGCCACACGAAGTAAGCAGCAGAGCCGGGCTTGGGACCACAGCATGCATCTTGGCTCCTGAGTGCACGCTGTCAACTACACTGCTTCTCTGTATGTGTCCACTCAAACCGGGCTCAAGCAAATAGGAATTAAGGGTTCTAAGAGAACCACCCTAAAAAAAGAATATCCATCATTGAGCACTTACTCTGCACCAGGTATTATACTGAGCACTTTGGATTACCTTATTTAAGCCTCTCAATGACCCCATAAAGTTGAGTTTCAACCCCCATTTCCCAGGTGAAGTTGCTGAGACTCAGGAAGTAACGGGCATGGCAGGGCAGGATTCAAACCCAGAGCCAACAGGCACTGGCACCAGGAGCACCCTGCTGCCCTCCCTACTTCTCCAGGAATGAGATTACCAGTGCCGGCCTCCTCCTTCCATGGACATCTGGGGACATTTGTCACACAGAGTAAAATGGGAACAGTTATACCTGCCCTGCCTGTCAGACTGGCTGGGATTTGGGATTCAAGGAACCAAAGGATATTAAAGCACGATTTGGGTCTTGGTACTTTTTTGTCTATGCAGAGAGGTTCCAGGAAGGAAACTAACTCCAAGGGCTGTAAAGAGCAAATGAGATCATTTGGAAGAAAAGTGGAAGGGAAAAGGGACTCTGTTTCCCACTAAATGCGCTGGGACAGGCCTCTGGGCACACCTTTTCCAAGGTAGGGAAGCGATAGTGGTGGGAGCTCTATATAGTCTTGGGCAGTCTAGGGAGGTGTCCTGGACCCCTGTCTAGTCCTCCCCTCACACATCCATCAGCTGCCAAGCGCTGCACATGTTACCTCCTCCTCTGAGATCTGGGTTTGCCACCCCAGCCTCCATTCCACTGCCCTATGCCTCGTTTCCTTGGGCCAAGACTAAACAATGGCCTTGACCCTGGCCGCCCTCCTTGAGTCTCTCCTCAAATCTGTCCCCAACAGCTGCAAACCCACTGTGGTGTGTTATTCTTCAGCTCAAAACTGTTGAATCTCTCCCCATTAGCTGGAGCAGAGTGAGCAAATGTTTTCTGGAAAGGGCCCGAGAGTAAATATTTTAGGCTTTGCAGGCCAGGAGGCAAGTCAAGCATATTAATGTGGGTATTTTTATAAGAGAGAAAACAAATTTTCACAATGTTTTTACTAATGAAATTCAAAATACAATAATTGAGTACAATATTTTATAATGCAGGTCTACTAATGAGAAGAATGGGATTCTTTTTTTGGGGGGAGTGGGTGATAACATTTTGCTTAATTGAGGTTCAAAGTTAGTGTTCTCTAACATCAGAATGATTGCAAATCTTTATCTGTAAAACCCTTTCTTAGCTCTGTGGCCATACAAAAACAGATTTGACTCCATGGGTCAGAGTTTGCAGGCCCCCAAACTTTAGCAACGCTTCTGAGCCCGGGCTGCATGTTAAAATCACCTGGGGCGTTTGTAAGAAACAAGTATGATCGGACCCAACCCTAGACCCATTAAACAGGTGTCTCTGGGCACGAGGCCTGGGCATCAGTGTGGTTTGAAAGTGGCTCAGGAATTCTGGGTGCGTGAGGGTTGAGAACTGCAGGCCTGCAGGACCAAGGCCACAGAAGGCCTTGCCTTGACCTGGTGCGGCCAACCTTCCTTGCCTCTTTCCCTGGCACTCCGTCCCCAGCAACTCCAAATGGCCCTTTCTTACTTCTGGGCTTTGGGGCACACTGTCTTTCTGTTTGAGAATGCCCACAGCTTACTCTTCATCCTGGAAGCTTTAACTCAGGTGTCCCCTTCTCTAGGAAGCTGTCCTCTCAGAGCCCCTTGTATTTCGCTCTATTTAGCATGCAACACCCTGCATTATAATTGCCCATTTCCCTCTTGGAATCTTCCACACTGGAAGCTCCCTGAGAGCAGGGTCCGTGACTCATTCTTCCCTGGATGTGCTCTGCCCAGCCAACACAAGGCCTGGCCCACCCTCGGTGCTCAGTGAATATTTTCAGGGTGAGTGAGTGGATTCTTGAAGAAGCTAATCTGCCTGGGGAGGGGCCCCACCCACATGCATGACAGAGGCCCTCCCCAAAGGAGCAAGGTCTAGATGAGGGTATGGTGGTGGTTGATTTCCAGTTCCTGGTGATCACAAGTTTATTTTCTGGGAAACTTGTGCTTTCTGTAGCTTGCACTTTCTCACATTGTGACTTGGCACTTACTTAAAGGAAACAGTTGTTTTTCCTTGATTTTCTTTCTTTCTTTTTTTTTGTTAAGAATTTTCCTGCTGAAAAACTCAGCCCATATGTGGTTAAAAGAAAAGAAAGTGTGGCTACCACACTGCATGCAGTGACCTACTGCGTTCTTTCTTTTCTTTTTTTTTTTAGAATTATTTTATTTCTTTCTTGCTCCCACCCGCTTGTTGTTTTTTTACTTGCTGTGTCTGTTTGTCTTCCTTGTTTCTTGAGGAGGCACCGGGAGCCGAACCCAGGAGCGCTGATGCGGGAGGGAGGTGCCTAATCCCTTGAGCCACCTCCACTCCCTGCTTTGTTGTGTCTCTCATTCTGTTTTTCCTCCCCACGTCTCGTGTTGTGTCATCTTGTTGTGTCAGCTCCACATGCCTGCCTGTCACGCCAGCTCGCTGTCTTCTTTAGGAGGCACCGGGAACCTCCGCTCCCTGCTTTGGTGTGTCTCTTATTATGTTTTTCTTCTCATGTCTCTTGTTGCATCAACTGGACACGCTTGCCTGTCTTGCCAGCTTCCTGTCTTCTTTAGGAGGCATTGGGATCCAAACCGACAACCTCCCATGTGGTGGGCAGGAGCCCAGTCGCCTGAGCCACATCGGCTTCCTCTCCTGCATTCTTTCTGTCGTCTGAGGGCTGTCCCCACTGTCACCAATTCTGGATTCCCCGCATCCAGCCTCCCTTCTCATGTTCAGCTCACTTCCCTGCTGCTGTGGCCATGCGTAGGCCTAAGCTCGGTGGAGGTAGCCATCGCCTGCTTCCATACACGGACTCCCACATGTTTCAAGACTATGCATGAAAGGCCCTGTGCCACCCTTAGCACTCAAAGCATCCTCTGTGTTGGTTTTGTTTAGCTGGTTTTGCCTTTTTGGTTTGTTTATTTTTAAAAATACAAGGGGGAAAAAAGACCTTTAAGACCCGTATGACTTTATGGTTCATTTAGGGCCCCAGGTTATTGGAGGATACTATAGAGTTTTAATAGGGAAGGGAGGGGAAACTGTCATGAATGGAGAGCATGCTATTTGTACCTGGTGCCTTCTGTGTGTGTGTATATATTCTTTTCTTGTTTTATCCTTGTAACGACTCTGCCAGATAGGTGGTATTCTAATTCACATTTTAACAGGCACAAACTTAATACTAGAGAGATTAAGTACCTTGCCCAGGGTCACAAAGTGAAAAAGTAGAACAGCCAAGTAGTTTCTGTATGTGTGCATAAACATTTTTTTTTTTTAACATTTATTTATTCATTTATTGTTCCCACCCCCCACCCCCCTGCCCCACCATTGTTTTGTGCTCGCTGTCTGCTCTGTGTGTATTCTTCTGTGTCTGCTTGTCTTCTCTCTAGGTGGCACTCGGAACCTATCCCGGGACCTTCCGGAGTGGGAGAGAGGCTGCTCAATCTCTTGCGCCACCTTAGCTCCCTGGTGTGCTGTATCTCTTATTGTCTCTCCTCTGTGTCTCTTTTTGTTGCGTCGTCTTGCTGTGCCAGCTCTCCACATGGGCCAGCTCTCCTGCATGGGCCAGCACTCCACATGGGCCAGCTTGCCTTTCACCAGGAGGCCCCGGGAATCGAACCCTGGACCTCCTATATGGTAGACGGAAGCCCACCAGCCTGAGCCACATCCATTTCTCTGCATAAACTTTTTACTGGCATATAATATACATAAAGGAAAGCACACAACTTTTCAACTGTAAGTGTATGATTCAGTGACTTATTCATTAAATGAACATGCCCTTGTAACCAGAATTTGATCATGAAATGGAACATTACCAACTCTCCACAGGGCCCCCTTCTGCCTGTGCCCAGTCTCTAACTTCCCCCCTATTTCTTGTAAGGATAACTACTCTGCTCTTCTAGTACTGTAGATTAGTTTTGCATGTTTCTAATTTAATAGGAATGGAATCATAGAGCATATATTCTTTTGTGTCTGCTTTTTTCACTTATCATCATGTTTGTGATATTTATCCCCATTGTTCCGTGTTGTTGAAGCTTATTCATTTTCATTGCTGTATAGTATTCCCTTGCATGAGTGTATATATACCATAATTATTTATCCACTCTGTTGGTGGACATTTAGTTGCTTTTTAGTTTGGGCTGTTACAAATGGTGTTTCAATTAATATTCTCGTACATGCCTCTTAGTACTAATTTCTGTGGATCTAGTTCTAGGATTGGAGGTGCTGGTTCACAGGCTATATGTATGTTCAGGTTTAGTAGATATTGCCATATAGTTTTCCACAGTGATTGTACCAACATATCTTCCCTCTGGCAGGATCTGAGAGTTCTGATTGCTCTAACAACTGCTATCGTCTTTTGCGTTTTAGCTTTCTGGTAGGTGTATAGTTGTATCTTATTGTGGTTTAATTTGCATTTCCCTATTCTCTACTGACGCAGAGCACCTTTTTATGTGTTTGTTGGACATTTTTATGCGTTTTTGTGAAGTGCCTATTCAAGTCTATTTTAAAAGTCATATTGCTTTTTTCCTTATTTATTTGTAGGAAATCCTTATATATCCTGAAAACAGGTCCTCTGTCAGATATATGTATTGCCAATATCTTCTCCCATATTTTAGCTTGCTTTCTCACTCCCTTAATTGTATCTTTTGATGAATAGAAGTGTTTAATTTTTATGTAGTTTAGCTTATCAATATTTTTACTTTATGGTTAGCACATTTTATGTTTTGTTTAAGTAAACTTTGCCTGCTCCAAGGTCATGAAGATGTTCTCCCATGTTTTCTTATAAAAGTTTTATTGTTTTGCCTTTTATCTTTAGATCTACAGTCTGTCTAGAATTGATTTTTGTGTATGTTGTGAAACAGGGGGCAAGGTTCAAATTTCTTTCCAATATGGATATCTTGTTGACCTAACAACATCTATTGAAAAGACCTCTTTTCCCCCACTGCACGGCAATGTCATCTTTGCCATATGTCAGATGACTGCGTAGTGTGTGTCTGCTTCTGAACTTCTAGAGTCAGATTTTTAGGGTGGATCTATGTGATGCCAAAATGTATCTTCTTTTCATTACTCCTTAATGGAAAGAAGTTTAGGAAGTGATTTCGTAACAAGCTACAGAAGAAAGGAGGTAATAAGCTGTCTTTTGAGTAGAGTTAGTCCATGCTATCTAATAGAGACAGAGCAGCAACTTAAAGTCCCAAAGAGCAAGTGGGGGGTTGGTGGAGTGTGGGTGAGAAGTTGCCTGGAGGGAGGAGGGGCAGTAAGAGCCTGGGTTCATAGCCTAGGAGGGAGGTGCTAGGAAAAGTGCTGGCAACACACTGAAACTCATGAACCAGAACCTTTGAAAAGCTCTAGGGGCTGGAGGGAGTAATCCCAAAGGATGGGGGAAAATATGTTTTTCTATAGCTCTAAAGTAAAGCAAATGGTTAGACAAGGAGTTATTTGTTGAATAAGTTGAGTTTGTAGCAGATATTAATGAGAGTTCATAATTTGTACTTTGGGATTATTAGCTCTTCAAGCTCTTGTTCTAGCTGAGTTATTAATTGTATTTTTGATTATGGAAGTTAATCCATATATGTTCTCTTCTTAATAGGGGATTATATTTTTATAGATGAGGCTCAAGTGAATACAGAGTGTTTAATGACCCAGCGTCTTCCAGTTATCTATGATTGAAAAACCTCTTATTCTCTGGATCTAAAATATATGTTCTGAATGGACATTATTGACCATTTGGTGGAGATTACCCAAAATGTGGACAGAGAACCTGGATCAGTGGGTGTCATCCTTGGCTTTAAAAAATATTGATGCCTGGGTCTCAGCCCCAGAGATACTCATTTGATTGGTCTTGGAAGCAGCCTGGGCCTCAGGGTTTTAAAAAGCTCACCAGGTGATTGTAATGTGCAGCCAAGGTAAGAACCAGGGCCTAGATAGAGTTAATTCATACTCATGGGTCTAGCCTTGCATTCACTTCAGTACCACACTGGGCTGCGACCCTTTCCTGTGTCTTTCGGCAGCTTTCACTTGTTCCCCCTTGTTGCTCAGTGGCAGTGAGCTTTGAATTGCATAGTGACTTTTCAATAAGGGGTATGTCCTGACCATCCATTCAAGCTCACTGTTCAGATGGGAAATCCCAGGACCAGAAGAGGCTTATCCATGTTCACACGGCAGGTGACTGAGTGATGGGCTGAGCCTGAAATCAGGTGTCCTGAGTCATAGACTAGGAGCTCAGGCCTCTCGCACACAGGACTGGGCAGGGTTAGCAGGGGTGGGGGCTGGGCGGGACAGGCAGGTGGCTGCCCCTTGCTGAAGGGAAGGGGACCAGCTGGGGAAGCACAGCCTAAAGATGACACACAGGGTGGGCACAGACCAGGTTCTTCGTGGCTGTGGTTGAAAGGATACATGGAACATGCTGCAAAGCATGATGTCACTATTATTATGCTACTATTCATTTCACTGGAGACATGCTCATTGAGTCCTACTGAGGAAAGCAGGAATTCCAAGGGCTTGGGCCCTCTGCTCTGGGCAGATCCTGCTCATCACTGTGTAACCTGGGTCTAGAGCATTTCCTTCAGGTTAGTATTGCTGTGGCTTAGGGTGGGTGTTCCTGGTCATCAGACTGAAGTGTGCGAGCCCATCTGTGTGTCTGTCTGTTGTGCCATCCCAGTGGGGTGGGAAGGATGCGGGGCCGGCAGATTATCTTTATTCTAGCTCAGAAGGTTTTCTTGGCCATTCAGTAGAAATATGAGGCTCAATATTCTGGCAGCATTCAAGGGTAGGGACCATGCCTTATGTTGCCATTCATTTCTGTACCATGGTTTCTAGTAGAGTTTGATGCACAGAAGTGCAGGTTTGGGGAAATGACGAACTGAACAGTCTCTATTATCTTTTCTAATACTTTGTTGATCAAAGATGTGGGTAACGTGATGTTTTGGGCTATGCTAAATGATAGAAAGAGGAGGAGAGAGAGAAGAGGATCAAGGAGAGGAGGGGAGAGGAAAAAGAGAAAAGAAACAGGAACAGGTGCCCATCCTTTGCCGTGGGACACTCTCCCTTGCCGGTATCACGTGGGGCACTGGATGCCAGGACATGCTAGTGAGGTGGTGATTGCGGGACTTTGTTCCCTACTAAATTTAGTGATCATAGCCCCAAAATATTGCCGTTCTTTTCCTGATATGCCTGTTGTTGGGTTCCTGTCAGAAAATAGAATTCATCCCAGTTGGTTCAAATGAAGAGTCTGTAATGAAGGGCTATTCAGCAGAAGTGGGGGCAGGGTTAAAGGAGCAAACAAGGCACAGTGAGGACGCCTAGGAGGTGGAGCCACCTCCCACCCCCCACCCCCCCCTCCATCTTGGAGAGAAAATGGTATTTCTCGAGCCCTGTGGACCTGGACCTTGTGAAGAGGCTGTGGAGAGGAGCTGTGGTTGTAGAGAGGTGCAGCACCCCAGGGATGTCTTGGCCTCTTCTGCTTTCCTTCTAAGGTTTTCCATTGGCCCAAACCCAACCAGGAGCCTGCCTGCCAGGGGAGCTGGGTGGCACAGCTGCAGGGCCAGCCTCCTTTGCACAAAGCAGGGCAGAGAAAGGTGGAGAATGGATAGTGGCAATCGGAGAATAAGCAGCACCCTGGTAAGGGAAGAGTCTGGACGGGGTAGGGGGTGGGGGCGTCCAGAAGACCAGGAGGCAGATGAGCCCGCTCTGCTGGGGGCGTGCTCCTGCTCTCAGTCCCTGGGGAACGGCAGCTTCAGGGAAGTAATTAGTACCAAAGCCAGGAATCTCAACCCTGAACCCATAATTACATGTACAGGAATTTTTTAAAGGGTTGATAGCAGTGGTTTTAAAGTCTCATAAATGTACTTCCAAGGATTCTCTCCACAAGAGCTGGGCAGTTTTCTCTCTCGGTCCTGGAGCCAGGCCCGAGCCTTTGGAGAAGAGGCTTCCAGAGTCGCAGGCAGTAGAGAAAAATCTCATGGCAACACTCTCCACCCCCAGCTCTGTCCTCGTTCCCCTGAGGGCTCAGCCCTTGGGCTCCGTCTCTATGGAGGTTCAGGGCTGTAGACCTTGTAAGCCCCTAGATTCTGCCCTGTTGGAAGGTTCCTTCAGGAAGTCTTCTGGGGGGAGCTGGCAGTGGAGTTACAGGAGCTGATTTCTGCAGGGCAGGGGAAATGTGGGTGCTGGTAAAACCTTTCTTAGGAACTTCCTGTGTGCTCCTTTTGACTAAATTCTGGACTGAGAGAGGCATGTGCATAAGCAGAAGGCTTTTGTTCAACCAAAAGCAAGGACTGTACAAGGCAAAGAAAGAAATCCAAGGCAGAAGATACAAAAGAGTTAAGGGTCTGAAGTGCCCACATTAAGGAAGAGCGTTCACACAGGGATTCTTAGCCTTTTTCGTTCCATGAACCCCTTTGCCAGTCAGGTGAAAACCACAGACCCCTTACTAAGTCCACACTGTACTGTGTATTATTTAATAAATATATCACACCTGCACCAACACGTCCCCACAAGAATAATTTTTTTTGAATTTCAATTCCAGCTCACGGCCCTTATTAAGAACTCCTGGCTCACAGAGACCATCTCTTCTGAGTCTTGAGAACTCTCTGGCATGGGCACTGCCCACTGGGCTGAATTGGCTCAGCCTTTCAGCCTTTCTGGTAGCAAGAATGGAGTAGCCTGCTGAAGGGGCCCAAGGCATACGACTTAAATTTGAAACTCAGCCCTCCCCTAATAAGCTGTATGGCTTTGAGCAATTCCCTATACCTCTCTGATTCTATCTCCTTTGTAAAATGACATCGTAATTGTCCCTGAGTATTGAGATAATTTGTGCAAAAATCTTCAACCACAGTGGCTCACATTCTTAAATGTGAGCTGAATTTGAAGCCCCTGTTTGGAATGAACCAAAGCCCTGTCCCCTTCCTGGACTCATAGGACTTTGTTCATAGCTGCGTCTCAATGCTACACAGATGGGTAGCCCCTTTGTACTCTAGTGCCTGGCCCTAGTGGTGATCCAGACAAGGGGTTCAGTCAAGACATGTTGAAGTGAATCATCCATCCAATGATGAGCAAATGCTGGGGACTCTTAAAATATAGGGCATCTGAGCCACTGCAGAAGCCACAACTACAGTAGAAAAGGAGACCTGGAGCATTGCAGAAACCTGGTACATTTAGAAAACCGTGCAAACTGCCTCTGGAGTGATTTTTTGGTTTTGTTTCTGGTTTGTTTGTGTTTTTTTTAGGCCATATAAGCTGTGGAGCATGATCGTATCACTGGCTAAAATTACTGTGTGCCCAAGAGGGACTTGTTTTGAACTTCCAATTTGGACTCGGCTGCCCCCTTACTGACCACTTGTGAAGCCTGGCAATGGCAGGGAGTGGGCTCCCTAGGGAGGGTGAGCGCTGAGGAAAGGTGGAGCTAGGGTAGCAGGGAAGTCAGAGGGATACCTTGAGCCACACAGAGCATGCGCTGAAGAGTAAGGGCTGCAGGGAGCCTGCTGGAGGTCTTGGAACACGTATGGAGGCCTACTGTGCCTGGTTTCCTGCAGTTAGCCCTTGGCATTAATGATCTCCATTAATCCTCACAGAGCTCTTCTCCTCACCAGACAGGTGAGAAACCGAGGTTCAGGGTGGCTCAGCACCCTGCTCATATTTGGCCCCCAAACCTTAGCAGGCAGCCTCTGAGATTCCACACTCCTCACAAAGCTTCTGGCTTGGCTTTCTTGCCAACACTCTCAGGGACCCTCAACATTCAATTCTGAGTAATGGGTCTATTGCCTTTCCCATAAGAATGATAGAGATTAGATGAAAATATCCCAACATCTGTTTCTAGGCACACTTGTGCCTTGAGATGCTTGGCTATATAAGCATTCTGTGATCAAATACTTTTGGGAAATTCTTCTTCTAGGAGAGTCACAATGTCCATTCCCATGTTCAAGGTTCTGAGAAGTCCTGCAGTGAAAGAGTCTTATTAAGTCAGCTTTCCCCAGCCTATTTGACCAAGAACCTCTGTTTTGTTACCACTTATTAACATCTTATAGAGCCAAGTGACTCTTCAGTAAACACCAAAATAGATCAATAAGTCTTGTTGCCAAGACTTGATTCAGGAGGTGGGCTTCAGAAGCTGGGGATACTCCTCTGACACCACCCCAGTCCCTGAAGTAGCTTTGGATTCCTGCTCTGGGATTCAGAAATGCAGTCTAGCCAGGTTCTGTCACTCATTCTCATTTTTTTTCACCCTGGTTTGATGTAGAAAATGACCACATGTGCTACTCCAAAAAACTACGGATAACTTATGAGGAAACTTGAAGGAAACAAACAACTCATCTGGGCAATCTTGCTTTGCTTTTCTCATTAAATATTCACCACGTTTCTCCACATTTGCCACACCAGCATATGTTGGGGGAGGGATGTACAAATCGCAGAAAAAAACTGTCCTGCTTCCCTCTTCCCCACCAACCCTGCCCCCGTTGGCTGCTTTGTGGGGGACAGGGAAGGGGAAAGGAGCAAATGAATGAAGGTGGCTGGACCTCAACATGTCCAAAGTAGAGCTCTTGATCCCCCTGCCCAGTCCCACCCCTGCCAAGCCAGCCTCTCTATTCATTCCCATCTGTAAACTGCACCCCTCCCAGTCCTCCACTTGCTTAAGCCAACCCCTAGAAGCCATCTCAGATTTCCTTTCCCTCCCCACCCACAGCCTATCCACCCTCAGGCCTGTTGGAGGCAGCACAGAAGAGCAGCTTGGTGTGTGGTCTCTGAAACCAGATGGCCTCAGTTAGGGTCCTGCTCCATCACTTTCTAACTGTATGGTCTCAGGGAAGATACTTAACCTCTCTGGTCCTCAGATTTCTCATCTGGAGACAATAATAATACTGACCTCAAAGGGCTGTTAGGAGGATTATGCAAGATAGTGTCTGTTCAGTGCTTTGTACAGTGCTTGACAGCACTCACATAAATACCTGATGTTATTTGCACCCCCTTGAATCCATCCATTCCTCTCCATCTTGACTAGTGCCACCCTAGCCCAATCTGTGGTCATCGCTTCCTTGCATCTTTGCAACTGGGTCCAAACGGGGTCCCTCGTTACCACTCTCCTCCCATGCATATAACCAGAGTGATCTTTTGACAACAAAAACATAACCTCCCTCCCCTGCACAGAAGCCTTCAAAGATGGGTTTATCATCACAATGGAAATGAAATTTAAAGGACTCAGGGCATGAGCTGGCCCGTGCAGTAGCTCCTTGCCCTCCCTTGTGCCACCTGCACCCTCCTTGTGCTGCTCCAGGCACTCTAGCCTCTGCTCTTTGCCGTGTGACAGTTTGTGCAGCTGCTGCCCTCTCCTTCTAGAATGGCCGGCTCATGCTTTTCTGATGCCTTCTGTTCAGGAGGTGCCAGGAGTGCCCTGTCATATACAGGCCTTCCCCTTTGTCTTTCTCATCAAAATGTGTATTTGCTCACAGCTGCAATTCTTGTGTCTATTTTCTCATTCGTTTTCTGGGTCCCCTACCAGTGATGTGATGTCCATGAGGCAAGGACTCTAGTTGACCGCTGTGGTCCTGGGATGAATGCAGGAGGAGGATTAAAGAAAGGAATACTCTATAGTCTCCTTGAGCCAGACTTTCTTCATCTTTCTTCTGTTGTCCGCATTTTATAGATGCAGGTACTGTGGCATGGAGAGGTTATGCTTCTTTCCCAAGATCACCCAGTTAGTATGTGGGAGGGACTAGGATTCAAACCCAGGTAGTGTGGGGGTTAAGCCCTTTGAACCGCCAAGCTTTTCAGCCTCCTTTGTTAGTGGAAGCCGAATCTGAACAAGAACATGAGATGAGGAGTAAGTGGTTCTGAGCAAGGTGGGTCCCAAGGTGAAATCTGGATGGGAGGGCCAGAAGAAAGAACAAGATGATTCCTCCCCATACTGTTCACCTAGCTGGGCAGCTGTGGATGCCCCTTCTCTGCCAGTCTTATTCATGTCCTTTCCCCTGTGCTTCCCCACTTGCCCTAGGGATCACCACATCTAGACCGTGGGGCCATGGCACAGACACCAGGAGGGGGACCAGAGGGCCCTCCTGACCAAATGTGCTCAGCCTCAGCCTGCAGTTGCACTCCAGAGACCTGGGACAGACTTGGGGCTTTGGCAGGTCCTTTCCATGTCTCCAGGAGCCAGAGCATAGAAGTCACAGAGAGCCAAACATTAATACTTAGGAAGGGAAGCAGCAATCCTTTTAACCCCTAAGTTTGCAGGAGATACCAGGAGCTTTCTAATTTTACTTACCTTTTTTTTTTCTTTCTTTCATTTTAGACCAGTGGGTCTAGGCAAGTCAATTCTTAAGGAAGGCCCAGAGAGTAGAGTTGACAAAATGAAAAGGGGTTTGACTGTATTGCACGTTCGATTCTGACCTCTGCATTATGAGAAAGACATATTTACAAGGAAAATACCCTGGGCAGGTTACAAAAGGATGGGAAAAGGGGCTCCTGACATTGTAAAAGAATTTTCTATTTTGTCACTGGGCTGGTTATTTTTGCCTTGTGTTTCTTCCTGGGCCATTGTAGTTTTTCAGCCACCCGGCTTTCTAGGGAGCTCAGAACGTCTGTGTTTTAGGCACACATTTAACCTCCGACTGCCCTCTTGGAAAGGCTGGCCAGTACCTTGCTTGGATGAAGGCTTAGCCCAGTGCCTGGTACACAGCAAGCTTCAGTCAGTCCTGCCTCCGTGTTTCATAACAGTGCAGTGAGAACAGAAGTAGCTTCTGCGACTACTCTGTGCCAGGCCTTGTACCCAGGCTGGTGTGTATGTGTCCCCCCCCCCCCCCCAATCTTCCCAGCAACTGTGCCTGGTAGATAACTGTCAACTCTCCCCACCTTACTGTCTAGGATTCTAAAGACCAGAGAGGGAAAGGGACCTGCCCTGGCTTAGCTGGGAATCTGGGAAAAGCCTGGGTGAGCACCCCAGTTCCAAAAGACAGTTGCTGAGTGAGGCTGAGAGCTGGCATGGCACGCCAGGTGTCCTGACCCTCAGCTTTGCAGCGTTATCAGTGTCCTGTAGCTGCAGTGACAAATGATCACAAACTTGGTGGTGAAACAACAGTTCTAGAGGCCAGAGGTCCAGAGTCATCAAAACTGGGCAGAAGTCAAGGTTTCACCTGGGCTGTGCGCCCTCCGTAGGCTCTGGGAGAAAATCCGTTTCCTGCCTCTCCAGCTTTGGTGGCTGCTGGCATGCCTTGGCTTGCGACTGCATCACACCCGCGTCTGTATCACACCCACGTCTGCCTCCATTTTCACATCACTTTCTCTTCTGTGCGTGTCTTCTTCCCCTCTGCCTCTCTCTCATGAAAACATTTGTGATGCCCTTTAGGGGCCACCCAAATAATCTAGAATGATTTCCCCATCTCAAGATTCTTAACTTAATGACATCTGCAACCCCCTTTTTCCAAGTAAAGTAACGTTTGCAGATTCCAGGGATTAGTACCTGATATCTTTGAGGACCACTGTTCTGTCTACCACCCCAGCTTTAGAGACTGCACAGAGAGGAAGCCCAGCTCCTTTCCTGGGAGAAAAGACCGACGGGCAGGAGGCAGGGCTGAGTGTGAGGGACTGAGAGGGGCACGCCCCCAGCTGGCAAAGGCAGGACAAGGAATGGGGGCTGGGGGAGTTGTCCAGGGTGAGGGAGGTACATTTGATCGGTTTCTAACAAAACTTTGCATGTTGGGACCACAGGTCGTTCATTCATCGCCTTGGAGGAGACAGTACTTAAAGGGAGGCAGCCAGGTAAGTAGGAGTTAACCAGATGGACCCAAGTCATGGAAAGGGCATTTTAGCAGGGCAGCACTTACAAGTTATGGTGACCAAGCCTGAACCTGCCTTCTCCGCAAGGTTGTCCAATGTTCGTCTTAGGACTGAGACAAATCTTGGATGAGTTCACCCAGAGCCAGATATTAGACCTGTTCTAAGTGCATCTGGTATCTCTCCCCCTCTTGGCCCTCCCTAGAGGTGAAATCCCCCTAAGGGTAAAGACAGCTGCAAGTCTTTGCAGGGTGGTGGGCTTGTCTTCTGTTGGCCCCCTGCCCGGCTATTTGTGGCCCAGAGTGGGGAAATCTGGACGCAAATGGGCCGCTAATTAGAGGCTGGGCAGGTCTGAGGAATCTGGTCCCATGGTGTGCTCAGTGTCAGCACACCTTTTCTTTTAAAATGTAAAAGTGCATCCCACATTTCTCCCAGTGTGAATGGTTTTGCATAGACTGAGCCCGGGAGTGCTTTCCTCCCCCGCCCTCCACTCGGCCCTGAGCATCCTTTGTCCACTGCACCCTCCTTCCTGCCCCACTGTCTTTGCACAAACTGGGAAACTCTTACTTCCCTCCTGCCTTCATCATCTCCTACTGTCCTTTGCATCTCAGGGTAACTGTCGATTCTCCTATTGCATTTACACAGTTTTAATTGAATAGGTGTGTGTTAATTGCTTAATATTCCCCCCCCAGAGGGTTTTGTTGACCCAGTCCATACCACACAGCAGGCATACAATAAACATACGTTGAGTGAATGAAAGAATAATAACAAAAAAAGTCAAAGAAAATTTTGTATACGGTTAAAAGTAGGAGAATGATTTAGCATCCATGAAACACCTGTGATAGGTAATAGTCTTTAGCCATTAAATAAGTTTTAGAAGAATTCTTTTATTAGAAAAGCTTATAATGTTGAATGGATAAAGCAGGATCTACATTCAGTCTATTCATACTTTTATGAAAACCCTTATGTATATTTGCTGGGGAAAAACCTATCAAAATATTGGCTCTGGATTGTGAAATTGTAGGATGATCATTGTTTGCATTTAACTTTTCTCTTTCCCACCCCAAGTTTCCTTTAATGAGAACGCACTACTTTCATAGTAATAAAAAAAATTAAAATATCGGTGGGGCTTCTTTGAGCCATCTGGTGTCTTGGTCCTTTCTCGTAGGCCGGCCTAATCTTTTACACACACATTAGGGGATCACTGGGAATGAATTGGAGGCCCCCACTAGAATGAGTTAGCCAATTAACTTATTCATTAACTGCCATGGTATTTTATATATGCTGGACAAAAGACTTTGAATAATCCTTATTATGGGCTACACAAAGGGAATATTTGAAATCCCTCTCTCATTTCTTTCCAGCCTTTCTCATGGAATTCCCAACGGGACTAATGCCCAGAAAAGGGGCAGAGTGGTATTAGAGACTTTGAAAGGAGAATGAGTTCAAGGCGTGCCCCTTGTCACAGCCGGGGCAGAATTCCCATGAAGTGTGCATGTGTTTACTAATGATCGCAGGCTTTCAACTGCATTTACCTTCCTTATAACTCATTCTCGGAGTTTGCTAAAACTTTATTACTGTGCTAGCCTTTCTTTATACTACAGCTGTTTTAGAAATTAACCTGTCACCATTTTCCCTATTAAACGACCCAAAGAAAATTTTAGTAATAATTTCTGTTATGGAGTCTGTGGTGAAACTAATATCCTCACATATAAGAACTTATCCCAACCCATTTTGGAAAACTTTTTGGCAAAGCTCATGTATACCCTTGACTCGGTGATGCCATTTTTGAAGTCTTACCTTAAGCATATGATCCAAGGTAAGAAGGAAAAAGAGATTTTATACCTAACAGTAAGTATTAAACTCTCAACTATAGTAGAGAAAAATTGGAAACATTGTGAAATAAATATCTGACGGTAAGGGAATGGCTTTTCCAATAGTCGTGTTCACTCAATGGGCTATACTGCAACCATTTGAAATGATGGCTTTTAAGAACGGGAAGTGGTGTATATAATGTTTATCACCTTAGATTCAGCTTCTCTTTTGGTGTGTGTCTGTGCGTGTGTGTATAAATTTGTGTATAAAGATTTATATGACAAGTGACTTTGTCACAAGGATACGGAAGTCCTCCCTGCAACCACCTCAAGCCCTGCAAAGTACACACAGGGCCTTTTCGTTTGTATCACTATTAATTAGGTGTCATTAACCACAGGTGTTGGAGGTGATTTGGAATGGGGTCAGTGTGGGTGAAGAGTGGAAGGATGAAGCTTTGAAGATTTTTGTCCTGAAGATGTACTTGTCATTTCCCTGAATGTCGTGTAGATAAAACATCAGATGCCACTTCACTCTGGCTTGAGTTCATGGAACTCGTACTCTCTTACCTTTTGGGTTCGCTGGATGGAGCCCTCACGCCCCAGCCTCAGGCAGCCCTCCACCCTGTGTGTCCTGGCACACTAGCTCTCCTCTGCCTGGGAGATGCATAGAATTGAAAGAAATCACCAGTAATCAGGCCCTTGAGCTTTGAAATAAATATCTTTGCCTTTAACTTAATGGTTTCTTGGAAATTGCTTTTTAATTCCATGGTGAGTCAGGCCTTTATATAAAACAACTATTTTAGGAATCAGCCACCTCACCATTTTTCACCTATTAGATCAACAAGAAGGTTTTTATTCTTTGAAAAGTGATCATCCATATTGCTGGAGAGGATGCAGGAATTTTGTACTCTCATGCGCTCTCCCTACTGCCTCCTTCCCTTCATTGTGTCCACTTGCTGATTTCCTCCTTAACCCTCTCTAGAATGCTCCCTGACCATCCACATATCTATCCTCTCACCCAGCCATCCAATGGATGTTTATTGAGCATCTACCATGTTCTAACCACTGCAGATACAGCAGTGAACAAAACAGAAGAAAAATCCTTCATATTTATATAATGTCCATTTTGGTATCATTAAAAAAATCTCTTCCCTAATGGGCAAAACAGGCAAACATCTTCCTGTCCTAAGCATTTAGTCTTTTCTTCTCTATACTTTGACAGGTCTCCATTAAGGCACTTTATTGGTATCATGGCCAACTCATCACCAGGCTGTGGAATCCGCCATGTAAACAACGTGCTGAGGCTCCCCATCTATCTCCCTTGTGTATAATTCTGTAAGTGATTCTGTCAAAAGGAAGAGAAGTAATGTGGAACCTGGCATTTATTGAGAACCTAGTGCATGGCGAGCCCCATGTCTGTCTGATGAGTTTGTGTGTCCTGCCAAAGGAGCATTTTGTTTCCATTTTATAGCAGAGGAAATGAGGCTTAGAGAAGTCAAATGACTTGTCCACCTTCTCAGAGTTGGTAGATCCATACCCATTTCTACTTGATTCTATTATACCCCTTTCTGCTTGTGCTCTTGACCCTGAGAAAAGGATAGATTTCTGGTTTCACAATTTGATAATCAGCTGAGGGATAGGTCCATTCTCCATCCCTCTCCCCGCCCCTTGCCAATTTACTGAAGGAGCATAGAAGAGGGAGAGCCCCAGTTCTACCAAAGAAGCAGAGCTTTATGCGGTTCGGACATAGCAAAGCCATTTACTACCCCCAGCATATAATTTTAACCACCCCTTCTTGCAGATTCTCTTATTACATTTTACTGCAAAAGAAAATGGCCCTGCCATCCAAATCTCATCATATGGGTCCTGAATGTATTACAAACCCTAGGATGTCGATCTAGTAAGTATTGGATTGACCTTTTGAGACTGAGATTGGAAAAAATAAAAATAAAATCACCACTCAAAACATATTTCACAAGCTGGGGTAATGATACAAAAGCCAATGTATATGTGCCAAACTTTCTGTGACCCCTATGAAAGATAGTCCACAAGGTCCAGGCACACATAAGGGGAATGAGGCAGGACACGCGCCCCGCTGGTTGGCTCCACAAAGGGTTCGTTTCTGTTTCCTATTCCAAATTCTAGCTCTGACATCTTGGGGTTCTTCCTCAACTAATGGCAGCTGCCACTCACGGCCCGCTGCTCATCCCCACACACTTTCTTATCGCTGCTTGAGGGCCATTTGCCCCAGTCATCAGCTCTGAGTTCGGGAGGTAAAATGGAGTCGCTTTCCTTCAGAATTATGGGGTCTGGGATGCTGGTGATCACATTTGCTCTATGCATTCTCGGTGAGCTTCCTTGCCTTCACTAGTAACGACCACAATCATATTTCTTTGTTTAACTTAAAAAATATATATATATTTTTTTAATTTCTTCTCTCTCCCTCAATGTTTTTGCACTCGCTTGTCTGCTCTCTGTGTGCTCTTCTGTGTCTGCTTATTTTCTCTTTAGGTGGCACTGGGAACGGATCCTGGGACTTCCAGAGTGGGAGAGAGGCTGCTCAATCTCTTGCACCACCTCAGCTCCCTGATTTGCTGCGTCTCTCATTGTCTGTCTTCTGTGTCTCTCTTTGTTGTGTCATCTTGCTGCGCCAGCTCTCTTGCGCGGGCCAGCCCTCCATGGCCCAGCTCTCTGCTCGGGCCAACTTGCCACATGGGCCAGCTGGCTTTTCACCAGGAGGCCCTGGGAATCGAACCCTGGCCCTCCTATATGGTAGAAGGGAGCCCAATCACTTGAGCCACATCCACTTCCCTTTGACCATAACCATATTAACCATAGCTCATATTCTCTTTGTGCTTTCTCAAGGAACTCAGCAAATTTGGGAACCACGGCTCCTGAGCTTATCTCAAAGCATACCTTGGTAGGAGGTGCTGCTGGGAGAGGAGGAGAAAAAGAGGTTGTTGTGAAGGGCAAATTCTTCATGCAGATTTTTTCCCCTTCTAGAGCAGACAGTAAGAAAGCCCATGGGTGGATGTGAATGTGTCCTAGGAGAACCAACATTGCATTTAAGGGATCCTATGTCTTGCCCATGTGCCAACTGGCAGCTCTCCCAACCATGTCACTATGAGCAAGCCTGGCTCTTCTCTGCATCTCAGTTTCTTGGAATGTGTGGTGAGCTGCTGTGAAAGCACGATGAAACTATATGGTGACCGTGAAACCTGGTTATTATCAACATTCCTGTTTTTTATACAAGGGGGCCAGCAAATCACCTTCTATTTTATTTACCAGCAAGTTAACCAGCATGGTCTGGTAAAATAGGCCCTGCAGCAGGAGTCTTGAAATTGAGGTTTCAGTGCTGCCTCCAGTGCTCAGTTGCTGGATGATCTCAGGCAAGTCGTTTTCCCTTCTCTGTGTGCCTTTTCTGCATCTTTAAAATGGAGACCATTTCTGACTATGGTGGTTTGTGTTTAAATCAGATCAAAAGATGGGAGTGGAAGTGCTTTGCAAATTGTAGAGCTTTGCCTGCTCACTCTTGGGATGATTAAATCAATGAATGGTTGGGGAATCTAGTTACATACCCTCTCATCCCTACCTACCCTGCCCTTGTTGTGATTAACTGGTCAGGGTTCAGTACTAAAATTTAAAATTTAAAATTATTTAAAAATTTAAAATACTACCTATCCTTACCCTCCTTTGGTTCTCGATCCCTAATTCTGTTTTATTTTTCTTCATAGCCGGTTATTGCTCCCTGATGTTATGTTACAGTTCAATCTATTCATTTTCTTTCTTCCCCCATTAGATCATAAGTTCCATGAGGGACAGGATGAGGGTCCCATTTGTTTGTTGCTACATCTCCAGTGCCTAGAACTGCATCTAGTATACATTAGGTGCTCAATAAATATTTGTGGGATGGAAGAATGACCACAGTGTTGCTCTGCCCTCAATCTGAAGCTCCCCTTTGAGAGGTAAAATGGTGCACTATGAACAGGACAGTCTTGGCTTAGAGAAGCTTACTTTGGAAAATTTACTGTCCTCCTGAGTTACAGACACATATGGCACTGGCTGAAATATGTGGTCCTGGGAAAGCTGCTGCTTGTGCTCAGCCTCATTGCTGAGTGAATTTACTAAAAATGATTCCTTGATTCTAAACTCTGTATAAATCTGTGAGTTTCTTCACTACCCCAAGCCCCTGTTTCCTTATCTACAGAGTGGAGATGAGACTACCTACTCTTCTATCTTTATACCACTTAGTCCAATGATTAGCCCAAAAAAGAGAAGGGTTTGCTAAGGGTGGGGTTTGCTGAGTAGAGAGCCTCAGACAATGGTGCCTTAGAGGTACTAGCATTTATTGAGCACTTACTATGTGCCAGGCTCTGTATCAGGTGCTTCATCTGTTTTGCTATTAAAATCTCACAATTACTCACTGAGGGGAGGGGTCGGTAACCCCATCTCACAAACAGGAAACTGAGTCTTAGAGAAGTTCAGCAGGTTGGCCAAGTCACACAGCTGCCATATGATAGACAGGGAATTTGACACCAGGTCCACCTGACTTCCAAGCTCATCCAAACCCAGAGCCGCCCTGGGTCCCAGAAGCTTCCTTGGAACATACATTGGGCACGTGGCGGGAGATCGGGTTGCAATTGGCTCCTGGGATTCCCAACTATGCTACTCTTTCATTATGTCTGTGCCTCTGGTGGATGAAAAGGACAGAGCAACAGCCACCATCAGTGAGGCGTGTCATTGTTGCTGTTTGTAGACTTCAGATGCTCAATCACATTCCTCATGTTGTGGAACATTATTGTCCTTGAGCCTTGCATCGGGCGATTCCCTTCCGTCCCCGTTCCCCAATCCTGTTCTCCTCCCACATAGCAACTACTCTAACATATTTGAAGTGAGGCCTTTTATTTATGTATGTTCTTGTAAAGCAGGTATCGCTTCATGTTCAAATATTCTAAATTTCCATTGTTGTTACCGTGCTGTAGACCTCATTCTGTTTCCTACTTTTTTCTTTGAGCACTTAGCTAAGATCCATCTCTGTTGCCGTGTATGCAGTTCAGCCCATTGTTTTTAAGTGCTGCAAAAGAGGCCCTGTGTACATTCACTGCATTTTACATATGTTCTCCCCCCCAAGAGGGAAGCCAGGATGGTTTCCAGCTCCCTGCCATTATAAACAGGGCTGCAGTGAACATCCTCCTATATGCCCCCTAACGGACCTGTGTAAGAAATGTTCCAGCCTGAATACCCAGGACGAGAGCACTGGGATAAAGAGTCCATGTGCATTTGACTAAGCAGTGCTGGATCTCCTTCCCAGAAGACTGCTCTGAGCTGCACTCCCATCAGCATGAAGCTTCCTGTATCCCCTCACAACTTCTGACACCTGAAAGCATTTTCTCTCTTTGCCAATCTGATGGGTGCAGTGATAGCATATTGGTAGTTTTGCATTGCTTTGACTATGAATACGTTTGAACAGCTCTCCATAACCATATTGGTCTTTTGGGTTTCTCTTCATTGAATTACAACTTGTCCATATCCTCCGTCCATTTGTCAATCAGGGCTCCTGACATTGTCTTGTTCGCTGGAAGATTTCCTCGTATATCCTAAATATTAAATCCCTTGCTACTTTTAGACAAGTGTCTTCTCCCAATTTGTATCCATCTATTAATTTTGTTAAGGAAAAATCTTTGATTTTGGTATTGTCAAATTCATCACTTTTTACCTTTAAGAAGTCCTTCCTTACCCCTAGGTCACAAAGACATTCTTTCACATTTTCTTCTTTAAAAAAAATTTTTTTTAAGTTTTATTTATTTATTTTCACACACACACACCCCGCCCCCACCGGTGTTTTTGTGCTCGCTATCTGCTCTCTGTGTGTTCTTCTGTGTCTGCTTGTCTTCTCTTTAGGCAGCACCGGGAACCGATCCTGGGACCTTCCAGAGTGGGAGAGAGATGCTCAATCTCTTGCACCACCTCAGCTCCCTGGTCTGCTGTGTCTCTTACTGTCTCTCCTCTGTGTCTCTTTTTGTTGTGTCATCTTGCTGTGCCAGCTCTCCGTGTGGACCAGCACTCTGCGTGGGCCAGCTCTCTGCTCAGGCTGGCCTGCCCTTCACCAGGAGGCTCCAGGAATCAAACCCTGGACCTCCTATATGGTAGACAGGAGCCCAATCACTAGAGCCACATCCGTTTCCCTTCATTTTCTTCTAATAACTTATTGAAGCAGAAGGAACTTCAGGCTCATGTCATTCCTAGCAGAAACCCAAGCTTTATGGATCCTGGGTTGACATGGAAGATAAAGAGTTTTGTTTTCTTTCCTTCAAATCACCCTATAAGCCAATAGTAAGGCAATTAGGCAGAGAAGACTTTAAGTTTTCCATTTTTTAATTTTTCTAAACTTCAGGGGTGTTCGTATTGCATCATGGAGGCAATAGTTAATGAGTGGAGGTCCCCTGGGAACTCTGCTGCTGTAACATCTTGATTCTGGCAGGCATGGGGAAGGGAAGATCTCTTTCCCTGACTAGCAATGCTTTGAGTATTTCACGTAAAACAGAGTGCCCGTTCTTTTGACGTGCTCCCCTCTGTCCCTCTCCACTTCTTTGAACCCTACATCCCTAGTCCTCTGGAAAGGAAAATTGCAAAAGAAAAAAAAAAAAAAAAAGACTGAAAGCAATGTTAATCGTGCTGAAATGTAATGCTCCTCTCTGAACCTCGGAAGATGCGAAATTATACGTGCTGATTTCATCCACTACTTAACTCAGGGGGTGACAGGTTGCAGTCGAAGAGGCTTTGGTGGGTTAAGTGCTGCCAACCCCTGCCCAGGTTCTTAAGCCTCTCTCTAAGACCTCTGAGACGGCTGGTAATTTGGTGGTGTCGTTGTGAGTGACTGTCCGGCTCTCCCAGCTGCAGGGACAGTTCCTAGTTTTTTGTTTTTTTTTTTTTTTTTTAAAAAAAAAAAGGAAAAAAAGCATTCCATTCTCAGCCTGGATGTGTGGCCTGCTCATTTCTTGTCTGGGGCCCCGAAGGCTGTTAAAAGAGAAGGTGGGGAAGAGTTTCTGCAAAGACATAAAGCAGGCAAGAATGGCCTTGTATGCATTAGAAATGCCAGAGGCTCCCCCACCCCGCCCACACCCAAAGCTTATTTGTTACTGGAATAGGAAAGGGAAGGAGGAATGAAAACTAACTTTTATTTGGCACTTACTGTGTACCAGGCACTTGTCTCTGAATTAACTGCACCTCATGAAATAAATGTTGTTATAAATAAAGGTTAACTTGCTCAATAAAATGACGACGAGGATGGTGATGACAGCAGCTAATATTTATGTGGTAAGCCTTTTAAGCTCTTTACATTTATTAACTTATTTAATCCTTACCCTAACCCTGTAGCATTATGTACATTTTTTAGATGAAGAAACTAAGACAGAATGGTTAAGTAACTTGCTCTTAGTAAGTAGATGACAGAATTGCGATTCAAACGCAGGCAGACTGACTCCAGAGCACTAGGACGGAGATTCATTTGAAAGCTGGTCTGACTGACTCTAACAGTCCCTGCCCTTCCAACCACAGCCTGCTGCCCTGCCCCTTGATGAGGTATTACTGTTTCAAAAAAGATTGCAGGCAGCCATTTATTGAGTGCTGGCCAAGAGCTGGGCTCTGTACTTGCTTCACATCATTTGTGTTCCTAATTTCTCACTGTCTCCCATCAAGGTAGGTGGAAACTGAAGCTCAGAGATGTCAAGCGATTTCCCCAAGATCACACTGCTAATTGTAACTCCAGGGCACTTTCCACGCTAGGTGGTTTCAATTGCAGGCTCATTTCATTAAATTTATAAAATCATTCCTGGAGGTGTGATGTGTCAGCCAGTGGTTCTGTAAATAGTATCTTGGCTGCTTTTGCCTGTTCTGTGTGAGGCCCTGCCTGGGGAACCAGAGATCGGAATGACCTTGTCCTGCCCTTGAAAGATGGCCTAGTGCTGTGGTAGGGCCCTGGCCTCGGTGCCTTCCTCCTGCCTCCTCTCCACGGGCCACAGCAAGTGCCAGGACTTTGCCTCTCTCAACACCATGCTGGCTTCTTGGCTAAAGGAACAGCAGTCTCCACCTGCTCTAGTCAGATCTAGTTACAGCAAGACACTGTCTCTATTATTATTGCTATTAATCTGACACACAGGAGGACTGAAACTCTTGATCCTGAAAAATAAAAGACCCCCCAAAAAGAAAGATCAATAAACATCCAAATTGTTGCCTTTTGAAGCCTTCAAGGGGAAAAAAAAATTTTATTATTATTATTTTTTTTTTTTTTTGGTCAAAGCAGGCCATTTTGAATGTCACATGTGTTCTCTTTCTCACCTTTTTCATTTCTTCCAATAATTTGGATCAAGATGATGATAAAATTGCTCCATTTTTTGACAGTTTCAGCAGGATGTTGACACATTGGATTAGCATAAATAAGTTATTTCCAAAGTCCCAATTCATATAGCCAAGAAAATTATAAGCAAATAAATTATATATTTTTTTCATGTCGCTATTGACAAAATGATGGCAATTCTTCCATTGTAATCAATAACAGATGTGTGTCAGAGAAGGTGTGATATATTTTAACTCCTGGCAGGAGGAATAAGTGTTTAAAGAAACCATTTTTTTTAGACTTTGCCTCCTGTTGAGAAGGGGGAGGGGGTGGAGAGAGAGAGGAAGGCAGAAACTAAATTTATCTTGTACTACTCTGTGCACATGGCATGCACATTGAGGTCAGAAGGAAAGAAAGAGAAACCAACTTTTGCTGAGCGGAGATTCCTAAATCTAGGTATTTGCACCTAGATCGATTCCCCAGTTTTGTCATGTGAGTTAGACCCTAATCCCCCCCACCACACACACACACACAGTTTTTCAGATGAGTAAATGGAGCCCCAGGAAAGGTGATCCAGCCAATTTGTATCAGAACCAGGATTTGAGCTCTGCCTTGAATAACTCCAGAGTGCGGGTCCCACCTACTGCAGCACTTGATTTGTCCGAGCCACGGAAGCGATGCCCGCCTTGTTTTCTGATTCAAGGAGGAAGGACATTTTGGTGATTCTCAGATGAGAGCTGGTTGGGAGTGACTGGTCACTTTATGTTACATGCCTTGTCTTCTGCAGAGCTGTGGAATGTTAGAGGCTTTTCTGCAATGACTCACTCACCCGTTCATCAAACATTTACTGGGCTATAATTTCTCCTATGTTTAGATACATTTCAAGTACAGCCTACTCTGCTGGGCCTGGGGGTACAAGGGGGAATAATAGACAACCCCTGCCCTCAAGAGGCTTGCAGTGCAGTGGGGAGGCAGGAAAACTGACCATGAGACAGAATAGAGTGAAGGAGCAGAAGAGTGGCAGGGATTCAAGTGTCACGTGAGGGCCAGAGGTGAAAACTGCCGTAAGGAAAATTACCCTTGAAAACCCCTGTCTTAGTTTCCCGAGGCCACCATGACAAAATGCCACAAACTGGGTGGCTTACAACAACAGAAGTGTATCGTCTCACAGTTCTGGAAGCTGAAGTCCAAGATCAAGGTGTCTCTGAGCCCTGTAGGGGAGAATCCTCCTTCACCTCTTCTAGCTTCTGGTGCTGGCTGGCAGTCGGTGGTCTTCTTAAGTTTGTAATTCATCTCTGCCAGCATCTCCCCTTGGTCTCTTCCCGTCTCCATCTCTGCATGGCATTGTCCCCATGTCTGTCAATTCTCCCCTCCTTATAAGGACACCGGTCAGATTGTATTAGGCCCACTCTAATCCAGTTTAGTGTCATCTTAACTGATCACATCTTCAAAGACCCTATTTCCAAATAGGGTGACATTCCCATTCTGGGAGTTAGGACTGAAACAGATCTTTTTCAGGGACACAACTCAACCCACAGCAACCCCTTGAGTTGCCCCTGAGAGGAGAGAGATGGTCACACCACGAGGGCCTTGAGGGATCAGGCAGGTATCCTGGAGAGGGCAGCCTCTAAGGTGGGAGGCATCGAAGCTTTGTGCTTCCTCCAGTACGACCCTGACTCAGCTGTGGAGACCCTTCCATGATGTCAGAGCCGGGGGTGGAGCATGGGAAAGAGCTCAGTCTGTGAAATGGGCACACGAGTGGTTGTGGCTGCTGGAATAGGCAGCTTTATTGGTAGGAAGTAACTTAGAACTTCAGGAACTGAAGAAATCATTTGCCTCAGACTAGTTCTATATTGACAGGGTGGAACAAAAACTTAAGAACATACCAGGGAGAGCAAACATGCTTAGAACACATATTTTAATGCAAATTAGTTTATTAATGAAAAGTTTAGAGAACAAAGTACAACACATCATTGCTGTACCCTGCTTCAAATTTAATCTTATAATTTCTAGGATTTTTTCCCTATACAGAGTGATAATTTCTGAAATGTTTTATACCTATTTTGAAGCATACAGCTTTGTTCCACACTCATCTTCCAAACTCACCAGCACACAGATTTTCAGATTTTTTTTTTTTTTTCTGAAATCTGTTTTAACACGCCTGGGATGAAAAAAAATTAAATACAGCATCCCTTTCGACATTTCTTTGGGATGGATTTGTACTTTGAAGTATCTCTTTCCATTGCAGGTTGTTTTAAGGATTAAAGGAGATGGTAATTTCGGAGGTCTGGACCTGTGCTGCCTAATATAATAGCTGTTAGTTTTCTGTGGCATTGGCCACTTCAAATGTGGCCACTTCAAACTGGGATGTTCTGCAAGTGTAAAATACACACGTGATTTCAAAGACTGAGGCCCAGTAAGAAAAGATGTATCATATCTCATTAATAATTTTATATAGTTCAGATATTATTAATAATATTTTGGAGAGATGTGGTTAAGTAAAATCTCTTATTAAAATGAATTTCACCTGCTTTTAAATTTTTTTTAAATGCAGCTACTAGAAAATTTCAGTTACGTCTGTGGCTCACACTGCATTTCAGTTGGGTGGTGCTGGTGTAGACGAGGGGCCTGCAAACTGTGTCCCAGGGGCCAAACCCAGCCACCACCGCCTGTTTCCATATGGCCTGCGCTCGAAGAACGGTTTCACGTTTTAAATGGTTGAGGGAAAAAAAAATCGAAAGAAGAATGATATTTTGTGACATGCAAAAATTATATGAAATTAAAATTTTAGTGTCCATAAATAAAGTTCCATTGGAACACAGCCATGTTCATTCGTTTACATATTGTCTGTGCCTGTTTTCGCACTGCAGCAATAAAGTTGAGTAGTTGTGACAGAGACTGTATGCTTCAGCAACAGAGCTGCTCCCTGAGAGCTCTGTGTTTTCCCACCTTCTTGTTTTTGCTCACACTGTTCTCTCTGCCCGCAGTGCCTCCTCTTCCATCTTCCCCTGTCCCAATTCTCCCCATCCTTCAAGGCCGAGCTCAGTGCCACCTTCCTTCCAAAATGGCGTCTCCCTCTTCTGTACTCCCAAGGTGCTTGAGCAAGTTACTCAACCTTTCTCAGCCTCAGTTTTTTCATCCGTGAAACAGGAATGATAACACCTGCTCCACAGGATTCAACAATGTATAGCACCTAGTACAAAGTGAGCACTCAATAGGCATGGCTCCACCACTGTTTTTCTTGTTACTGCCTTGGTGTATCTCGTGGAACTTAGCACATCCTGAAGAGTGGTACCTTCTACCATGATCTAGAATTATTTTGCCATGGCTTTTTTCTCCTCAAGGGCATGCAGGACAACCTCCTGCTTCTGGATCCTCAGCCTGGATATGGGAGGAGCTCGGGAAATATTTGTGGAACATGAGTCAGTCTCTCTCTTTCATCATATACCGATGACAGGCAAACACACACCTCCTTTTCTCCATCCCCACTGACACCCTCCTCTCCTGCCACGATTACTGTTCCTAACGGGTTTTCCTACCATCTTTGTTCCCTCCAACCAGTGCCACACTGGTAAATGCTTAACCACTACTCTCTGAGGGGAAAAGACAATCCCAGGATTGCAATGTTTGCCAATTTCTGGGTTGTCAGTACTCCCACCGTGGCTGACTTTGGGCTGCCAATATGACACGGAACACGGAGTTGGGAAGACATTCAGATGATCAACTCTCTTAAGCCATGCCAGCAGCTGGCTGCAGCTCATCGCTGCCTCCAACTCACTGTCCACGTCACTGCTGTGGTGACCTTCACAGCAGGCTTCCCATGGACCTCAAAATAAAGTTCAAAGTCTTTCACACATTTTCCAATGTTATGGGATCCAGCTTCTGCTGCCTCTCCGGCCTCATCCCACTGTAGGCTTCCCCTCCAGTCCTGTTGCTCAAACATACCATGGTTCTTCACTGTCAATTCCTCCGCAGATCTTCCCAGACCCCCGGGATCTGGTCAGCTGCCCTCATAGTCCCTTGTATGTTCTCTTAGTCCCTTGTACTTCTCTCTGTTCTTGTCGCTCTTGTGGTGAATGACTTGGTGATAAATGCCTGTCCCCCACTGGAGTATAAGCTCCAAAGAGCAGCATACATGGCTGTCATGTCCATCACTGTGTGCCGGCACCAGGCACAGAGCTTGGCAAAATGTTTCTGGAATGGATGATGGAATTTAGAGATGCTTGGTTAGAAGGCAGCAGGGGTCAGCCACACATGGGCATTTGACTCTCTCTCTCTGGCAGGGTTTAAGCCTCCAGGGTCTTGCTTGCTTTAAAAATCTCATGATTTCAATCCGCTCCCCCCCCCCAAAAGAATCTGTGAATCATTCATAAGATAATTGCTGCTGGGAGCTCTGAGGCTGGGTAACTCTTTAGGAGCTGGGATGGGGCTCACCACACCTCCTAAGAAGGAGAAGGAGGAAGGGCCAACAGGCTGGGTTTGCACTGCTTCAAAGGCCATGCAAGCACCTTATCCGGAGTCTTTGGGAAGATGGCTGTCGCAACAGACAGGCACTTATGTCTGATGTGTGTTTGGGGCCCGATACAGTGCTTAACATCCCAGCCCAAAGCCTCTGGAGGCTGCAATTTTCTGTGCCAGGAGTTGAAAAACAATTTGTTATTCAGACTTTACTAAATCTTTGTAATAACATATATTTTCCCGAAAGTCTGAGGGGCAATCTCATATTTACCCTGCAATCAAAGCCATTGTGGATTATCAGGTAAATACCTCATTAGGAAGGTTTTGAAACATATCTCCCAATGGTTTTGGTTTTGTTCTTGAAAACAACTGAATTTTAAAGAAAAAGCAATCTTATCTATTGTATTATTAATGTTTCTAGCTGAGTAATTTTGAGTATCCTTTATTAAATCCACTTGAAAAAATAGATTTACTAGATGGTAAATTACAGAGACTAATGTTTAAAGCAAATACAACTGGAGGAGTAAATAAGACCACTGTCATGGGAGTCAAACTCACCTGGGAGGAAACTCTCACCCTGGCATTTACAGCCGTGTGACTTTGGGTCTCCGCATAATCTGAGTCTCAGTTTCTTCATCTGTAAAACTGGAATAATAATAATAATACTTCAAGGAGTTATTGCTGCATTAAATGAGATAGTGCAGGGCCTGCCAAGTGACAGATGTTTAATAAGTAATTCACTGTTTTTATTGTCATTGTTATTAATATTACATAGTAATTCATTTGCCCACTTGTAAATTTGCCTCATTCACATTTTTACTGTACCTTTTCCACACCTGTGAGGATTTTAGTTAGATATCTGTGGCCCTTGAAGTCATGCCTGATAGGGCTAACTAGAACAAAAAGAAGAGCAAATCAGACTTGGTCAGGAGGAGGGGACGGTTGATGAGGGAGCGAGCCTGTCACCCCTGTCAGACTCCATCAGGCAGATGGAGGGTGCTGAGGTACGGGGAGGCTGACGGGCTTCTGATGTGCTTGAGCTAGCATGTGCCATTGCTGGGTCTGTTTGTGGGCATGGGAACCATGTCTGACCCTCCAACGCTTTATCCCCAGGCCCAGCAAGTTCAGGGTGTGGCACATCTTGGAGGTAGGTAACATATGTTTGTTCAATGAATGGTGTTTCCATGGCAGGAGCTAAGAGTGTACATTCTGTTTAGTGGGTGGAGTTTGAAAAATATCTCCTTGGCTATATTACTTAAGTAAAAAAAGGGTCACCCAAAGCACTTTTCAGGCTCTTCAATCTCAAACAGCAGAGTAACCTTTCATCTCTGGGTATATCATGAAATTTGGAAGGTGAGAGCCAACACATCCAGGTGATAAAATCAGTGAGAAAGTCATTGAACATCAGGGTGAAGGGCCAGAGCCAGAAAACTTCCTTATTACCTGCAACTAAGCAAAGAAAGTTCCAGACATCCAGACTATGAAACAGGGAGATCCTGAATGGTCTTTAGCTATAAAGATTGGTATATAAAAATGAAATAATAGGACATATTACATAAGAATAAAATATATAAAATAGCTTTTTTTGTATGTGTAATCTATTATTTTTAATTTAGTGAAACAACATGAAGGATTTCATAAGTTTATTTATAAACTTCATCCTGGCATTCTGCTTTTCCAAAATTATTATCACAAAAATTCTATCTTATTGAAAGTCTGCTGTGTGTCAGGTGCTATGCTAAACACTTTATACCCATTGTCTTCTTTAATCCTCATGCCAAATCTGGGAGGTCAGTGTTTGATCCCATTTTTCACATGAGAAAACATGAGTTTCAGAGATAATTTCAGAGACAACTGAGTTTCAAAGACAAAAGAACTGTACCAGGGCCACATAGTTGGTAAGTGGCAGAGACAGGAATCAAAATCAAGTCTGTCAAATTCCAAAATCCATACTTGTTACAACACAAGTTTTCTTCTAATAATGTCTTGAACATTTCCCAAATACACATTTTTTTTACCCTCAAGTTGGGGAAAGAAAGTCTCACATCAGGATGAGTCTTAAACTCAAAAGATTCTAGGCATCAGGCAGGTAGGGCGAGTGGGCTGGGTGAGGACTGTGGCATGGAGAATCCATGGTAGCCTCTCTCAAGGGTGCAGCTGCTACTCATATCCAGCTCATTGTGGCCAAAAGGCATGCAAGTCTTTTGTCACTATAATTCCAAAAGAAGCTGAAACACTGAATTTTTATGTGACATTTTATGATTTTTATATATTTTCAATTAATTTAATGAAAAGAAAAAACAACAACCACCCTGTGCAAACACCAACAAAGCATGTTGGGGCAGGGATGGGGACTGCTTTCTGCCTGTTTGTGACCAGTGCCCAACTTCACACACTGTGCTTATGATTCTTATCAGAGTAATCTCTAGAGGTGTAATGCGCTCTTTCCAGCAGTGCTGCCTTTGCTAGCATGTTTGGAACTCTCCCCTGGGAATATTCTTTGGAACAAGATGCTAGGCCACACAAGGAAATCAGCCCAATAATAATGGTTAAAGTTCACTGACTACTAAGTATGTTCAGGTACTTTATCTACATTATTTCACTTAAACCTCCAACACTCCTGGGAATATTATCTTTCTCTTACTGGTGAGAAAACAAGTTCACAGAGGTTAAGAGACTTACCCAGACTCACAGAGATATATAATAGCAGAGCAGGACTCAAACCCAAGTCTCCTTGGCTTCTAAATCTGCTCTCCCCTCCCTGCCCCTTGCTTGCTGTCTGTGTCCATTTGCTGGGTGATCTTCTGTGTCTGTTTTCTTGCTTCTCTTCTCATTATTCTCCTCCAGGCTTTACCTGGATTCGATCCTAGGGATCTCCGATGTGGGAAAGAAGCACCCTGTCACTTGTGCCACCTCAGTTCCTGGTTTCTGGTGCGTCTCACCTTGACTCTCCCCTACGTCTCTCTTTTGTGGCGTCATCATCTTGCTTCATGGTTCATTGCCCGGGCTTGGCTCACCTGCTTGCCTTTTTACCAAGAGGCCCTAGGGATTGAACTCTGATCCTCCCATACGGTAGATGGAAGCCCGACCACTTCAGCCACATCCACCTCCTAAATCTGCTCTTAACCTCTGCACTGCCCTGTCTCCCACAGACTCTATAAAAAATATTGAAGAGCTGCCTCAATTACTTCTTTGTCTGGTGCCCATTGTTCCCCAGGACTGGATGTCAGAGAGTGTGGGAACTTGTTCTAAAAATGAGCACCTTGCCTGCAAAAGTGTCAGCTTCCAAGTAAAGTGCTTTGAGCACTGTAAGACTTTCAATTTAGCTCCATTATATTTGGGGCCCATGAGGGATAGATTGCAGCTCCTGCCTTCCCTCTGATTAGAGCATCCTATTGACGTGTATACGGCACCTATTAGATGGTGTGCTTTGCAGAATTAGCTCCCTCATGTACAGGTATTATTTCCCCCTCTGCTAACATGCAGCAACTGTCTGCGCTCATTGTGTTCAAGCTTCTGCACCTGAAACTGGGATGCCAGGGGAAATGGTGCAAATCTCAGCAGTTACAAGTCTTGTGTCTCAAGCTCAAAGATGTGTGAGACCAGGTCCTACTGATTAGCAGGTTCCAGGTCCCTTTGCTACTGGTTAGGTGGACTTGGACAAGCTATTTAATCAGACTGGGCCTGATTGGTTCCTTCATCAGTTACATGGAAATAGTCTTCTTTCCTAACTGGATCAAGGATCTATTCCATAAGAATTTCTTGAGCAAGAGGAGTACAGCTGTTTTTGCTCCAACTCCTGTGATTCTTTGAGTCTCTGAATATGTGGTAAGTGTTGAAGAACCCAGGGCCTAGTGTTTAGATTTGACCATTGTTTTAGTCAGCCAAAGGGGTGCTAATGTGAAATACCAAAATGGGTTGGTCTTTATAAAGGGTATTTATTTGGGGTAGAAGTCCACAGATACTAGGCCATAAAGCGTTAAGTTTCTTCTCTCCAAAGTTCATTGCCACATGTTGGAGCAAGACAGCTGCCGGCATTTATCAGGGTTTAGGCTTCTGGGGTTCCTCTCTTCCCGGGGCTGCGTTTCTCTCCGTGCTTAGCTCCTGTTTCCTCCACAAGGTCAGCTGTAGATGATCAGGCGAAGGGCTTGCTTCTCTTCTCCTGGGGCCTTCTTTTTAACATCAAAACTGCTTCTCAAAAGACTGCTTCAACTCTCCTTTGCCTTGCCTTTTATATTCAATTCCCCACCCACCAAGGGGTGGGGCTCAATGCCCTAATCCTAACCTAATCATGCCCAGATTAACAGATCAGTTTACAAGCATGATCCAATTATATTTTTGGAATTCATAATTACATCAAATTTGCCAACTGTTACAACCATTAAGTCCAGTGTGTATGTTACAAGTTCTGTTTCCCTATGTGGCTAGCCAGTCATCCTGACACCATTTATTGAATAGTCTCCTCTTTCCCCTCATTGATTTCAACATCCACTTTCAGCGTACATCAAAACCCATGTATGCAAGATCTCCGTATCCTCCTCCTTTGATATTTTTTTCATCCTTCCATCTATACTACACTGTTTAAGTAACATAGCTTGATATCTGGAAGAGCAACTGCCCCTTCTTTGGTTTCCTTTTTCAAAGTTGTCTGTTTGTGTCAGCAGATGACATACTCCAAAGAGGTGACTGAAGAGAGTTAAGTGAATGGACTGTTTACACAAGTATGGGCAGACAGGGGAACCACCAGGCAATGGTGAAGCACCAGTGGGGAGCTGTTACTACCACAGGCGTAAGAAACACGAGGAGGACAGTTCTAGAACCCAGAGGAAGTGGCTCGATAGATAGAATCTGTTGGAGGGTTTGAAACTTCACGATTTGGTTCATACTTAAGAAATCTAACTCTGACATTGTGATGGGGACATGAACTAGTCCACCAGAGAACTGGGTTTGAGGCTTGGTGAAAATGATCCTTCTAAACTCATAAATCTGATACAGGTTACATTTTACTGCAACAAACACAAGGGATCCATACTCAGCTACAGACACACCAGAGCATGGGGGGATATTCAATGAGCTCAGCTTCTCAAGCTTCTCCAGATCCTCACAGTGGTGGCACTGAGTTTATGCCTGTGGGATCTTATACCATCACTCCCATCACTCTGGAAGTCCACTGTAATTGCCTTAAACCTCATCTGCCTCTGACTTCTGGGTTCTGGGATCAATGCCACCAGCACCATCTCACTATATTGCCGTAAGTAACATGGTGATTGCCAGGCATCCTACAAGCACAGTCTCTGCCATGTGACCAGGCTGTGGGCACAGTGGTTTGGTGTGCTGAGTCACAAGCCGTTGGAGGACCTGGGCAGGGTGCCTGTAAGCTCTACCTCCATGAAGCATGGCAACCACCCAATAGAGATATTGACTGTTAGCATTTTTGTTTATATGAATCTGATATTGTCTCAATCATTTTCTTTCTAAACAACTTTATTGATACATAATTTGTGTACCATATAATTCACCCTTTTAAAGTGTACCATTCAATGGTTTTTTAGTATATTCACAGTTCCATGCAACCATTGCCACAATTTTAGAACATTTTCATCACCTCAGAAAGAAACCTGTACCCTTAGCTATCACCTCCCTCAGCCCTATAAGGTAAGACTAATAGGAGGAAGAGATAATTTGAGGACAGCTTTTAGTTCATTTGGGACATGTTGGCTTTGAGATCCCTACAACATGTACTGCGTTGTAGACATGAGAGGGTAAAATGTAGGACTTTCCCCTCCCTGTGTTCCCTCATAATCATTAGATTATGAGAGGATCCCGTTTGAAGCCTGCTCATTCATAAAACTTACCCTTGAATAAAGTCTCAAGAGAATTGAGCCCTTGCATGTCTAAAAACCTAGCAGTCTGTCTAGCCACTCAAAGACAAGCAGAGGCTTTCAATTTGGCCATTATAGTTGGGATCTGCTTCTGTAGTCGAGGTGGTTTCTTGTGGCATGGATGTCAACTTTTCAGTCTTATTACCTTGACTTTGAGGGAAAGTATGTGGACATTGTGGCCCCATCTTGGACACTCCTTGGTAGTGCCATTGACTACACACTCGGCCAAAGACAAATACCTCCCCCAGCTGAGAAGGGAGAGGCTCTCTGTATGGGCAGAATCAACATGCTGATTTGATGTGGAAAGAAATGCCAATCAGCCTTTCAATTTTGTTTATGGTAATCTTCTTTCTTCCTGACCTATGACATAAAGTATTAGGGATTTAGGGGAACCATTTTAAAACTTACAAACTGCACAAGGATTTTTTTTTTTTTTTTTTTTTTTTAATCGGTTCAACAAAGCATTCACTCTATGCCCAGCCCAGTGTCAGGAACTGGGATTCAGGAATGGGAAGATCAAGGTCCTGCCCTCATGGAGTTAACAGAGAGGTCGGATGAACTGTAATATGGAGGAATAAATGTTATCATCAGACCGTACAAAAGGCTGTGGGGACCCCCACAAGGAAGAGGCTATGGTTCTGAAAAGAAGAACTTAAATGGAGGAGGGATGTTCTTTGTGTTTGAAGAGACTTTGATGATGATGGTGGTGGTGGTAATTTTTATCCAAATGAGAAAGTAGAGGGAGGTAAAAAAAAAAAAATCAGATGTGCAGTTTTCCCTTCCTTCTATCTAGATACAGAAAATTTCTAATTTAATGCAGAAGAGAAGATAGTATAATAATCCCCCATGTACTCATTGCCCAGCTTCAACAATTGGCCATTAGATTATTTTGATTCAAACCCCAGACAGCCTATTATTTCATCTGTAAATACTTTAGCACTTATCTCTAAAAGATTAAGATTTCCCCACCTGAATAAAAACATAACCATGTGACCATGATCACATGTAACTAATTAGCAGACTTAATGGCATCAGCTATCAAGTTAGTATCCTTAGTTTCCTGACGGTTTTGTAGATTTTTTTTTACAACCAGTTATTTTTAAATAACACATTTATTTTTTATGCCAAAAAGGAAATTATGACTTTTTAGTAATGAAAAAAGACAGCTTGCAAAAAAAAAATACACAAAAGTACAATGAAAAATAAAAGTGTTTCTACTTTTTACAGAATGTTCATGACTAGTTTAGTGCCTGGCTCATAGACTATGTCCAGTCAGTGTTTATAACATGAAGGGAGTAAAGGACAGAGAAGGCTCCTAAGGAAGGAAGCCAGTGGGGCAGGAGGGAAGGAAGGAAGAAATGAGCTCCTAGCATTACTGCCATCAAATTTTGAATGCAGCTTTTTTCATAGGTATAATCTGTTACTTCTGTGATTACCCTGTGTGGACACTTATGCCCAGCTCTTCCCCGGGTGGTGACGTAAGCACTCTTCTTTTGGCCCATGTGTGATTGACAGAGCTTCCTGCCTTGTCTTTGGCCCTGACAGTCCTCAGTCCTGACCGTTGTCTCTTCCATGTCTGGCCCAGGGTTCTTTGGTGGGGAGACCTTCACCTCACAGGCTGCCTGATAATCATGGCTTTCCAGAGCCTTGAGCAACTCAATGTAATACTGGCATTTACACAGTTGGCACTGTGCTAAAGGTCATTTTTAAAATATTTATCGTTTAATTTCCTGAAATTGTCAACCCAGGGTCGGGGTTGGGGGTCATTTGCCAAGTGGATGAAGAGCTAATAATTCTGAGGTGCTTTGGGGGATTCTTCACATAGGGAGACTGCTGTGGTTACAGCCCTGATTGGGCCACAGCCCAGAGGCCTGTAGGAAGGGAATGCTGTCAAGGGGTGATATTTCTGGGGGGGGGGGGCAGACTCTGGTAAATAAGGCTCTCCGAATGCTAATTACCGAGTTAACATTTCAAAGTGGAAACATTTCCATTCCCTTAGTCTATTTCTGTCTCTCAGTTAACCTAATGCATAGTGATACCCCTGAGCTATTTAGATGTTCCAGGAATTGAGGGTTCTTGAGGTATGTCTTTAAGGTGCTTATTTACCTGTAAAAACACAGCACACGTGGACACATGAACTAAATTTAGGGTTTATCAACCCAAGGCATAAAGTTGGCCCCCCAAAAGTGTCATCAATTACTTTTTTTCCCTAATATATTTTTTACTGAAGTATATCATTCATACATGAACATACATAGACAATAAGTGTATAGTAAAAGTTGTGAACTTATAAAATAAACATGTATAACATCATACAGGGCTCCCATATATTACCCCTCCACCAACACCCTGCATTGTTGTGAAACATTTGTTACAAACTCTGAAAGAGCATCGCCAAAATATTACTATTAACTATAGTCCCTATCTTACATTTGGTGTATTTTCCCCCAACCCACCCTATTTTTAAAAAATATATTTTCATTACAGAGGTTGTGAACTTACAAAACAACCATGCACATGTATAGAATTCCCATACAACACTCCTTCACCAACATACCACACAGTGGTGGAACATTTGTTACAGATTATGAGATAATATCATCAGAATCTTACCACCAACCATGGTCCATACCATACATTTGTCACACTTTTTCCATACCCCCAGTTATCAATGCAGTACATCTTTGGCATTGATGCAAGAATATTACAATATTGCTGTTAACCACAGTCCATAGGTCACTCCAGTTGTATTTTCCCCATGCTTCTCCACATTCCCACCACCCTGCAATAGTGACGTATACCTGCTCTAGCTCACAGAAGGACACTCTTGCATCTGTACCAACAACCACAATTCTCATCCACCTCTGGGTCCACTGTGTTATTCAGTCCTCATCAGTTACTTTTATTTTCTGTTTCAGAAGGAGGGGGGAACTTGGGGTAAGGTGATTGTTTCTGGAACAATTTGGCCACTGCCATACCATAGGCAGCACTTTGCCTTTTGGCTCTACCAATGGTGACTCCACTGCTTGAAACCTCCCCCTTTCTACTCGCTGTAGGGACTGCTAAGTCAGTGCATTTTAGACTGGGTGAAGTGTTCAAGAACAAAAGTAATGGACTTGCTAGAATGTTGAGAAAGATGCATGTGCATCGCGTTGGGGCCCTCATGGCTGGGATGAGGATGAAGTAGGATGCTGGGTGGGAGTGGAGAACTCCTCCAGGCGGTTCTTGGTTTTTAGAATGGCCTCGTGCAGTCCCCTGGGACCTGGCTAGGAAATGTCCCCAGAGCAGGTTCCCATGCATCTTTATACACAGAGCCACTGCTGAAGCCAGGCTGAGGTCCCAGCTGGCCGTGATAGGGGCTTCAGAACAGAACTAAATCTACAAACATGTGCATCTTTGTGGACACTGTAAAGAGCCCATGGTACCTGAGAGCATGGCATTTCTTTGAAACTTCCAGTTAATAGACTGGATTATGCCTCATTTCAGTGGAACTTAATAAATTGTCTTCTACCATGTGGAGCTAGCACCTCTTCTGCAGTTTACCTGCCTGGGTGGGGAGGGGATTCACAGCTTTTTCTGTTCTGTATAATGCTACCTCTTCCCCCTAGTAGCTTTCTGATGTCACATGAGAATTTCTTCCTGGAATGCAGTAGGCATAAAAAAATATATAGCTTTTATTATGTTAAATATCTGTTATGGATATATAGTGTGGAAATGGTTGCTGAGAGCAAGTACCAGATGATGAAACAAGAAGAAAAAGCTTTATTCTATGAGATACAGAAATGAATAGGACTGGCTCCATGGATTATTTCCTTCTCTAATACAATAACATTCTTATCACTCAGGACTAGCAGTAATGATCATGGTAATGACCTTGACTGGTTTGTGAGCACCACTTTCCCATTTACAAGACCATTTCCTATCTGTTATCTTACTCCACCTTCATGTTATTCCAGTTTGACAGGGGAGAAAGCTAAAGCCCAGAGGGTTACTGTGGCTAGCCCAGGGTCACCTAGCGAGCAGATTCAGATTAGGGGTCTGAGTGACCCTGTGCTATCATCTAGCTGCTGTCATGGGGGTGGTGGCCACTGCATTAGCACTGGCTCCATACCAGACACAGGGACAAGTATCTACTTGCAGTCTCTCGTTTGCTCCGGATAGCAACCCAGTCAAGTAGGTACAACCATTATCTGTCTTCCGTAGATGGAGAAACTGGAGGATGGCAAAGGGCGTCACTTGCCTCAGGTTAGCCAGCTAGTTAGGAAACTAGGACGTTAGTCTAGGACTTCAATGTCCCCTACTTATAGTAACCCAATGCTCTTGCAGAAGAGCTCTTGATACAGGGCGGGAAAGAAGCTCTCTTTCCTCTCCTTGGGTCCACGTCCAGGAGCAAGGCAGGGGCACTTGCACTTGTCTTGCCCAGGTAACCCCAAGCACTGATGACAGCACCGCCCCCCCCGCCCCCCCATGCCTAGGGGTGCTTTCCGGATCTAAAGAGTATGGGAGAGGTTCTGCCTTGGGCTTCTCAGACCCCTGGGATAGGAAATGCTTCTTTTTTTTTATTCCTCTTGGGTGTTTTTGGTTCTGGCTGCTAAAAGTATCAGAGTAGTTTTCATTTTTCATCTTGACAAACACTCAATGGTATCAATTCATTTCTCTGAGGCCCCAGTGATTCATCACGCTTGTCTCGGATGACTCAGGTTTGAGCTACAGCTCTGATTGTGGCCAGCTGGCCTGTGTGACTATGGCTAAGGTACTTTTTTCAAGGCCTCAGTTTTCCTTCTCTGTAAAATGGGAGGCTGTGCCATGTGTTTCGCCTTCCTCACGTAATTTTTTTGAAGAGCAAATGAAATCACCTCTATGGAAATATTTCGTAACTTACCAATACTCTGCACATATTGAATATTATTTCCTTTACGTCTGCATTTCTTTGTAGGACAGACTTAAAACTTTTGGACTTCTAATGTGGTGGTTGGTATTGACTTCAGATTCTTTGTTTTTTTTTTGTTGTTGTTGTTTATATGCTTCCCATGGAAAATTAACATGTCTCCTTGAAATGTGATTTTATTTTCTTCAGCAACAAGTAATCCTAAAAGGCATAGCTGGATAGTCTTGGTGTTGTCCTCTGAAACTATTGTCAGATCTCTCTTGTACGTGGAAACATTTAAGTATTTGGTGACAGTCTAGTATGTGAGCACTAATTTTTATGTAAAACAATATCACTTCCTTCAACCATCTACTTATTTTAAGGTAGAAAAAAATATCTGAACTTATGCTTTGAAGCAGATAGACGTGGGCTTGCATTCTTTGGCTTCATCTAACTTTGTATGAGCACTTTGAGCCTCAGCATCCTCTATTGTTAAATGGCACCAAGTTCTCATGAGAATCAGAGATGAGATAATGTGAATTCGCCATAGAGTGCCACTCATTAAGTGTGCATTTCCCTCACCTTCCTTCAACATTCCCTGGAATTCGTTTTTCAGGACACTGCGTATGGTCTTTCAACTGGCTCTGCCTTCCCGGAACTTCCCTGACTCCTGGAAACAGTATCTGCTAAAATCATGTTAAGAGAAAGATGTTCTCAGTATGGATTTACTATGTGCCAGACAGGCTTGTAAAGGGCTTTTATCTAGCTTTTATTTTTTTTTTAAGTAACTCTCCCAACAGCCTGGGAGATAGCTATTATAAACCCATTTTATAAGTGAAAAAAACAAAGGTTACACAGAAAATAAACCTCAGGTCCTGGACTTAGCCTCTGTGGACAAAAAGTTGTGAGTCTATGCTATGTTCCAGGGGTTGGCAAACTTCTATAAAGGGCTAGATAGTAAACATTTTAGGCTTTGCAGGTCAGACAGTTTCTGTCACATTCAATGGAAAACAAAGCAAAGACAATATGTAAACAATATGGGTGTGGCCGTGTGCCAATAAATCTTTATTTACAAAAACAGACTAGTCAGATTTGGCCCACAGGCCAGAGTTTGTTAACCTCTGCTGTAAACCACGGCATTACCCTGTCCTTTCCTTTTCCCCCTCTTTTTCTTTATTTCTTATATTTTAATTACACATCTCTGGCTGGTTGATCCTGAGTATTTCCTTTGTAGCTTTTCTTGGCACTAGACACATAAGTTATAAGCTATTTTTATAGCTTCTCTGATTTACCTGATTGATTATAAGTGTTTTTCATGTACCAGGCAGCATGTCACACTCATTTATAAACCATGATGCATTAGAGATCGTCACAGCTTCAGAATGGCACAGCTGTGGAGTGACATACGAGGCTTAGGGAGCCTAAGCAATTCACAGAGCCTGGTTAGTCAGGTTGAAGGCCAAGACAATTTTTTCCCTGATAACCACACAAAAATTCAGTCTAGAATAGAAAATTGCTTAGATCAGAAAAGCTTTCTGGATTTACCCATCAGATTGAAGACTTTCTCTCCCTACAAATCATCAACCAGAAACTGTCCCTTCCCTGTAAGATCTGCTTTATCAAGTGGAGTTGAAAGGAGAGAAAACCCCTAAAGAAAAAAATGTAAACAAAATGAAATTGAAATGTAAGATCATGGAATGTCAGAGATTTCACAGTCCGGGGAGGCACATGTGTGCTGATACTCCTTCCTCCTGCCCTCAGCAGTCCCTGCCCAGCCAGAAGGAGCCTCAGCATCCTTCTTAACCCAGTACTCAAGGCAGTGCTATTCATCAGTCAGAGCCAGCACACTTGTTGGAAACTATTTGCCATCTCTTTTATTTAAAAATGGGGAAACTGAGGTCCAGAGAGGATAGATGGATTGCCCAAGGTCACTGAGGAAAGAGAGACTTAAGCCCAAGCCCAAATCCAGACGTTCTGTCTTCCAGCCCAGAGCGGTACACCATGGCATTCCACCAATTCTCCAGGGACCCACTCAGCACCCGTGTGCCACCCATTCCAGCCTCACAGGGGATACAGTAACAGGAGGTGATGTCCTTATGTCATAGGGACATACAGAGAGGGAAGAACAAGGTCATGGCCACATAGTGGACAACTCAAGTGCTTTACACGTGGAGGTGGTTGTGCAATGTTATTTTACCATGAACGTAATTGCTGATCTGTGGCTGCATTGCCACAGCACGGTCTCCAGTGAAGCGTGGCCACTGCCCCTCCTCTCGGTCCTCTCAGCCCCCTCAGCATTCTTCGCAGCACACACCATCTCTCCGTGTCCCCCACCAGCTGGGACTGCCGCGGAGCTGGGGTGCCCTGCGTTCATTCCATTGCTAGCCCAGAGCCCAGCAGAAGCCCTGGCAGAGTATGTGCTTAGTAAATAGCTAAGCCTTGTTTCCTTTCACATAAGTTACAAGTTTTGGGGCCCCAAAGAGCTCCCTGTCCTTTCTGCCTGGTTAGCCTCTTCATTTGGAGACAGGTTTATCCCAGGATTTAGGAGCTGACCCTGTTCATGTGTCACAAGCTGGACAGTGGGGTACCAGTCTGCCTGGTTCCCTCTGTCATTTTCTGTCCTCACATCTTTCCCTGATCCACCTGTCTTTACTGCACATGGACTTTGTCTTTCCTACTTCTTCAGAGAGAATTTAGGCCTTCTTTTTTTTTTTTCCCCAACTTTATTTTGTACATTTAATAATTGAAAATATAAACAATTAAAAACCAAAAAGTAAACACAGATGAATAAATATATACATTTCTCAATTAAATGTACTGGATACATATAAAAAAATTTTTGAACCAAGCAATATGTTACACAATATATTTGGTTCAAAGTAACGCATTCATACAGTATTTGTCCTTTTGTGTTGCTTCACTCAACATAATGTCCTCCAGGTTCATCCATGTTGCCATATGCTTTACAACTTCATTTTTTCTTACAGCTGCATAGTATTCTATTGTGTGAATGGACCACAGTTTGTTTATCCATTCATCTGTTGATGGACACCTGGGTTGTTTCCAACTTTTGGCAATGGTGAATAATGTGGCTATGAACATCAGTGGGCAGATGTCTGTTCGTGTCACTGCTCTCAGTTCTCCTGGGTATATACCCAGTAGTGGTATTGCAGGGTCACGTGGCAAGTCTATATTCAACTTCTTTAGAAACTGCCAAACAGTCTTCCACAGTAGGCCTGGTTCTTTAATAAACCCTAATTTGTTGTGTCTCTGTCTCCTTGTCTGTCTGCCTCTTTCTCTCTTGCTCCCTCCCTCTCTCTGATCCTGCTTCCCTTTATTCTTTTCTCCTTTATTCTTTTCCCTTGGAATAAACTCACAGAGGCCAGACCGGGGGCTGCTTTCTGCATTGCCCGCTCTGCGCAGAGCAGTCCACTCCTAATCTTTGGGGGCCGCGCACATCCTTCTGTCAGCACCTCGTACAGGTCAGTTAGCTACAGACAGTCACGCCCCGGGACACATTCTGTTTCCACAGATGTCACCAGGGCTGCAGTTTGAGGAGCCCATTTGGAGAGAGGAGGTCTGTTGGTTGGGGGGGTCACACACGATTGGGGTTTAAAAGACAGGAGGGAGGAGGTTGGCTCCCAGTTCTTTGGGAGCCCAGAATTGTGGTCTCACCCCTTGGGCACACGAATGTGACTTTGTTTGGTGAATGTGTTTGGGTCAGAGCCACCTCTAAGACCGTCTGCCTCCTGGCCGTGCACCTTCCTTTTCTCCCCATTGGTGTTCACTGCTTCACAAAGCCCTACTCCCTCTAACCTCCTGATTCATCCCCGCCACAGCAGCGGTGGGAAAGAGGGGGAGAAATTGACATGTATTCAGGAGCAAGGCTCTCCAGAATTCAGTGCTAGCTGAATTATTTTTTACTAGGCACCTACTATGTGGCAGCAACTTTTCTGGGGCCCTTTGCCCATGTCATCTCACTTATTATATGAACTAGGTATTATCTTCATTTTGCAGATCAGAAAACTGAGGTTTATTTGGATTTGAGGGTTAGAGAAAAAAGGAACTAAAACTGACTCCAAGATTTCACTCTGTTCCCATGGTACCCAAGCACCTCCACTCCAATCAAGGCTTGTTGAACTATTGCGCTGAGCCATGGGTGATTAGGTAGAGGATAATTAGCAGAAAAAGGTGACGTCAGAGGGAAAGCAGGTTTGGAGCAAAGAAGAGGATATGTCTAGATATTTTATTTATTCAACAGATATTTATTGAGCACCTTCTATCTGCCTGGCATTGTCCTAGACTGTTGGGCTATGCATTCAACAAATCAGACAAAAATCCTGCTGTAATCGTGCTTGCATTCTAGTGGCAGAAGACAGACAGTAAATAAGTGTGTAAGTTATACTGTATTAGGTGTATTATACTGTATTTCTCTGTATTACAGAGAAAAAGCACGGAATAAGGAAAGATTGACAGTTGACAATTAAAAGAGGAAAGACGGTAATATTTGCACAAAGAGGTGAAGGAGATAAGGGAGTGAGCCTTGCACAAAGCTGCAAAGAGCATTGCAGAAAAAAACAAGTACTATAGCCCTGAGGTGGCGGGGGGGGGGGGGGGGGGAAGACAAGCAAGGAGGTAAGTGTGACTGAGAAGTGGGAGCACGGAGGAGAGTAGTAGGAAGGAAACGAGGTCCCTGAGGTCAGAGGTAGAGTCTTTCCGGCCAATATAAGGATTTAGCTTTTGCTCTGAGTGAGCTGGGGGCCGTCGGAGGGTTTTAAGTTGAGGACAGTCATGATTGGTAAATGTTTTGATAGGATCACGTTGGCTGCTGGGTTGAGAACACTCTGAAGGGGCATGGGGAGTGGTGGGCGAGCGAAGAAGCAGAAGTTTAAGAGGCTATTGCAGTTGTCTAGTCAAGGGGCGATGGCGGGGTAGACTAGGAGTTGGCGAGGCGCCTGGTGATGAAGATGTTCCCAGGCGACCCCAAGCCCTGGAGCCAGCATCTAATTCATGTTTGTTGATTAAAGAGGAAAATCCAAGAGGTTGGGAAGTTTGTTCCTTGTGTGTGCTCGAGAGGCAGTGCGTTCTGGAGGGCTGGGGTAAGCACGTGCTGTGTAAGGGGAAGCACAGTTACATGGGAACATCTTGTGTTCCTCACTAACCTGGAAGCTCCCTGAGGGCGGGGACCGTGACTGCTTCATCTCTCTCACCCCAGGGCCCAGCCCAGAGCTCTGCACCCTGTGACAGACAGGGTTGTGGGTGAATTGCTTGCCATGCGGAGTGAATGAACCTGCACCCAGATGTGGGACTTGGCATCCCCATAGGCCGCGGTGGAGAGGGCATGAGGTCTACTTCTGCTGTGTAAACTGGAGCTTGTTTCTGCATCTGTAAAATGAGGGTTCAGTCACCCATTTGGCAACATTGATAGTCCCGACCTGGACTGCATCTGAAAGAAAGCCTTCCTGACTTCTCAAAGTGACTCCCAGCTCTCCCTTGTGTTCTCTTTATTTTCTTCATAACACCACTATCTGAAAACATTTATTTACTTAGCTATTGTCAGTTCTGCCCTGCTGGATCATAAAGCCCAGGAGGGTAGAGGTTTTTATCTGTCTTATTCACTACTGAGCCTCTGACACAGGGCAGGTGCTAAATATGTATTTACAAATGAATGGATGGATGAATGAATGAATGAACGAATGACTCAACTCATGCAAATGAAAGGTGTTTGGCTATTATTATAAATCTGCTTCACATGATAGCAGAGTTCTGACTCCTCCAAAAGCAATTTTCAAGGCAAACATGGGCGAGAATTTTCTTTTCTTTCCATTTGGGTTTTTTCCAAAAAGCAGAATTCAGACAACCTAATTTAAGAGAATTTCCAGGTGTGGAATTCAGGGAGGGCTCCTCATCTCCTAGCAACCTCACATAGCAGCCATTCGCCACATGAGAGAGGTGACAATTTCAAGTGTGTCGGCTAAACATCAGGGGTGAGCGCAGGCTGAGTCAGATGATGAGGACAGAGGACGAGACTTCCAGCAGGCGGTAGAGGGGAAGAGACCTGGCGCAGGAGTCAGGAAACCCCAGTTCAGATTCTCAGTCACCATGTGATCTGGGCAAGCCATTTCCCTCTAAGCCCCATTTCCTCTGTAAAATGAGGGGTGCATTAGTCCCCTTAGTCTGTGGTAACAAATTAGCAAACAGACTAAATGGCTTAAAGCAACACAAATTCCTTATCATACAGTTCAAAAGGATGGCACTGGACTAAAATCAAGGTGTCTGTAGGGCTGTGTTCCTTTCTAGATGATCCAGAGTAAAATCCCTCCTCTTGTCTTTTCCTGCTTCTAGAGGCTGCCTGCATTCCTTTGCTTTTAGCCCCTTTCTCCATCTTCGAAGCACATCACCCAACCTCTGCTTCTGTTGTCACATCCCCTTTTCCTCGTTCTGATCCCCTGGCCTCCCTCTTGTAAGGACCTCGTGGTTCTATTGGGCCCACTTGGATAAGCCAGGATATAATCTTCATAGCTCAAGATCCTTACCTTAAGCACACCTGCAGAGTCTCTTTTGCCATGTAAGGTAACATATTCACAGGTTCCGGGGATTAGAATGTGGACATCTTTGCGGGGCGTTATTCAGCCTACCGCAAGGGCTTTAACAAGGTCCCTTCCAGTTCCATCATCCTACGATTTACATTTCTAATTGTAAATGGGCACTTTAAGAATAATAACTACCATTTATTGAGCACGTACTCTATGTTAGTCCTTGTAATAAGCATATGCTTGGAGGAAAATACCCATAACATTAGAGGTTGGGGCTTAGGAGGAAGCAGGGATCACAGGAATCTTTTACGTTTGTTCAACCAACAGTTTATGTTTTGCAAATCACTTCCAGATGCTTTATTTTATGAGATCTTCTCTGCAGCCCTGAGGTGGTTGGGGAAGTGGTATTATGTCCATTTACAGATGAGAAAAGTGAGGTGGTCTCTTGGCTTTCCCAAGAGAGTTAGCAGGGCACCGGAAGCGAAGTCAAATCCTTGAATTTCAGCTCCAGTTCTCCTTCACCTTTCCTAATAATGGAAGGTGACTGATGCTAAGGATATGGGACATGGTTGTTTCTTTTGCAGAAGTGCCAAGGATAGCAGCAGCATCTCTGTGCTGCCTTCCCCCAACCCCCAAAACTCTTCCCATTACTGTGGCTGTTGCTGTTACAGCTATAATTGAGTGCCTACTGTGTGCCAGGCACCATGCCAAGCACTTGGCATCTATCTGCTTTAATTTTCAAACAGCCCTGGAGGTTGTTTTATAGATGAGGTAACCTAGGTGGAAAAGATAGGAAACTCTGAGTGTGGGAACAACTGTCAGAAGTACATCAAAAACCATGTGTCTCAGACCTTTATCCATCTGAAACAACAAATGACATTGTTTTCATTGTGCTTAGTGATCGTTGCTATTAGGGTGAGGGGGAAATGTTCTCGTGAAGGTTGTAGCTGCTTGCATAATGGAATAAGCCACAGTGGGTTTTGGAGTTTTATTTGGGTATGTCTCTTTTTGGTGTCTCTTGTCCTTCAGACTAAAATCAGATAATTGGGGCACTTCATCAAATCCATGGAGTTACGTTATGATTAGACTTTGTTGACATAAGAGTCCACCTAAATCCTGCAATGTTGAGAGGGACTCTGGACTGCATTTCCAGAAAAGAGACTGCCAGTCTCTATTAGCTTACTAAACAGCTCTGCACCTTGGTCAAGTTAGTCCAGCTTTCCTCTATCTGAGGGAAGGGAGATCTCAAACTTTAAAATATACACCTGGAATATTGTTATAATGAAGATTCGTGGTTGGTTGGTCTGGAGAAGGACCGAGAGTCTGCAATTCCAACAAGCTCCCAGATGAAGCTGGCACTGTTTTGTGGACCACACTTTGGGCAGTAAGGGTCTTATCTTTATGCTGCCTTCCAGCTCATTAAGTCCATTTGGAGGTCCTAGAGAGACCCCACTAAAGTAAGTCATACCTGTGGTCCTAAGATCTGGTGGGATATTTGGATTTATTGATGATAAATATGCTTTATGAAGCAATTCCTATGAGCAAGGAACTTCCCCCAAAACATTATAAAATAGGCATTAGTTTTGTCCTTTTACAGATGAGGAAACTGAAGTTCAAAGACTTACGTTCACCTCAATTCCAACGGCTAGTCAGGGGTGAAACTAGAATTTGAACCCGAGTCTTCTCTACTCAGTAGTCTTCCCTACTCTGAAGTGTGTGGTTTTAACATAGTTTAGAGTTATGAATGGAAAACTACCCAGTAACTGAGAGATGAAGACCTCTTGATCACTGGGTCATTATTTCTCTTCTTATTATAGAGATAGCATAGGAGAAATTGTCTTGCAAATTTTCAGGACCGTGCTAATTTTAATTTTTACTATTAATAATCAAATAACAATAATATGAAATCTTGTGACACCAATAACATGAAAAAAATCGGAGAGTAAGCAGGTACATCAGTGTTTAAGCAAAACATGACATTTGTAATAATGTCATGTAAATGCAGGAGTAGGAAAACCCGAGAACAATAAATATCCATTGAGAAAAAAGCCCATGGCAATTGAGAAGAATGAGATAGAGTAAACACCCGTGCTACTTGGCTTTCCTCCCTCCCCTTTGGGTTCAGAAAATAGAATTGAGACAACACCAAAGGGGATGGGTAAAGAGTTTGAACCATGAGTACGCATTACCGGCATCAGCTGGGTATCTTGTTAGCATTAACCTGATGCATTGCAAGTGAGTTGCAGTTAGAACAGTAATTACAGTAAATAGAATCCATTTGGAATCCTCAAGCAAATATGTGCAGGGAAGAAAGATGGGCTGAAAAAAATCCATTACCTTTGGAAGCTTATGGAAGCTTCAGATGGCAGCGATTTCTACTGTGAATTGCATCCGACTAAGAAACAGCAACTTGAATAAATCTATCTCAGCTCTCAAGTGCGTTTAGATGGTAAATAAAATGAATTACCCAACCATTCCAGCCAAGTGCAGTTTCCTGAAATATTTGTCTTGGTAATTTAGGTAGAAAATTTAGGTAGAATTGGGAGGGTTGCCTGGCTACTCTGCTTCCTGCTTTGGGCTGTTTTTCTTGGGCAAAAAGAAAGGGCCAAGGTGAGATGGGTGAAGATGAGCTTCTCAATCAGTGGTCCACCCTTTTGAGTGTTGGTCAAAGAGAAGTTTCATTTTCACAGACTCCCGTGCCAGTGTACTATCACAGGTCCTCACAGTCATTCTCTGTGGTCCTCCCACACACCCTGTTCCTGGAGGTTCTGTAGTTCCAAATAGTTCATCACTGGGGATGGGGTGGGGAGGAAGGGCAGCAGCACAGAGTAGGAGACCTTCTGGAAGGACTTTTCTCATTCCCTGCTCTACCCTCTGCCCTTCCATGCCTGTTCCTGTACCAAGGATATGCCCAGGTCAGACTCCCTTCTCTGGCTTCCTGACCTCCCATCCCCCAGCCCTAGGGGAAGAGGCATTTCTTCCCTCAGCCTCAGCTTCCCAGAAGCCTCATTTGCTGAGCAGATCCTCATAGTCACCCAGATGAATAATGGTTGAAACACTCTGGGGTACTTAGAAATTGGGAGACATGGGGAGTCTACGTGAAAGTTTTCTACATATTCATTCACTCATTCAACATTTGTTAAGTGCCTACTGTGTGCCAGGCACTGTCCTGGTACGGGAATATTTGAAATGCAGTTCCTTATTGTGGAATCTGGGATGCTCCCACTGATAGGAGGAAAATATAGACAACAGAAAACAACGAACATGGAAAGCAGTGTCTCTGTTAATGCATCTGCAAAGTGTCTGGGGGTGCCCAGACCTCACAGGTGTTCTTTCTGCCATCCAAGGGGAGACACAGGTCTGGGGAAGCGACCTTGGCTCACCTCTCCTCTGGAAAGGACCCCAGACGGCTGACCTTAGACAGGTTCTTGTTGATTGGGTGCCAGGACAAGAGCTAATTAGCATTGGTAATGAGCTCATTAGTCTTTCAGAGAGCAGGGAGAAGAATGAATCAAAGTGGAGATGGGAAAAAATAATACACTGGTCTCAATCCATGCTTTCAAATTTAATCACATTATTCCTTCTTCACAGAAGCATTAGTTTTTTTAATGCCATTTATATCAAGCATCAGCTGAATTCTGAATACCCTGTTAGCTGTTTCACATAGGTTAATGTAGGGTGCCACCTTTTTTTGTCCTCACAGCAACCCTGTAAAGGGGGTATTGTCATCATTCCCATTTTACAGGTGGGAAACTGAGACCCCAGAGTTAAATCTCAGGCTTTAACATCAGCAGACCTGAGTTTGAGACCCAGCTCTAACATTTCCCATTTGTAAAAACTTAGGCTAAGTCAGTTCACCTCCCCGAGTCTCAGTGTTCTCACTTAAAAAATGGGATGATTTAAAATATCTCCTTCATAAGATAAACGTTTAAATGAAATATGTGCACACACACAGCACCTTGCCCAATGCTGTGCACAGAACAAGTGCTAAGTAAGTGCTCTTTGCTTTCTCCAGGGGCCAATAAGAAGAGGCCTCCCATTCCTCCAGCCTCATCCCCAAGCTCTTCATGCCAGGGGTCTGCCACAAAGAGGTGATTCTCATGGTGGGCTGGGTTTGCTGAGCCCAGCCCAGCCCAGCACCCATCAAGTGCTGGGTGCCTCGAGGCAGGGCTGCCAAACCTTTGAGACTCAGTCTGACCTGCACAGGGAAATGAGGCAGTTGGAACCTTATCCTCAAACAACCGCACAATTCCACCCCCCATGGCCCCCCAGTTCAGGCCAGGGACAGGAAGTGAAGTATCAGGTTCAGGCTAAAGCCACAGGACTCAAGGGGCCTGGGCAGGAGAAAGGGGAGTGTTTAAACAGCACTGGGAAGAGCTGAAGCTAATCAACAAATTGGAGTCCAGACGACTCCAGATTGGCATCCTGGCCTGGAGCAGTTCTCAACGTGGTCTGAACATTGGAAACACCTGGGCAGCTTTGACAGTTAGCAATACCTGGGTGTTTTGCTTTAATTGATTCTACTGTGCAGCCAGGGTTGAGAACCACTGGTCCAAGGGTGGGCTGGGAGCTCCTTGGACCTTCAGCTGCCGTCATACAAGAGACTGAAAAACGTGGCCCCATAGTTCTCCCAGATACCCACACTGCTCCCTCCTTCCTCCTCATCCCCTCCTGTCCACGTGATCCAGCTCCCAGCTCTTGGTGACCAGCTTGTGGCCAATGTCACAGAGCCCAGGCTCCTGGGTTCTCAGAGCTCCTGTGGTGGGACCACAGTGCTCCCTCTCCTCCACGCCTTTGCTCAGCCACCAGGCTCTGCCCTGATACCTTCTTCTTAGCATACCCCATCAAGGGTACTCCATCTTTGACAGCCACAGGCTGTCTTCTCTGGGGAGCTATCCCTCATCCCAGCCCCAAATAATCTGTAACATCTCCATCTGGTGGCATCTAGCTCGGACAGTCCTCAGAGTGCTTAGATCAGACCACCATATACTTCATAATGGGATGCTAGTATCAACATGTGGGTTCTCAATTTCCTCATCGGGGACCGAGGAGTAAGACTACCTGCCCAGTGGGCTGCACAGCTTTGCTGAGAGGCTCAGAGAGGCTCAGAGCAGTAATTTGTATGCCACATTCTCATTTATCCTCACATAGGCTTCTTCTGGTTGTGGTATTATTGTATCCACTTTATGAATGAAGAACTTGAGGCTTAGGGAGTATGCCTGTGGGAATTCACCTAGAGGTTTCTAGACACTTAATCTTGGACTCCTTCCACTTTGCCACACCACCCATAAGGAAGACTCATTGAAAAGGGTACAATAAAACACTTAGGGGTGCTAGCTGTTATTGTTACAAGTAATCTAATTTTGGGTTCAAAGTTTTAGGTTCCTCCAGGGCAGACACTCTGTTTTCTATATCCTTCACACAACAGCATACACTGAACAAAATATCTCAAGGGAAGAATCAGGAAGGTCCCAATGCAGGTGTTTCCTCATCCCACAGTTGTTGGAGGTTCAGCTTGGCTGGGCCTGGACCATGTGCTGAGGATCCAGAGTCAATCCCCCATCTCCCCTGTGACCCCACTTTTTGGTGGAAGAGACCAACATTTAAGATAGTTACTGCACACTGTGTTCTGGGTTCAAATTCTAGCTCTGTCACATGCTATGTGTGTGACTTTCTTTCAGCAAGTTGCCTAATCTCCCTGGGCTTTAGTTTCCTCATCTGTAAAATGGGGTAATAACAGTACCTGCCCAGCAGGGTTGTTGTAAGATTCAGTGAATCAGTGCATGCGTGGCACTTAGAATAGGCCTAGCACCTAGAAAGTACTCAACAAACATTGGCTGTGAGGTGCTATGGTGCAGAGCAGGGCTGCTTAACCTTGTTTGTTCCATGGACCCTTTGCCAGTCAGGTGAAAACCACGAGCCCCTTACTAAGTCCACACTATACTGTGTAATGTGTGATAAATTTATCACACCCACACCAACATGTTCCCACAAGAATAATGTTTTTTTTGAATTTCAAGTCAAGCTCACAGACCCCTTGTTAAGGACCCCTGGTGTAGAGATACCTAGACTTCTGAGGAAAGCACAGAAGAGGGAGGGAATGCTGCCCAGGTGTATTAGTTTCCTTTTGCTGCTAAAACAAATGACCACAAACGGAGTGGCTTAAAACAACACCATTTATCATCTTATAGTTCTGGAGGTCAGAAACCAAAATCATGTTCTCTGGGCTAAAGTAAAGGTATTCAGTAGGGCTGGTTCCTCCAGGAGGCTGAGGAGAGAGTCCTTTTCCCTTCCTAGAGGCCACCTGCACTCCTGGGCTCCTGGCCTCTTCCCCACACATCTCCCACCTCTTACTTCCCCTCCTACTGGTAACTCTGCCACTCCTGCCTCCCTCTTTTAAGGACCCTTGTGAGTTGCATTGGGCTCACCTGGATAATCTAGGATAAGCTCCCCTTCTCAACTTCATCCTATTTGTAGAGTCCCTTTTACCGGGTAAAGTTTCCAGGTTCCAGGAATTAGGATGTCAGCATCTTCGGATACTGTTACCCAGCCTACACACCAGGAGAAGGAACCCTGTCTAGAGGAGGGAGGTCAGGGCCAACTTCCCAAGGAGGTGCATTTCAGTTGGTTCTTTTTTTATTTTTATTTTTAAAGATTTATTTATTTATTTACTTTTTTATCCATTTTAACACACACCCCCCCATTTCTGCTGTTTTTGTGTCCATTTGCTGGGCAATTCTCTGTGGCTGTTTCCTGCCCTCTCTTCCCATCCTGTCTTCACCGGGATTTGATCCTGGGAACCCCCGATGCAGGAGAGAGGTGTCCTGCCACCTGTGCCACCTCAGTTCCTGGTTTTTCGGCATGCCTCATCTTGGCTCTCCCCTGCTTCACTCTCCTGCTATGGCACTCTCCTGCTACAGCAGTCTCCTGTTACATCATCATCTTGCTGCGTGTGGCACACCCACGCACAGGGCCTGATGGCGCACCCACTCACGGGGCCTGGCATCCCACATACCTTCTATATTTTTCTTTATTTTACTGGGAGGTCCCGGGGATCGAACCCAGATCCCTCCATATGGGAGACGGATGCCCAACCATTTGAGCCACATCCGTGCCCTCAGCTGGTTCTTAAAAAATGAGTGGGAGCTGACCAGACTGATGGGCGGGAAAGGGCATCCCAGCTGAGGAGAGCATGCGAACAAAGGAATCGAGGCATGAGAGGAAAGCCTTCCCTGTTTAGGGAAAGGTGAGGAGTTCATGGGTGTGAGGGAAGGGACAACGGGCAGGAAAGCCTCTTGTGCTCTGGCCCCAGAAGCAAGTATGTGTGGTATGGCAGCAGCTGCCGGTGTCCTCGAGCCCCACTATGATGTCCTGGCCTGGAATGCTGACATTCCGCTGTGGCCAGTCCAGTCAGCCTCGGGGGTATCGGGTTTTAGCCAGACGGTGTGTCTGGCCAACAGGAGTCGGTGGTCCCTGGGGCCTTCACATTTGTCTCCGTTTTATTGCTTTCCCTACCCAAAGGGCCTAACAGAAGAGCCTCCAAACTCTCCCTGACCGCCTCCCCCTGCCGCCAACCAAGCCACAGAGCAGAGGTCAGCTGCGGTGATGGAGGACAAAATCCAAGCGCCTTTATTGGAAGCCGTTTTCCTTCTCAATATCTTCGGGAGAGGGGGACCCGCAGAACGACATTCCCACAGAAATAATTTTTCAATTTCTTATAATAGGACATAAAAGTCGGCCCAGGGAAATTGATTCCATTCAGAGCTCCCTTTGCAGGACACTTTATCTTTCATTGCGGCCTCTGTATTTCAGCAATTTCTAAAGCCTAAAGAAGTCTCGTTTAATATTTTTTTGCCACCCTGGCAGAAGGCTTTTGTAGCTCAGCTGAATGTCTCTGCTGACCTGTCATTTTCTCATGCTATTGGCAGTGGCCCCTCCTTGTGCCAGGGCCCCATCCCACACCCCTCCTGCATCCCACACCCACCTGCACCCCATACCCTCCATGCACCCTATTCCCACCCACACCACCATCCACCCACTTCCACCTGCACCCCACACCAACCTGCACCTCATACCCACAGGTACCCCACACCCTACCATACCCCACCCATACCCCACCCAACCACAGGGAGCAGTTTGACAGCTTCCCTGAGGCTCTTCACTCTGCACCTCCAACATGGGGGAATTTTTTCTCATTCTTTTCTCTTCCCCCTCCTCCTTTTCTCCCGTATCCTTACTTCTCTTTTTATATTGTCTTTCTCTCATCCCCCGCCCTCTTTTTTTTTTCCTTCAATATTTATTTATTTATTTCTCCCCACCCCCTTGTTGTTTTTCACTTGCTGTATCTGTTCGTCTTCCTTGTTTATTTAGGAAGCACCGGGAGCCAAACCCGGGATCTCTGATGCGGGAGGGAGGCGTCTCACCGCTTGAGCCACCTCCACTCTCTGCTTTTGTTGTGTCTTCCATTCTGTTTCTCCTCCCCACGTCTCTCGTTGCATCATCTTGTTGCATCAGCTCGTCGCGCCTGCCCATTGCGCCAGCTCCCTGTCTTCTTTAGGAGGCACCAGGATCTGAACCAGCAACCTTCCATGTGGTAGGCAGGAGCCCAGTCGCCTGAGCCAATCTGCTGCCCCCCCACCCCGCCCTGCCTCCTCTTGCTCTTTTGTTTCTCTTCCTTCTTTCCCACAAAGCTTGCCCTGGGGTTATAGCTGTCTCTTAATTACCCAGGCTTTCTGGCTCTCAATTTCCTCACTGTAAAATGGGAATAAGAACACACGTCTCAGAAAGTTGTGAGGAGTATTCCATGGTTAGGTGTTCAGTAAATCCAGGAAGAGAGGAACATGCAGAAGGGAAAGCAAGTGTGCACAGGAGCTTCTCAACTTGGCCCAGACTCGCCCAGGGGAAGGGGCCGCAGTGCTGCTTCCAAACCACAATATAATGATACTTTTTGAGGGCTGTCACTTTTCCGTTAGCAAAGGCTTTTCTGACCCTTTATGTTTGATCTCCATGACTATGCTTTGTTGTAATTGAGCAGTTATTCCCTAGCCTGGATTATAGATGAGGAAACTGAGGCTCAGAGAACTTGAGTGGTCTGTCCAGTGTTAAGTGGTACTTACATCATGTTCTATTGAGTCCAGGGTTCTTTTCTCTGCTGGATCCTGGAATGCATGTCAGAGGGCAGCCATGTCCAGCTCTCCCCATGCTTGGCCTCCTGCCTCTCTCCAGGCCCTGGAGATGCAGTCTGGAGGCACAAAAGTTACCCTGGATCTTCCCAGCACTCGGAGCCCCAGCTCTGTAGCTGTATTGTATGTGCAATCTGAGAAGGGGCTGCAGGCCAGCGGTCACTCTCTTAGACTTCCAGCTTTAGTTTGGGGCCTGTGGCTTCAAAGCGAACTGAGTCCATCACCAGAGTAAGCCTGATGTCCACAAGGCCTTAAATTAGGCAGCCTTCTGAATGCTCTGTGCAGGCAAATGTTATTCTCAGCTGGATGGTATTATTCTCCTTCTGGAGTTGAGAAAACTGAGGCTCAGCTAAAGTTACTTGCCCAGGGTTCAGCTGGGACTCAATCCTAGGTCTGACAAAGAACTTCAGGCCTACTGATCTCAGGGATGTTAAGTGACTGACTCAAGGTCACCCAGCAAACTCGTGGCTGCGGTATAGCTAGAATTCCTGTCTCCCTGGGCCTCATTCCAGAACACTTTCCATTCTACACTCTGCTTAAATAGTGTAGACCGCTGCTGTGGGAACCTGAGGCCTAGAACCAGCACCAAGGGGGAAGAAGTTATAGTTAGTTTAAAGTAAATTTATCATGGTTATAGACCTCAGGAGGTCGTTTGCTCCCTGACACGGGTGATCTGGGCAGGTCACCGTTGGAGATGGCTGTGGAGAGAATTCCTGCATCCACTGTCTGGGTGGCTGCTAGGGACCATCCCATTCCAAGGATTAGATGGTTCTCTGCTCTTTCTTACTTCTCAGTGCTGACCGGGAGTTGAACCCAAGCTGACTGCAGCTGCTTTTCACAAACAATTCCCAAGGGAGAAGGATATGGAAATTTGCCGGAGAAGAATTTGGAATCCCAAATGAGACAACACTTACTGCAGTCTGTGGGTGAGGATATGCAAATCTCCCTGATTCTACTTATATTTGAATAGTCCTGGCTCTGATTAATTTATTGATTCATTCATTCAACAAATATTTTTTAAGCATCTACTCACAGCAAACCCTCTTCTAGGCTCTGGAGATACAACAATAAACAAGATAACACAGTGTCCATGCTCTCCCAGCATTCAGATTCTAGTGAGAGACAGATACTAACCATATAAGCACAAATACTTGTCTGCCTGGTACCATCTCTTCTTTACTCTGAGACTGTGGACAGTTACACAGCTTCTCACAGCCTGAAAAGCAGTGGGGTATGGTGGAAAGAGATCAGAGTTTGTGCTCTGAAGACCTGGGCCTGAGTCTAGACAGACATGGTCTAGCTGTAAAAGCCAGCAAGCCTCAGGACCTCTTAGTGTCCAGTTATCTTTTGTATGCAAAGTGAGGATAACAGTGCCTGCTTTGATACTATCCTGGTCAGGATTGTTGATTGCAAGAACAGTGAACAGTCAAGCTAACTCAGGTAAAGGCTGTTTTATTATGAGGTATCAGGGATCTTAGAGAACCCTAGTGCAATAGGGCCTCACAGAAACCAAAGGGGGTAGCTGCTAGAGCTAAGGCAGCTGTGTGGGCTCTCTCTTAGTGGTTCCCTTTCTCTCTGCATTTCTACCTTGTCTTCCTCTCTGCTCACCTACTTCCTATGCTTTCTCCCATATTGAAGGACCCCAGAGCTTTGACTTGCACGAGGCCCTCACAACCATCCTGGCATTCTCGACAATCTGGCAAATCTTAGGAACTCCTTTTGGCTCCTTCCCCTCTACTAACTAACCCACTCCCTGTTTCCCAATTCTAAATGCCCGAGAGAGGAATCTAATTGAGACAAACCTCAGGTTCCCGGCCAGCCAGTGGTTGGACCCTCCCCTGCTCCAATCAGCTAGGACTATAGTGGACAGGGTCACATGACACAAGCCGGGCTGCAGATGAAGCAGTTTCTCTAGAAGGTGGTGGTCTGTGTGTGTGTGTACCGGAAAACATCTGGCACCCACCTGTTCCTCCCAGGCTGCCCTTGACCAATTACATTAGGTTAAAAAAAAAAAAAAAGTGCCTAGCAGATGATTGCCTATACTCTGCACGGATTTATTGAATGAATACTTGTTTGCAGAAGGCTTTGGTAAATTGTAATGTGCTGTACATATGTGAGGTGTGAGAATCGCCAGAGAGTACCGAGAGAACTTCAACTTTGCAAAGACCAGCTTAGCTGGCTGGAGGCCAGTTGCTTTAATCAGGGAACGATTAGCTTGGTAACCTCCTTGTTCCCTCAGCTATTGCATTTCCCTGGGGCCTGGGGAGACTTGCCTTGAATGTGGATTTCTCAAAGTGGCTTCATGCTGTGGCCCTGAGTGGGGCTAGGGCTCAGCCTTGGAAATTACAGTTTGTCTCATCCTGCTGGGCCCGATTGAGTAAGTGCTGCCGTGCGCACTGGCCAGTCCCAGCAACTGGGGCCTCCCGGGCAGCTGGCCAGTTGGAGCGACAGGCAGCTAGCAGACTGCCTCTGCCTTCCAGTGATTCTAGAGAGAGGGCAGAGGAGTACAGAGAACTTCAGATAGTTTGTATCCCTGTTGGGCCTGGATCTTTACATACCTTAAGTTATTGCATCCTCATAGCAATAGTAGCAAGAGACATTATATAAACCCCATTTTACAGATGGAAGTAATGAGGCTTGGAGAGATTAAGTAATTTGCTCAAAGTGGTAGAAACCAAATGGGATCTCATTCCTGGCTCTCTGGGCTTCTCGGTGCCTTGCAAAAACAGCTTATAAGTACTTTACCAGCAGATACTTTCTGAGCACATAACTATGCACCAAGCATTGCATAGTGGGTTTTGCTTTTTAAAGCTTCTTTCCCATTCATCATCTAATATCCAGGGAAGTAAGTATGCAGGATGGTTCTTGTTATCCCCATTTAACAGACTGAAAAACTAGAGGCCCAGAGGATGACAGGGATTTGCTCAAGCTTGTTAGTGGCTGTACAGGGCTGGAACCAGCTCCCCTGACAGCAGTGCGGGGCTCCTTTCCATCCCTCAGGATCCTCTTCCATACAGGTGAAAAAAATCCAAAGATCAAATTTTTGCATTTGTTTGTTTCCTGTTTGGTTCAGACCTAGCTGACTTCATTGTACCTGTGTTCGAGTGTCAGGCTTGGGTTCAAACCCTGGTCTGCCATGTCTCTGAGCCTCAGCCTCCTCCTCTGTAAACTGATGATGATCCCATGAAAGCACTTAGCTCTGGACTCTAGGAGTTTAGAGAAGGAGTCAGCAAAGAAGACTTCTTGGAGGAAGTGGTTTCCAAGATGGACCTAGCAGCCTGCTTCCTGGGCAACTACCTCACTCAATAGTCTGGTGTCTCCTACTTACTCTTCAAAACCCTAGGAAGCTTTTCCCAACTCCTCCAGGCAGATGTAGCTACTCCAGCTCCAGGGTGTTTATAAGTCAGAGTTGTCAGGAGAGGAGGCAGCAGACACCCAGAGACCCTCCTTCTTTCTGGACATAAGTCTTCATGGACTGTTTTTCCTCCAGGTTCCTCCCAGGCCAAGATGCCCAAAGAGCCTATGTGAACGATGGGGGAGGGGGTCAGATCTCATGGATGAAGTAGGTTGCTTTGTGGCCTCAGTGTTCACAGTGTCACTCCACACTTCACAAGTGCCCTGGAGTCCCCTGAGAAGCAGCACCAGGGCTTCAGTCCTGGCTTCTAATTTTTCCTTTCCATCTAAGTGGAATAAGAAATTGATGCACACGTGTCGATGGCCAGTTTGGGTAGGGTGAGAAGATGCAGCCATTTTTTAGTGTATGTCATCTCCGTAATGTTAATCAACCTGCCTTGTAGCAAACTAGCTGTTTCCTAGCAACACCAAGTGATGTAGCAGGATGGCATCTATTTTGAATCTTCCTGAAGTGAGTGACCCATCGACTCTCTTTGGGCATCACAGCTATTGCCGTGTGATCATGATGCCTTCCCTTCAGTCACAGCTGAAGGCTACCTGGCAGGTTTCTGCAGCTAGGCCAGGCTGAACTGCATCCCCATCATGACTGTGGGCTCATTTTCTTTCTCATTCATTCATGCACTCATATGTCCCATCATATGATGACTGTGGTCCACTGTTGCAGGAACGATGTCAGACACTGGCATTTCTAGAGAAGAAATCAGGTTTGGTTCCTCTGCTCAGGGAGCCACACTCTAGCAGGAAAGGCAGGCTTGCAACAAACCCCGTGATAAGTGCAATCAGCAAGGCAAGAAACAAAATCAGGTCTGGAGTTTTGAGGAATATTTTTCAGAGTTGTGAGGTATCCAGACTTTGAAGTATGAATAAGAGCTCTGCACGTGGGAAAAAGAAGAGTACAGCATTTGTTGGAGGATGCAGCATAATGTAACACCCTAAGGGTCTAAAAGAAACAGTGGGAATTTGGTGACATCAGCAACTCATCCCAAAATCTGTTCCTTGGGATATTAATGGATGTTTTTCAGGCAAGAGATTCTGTCACCAAATAGGAAATTCAGGCTTAAAGTTAAACATCTCTTTGTGATAGGATTTCTCAACTATATGCAGTATGCTAATGTTCATTGTGATTCTTCAAGATCATAAAAGAGTTTGCAGCATTTTCTAGACTTATTAAGGACCTTGTTTTCTTAGACCATCTTTTAGAAGTAAGGTTCCTTGGAACCTACTCAGGGAAGTGCTAAGCTACAACCCAACAGGGTAGTGTTGGTTGCTGGGGATGGTTGGAGATGAGGATGGAGACATTCAGGGACCAGTTCCTGAGGAACCTCTGATAGCATAAAATGAAGCTGGCTCTGACCCTGGAAGAAACGGCAGTCAAAGGGAAGTTTTAAGCAGAGCCTCTGTGTTAGAAAGTACTCAGGGCACTGAAGTCAGGTGAGTCATAGAGCTGAGGCTGGAAGCTAGAAATTCAGGTTGGAAGCTGCTGTGATAGTTATTCTAGTGTCTCTTACTGTGGGCATGCAGCCATCCCTTGGTGCTTGGCATCAGTCAGGAGCCTCAGCGCCAATCCAGGGCAATCACATTCAAAGACATTGTTGAAGACCTCCAGACAGCCCACCTTGGGGTACAGCGGAGTCCTGCTGAATTGTGTATGACTATGTAAGGCAGTCAATCCCCTGCTCAGTAGCAGTTCCTTACTTGGAAAGAGTCTGGGATCTTGTTTGAGGCTTGTTTTTATTAGGGCCGTCCTTCTGTTTACTTTCAGCTGCTAGCCCAGTTAGTCAAGGGTGTTTGTCATGCTCAGTGTTGATGTGCTTGGGAAATTACACATGGCTTAGGAGGACCATTCTTTGTGCTAAGAAAGATGGAAAGAGTTGCCAAGATATTGGATCAAAGAGAGTAGGCCAAAGCAACAGTCTTGTTCAAAGGACAAGAAATTTAACAGGTATGAGTGGAAGCCCATTGTGAATGGAAAAAAGTAAGCTCTGGAGCCATGAAGCCATAGGCTTACATCCCACCTCTACAACTTCCAGCTGGATGATCGCATGCAAGTCATTTACCTCTCTGAGTATCACTTTTCTTGCTGGAAAATGGAAATGGTAATGCAAATTTCAAAATCTTTATAAAATGTTTAACAGGTAGAATTTGCTCAGTAGATATTAGATATAATTCCATTTTACTTGGGTCTCCAAAGCCAATATCCCAAGACCAGACATGGTTTAGTAGCAGCAGCTGCAAAAACAATGTTCACAGTTTTCATTGAAAAGTTACTTGTAAGAAGGCTGCCAGAAAAGCTGAGATGAGTATGGGCTCCACTAATAAAATTAGAGTGCCCCAAACTGGAGAGGAAATACTGCCAGCCACACACTTGTCCAGTCTTTGTTCAAAGATCTTCTTCCATTCTGGGAGGTAATAATGTTGTTGACACTCGTTGGTACCAACAAATCAAGGAAGGAGAGGGGTCTGGAAACTGGCCATATCATGATCAGGTGTTTTAGCCTGAATAAAAAAGATGGTGGGAAGCAAAAGAAAAGATGTATCTTTCAGTATCCGGAAGAGTGTTTGACATATAGTAAGCTCTTAATAAATATTTGTTGGATGGATAGATGGATGGACGGATGGATGGATGGGTGGATGGATGGGTGGATGGGTGGATGGATGGGACATAGAATTGGGCATTCCTCTTTTTGAATCCCATCTCCAATATATGCCAATTTCTGACCTAGGAGATGGTACTCAGCCTCTCTGTACCTCAGTTGCAAATGAGGTAGGGTATCTTACTGTGCTGTGATCTTGTAGGGATTCAATAACACATGCATGTTAAGTGCTGAACACTGAGCTTATAGCCTGGTGAGTAGTCAATGAAAGTTCCACCTCCTTCCCCTGCCACACTCAATATCTGTGGTTGGCAAAGCCTGTAACAAGGGAGAGGAATTGGATATGGCTCCAGAGTTCCAGACTCAGATGGGTGGGGGGTAGCTCTGGCCACTTTCTCAAGACTAGAGCTATTTAAAAATGATTCAGGCTCTTGCCATAGAAGTGAATTCCCGTCCAATGGTTTGTACAAGCAGAGGTTATAGGATGCTAGACAGGGACAATGTAGAGGGGCAAGCCAGATGATCTTTAAGGACCCTAATATTTGATAATTTCTAATAACTCATGAAAAGTCACACAACCCATCTAAGCTCTTAGTTTCAATTCACCCATCTGTAAAATGGGGCACAACAACATTGGATAGCAAAGTAAAGTGAGGCAATCTGTGTGCAGAATGCTTTGTAAACTATAACGCAACAATAACAAGGGTTAATTTTGGTTGGCCAGCTGTGTGTCTGTGTGTGTTTAATTAGTTTAGTTAGAAGGATCTCACGTGGAAGGTCAGGTTTTGCAACTTATTTTGAAAAAAGCTTGGAAGATATGGTGCCTGGGCCCTCATTTTCACATGGAGCTGAGATGAAGGTGCCCTATACAGTTTTCTATACTCTCGACCACTTTCTCTTTTCTCCCTTGAAACGGTGGCCAGGCCTGCTTTCTGGCCTCTGAAGCTTTTTGATTTCTGACCTCAGCCCTCTCTATTAAATCTGGGATTGCAGCTTTGCAGGTTAGCCTGTAATTTGTGAATCACACACACGTGCACCAGAGGAGCTGGAAAGACAGCCTGGAGTGGTGGTTGAGAACTTGGGCTTCTGGTGTTGGGCTAGCTTGCATCATGTCCCGGCTCTGCTACCTACTAGTTGTGCTGATCCTGGTGAGTTACTTAACCTCTCTGGTCTCATTTCCTCAGCTATAAAATGGTGATAATAAGCGAACTTATTTCGAGGGTTGTGTGAGGATCATATCAGTGCAATGCACTCAGGAAACACTTAGCAAATGTCATATACTATTATTCAAGCAAAGCATCCTCTTGTAGTGCTGATTTGGTTTTGGCTGTGCTGCACCTGGGCACCAGAGCCCCACAGGTTTTGACAACGTTGATTTCGGAGCAAGTGTCCTTTCTACATGAGCAGCAGAGGCTGCTAGAACTGGGAGCATTACGTAGCAAGGCTGTGGTTGCATCCGGAGCCTCTACCTGCAACTGGGTCCTCTCCATGTGCCAGGTGGGCAGGCTGAGCTCCGCAGCCTCTGCGAGACGTGCTTGCCGCGTGCCCCATGGTTGCAGGACGTGCTGTGATTTACCAGGTCTATTAGGCTGCATTCAGCATCTGACAATTTATAGCCTTCCCAGGGCAAGAGGGAACTAATGTGTCACTTAACACTTGTATAACATTTAGAAGTGAGTTGATGGGAAGGTTTTTCCTCCTTCTACCCCAGCCTACCGCCCCCAGCCCAGTCCACTTACACTGTGTGTGGTCGACATTGGGGGGCAAAGGAATGGCTAGATGGCGTGAAAAGGCGTGGTCACCGTGGCAGGCCAGGCCATGGTGTGCACCCCAGCTTTCCTCCTAACATGCTCTGGGCACCCTCTCCATCCTCACCATGGCCCTCTGAGGCAGGCTTTCTCCTCCATTTGACAGATGGAAATGTGGAGGTGCAGGGATCTTACATAAGCTGCCAGCTGGAGTCTGTTCCCGAGAGTCTCTGGCTCCAAGGCCTGGGCTCTTAAATCTCAATCAGCCTGGGGGGAAAAAAAATGTTGCTCATGCAAAGAGATTTTTAAAATTCCACTTAGCCAGGGACAATCAGCCCATCTCCACCAGAGGATCACACTCACCCATTGTGCTGAACACGATTTGGGCTTTTTCCAGGAGGGCAGCCACTCCTTTATCCCTAGACTTCCTCTGACTCTGTATCATTTATCCTAAATAGGACAAGCAAATCCTCTCTGCTCCTGGAGGGCTTCTCTTTTCCTCTTCCTGGCCCGCAGAGGAAAAGATTTGGTTCCCAACTCTCACCCGAGCTTCGTTTTATCTGTGTTGTTTTGCCTGCAGAGCTTGGCAAGGCAGGGGTTGCTGACGTGTCTCTGTGACCCCATGTGGCATCTACTGCTCCCAGTGAGAAAGCAGAAGCTGAGCAGTCCTTGGCTGGGGTGGCCCCAGCAGCTGAGAATATAAGTCAAACCGCTTGGGGCTGTTTGAGTCCCGGCTCTTCCAGGTTTGGACACGTCACTTAATCGCTCTGAGCTTCGTTTTCTCATCTGTCAAATGGGATAGTAAGACCTCACTGAGTGGATGTGAGGATTATGATGCAATGCCTGTGAGACCCTTAGCACTTGACACTGGCAGCTGTTCTATTAGTTCCCATCTGATTCTCATACTTAGCCTTGGAAGGTATTAATATTGCCATTCCATTTTGTAGGCGAGGAAATTGAGGTCATTCATTCATTCTTACTTTGGTCCTTTATTAAGTGCCTTCTGTGTGCCAGGCTGGGTGCTGAGGAGTAAGACCTGGCTTCAGCTCTCAGGGAGCTATTATCTTAGCCCCCCACCTTTCATTCCTCCATGTTCCTCTTCGCCCATCGGCCAATCCATTAGCAGATCTCGCCAAGTCCATCCCTGAGTCTGGTGGTGTGCTGGAGCGGCGCTCACTGACTCAGGGCAGCCAATGGGGTGCAGCTCTTCCCAAGTCGAGTCTCCAGTTGGGGACCAGCATGAAAGTGGGCACACTTGTATGCGCATCCTCTAGCAGATGATCCTCTCTTTATTTTGTGGCTGCTTGAAGGGGCCCTTGCCCATACTCTCTCTGTGCCCTTCGCCTCTAGACAGCCATTCTGATCCGGATGCTGTAGCTGCTGCAGGGACAGAGCCTCACCCTGGAGAGTTTCTTGTCGTAGGAATAATAAGCTACTAAGCGCCAGGAGTGAGGGGCTCCCCTGGAGTCAGCTGGGTGGTCTGTGATACCTGAGAAGCAGACTCTGTCTTCTTGTCTGCTCTGAGACTGTGGAAAGATAAGGAGATGGTGCCTGTAAAATGCCTAGCTTCAGTGTCTGTTCCCTTCCTTCCTTGAGTTATTGGTTGAAACGAAAGTTAAAGCTGTATGTCGAACAGGTTTGAAAGAGAAATGCTTTGGCTTCCAGAGAACAAGGGAAAGAGTCATTCTTGCTAAGCAACTTTTCAAATAAAATAATCTCTGGATGCTCACGAACCCCTGGGCTCCTCAGGATGGCACAGGGGGCTTGAAGAGGTCGCTGGGCTGTCATTAAGTGCACTGGAGCATTCGCTCCCTAAATTGTGCCCTGGAAGCATTTCCTTTCACAGTTCATGGGCAGAGCCTAAAAACGCTTAGCTCCTGGTGACTTTCACATTTTAGTGGCATTTAAAAGACAGTGGTGGAATTACTTCTTTGGAGACACGTGCACAGGCCTCTAAGGTACCTGGATTCAGATCACTGGACTTAGATTCCTTTCCCCAAGCTGTCTTTTGCCCACTGCGCCTTCTTCCACTGGTTCCTTAAGTAGGTCTGGTTTTGTGCAGAGGCCACAGGACTTGCGGGCTAAAAAAGTATCTCATTTCTAATTCTGCCTCTGCCCTATCTAGATGTCTGAACTCCCTTGGATGAGATGTACAAGTTTGCCAATGCTTAGTTTTCTCAGCTGTAAAATGGGAATGGAAATAAGACATAACTCACAGGATTGCTGTGAACATTAAATTGAGATTGACTTAAATTTCATGAGCTAATAAATATGAAAGCATTTTATATAGAATGTTTGTTGTGGTGGTGGTAAGTTATGAGTTGATAAATTGCAAATGATCCTTTCCAATACAATTTTGCTATTGGCCCCAAACTTTCGTATGCTGCAAAGGAATGTAATGAAAGGCAATTGACTTGTAGACCTTCCCTATTGATTCAAATTAAACTTCACTATCATCCAGTAGTAAAACCCATGGCCTCTATCTCAATCATAGTATTTTATTTCTGCAGAAATATAGTATCCATTAAAATTATCTATTTCTGTGGCACTTAAAATTGTCAACATAGTCTTTTTTCTTCACCTTCTGGCTGACTTATGTAACCTCACTTTTCTAAGACTGGGGGAAAAATGTCCAAGGGTTTGTGAAGATTAATGTTCTGCTTTAAGTATCAAGACTTGAATATAGTTCAGTTCAGGTCAAGCCATGTGTTTTATTGAGTATCTGCTGTAGCCAGGGCATTACAAGGCAGAGACAAAAATAAGTAAGATGAAGCTCCTATCGCTAAGGAGCTTATGATCCAGGTTTTTTTTTCAATTTTACTAATTTATCTGTTTGTTTCATAATTCCTTTAATGGTTAATAGATGTTTTCCAAGAGCCACTGCATGCCTGGCACTGGGCTGGGGGACAGAAATGAACAAGACCCAGACCCTTCTCCAAAGGAGATTTCTACTTGACTCATGAACTTTACAAAGTTTCAAGGAATGGGCACAAGAGACATGGTTTAATGGTCCTGAGCATGGAATGGCAAGCCTCCAAGATGGAATTCTGGGGTTCTGATGGGCAGGGGATTGCTTATAAGCCCCAGTGCATGATTACTCTTGGAGAAGCCTACCTGAATCTGGCAGTGGGTGGGACAGAAAGAAGGGATAAGAAAGAGACAAGAAAGTGAGTTTGTCCTATAATACGATAAGTGCTGTGAAAGACAAGTGGGCCAAGAACTATGGGACTTCAGGTGAAGGGGATTTTCTTTGAACTGGAGAGTCCAGACTGGCTTAGAGGAAGAGGAGGCCTTTGAAGAGGGCCTTGAGAAGTGGACGGAAACTTGTTGGGCAAAGATATGGAAGAGGAAGGCATTCGGGCGGTGGTGCTAGCAGCAAATACGGATGTGGGAGAGATCGTTGGGGGTAACTATGGGTGGTCTGGTTGGTTAGGTTATGTGTACCAGAAGAAGTGGGAGCCAAGCTTGATGGGAGAGTTGGGGGGCTTCCCTGCCCATCTAGGAGCTGGTACTGTACCCTGCAGGCCACGGGGAGCCAAAGATGGTTTTTGAACAAGGTTCTATTTCAGAGAGGAGGGATTAAAAAAAAAAAAAAACAAAAAACTTGTTGACTGCACTAAATTAGGAAGCCTCTTCCCCCACAATATGTTCCTGGGAGAAGGCGCACATTTCCGCTCAAAGGTGGTGGTTAATAATAGGCACGCGACCCAAAGCAGGAGCAGGAGAGGCACGCAGAGATGCAAGCAGACACAAGTTTAATGAGTTCACCCAGCGATTTTCTTTCCTAATTTTCACTTTGTCTCCCTGCCCCCCTGTGCAAACCTTCCCTGATGGAGCTGGTGTCTTGTGCTCCCTTGAGGACAGCAGGAGCTGCAGAGTGTGATGGCTAAGCTCTAATGCTGGCTGTCATGGCCCCATTTGGGCGGTTTTCATAGAGACTTGAGAGCAGGTCAGTGTCTTATCTGTCACTTTGACCTAGTGAATTGTGAAATAATGGCAATAACTTCTGTGCCCTGTGTGCCTACCAAGTACTAGGCCCCATGATCTCAATGGATACTTCAATCTTGAGACATGTATTTGGCAGAGGACACTGCTATTCATAGAGGGTATGTTAGTGGTCCATACTCACCCAGCTAATAACTGATGGAGCCAAAATGACACCAGTGGGGCATTCTTTTTAGAGTACAATATGGCTAACACAGGACTAAGCAGAGGGAAATGTTTATGGTCTTTTACATCAAAGAATTCTGAGTTTCGATTCCATCTTGGCCACTTCACTTTTCTGAGTTTCCTCCTTCATAAAATGTGTGTGTTCTTTCCTCCTTCATAGTGTCCTCCAGAGGTTTAAAGTAGCCCATGTATGGCCCCCATCAGACATCCCATAGATGTTCACTGCTCATGAGAAGTCATTAAAGGTTTTGAGGCTGGGGACCCTCTCCCCCAGTATAGGATGTGCTCATGTCTCAGGAACTGGGCAGGCCCAGCTTTTCCCTGTAGCACCCTTCCTATCTCCCTCCCTCACCCGCCAACTTTGGAATATCTCGACAACACATTTGTACACTGGTAGATGGAGTGAGGGACACCAGAGCGTATCAAGTGTCCAAAACCCATTACTGGCTGTGTGACAGTTTGCATTTGCCAGATACTTCCTCGGAGGGAATGAAGGGCTAGAGCAGCTGGGCCTGACTCCTGGAAGCAGTTTCTTCTGATTCCCATTTTACCTGACTCCTAAGGCCAAGCAACTAATTCATCATACTCAATCTGGTTCTGCAAACTCCCTTTCTCATCCTCTGTGTCCCCTTTATTGAACCCCTGATGGAGAGTGCCTCCAGGGGAGGGCAGCAGTGCTCCCTCCACAGAATAATGGAGAGTCCTTAGTCACTGAAAAGCCCTACCCCAGAGGGCAAGACACCTGTGTTAGGAAGCCCAAGGGCTGAATACGCAGACCCAGGAAGTCATCACCAGTTGTGCGGCTGGAGAGACAGTGGGCCCATGTGTCTGAGCAGGAGTTCAGTCCTCAGAGTGCTGGAATGGAAAGAGCACTAGATGGCCTGTTAGAAATTTTATTCACTTCTTCATTTCCGTCCATTCGTCTGTCCGTCCATCCATCCATCCATCCAGCAGCCATCCACTTTCACTATCCACCGATTACATGCTGAGCCCTGGGTTTATGCCCCCTGGGACCAGAGATGAGAAAAAAAGGCCTCTGCCTTTTAAGATGATGGGCCCGAACACAAATAATGCCATTATAGTGAGTTCTCAGTACCAAATCAATGAGACTTGTGTAGAACTGTGCTTTGTAGCAAGGCTATTAGCCTGGATTGAGAGTCAATATGAGAAGTCGTCTATGGTGAGGATGCCGGTCATTCCAGCACATTCCATGAGTCTGAATCCACTGTGAGTCATAGGCCCATTTGAGGTTCCAGCACTAGTCGTGGAGCCTCCGCCTAGACCAGTGCTCACCCCAGGACCCACTAAATGCTGTGGACTCTTTCCAGAGGCGCAGGTACCAAGCTAAAGCTCCTCCGGTTTACATGGTTGTTTTTAAGGAAGATTCTCAGGAGAAATTTCATCTCTTCTCAGTGTTAAGAATAAACGTGCTTCTCCAGAGAAGTTGGTTTGTTTCTATCTTGTAAACATGACATTGTGTGACCAAGGATGTCTCATTTTCCCTTTCGACTACTAGGGGAGTATAGGGTTAAACCGAGGTCTGGGCTGTTAAGAGAATTCTGTAAGCCACATTAAAAAAAAAAAAAAGATTTATTTATTTATTCCTCCCCCTTGTTGCTTGCACTCGCTGTCTGCTCTCTGTATCTATTCATTCCTTGTGTATTCTCTGTCTGCTCATGTTTTGTTTTGTTTTAGGAGGCACTGGGAACCAAACCCGGGACCTTCTATGTGGGAGGAAGGTGCCCAATCGCTTGAGCATCTGCTTCCTGCTTGTTGTGTCTCTCGTTGTGTTTCCTCGTTGTGTCTCCTCGTTGCATCATCTTGTTGCATCATCTCATTGTATCATCGTGTTGCGTCAGCTCACCACACTAGCCCATCATGTCAGTTTGTCCTCTTTAGGAGGCACCGGGAACTGAACCTGGGATCTCTTAACGTGGTAGGTGGGCGCCCAACTGCTTGAGCCACAACCACTTCCCTGTAATTCACATTTTTGCATTAGCCTCATGCCTGCCTTGATTTCAGTTACCTACCTTTCTTTCTTTCTTTTTTTTTTTCTTATCTACTACCAGCTTCTTCCAAATTGCTGTTTGTGGTTGTGGTTTGCATCCTTTTTGTGTATGACTGTTTTTCTTTATTGAATTAAAATTATACTATGTATAAAACAGCAATGCATCCTTTTTTAACTGTTTAAATACTTTTTGTGGGGAGGAGGCAATAAAGCAGGGTGCAGAGATACACGCAAACAATTAAAACAATGATGGGCCCTACAGTAGGAGGGTGACAAGGTGCTGGGAGACCACAGCGGAGAAAGCAATAGACTCAACCTCAAGGGGGAGGAGCAGGTTGGGCCATATATTTTGTGGGGCATGGCGCAAAATGAAAATGCAGAGCCCCTTATTCAAAAATGGTTAAGAGGGGAGTGGATATAGCTCAAATGGTTGAGCGCCTGCTTCCCATATATGAGGTCCTGGGTTCAATCCCCAGTACCTCCTAAAAAAAAAAAAAAGTGATATAAGAGTTTGAAGACAGCAACAGCAGAACATGAAACCAAATGCAGGACCCTGCCCATGAAACCAGCCCTAGTTAGGGGAGGGATGCTTTCCAGGTCAGGCGACACTTGAAACGACCTTGCAGGTGGGTGGGACTTGGCCAGCAGATCATGGGAAGGTGGGCATGCCAGCAGGAGGTAATGCAGGAAAGGGTAAAAGGAGGGGAGGGCCACAGGGCTTTGTAAACCGCCTTGCCTGTTACCTCTTAATTTACATCAATCCCAGTCCCAGAGCGTCCGTGGGAAATGGATCTCATATTCAATTCCAGCTCCCATCTAGTCACATTTTGCCCGAGACCCAGTACATCCTCCTCTGTCTTGTTGCATCTGCTCTTTGCCCTTCCTCCCACAATGCGCTAGGGCTGGCCTTTGCCCTTCCTCTCGCAATGCACTAGGGCGGGTCAAGCAATCCTGGTTGATGTGGAATCCTAGGCAGACCCCTTGTTAACACCTCAAGCTTCCGCTGCCACCAAGATGGGGAGGCCCTGAGGCACATTTTGACTTAGTACCCCACAGTTTGTGGGTGACTTTGAGACATCAACAGGCCCCAGGGAATTCCTGTCAGTCGCTTCAGCACGTCTCAGATTGTCCTTTTTTTTCTGCTGTTCCTGCTTGTACAAAGTCATCAGAGGCGGCCCTGTGACAAGTTGTTTGATCTCAGACAGATCTTCTGCTTCCTCCGGGCTACGTCTGCATCTGTCCTAACCGGCAAGAATTGGGTAGTTGAGCCCCTTCCTCTGCCCTGCATTTTCTTGCAGCTCTTTTACATCACCTTCTCTGATAAATCATTTGGGACGCTGCACTATCAACAGGGTTGCCATAAACCCTTCCTACAGGTCCGTAAATGAGATCACGCTCCACAGAGAAGCATTAAGCAGTGATTTGGGAAGCATTTGAGGCCGATTATTTGCCTGAAGATGTAAAAGCCAAGCGAATGAGGGTACAAGTGTGTGTTGAGTCTCAAAGCAGACATTCCTTTCCGGCTGAGACCTCTCACGCAGGCTCATTCTGGCACCTGAGACGTCCCTGGTGTGTTCAATCTGGAAAGGACTGTAGATGGCTCCTGGTTAGAGCCCCTCACTTTAGTCATGGGTAAACGGAAGCCCAGAGAGGCTAAGGAATTTGTCTAGAGTTGTACAGCTAATCAGTGGTTGATCTAAACCCCAAGGCCAGGTCCCTTGTCTACTCCTGAAATACAATAATTGCTAGGATAAACTCTTCACACTTCTGAGCTGTGTGTCTCTGTGCAAGTCTTTTATCTTCTCCAAGCCTCACCTTACTCATCTGTAAACAGGGGTTGCTACCACCTTTTCTCAAGATTGACGAGGGTGCTAAGAGAAGCATTTATACAGGGGCACCTGGCACAGAACCTTAGCCATATGACCTTGGGCAGGAGGTGACCTCTCTGAGCTTCGGTCTCATTGAATGAAGGTAATTGAGCGGATTAAAACACCCAAATTTGAACAGTGCCTGGAGAACTGTTGGCACTCAGGCAGAATTTCAGATTGTAAATATTATGTAAATCTGAACTATTTTCATTATTATCATCTTCCTCTTCATTATTGGCCTTAAGAATTTTTTTTCCCCCTTTTGTATAGGCAGAGGTTCAAAGTGGCTAGAGCAAGGGGTCTGGATATAAACAGACATGAGTTTAAAGCTAAGCTCTTCCATTCCCAGGCTGTGTGATGCTGGAAAGCTCACCTTTCCTCATCCAGGAAGTGGGAAAGCAATGCTTACATTCAGGAGCTGCTCGTGAGTATTGGGAATAATTCGCCTGTCACCTCCTTTATGCTCAAAAATATATGGTAGCTATTATTTCTTTCTTTTTCAACTGCTGTTTTGATTGATTTCAAAGTAGAATTCCTCCAGGCCAGGAGCTGAGCAGCCCTCCCCACACCCTGTGTTTGTTGCTACAAGAGCCATTGCCTGTGATTTAGATAGTTTGCATCATGCAGCCGTATCGCAGTAATTCTGTGCTATGGAGGCATGATGAAAAAGCCACCAACACACACAGCTCAGGGATCTTGACTGAGTGGGTGACCACAAGCTTGACAGTGAAAAACTGAATGCAAACTCTTGCATGCAGTTGCAATCCTCGGGATTTTAGCAGGGGTAGGAAGCTGCAGAAGAAGGAAGGAAGAGGAGCCAGTGGGCTGGGCCCTATCTCAGTGGGGTCTGGGCCCTACCTCCCTCACCAAGAGCCACGCTCTTCCTGCCCTTCCAGGACCCTCCGTCGCAGTAGAAGATAGATGGGCTCACGATTCACAAGAGGAGTCTCTGGTAAGAACATCCTATCAGCCAAATGCAAGCCCAGCCGGGGTGGCCACCTGGTGTGGCCTTGGGGACTAGGGACAGTGCTTCAGGACAGACAGGCTGGCTCAGTATAGGGTCTTTCACTGTTTTACTACAGAGCAGAGAATGTGATGGTCAGCCCTGGACAAGGCTTCCGTAAGCACCCGTGTCTCTGTGATGCAGAGGTTTGTCGCAGGCTCTCATTAGGTATACAATTTGATCATATTGCTCACACCGTTGCTAATTCTTGGATAAAGGGAAAAGAGTTTGTTCTCCATTAGTATGGACACTCAAGATTTCAGACCAGGCTGCTTGTTGTTGGCAGTCCCTTCAGCACGAGCAAAATTGCCCATTAGGTAAAACAATATGAAGTTGCTGATATTTCTGATATTTGACTTTTCTTTTTTTACTTACCAAGATGGTGATTTTATAAGACTCTATTTAAGATGCTAGTTTTTGTTTGTTTATTGCCAGATGAAGAAGAGAACATGCTGTTCATTTAAACACTGCCTTTATGTGCTCCAGATTCAATTTAGGGAACTGGATTTCAGAAGGGTGAACCAGCTCTTCTGAAATCCTCAACTGGGGACAGTCATCTCTTCTTTTTTTCTCATACCTTAAAAACACCAATTTTTCCTGAAATATAGTGGAGGTTTGTGAGCCAGTAGGTATAGTAAATTCCTCATAATAGTGTAATGTCCTGGTTTAAAGGAAAAGGATTTGGAGCCAAACATTTCAACACTGCCACTTACTACTTGGTGGCCCTAGGCCAGTTACTTAATCTTTCTAGGCCTCAGTTTCCTCACCTGTAAAATGGGGATGATATTAGTCCGAATCTGTGCTACAGGGATTTGGTCAGGATAAAAGAGATAATGCAGGCAAAGCTCTCAGTTCTGTCCCTGGCACAGAGTAGGTGCTGGAATGGCCACTATGCCTAAGTGGGATGGGTTTAAAGACTTGAGTAATCATGTCTGTGACAAATGGCCAGCCAGCCTTGATTTGCCCACCTCCCTCTAATGTGCCAAAGGCTTAGTGAAGTTCAGGAACTGCCTTGTACTGACCCAGAAAAATTAGTTTTCAGGAATTTTGTGAGCCTGTTGTTAAACATAGCTGTTATTAAAAATTAAATTATAGGAAGCGGCTGTGGCTCAACCAGTAGGGCTCCCGTTTACCATATGAGAGGCCCCAGGTTCGGTTCCCGGGGCCTCCTGGTGAAGGCAAGCCCGCCCGCGCGGCGTGGTTAGCTGACCCAGCGAGCACAAGCAGCAAGGGGGGGATAAATGAATAAATAAATAAAATCTTTAAAAAAAAAAAAAAATTAAATTATATAAACTTATATTTAAATGGCACGTTAAAAACAAAGGGAATACATGCTTGAAACCCACCACTTTCTGATCATTTTACTACATTATTCTATGCTCTCGAGGTTGTTCATATCTATCATCTGTGTGGTGGAAATTCTGTATGATATTGCTATCCCACTTTCCTCCCCAATTTAACTTACAGCGACTTCCCTTTGGGATCTTGAGATCTGCCATCATAGGGGTGTTTACGCCACGGAAATCAACACGCAGTGCAATTCAGGGCTCCCCCCCACCCAAGAGCCTGTTGTTAGCTCTTACCAGCACACCTTTGGGTGAAGCTCACTAACGAATACGGTTGGCTGTTTCTGTGTTGGCCAAATGCTACTAGTCAGAAAATTCATTATGTTGAGACAAAAAGTGTCTCCTCTTACCTTCTACCTGTTAGAATTGTCAGGGAAGTTTTTAAAAACTGGTAAATACCCTGGTCCAAGGCGATATCAGGGTGCCTTTTTGTATCCCCCTTATTCCCAGCACAGTGTATTGAGCTTGATTGGCCCCTGAGAAATTAATGTTGTATTAAATTGACTGCTTATATTCAGATCAGGATTTTTAAAATGTCATTTCTCAGATGGGACTTTACTCCTCTAAGTATTAACCAGTTTTAGAAATGCTTTCACTATAATATTGAGGAAATCCAATCTAAAAGCTGAATTTTACTTAATTCTTCCCACCATGAGTATATATTGTTTGACTCTTTTCTAAAATCATTAACTAAATAAAGGGGAAATATCAGTCCCCTTTCAGAATATCCCTCTCTGTGAGTGACTAGCTGCCTACATAGAACAATTCCTTTGGTGACAGACAAAACCAGGGGGAAATGTCAGCCTGCTCAGATGCAAGACCCAGAAAGATGAAAATGGCACCTTGGGAAAATAAACGTAAGCCCATGAGATACTGGGTCTTTTGAAACTGACACAGGAAGGCAGCTAAACCCAGTTGACTCCTGGCCAGCATGGCTGGGGCTTTAGGGTCAGATGTGCTAAAGTTCATACTCAGGTTCTGTCACACATATAAGCTGTGTGATCTTTAGCAAATCACTTAACCTCTCTGAGCTTCCATTTCACCATCTGTGCAGATGGTGATTGTAATGTTCACCACAATTTTTGTAAAGAGAATTAAATGAGATAAAGATATGAAGGCCCAGGAATATAGTAGGAGCCAATAAGTGTTAGCCATTTCACTTGCAATATCAAGAGCCACACCAACCAACTTAAGGTTTTGAGGGACTTAAAATGCCCTAAAATATTAGATGCCCTGACTGTATCAAACACAATTTGTCTTTGTAGGTTACAAATATATATTATTTTTGTAGTTTCCTTATGAAGTAAAATTGTTCCATTTGACACTGCTCATTAAGAAGGAGACAGGTTTTGATTCTGCCATTTTGTATGACAAATACAAATAGGGTTGTGTCCTCTTAGAAGTTAATGGACTTTTTGTCCCATATCACTTCCTCCATGCAAAGTTACCAAAGTGGGAATATTGAGCTCAGTGTTTTATAAACTCCACTAGCCTGGGAGAAAATTATTCTTAAAGTCATTTTTGGTCATCTTCCATTAGATACCAATTTTCTAGGCAAAATCGAATGGCGGACACTTGCATAAATGAAATAACAGGCACAGGGCAAGAGGTTAATAACTTCATTGTCCAGATCTGAAAGGAAGAAAAATCGCGGTGTCAGTTTCTACCCTTGACATTTTGTGCTGTGTCACCCCTTGACGCAAACAGAGTGACTTTGTGCATTTCAAAAAGGCCTCCATTTCTTTCTTTCCAAAGGTCTCTAGAGTTGTGCCTCTCACTTTTCTTAGTTGATGATGAGCAGTGGGAAACCTCAGAAACCTGGCTGTGGTGGGGAGCAAACCCCCTGGCCACTGATTATACGGCATGGCCCTCCCTGCCCGCGGTTTGCCTAGGACTAGTGGTAGCAAACCTTCAGAGATGTGGGGCCGTTCTCAAGCACAAAAGTTTCATCAAAATTAAAAGGAAAAGTGAGAGCACTTGAAGGTAACCCTGCAGCCAGCACTCCAGGCAGGCTCCCTCTCTACTAGGCTGTGCGCAAGCAGCCTCGTTTTATCCACGACGACGATTGCCCAGCTTCATGTCATACTCCTTCTGTCATTTGATACTTCAGTCATAGTTGGTGATTATTTCTTTTTTGGTAACTGGTAAATGATATTGAAACCAACCTTGACTTTTTTTCTTCCCAGTGTTCTGTCAGTGTACATCTCTCCAGCAGATTCAGTCTTGCTCTCTTATTTTCTCTATCAATCTATATCCCACTTTCATCCCTCTGCCCCTTTCCTCACCTGGCTCAAAATCCTGGGAGATTTTGGATAAAAATCACTAGGGTCCCAGAATTAGGAAAACAAGCTGTGGCTTTCAGATATTTTAAAAAATATAATTCATAGTATTAAATACTTTATAGACCACATTTGGATTACCCATATATGTATATAACAGTTTCTCACTACAGTAGGTGATGCATTCTGATGGTGTTTTATTCTTTTCATTCCATTCTTTTAAAAAATGCTGTTTTTGATGCACTAAATTAATTCCATGGCTCATGAATGGGACACCAACATACAGTTTAAAAAGTCCTGGCCTCAAGCAGTGGGTCTCAGGCTTCCATGTGCATAAAAAAATCCCTGGGGACATTGCCAAATCACAGATCTGATTCTGTGGGTCTGGGGTGGGGCCCGTGATTCTGCATTTTTTAACAAACTCCCTGGTGACCATGCTGCTGCTTGTCTGTGAACAGCCTGGTTCTCCGTGGATGTTCAGCACCATGGACAGGAGGCGAAGGTGGGCCTGCCCCCCATCCCCAACCAACTATCAAGACCGTGGTCTTTGGCCCTTCTGTGATCCAAAGCTTCTTCAAAAACGAAGCCAATAAAATAGCCAAATACAATTAATAAGGAAATGAATTAATAATGATAGTTTTAAAAATAAGAAATAAAATACCAAATTTAAAAAAATAAAATAAAAATTGGGGGTAATAAAAAAGTGAGAAAATATAAAAAAAATTTTTTGACATTTTGCCTTTCATCACTGTAAGATCTGTTGTCCTATTTGTACCGTGACATTTTCTTCTGTTTATTCCCCTGGTGTCTTACTTTTTAAATTTTGTCCTCAAAGAGGTTTTAGGTTACAGAAAAGCTACGTACTGAATACAGGGGACTCCCATATGCCCAACATCCTCCCCCTTTACCCACTTCCACTCTTTTTTTTTTTTTTTTAATCCTAAAACAGTTTGAACTTTATTTTAATCTTTTAATAATCATTTATGAAAAAGAAGAAATATAATTAAGCAAACAAAACATTAATGTAAATATAAATGCTACAAATCACTTGAGGGGGAAATATACCTAATAACCATTTCCTAACTTTAAATACACTTCCACTCTTAATAACATTTTATTTGTGGATGGTACGTTTGTTACAACTGATGTACAAATATTGAAACATAGCTACCAACCATGGTCAATGGTTTACATTATGGTTTACATTTTGACCATACACTTTTAGAAACTTTGATGCAGTTCATCATGACCTGTATCCATCATAGCAAGATCACGTAGAACACTTCCATCTCCCCTAAAATGCCCCCTGTTCCATCTATTCTATTCCTCCCTCCCCCTCCTCTTAGGACCCAGAGCAACCACCAGGTTTTACTCCTTGAAGGACAATATTCATAGTTACTTGAAACAACACTGAGGGCTTGACACACTGGTCTGTCCTCCCCTACTGGGCACTGCCCATGCTCTCAAGAGACTTCTGCCCCTCTATTTGAGAACATAGAGGGCCTCCCCAGGATAGGAGTCCACCACCTTGCTGCTCCTTATGTGGGTTTCCACCCACTGGTATAGCACAGTATGGCAAGATGATCACTCACACACTCCCTAGAAGCCTGCCCCAGGTGTGACTTGTCCTGTATGCCCCTCACACCCAACACGCTAAACCAGTAACCCTCATTTGCCACATTGCCAAAAGAGCATTTCCAACATTATAGTTTCAACCATGTACCCACCAATTCCCAGTGTTCACCTGCTCCCTCCCCCAACCCTCCCCCAGTTCCATGGACAGTCCAATCCACCCTCCCCACTCCATCCCCCTGACAAACCAGCACCGCCCAACCCAACAGTATCATTACACTACTGTCATACCCCTCCACTGTACAACCACACACTTCCACCTTATCAAAGATATTGCCCATATGGGCGTTGGCTCACAACCTTGGCCCTGGCTCAAGAGGAAGGCAAAGAACTTCCCAGATCTGCCTGATGTGCTGAACACTTTCTCTTCCTTCTAGGTGCCAAATGCCAAGGTTCTTGGTGCAGGGCCCCGGGAAAGGACTGGAGTACAGTGTAGAGAGCTAGGGTCCCCAAGGGACTCTGCCCATGGGAATCAGTCCAGCTCGTCTGGCTTCCCTCTTGATTGCCCTGGTTTGCTCCAGTTCCTGCCTGTGACTCACCGTGGCTCAGTCTTTATTTGGGTTCTTACAGAAAAGATTCAGGATGCACTTCTCTCAGATTCTCTTTCTGGTGAACTCCTACTCCCATTCTACAACTCAGCTTAAATGATAAGGCATTATCTTCTCCTTCTATCTGTGTTCCTGCTACCCTTACTCTGTTGGCATCCTAAGCATGTTTTATTAAAAGCATCTGTGTGCTCATATCTTCCCTCAAATAGCCCAGTCATTCTCACCTCTGGTCACATTAGAATCACCTGGGCAACTTCTGCAAAATACTGATGCCCAGGCCTCACTTCAGACCGATTAGATCAGAATCTCTAGGGGCCTGGGCATCAGTATTTTAAAAAACTGCCCAAGTGACTGCACTGTGCAGCAAGGGCTGAGAATCACCATGTTAGCCTATGTGCTCCATGAAGAAAGGGATCATGCCTTATTTACAAACCCCAACCCTTTTTTCCCTTAACTATTTCAGCACCTACCATAATGTCTTGGAATCCCATTAAGTGTTCGATGAAGGAGTAATTAATGTTAATATCAGCTAAAATTTCTTCAGCACTTACTATATGCTAAGAACTAAAGGCTAGCATTTTACCTGTATTACCTCATTTAATACTCACAACAGCACTATGAGGTAGATATGTTTATCCCAGTCTGCAGAGGAAGAAGCTGAGGTTTAGAAAGGTTAAGTCACCTAGCTACAAGCTTGCACAGCCATGGGCAGGTCCAGGATCTGAGCTAGATGCAGTGGTATGCTGGAGCCCATAGGGTGGGAACTGGCTCTTGAGAACTGATTATGTGCATATATTTCTGCCTACTCTGTGTTCAAAGTCATCAGGTGAGTAGCTTGAAATTGTGGTGGGAGTATTTACACCACAGAAATCCAAATATGCAAAAAATCAGGGGTGGTTTCTTTTTTGGAGAGCCCTTTGTTAAAGATATACTTTAACACCACTGCCCAGATCTTCTGACTCAAGCCCTCTCCATGAAGAATTGAAAAAGCCTTGGTGGCCATTTGAGGGAACTGGAAATCTTCCTACAGCAGAGTCAGGCAAATAAAACAACCTGGGCATCCCAGCAAGACCATCTCCCAGGCTATGGACCCTCTGAGAGTATCAAGCAAAGGCAGCTGAAGGGCAAACTGACCTTCTGGCCTCAACCCAGAGTGGACAGAAAGATGATCACTCTAAGTGCCCAGATTTTGCTCATTACTGTCAAGCTTTATTAAAGTGAAAAGGTGATTTTGTTTAATAGCCAACGTGTGCAAAAGACCCCTCCTTTGCAAGCATGGCTGAGCTTTCCCAGCTGAGCCTTCCAGTTCCAGCAAGCCCTTTTTCATATGGCTCCTACAACCTTCTTTTCCTAAAAACCTTGCAGCTATAGAAATGAGCATTTGCAGATTCAGCCACTGTTTATTGAATACCTACAGTGTGCTAGATATTGTGGGCCAAGAATACAATTTTTATAATCTTATTTATTCCTTGCAATAGTATAGTTAATTTGATGCTACTCTCCCAATTTTATAAATGAAAAGCAGACTGGGCTGGGGTGTAAGAGGTAATACTAACTCAGGATCACATGGCGCCAGGGTTAGAATTTTGCTGTCTGGTTTTCAGTCCCAGGACTTGCTCTTCCACCCCATCCCCCAATACACACACACACACACAGCCTTGTGGGAAAATTTGAAAGCCCAGTTTAAATTTCTTTGGTTTAAGCTAGTATGGCAACTGAAATGCATACCATGGGGACAGAAGTGAGTGGAAGAGAACTTACCGGGTGCATGCATCTCTCGTGAGCAGTACAGCAACGTAGAAAGTTTCTGGATCCAGGGGGCTGCCTCAGAGGCACCCATGGGCTCCCATTTAGTGCTGACTAAAAGCTGCTGATCATTCACCATCCAGTCAGCAAATGCCAGTTCCTGCCTCAGGCTTCAAAACCAGGCTCACTTCCCATCATAGCCCTGCAGGGCCTTCCTTTCATGAGAGGGAGATTGAAACTGCCCCTACTTGTCCCCACTCCTCCTCCCTCAGCCACGGGCCTGACCAGGAAATGACATAACACTGCCTTCACTGGAAGAGAAGAAAGCAAGCAGCTTCTAACACCCCTTACACGTGGAACCCATCTTTCATGGACTGAACTGTGTACCCCAAAAAGTCATGTTCAAGCCCTGACTCCTGGCCCCATGAATGTGACCTTAGAAATAGGGTCTTTGAAGATGTAATTAGTTGAGATGAGGCCAACGTGGATTAGGGTGGGTCCTAACCCAGTTTGACTGGTGACCTTACAAGAAGAGGGAAATGTGGACACAGGGACACACAGACACAGTGAAGAACACCATGTGATGGCTGGGGCAAGGACGGAAGTGCTGCAGCTGCAACCCAAGGAGCAACTGAGACTGCCAGCAAACCTTCAGCAGCTGGGAAGAGGTGAGGGAGGAGTCTTCTCTCCAGGGTTCAGAGGGAGCACGGCCGTGCAAACACCTTGCTCTTGGACTTGGAGCCTCCAGGGTGTGAAGCAATGAATTTCTGTTGTTTGAAGCCATCTAGTTTGCAGCACTGGTTACGGCTGCCCTAGGAAACTAAGACACCATCTTAGAGTCTTTAAGGAAGAGAAAAATTCACTTAAGGTATAGCTTGCTAATGTGGCTTTGGAGAGATTCTCAGCACCATTGAATTTTATTTTTCTTGGGGATGGAGGGAACACTCCCTGTTTCCCTCTGTTGACTATATATTGTTGACTTCCAAAGAGCCCCTTGTTACTCCATCTCAAAGAGTCAGCTCCTCAGAAAGATCTTTCTAGATACGTCCCGTGAGGCCTGGAGTCAGGGACCTCCAGCATCCGCACAGGGCCTGGCCCAGTGTGAGCTCCTTTTGTCAAGAGGTACCCAAAGCCACAGATAAACTCAAGGACCATTTTTTTTAGAGTTAGGGAAAATAGAGTATTTTTACGGCACAATTAATACAATTACAATCAAACTAATTGTATTATGTTTTTTAAGAATAAGAGTACCCTTAATTAAGAGCCTGCTGTTTGTCAGGTACTGTACTTGGATCATCTATATCCATTACCTTCATTATCCATTTGAGTTTCACAGCAACACCATGAGGTGAGGATTCCCGTTCCGACTTTGCAGATACGAAAATCAAGGCTTAGAAGGGTTTACGCAGCTTTTGCAAGGTCACGAGGTCTGCAAGCAGTCGAGTCAGATTGGACCTGAAGTCTCTCTGACTCCAAAGCCAGTGCTCTTAACCGCACTGCCCACTCTACATTTGCAAAACCCTGCAGGCACGATGATCTCATTAGCTTCTCAGAGCTTGAGATTGAGATGATTGACATGTTTGGAAGAAAGGCTCGGGCTGTAGAATGGAGGATGGATTACAGCAGCGATTGGTCACCTGGGAGAAGAGAGCCTAAATGGGGTCTCCACAAACCAGAGGGCTTCACATCGCCAGCGGAAATAGGTCAGCCTTTGCCGCCTCCCCAGCACTCCCAGTGCTCTTATTCCCCCTTCAGGACGGTAGGGCCTGCAAGTCCAAGGTAGGGCCATGGCTCTGCCTGCTCAAGGAGGGAAACAGAAGAGCCTCTGTGGCTGCCGCCGGAGCCCTGCGATGATAGATGGGGGGGCATTTGTCGAGCCTGGAGTCATCATTCATGGAAGACAATGGCCTGCTGGGACCCGACACGTTTGGAGAAGAGCATGAAGCAGACAGAAGTGGGATTACGTGAAACAAAGTCAAAGGGAATTTGTTAGGAGTCTGGTTTCCAAAGCCTTGAGATCGGCAGGCATGAGGCTTTTCTCTGAAGGAGTTATTAGAGCTGAGCAAGTTCCTAGCTTCCTGGTGTCCGTTACCAGCAAACATTGGAGATGATTGTGTGGAATTTTGCAAGGATTATCCATTTGGAAAGCATTATGTGGGATATATTTTGGTAGGGAGGGGGTATCTGATGTCTGTAATTCACTGTGCTTTGTAATGAAAAGCTGGGGCGAGGGGACGCGGGTCAGCCTCTTCAGAGCCATTAGCCAAGGCTTTCTTTGTCTTTCTAGAGCCCTGCTCCCTTTGCACAAGATCTGGGAATAAATCAAAGGATTAATTTCACTTGGCTTTGGAATCACAGTCTAAAACATCAGAAAAACCCCCGACTGGTAAGCTGAGGGAAAGTTAATGTTGCATTTATGAATACGGGGCTTAGGGTTATGAAAACAACCGGAGTCAGGAAAGTATGATGTCGGATCTACTTCCTTGCCTTTTGGTTTTGGGTCAGCGAGCATCACCAGTCCCATAAGCTGATTATTTCTGACAATAGCTAGAAGACAAATCGAGTGTACAAAGCCTTAATGGATATCGAAATAGGTGGGAATTACCTAGTCCTGATGTAAGAAAGCACACAGCCTGTATGTCTAAGCTCACTCCTAAGAATGCTTTTTGCTTGCCCTGGCAGAGAAGGCTTTGTGGGGTGGGAGTTGGTGCATCTCCTTACGAGAAGGGAATCAGAACACTTGAGAATGTACTTGTGGCAGGCTTGGCAGGGCTTGCATCCCCTCTGCCAGGTGCTCACTCCGTCTCTCGACTTCACTGTCCTGGTGGCAGCCTTCCAGTAAAAGTGTATTGGGAACACTTGTTAATCGGCCCCTTGCTGACTGCCCGGTGCTTTGCTAGGCCTGTGGGAGGCAAAGATGAATGCATTCAGAGATAGATTGCCCGGTGGTTGAGAGCCTGGTTGCTGGAGCCACATGGCCTGGGTTCATTTAGGAGCTCTACAACTTGCTCAAGCTGTGACCTTGAACGTATTACCTAGCTTTTGGTTTCTCAGTTTCTTCATCTGAAATACAGGTGTAATTATAGGATGAACTTCATAGGGAAGCTGTGAGCCTTAAATAAATAAATAAATACAAATAAATAAAACATTTACAGTAATCCTAGTACATGGTAATTGTTCTATATGTGTCTGCTGTTGTTATAATATTAATAGTTGTTGTTGTCACTGCTAGATAGGTATTTACTAAAATCCCACTCTGTGTCAAGCACTGCGCTGGGTGCTGGGGAAATGGCAGTGAACAGGACCTGCCTCTGCCCTCAGGGGCTCACGATGGCATGGAAGGAAGTGAAGCATCGCCTGAGAAAGATGCGGGTGGACTGCTGTGGAGAAGAGGAGACGAGAGGTCATGGACCAGCTTCACAGATCGAGGAAAGCTGCAGGGAGGAGGGAGCACTTGCCGTGGGCTTTGAAGGATGTGAGGGGATTTCTCACGTGGAGACAGGAGGGTGGGGGATTACATGGGCCCAGCTTGGAGGACCTCTCCTCCTCGCGAGAATATGTGGGGACTTTGAAAGGTTCAGAGATTCACTTGGGGTCCCGCAGCAAATACACACACACCCAGGGAGGAAGAGGATGAAAACGATGGCTGCTTCCCTGAGCACCATGGGGTTCAGTGGAGGGAAAGAGCAGGTGCTAGGAAAAGCTGCACTCTGGTGGGCAAGGGGCTAGAACAGGAAGGGGCTGGATTGTGAGGTCTCCCCAGAAGAAGGGTGACAGCCAAGGTGCAGCGGCAGGAATGGGCAGAACGTGCCTAGAGAAGGGTGGGCAGACGGCAATGGAGGCTCCCAAGGGCGTGCTGGGAAAGAAGGTCGCGGGTCTGAATAGGAGAACCTGGAGGGCAGGCTCAAGTGATGGGCTTTCATCCTCAAGCCTCTGAGGAGAGGATGAATTTGGATTCTACTTGGAAGATTTTTATGGGCTAGTAAAACCTGTATATTGTGGGCTTGTAAATATTGGCCCAATCCACAAAGTTGGAGTAAGAAGGTACAGTGGAGGTGAAGTCCAGGAAAATAAACCGCATATCCACTCTCTTGTGCTCTGTGTCAAAGAGGGACAGGGAGGAGGGAGAAGCAGCATTTAAAGTACTGGACACTGGACACCGTGCTGACTATGTGGCCTGTGTTGCTTCACCCAAGTGGTCATTGAAAGCCCTGTGAGAGACAGGCATGGAATGGGGAATCAGAGAGGTAATGTGGGGTTGAGCCTTTGTTCTCCTTGACTCCAAGCCTCTGGCTCGCTTGTTTATGACCCGAGGGAAGTAACTGTACCCAACATTGTCGGATGCAGGATTCTGTCCAACTGGAAGCCAGAAATGCCCACTGTACACATGGAGCTATCAAAATGTTTTCCGTTATTTTATCCATGACACTCATAAATAACCCTTTTGTGTCCTGTCTTTCTGCTACTTGAGTTATTAGTATTAGGTTAATGGAGAAAGGTATTAACCCAAGCACTGCTGTCTCCAAGTAAATGCTCTCTTAAACCAAAGTTTTCTTAATGTAGTGTGTGCAAATGTAAATAATATTTTAAAGATAAAATAGAAAAATCTGGAACAGCGCCCTCTCTCTCCTTCCCACCCCATGCCTGCAGTGAGTGGAGGAGGTGAGCTTCTCTTCTGCCTTCCACATTGTAACCTCTTCCTCGAAAGCACCAGAGACACCCCGCAATGCCCTCCTCCTCCTCCCAAGCTCCCAGTCCTGTTTCAGTAGCAGGTATCAAATATTGAGGTAGGGCTGGAAAGAGAGGGTAAGAGACCAGCTAGTCAAAGCCGCCCCCTGCCGCATCCATGTCTATGACAGGCAATGGTCTATGTCTGGCAGGATGAATGACGTTCATTGTTTTTTTTTTTTTTTTTTTCGTTCATTGTTGATAGAATGGAAAGAACCATGGAACTGTGTGGATTGGTTTGAGTTCTGACCTCTTTTCTTTCTGCCACAATGTGTTATTTAACCTTTCAGCATCACTTTCCTCATTCCACACCTGTGAAATAGGTGTATCATACCTGCTTCAAAAATTTGTGGTGAGAATTAAACGAGGCAGTGTGTGAAAATATTAGTGTGATGTCTGGCATGTATTGGATCCTTCAGAACTCCTTAACTCACCTCCCTCTTTTGTTCACAGGAGGAGATTATGCAAGAGCAATGTATTTTCCTCACCTGAGTTTGGACTAGCCTTTGATGTTATGGACCAGCGTGTCTAATTATTTTACCTTAGGCTTGGGGCTATTTGGCATGGTGCCTTGAAATTGGGATAGTGTTGGTGAGCTCACCTGGAAGTCTTTATTTGCAACCTCCTAATGCCACTGCTAGAGGAACTTACACTGTGCCCTGTGTAGTCTCCTTCAGCACAGTCTATTGAGCACCTACCCTGTGTAGGCCCTGTGCTGGGCTCTGAGTAGACAGACATGGGTAAGACAGGGCCCTGCCCTTCCAGAGCTCCCAGACTTGCTGGAGGGATAGACAGTGGCAGCCCTGGGTGGCGTGCACCATGGTTGATGGAGGTACAGAGGGCTGTGGTCCTGAACAGGGTTATGAAAGAGTCAGGGGACTTCCCAAAGGCAGACTCAACTGAGTCTTGAAGGTCAAGTTGGAGACAGCCAAATAAAAGAAGGCACTGCATGAGAGGCAGCCCTGGGCCAAAGAGAATACAACATTTGGAGACCTGTGAGTGGTCTTGTTAGAGTTTTCAGAGGAGGACACCAACATTAAGAAGTATTCAAGGATGACTGTGACCCTGGGAAAGTCTTTTTCCATTTTTGGGCCAGTTCCCTATCTTCCAAATGAGGATTCTTTCCAGACCAATGATCTGCAAGTCTTCAAGTCGGTGGCTCACAGGCTGCAAATCTGTGTGAAGCAGACTTGTATCTCTGTCTATTGATCTTCTCTTCCTATTTATATTTGGAAGCCAGCTTCTTCATCTCTTAGAATTGTCTGCATAACACACCCTGGAATTGTCTCTGTTTACTTTGCTGGGCTGTGAGCACGATCAGGGGTTATTAATAAAACAAGGCAGGCTTCCAGCAGAGCAAGGAGCTGCAAGCACAACTTTAGAAACAGCTGTCTCTATTCAAGAGGGCTCAGTCACCCCAGCCAGAATGCCCACCTAGGACTGGCACCATTTGACCTCGGGGCCAGCATGAAATGAGGTCCCTCTTGGCCTGCTGTGGGAAACAATGATGAATTTCCTTTTCCTTCCCAAGTTGTAGGACTACCCTATCAATACACCCCAGAGGCTGTAAAGTGACAGACAGCAGATATGTTTTGGGGCCTATACACTTTAAAATATCAAGAAATTTAATATAAAAACTAGGGCATCTTACCAAAATATAGATTTCCACCATCTCTTAGAAAGTCATATTTGGCAACACTAGGCCCACCTTCCTGGGTGGTGTCCTCCACTGGTACTGATGATAGCTGCCCCTTTCAGAAGGCCATGTGCTCTTCAGTTTGCCACAGTCCTCACTCCTCCTTATTGCCTTATCCCTATAGGCATTTGTGTTTGCCACCCTAGACCTATCCCCTTACTGAAGCCCAAAGTTTGTATCTTTTGGTTTCCCATGAAGTAATGTATAACAATTATTCACATGTTGCTCTTGTATACTGAGCTGAATACTATCCAAGTAACAAAGCCTTTTCTGCTCATTTCCTTACCCTGCCCTCACAGCTTGCAGAGGAGGGTGCAGAAAATGGGAACAAAAATTGTTCCCATTTTCACAGATGAGAAAATCAAGGTCCAAGGAAATGCGATGATTTGTTCTCTGCAGTGGGTTCAGAGAGTCTTGCCCTTGGGAGGTAGCTCTGAAGAGTGGGCAAAGCATGGCCTGGGAAGCAGCAAGACGCCTGTACTTTAGCTGGTTTCTGGTCTAACTTCCTGGGCTGTCCTTGTAAATCCCTGTCCCTTTCAGGGCTCCACTTTCATCCTCGTAAACTAAGCTTATTGCCCTTGGTCAGAAATTCTTTTTTTTCCCCCTATATTAGAGCAGTTTTAAGTTTACAGAAAGCAGCAGAAAATACAGAGTTCCCATATATCCTCCCGCTACCCAAACACACACACACAGTTTCCCCCATTACTAACATTTTACATTGATGTGGTACCTTTATTACAATTAATGAAACAATATTATTATAATTATTCTCTTAACTATAGTCCCTAGTTTATAGTAGGGCTCCTCTTTGTGTTATACAGTTCTAGGGGCTTGTTTTTTTAAAAAATTATTCTAGTAACATAATATATAACCTAAAATTTCCTATTTTATCCTCCTTCAATTATAAAATTCAGCGGTGTTAATCACATTCACAATGTTGTCCCACCATCAGCACCATCCATGACCAAAATTTTCCATCACCCCAAACAGAAACTCCATAGCAGTTAAGCATTAACTCCCCATTCCCTACTTCCACCATGGTCCCTGGTAACCTCCACTCTAGTTTCTGAGTCTGTGAATTTGTTTATTCTAATTACTTTATATCTATGGGATCATATAAATATTTGTTCTTTTGTGTTTGGCTTATTTCATGCAACATGAAGATCTTCCAAGTTCATCTATGTTGTAGCACGTACCAGAACTACATGCTGAATACTGTTCCATTGTGTGTCTATACCACATTTTGTTTATCCATATATTGGTTGATGGCCACTTGGGTTGCTTCCACCTTTGGTAATTGTGAATTATGCTATGAACACCAGTGTGCAAATATCCGTTTGAGTCCCCGCTTTCCATTCTTTTGGGCAGATCGGATATTCTTAATGTGAGCACATACAGGAAAAATAACTGAAAACTAGCACTATAACCACAATAGCTTTAGCACTCCCTGGGACTTTGTTACCAGGAAAAAGCGGCTATTTTTGCTTCCCACTATAGTTGTTGGAGAGACCTCAGAATATCATTGACACCATCGCTACTTCAAGGCAGTGGTAGTTATCAGACCTGACACTAGATGTTGTTCTGACTTTTGAAAAAAGGATTAAAAATATTACTACAATGCAGATTTCTCATTTAAATTTTTATAACTTTCTCCATATAATTGGTTATCTTTGTAATCCTGTGGATTTTATTTTATACATTTAGAAACATTTTAAGAAGGGGTCAGAAGGTTCAGGAGTCTGTCAAAGGGGCTAAGAAGAAGGTTAAGACTCTTGCCCCAGGTGACCGTTAGCCGGCTCAGTCTCCTGGTTCTGTGACTTTCTGGCCCATGGCCTCGCCTCCTGCCCATCCACCCAGCCCTCGGCTTCCACACTGTAGCAGTGCCACAGGCAATTCCCTGGGCCCTGGGCAGTTGGTTGACATTCAGTTACATCAGGCCAACGTCTCCGTTTGTTGGTGGCTGAAGAAGTCAGAGAAGCCTGGGATGGGGTGGAAGGAGAGGGGAGGGAGGCTCCTGTCCCTCCCATGGGCCTGGGTTCCTCCCCTGCCCCCAGGCCTCCTGTGTTGGAGAATGCTGCCTGCAGAGCTGGATGTCTAGGTACCCAAACCCTCACTCCCCGGGTTCTTCCCTGCAACAGATCCTGTGGGGGAATCCCAGATCTGGACCATTGTTTTGCAAGTAAGGAAGCTGAGCTGCAGAGAGAACAAATGCCTGGTCAAGGGTCACACACCTTGTCAGGGTCATAGAAGGGACTAGAGTCCACCCCATCTAGTGCTTGTTCCTTGAAATAGTCTCACCAAGTTCTCAGCTTGCAAGGGGCTCTCTTTTCCTTTGAAGATGACTCTTCAGTTTTTTCCTGAACATTGCTAGTCAGGATTTTTCTGAAAGTGTCTCTTCTACTTTCCCTTTCCCCTCTCTCCCTCTCTTCCTTTTCTATTTTATTTTTATTTTTTTTAATTTAATTTTATTTATTTATTATTTTATTTTATTTTATTTCCAGTTCTCCCCTACAAGTTCTGTCTGGTCTCTTAGGGAGCTACACTGCTGAAGTTTTCAGGTTCCTTCCACATATCAGAAGAAGGGAAGCAAAATATTTGGCTGATTTCTGAAATCTCCATAATAACCCATTGGAATTTACATTTCTGCTTTGACCCTAGAGATAGAGGAGAAAGGTCCAAGCTTGCAGCCTCATCATATTGACTATTCTTTCATCTAATATTGATTGAGCCCTTACTCTGTCACTGGCAGTGGGCTGAGCAATGTGGGTAGGCATTAGCAGTGCACAAGATGACAGAGACCCTGCCCACATGGGGCTTCTATTCTAGACAGACACTGAACAGCTAGCTAACAAAAGAAAAGCAGTGTGTAATGGAAGGAGCTGACGTAGCTGGGTTAGCCAGGAAAGGCCTCTCCAAGTGCATGCCTTTTAAGCTAAAACCAGAAGACAAATGGAAATGAGCTGGGAAAGACTGTTCCAGAAGGTGGGACAGCACATGCAAGAGCCCTGAGACAGTAAGAAATATGTTGCTGGAGGAAATAGAAGAGAGCAAAGAGGAGAGAAGCAGATGGTGACAGAGGATGCAGATGGTGGTGGGAGCCAGGGAGGAAGGGCCTTGTAAGCCATGGTGAGGGTTTTGACTGTATCTTGAGGACAGTGAGAAGCCCCAGAAGAGCTTTTAACAGAAGAGCGACAGGCTTAGATGCACTTTTAAATACCCTGTTTCCTGTAGGAGAATGAATCAGAGGGAGTGAGAGGTGAGGCAGGGACACCTGTTAAGAGACTCTTGCAATAGCAACCACGAGACAAGATTGTCTTTTGGACTAAGGTGTTAGCTGAGGGATGAGAAGCTAGAGGTGGATTGAAGACCTCTTTACAAGGTAGACTGGAGGGCAGGAAAAAGTCAAGCCCAGAATGCCTCCACCGTCCTACTGTCTCCCGAGTATTTGTAGGTAGCAAAGGCAGTGACCTCATCAGGTAGCCTTTCCTCGGTGCCTTCCGTTTGTTGATGCTGGGTTGCATCAGCCCAGCTTCTTCATCGGTTGGAAAAAATTGAACACATGCAGCCAAAAAACTTGGGGAAAGCAGCACTCCCCCATCACAGAAATTAATCCATTACTTTACTCAGGTCATCTTTATAGAGCCTTGACACAGTAAGCCAAACTTTTGTGATCCCTGCCCTCCTGGAGTTCATGAGTCAGTCACCCAAATAAATAAATACAAATAAATAGATGATAAGTACAGGAGCAGGGACAGTGTGCAAAATATTTGACAACCCATACTGCACATGCGCAAGCCTGTTGGAATGGACCTCTGCCACAATGCCAGAGCGGGAGCCTGGGGACCTTCTGCTTGTATTGTATTAACTCTCTGGATTGTGGCCAGACCTGGAGGTGGAGGTGGGAGTGGGAAGCACCCAGGGGCTCACTTACCAACTGGTATAAAGGTGTTTCCATAGTAACTATAGATTAAACCATGGTAGGGGGATCACATCTTCTTCTAAGGGCAGTGGAGAGTCCTGGAAAATCACTGGGACATTCCAAAAGCTCATACTGGCTGCTGTGGGTAGAACATATTAGAGTGAGGACAAGAGGGTATGCAGGGAGGCCTGTTGGCAGGCCATGATGGAAGTTCTTATGAAAGATGATTGTGACTTGGACTAGGGAGTAGAAGCAAAGATGGAGAGAATCAGACAGAATTGAGAGAGATTGAGGAGTTAGAATCAGCAGGACTTGAAAGTAGATTAGAGGGAAGCGGATGTGGCTCAAGCAATTGAGCTCCTGCCTACCATATGGGAGGTCCTGGGTTTGGTTCCTGATGCTTCCTGGAGAAGACGAGCAAGACAGCAAGCTGGTGCAACGGGCAGGCATGGCAGATGATGCAGCAAGGTGATGCAATGAGGAGACACAAAGAGGAAAGACAATGAGAGACACAACAAAGCAGGGAGCTGAGGTGGCTCGAGCAATTGAGCACCTCTCTCCCACATGGGAGGTCCCAGGTTTGGTTCCTGGTGCCTCCTAAAGAGAAGATGAGCAGACACAGAGAGCAGACAGTGAGTGGAGACAAGGGAGGGGATAAATAAATAAAAATAAATCTTAAAAAAGAAAGTATATTAGATATGGAGGGGTGAAATGAAGGTTCAAGGGATGTACAGGAGTGTACTCAGGATTCTGGCTTGTGTGGCTAGTGGAAAGTGGTGGCACTCACTGAGATGAGAACCAGAAGAGGAGGGCCTTCTGGAGGAAGAGCATAAGGATTGAATTGTTGGCATGTTGAGTTTGAAGTTGATATGTGGGTCCAAGCTCCAGGAGATCTGCTTCCAGTTCAGCTCTGCTACTTTGCATAATTGGGGCAAATCACTTCATCTTTTGGGCCTCCGTGTCCTCAGCTATAAAGCTGGGAGAGTAAAACCTACATTATAGGGTTGTGAAATTATTAAGAACTTGAAGTGGAAGGACCTAGCCCATCATAAGCAGGCAGTGACATTAATTAAACCTATACCCTCAGGAATCTTATAAGATTCGGTTATAAAGAGGCACGTGGTACATTTTCTTCCTTATGAAATAAATAGAACTTGGCATCGATGGCAGTGGTGATGAGGGTGATGAAGACATTGACGATGAGTTTAGGTTTTCTTGACTGTTTGAAGCCTAGCAAGCATCTGCCTCATTGTTTAGGGAGATGGTATTGTGTAGTGGGAGTATTGCTGGGCACAAATTCAGAAATTTGGGCTCTGCTCCTCCTCGGTAGCTTTGAGTAGGTCATGTAATTTCTCTGAGCCTTAGTTTCTTCAACTGTAAAATGGGATGGTGATAATACCTACCTCTCAGAATGGTTTTAAAAGTCAAATTAAACGAGTTAATGTCAATGTAGCAGAATGCACATTGCCAGGTACATAGTAGGTGCTTGATAAAATTTACTCCTTTGTTCTTCCTTATGTGATGATTGTTCCTATGTCTTAGAGAAGGAAGTGGAAAATGACATCAGACCCATTCCAGCATGACTTCAGCCCACCTCTCCTTGCTTTACCTCTTGTCTTGTCCTCTTCACCTCCTGCAATTCAGCCACAGCAGAAAACAATTGTTCCTCCACACACGCCTTCCCTCAGCTTACAATGCCCTATTCTCTATTCTCTGCCTACCAAGGCCCAGGCAAGGGCCACCTCTTCCATGAAGCTTTTCTGATATGCTCAGGGAGAATTCATGGCTCTGTCTCTTTCGTCTCCACAGCTCTGTCCCTTGGCCCCCTCCTGCACACACCCCACATTCAGTTTTGTGTTACAGTGCAGCTGTGTCTCCTCGGCTTTAAACCACTTGGGCCCACAACCTTGTCTATTACAGTCTTGCACTACCCTTAAGAATGAACAGAGGGTGTATGCACAAAACTATTGTTTAAATGAGTGGGGTTGAATTAATGTGACTGATAAAGGCTGGGGCATCAGCTTTAGTCACCCGGCCAGTGGTTCCAAGCTCCTGCAAAGACATGGGGATTGAAAGCCTGTAGCAAAAGATACCCTGCATCAGCTGAGTCACACAGGAATAGGTAGGGTAGAGAGTTTTGCAGTGGATGCCTGAAAGGCACCTCCTCAGGGCGGCTGTGATGCCACCAGACCCACAGCCTCTGGTATCTGGGCTGCAGCAATCAGGCTGTTGTGAGGAACATGGCAAGGGGTGACTGGGGCCTCATGAATGAAGTTTGGGTCCTTCTCTCTGGCTCGGTTCAGCCTCAGCAACATGGCGCCAGCCTCACCCCTCCAGACCATCCTCACTGTGGCTAGAGTGATTGATCTCCAGGAAAAATCTGATCCTGTTATTGCACTATTTAGAACCCTGCCATGGATGATCACCTTGCTAGAACCTGGCCTTCTTTGTAAGAATCCTCTGTAGACCTTGCCTTCTCAGAGGTCCTACTAGCCTTCTGCTGCTTGCATGTCTCATTTTGGCCCACATTTGATACCACCATGTGACAGAACTTTTCTTTTTGCAGAGATTGTACTTTTGGGCCTTACCCATTACTAGCCAGATAGAATTGACCCCTTCCTTTCTGTTTCCCACTGTAGAGTACAGATTCCCCTTATCCTAACTTCTTTTGTACTGTTTTAGAGCAAGGAACATGTTAATAGAAATTATAGTTAGTAGAAATTGCTAGTTAGTAGAAATTATCAAAGCAGTGAGCACTGTTGAAGACTGACTTAAAGACTGAGTTGAGAGATATTATTCCAAATAACTCACACAGTAGCCCTGAAAAGTTGGAATAAGGACCTCCATTTCATAGATGAGAAAGCTAAGGCTCAAATTGCTGAAGAAACTTCCTTAGTGTCTGTTTTAGTTTTTCTAGGCTGCCAAAATGCAATATACCAGAAATAAGTTGGCTTTTACATTGGGGATTTATTAGCTTAAAAGCTTATAGTTGTGAGGCCGTGAAAATGTTCAAATCAAGGCATCATCAGGTGTTGCTTTCTTCTGGTGATCCTGGACTCCTCTGTCATATGGCAAGGCACATAGTGGTGTCTGCTGATCTCTCCCTTCTCTTCTAGGTTTCATTGCTTCAAATCTGGCTTCCTCTGGCTTTCTCTCCTCTTCTGTGTCTTTTTCTACTCATATTCGTCCTATTTATAAAGGACTCCTGTAAGAGGATTAAGACCTACCCTGGGTCATGCCTTACTGAAATAATCTAATCAAAAGGCCCTTAACTGAAGTAACCTAATCAAAAGGTCCCACCTACAATAGGTTCCCACCCATAGCTATGGATTATTCTCTCTAAAGACATGATTTTTCTGGGGTCTATAAAAGCTTCTAACTACAACACTGTCACACAAACCCATAAAAATCAAAGCCAGAATTTAAGCATGAGTCAAGCTATGCCCTGTCTTGTCCACCTTCTTCAGTCGGGTCTCACAGCCAGTAATTGATACATGAAGTTGCTGGGTAGAAAAGCTGGTCTTTGGAGAAGAGATCTTAAATTTACAAATGTTTCATTTTAAAAATTAAAATGGTTCTCTCACATGTTTTCCATGGGCCTGGTTGAAAAAAAAGTGACATCATCATTCAACAACTTGAAACATTATTGGGTGTTCCATGTTCTTAGGTAAATAATAAAAACCATCGTTATATCTGCTGTACAACCCCGAAAACTTGTCACTTGTCACATTGCCACTCTGAAAGGGACTCGATATTGAGTGTCTCTCGCTGGGGAGCACCTGCGGTTGGTCAGCTGTAATGAGGCTGCCAAAGGAGGGCATGGCCAGTCTTTGGAAGGCCAGTTAGCATATCAGGATTTCGCATTTGCCCATGCCCAGCCATGGAAGGTTGTTGTTGGGTTGTTGGGGCTGGGGCCCTGTGGGTAGAGTACAATTTTTTCATCCTAAATTGCTTCATACCATCCTGATCACACACACACAAAATAAAATCTAACCAAGTTGGGAATGAGAAAGGACAAAATCTTTGAAATACCCAGAGGAAAGTTAGAGTGAGCATGTTTTGGGTCATAATCAGCAGCAGGAGAAGTCCAGGGGAAAAAAACTCCTGTCAACAACAATGATGAAGCTGGAAACTATAGACTGTGGTCCTCAGGGGAGAATTCTTTGTTACTCAGACATCTGGCAGCAATATGACTGGCTTGGCTTAGATCAACAGAGTTTCCTGAAATCTGTTTACACATCTGAAGAGAAGATACTCAGAGCTAAAGAAGCAGCCCTGATCCCCAGTGTCCCTGGGACCTCACGAGCAAGGGTGCAGGTTGTTCCAGGAAGGAGGCAATAGCCCACGCCCTCTCCAGCCCTGCTTTGCTGAGTGTCTGGGGCCCTTCCCTTGCAGTGGAAAACTCAGTGGGAGCCTCAGCTAGAAGTTGAGTTGCCCCTTGTCCAGTCCACAGGGACATTTCCCACTCCTTCTATCCCCTACCCCCACCATATTGGCCCAGTACATAGCACTGGGCTTTTGCCTCGGTTTCCTGTTCAGCCCCTTGGCTCCCACTGCAACTGGAAGACTAAGTGGAACCTTAGTGAATTTGGCCAGCTGCCTAACACTCTGCCAACACAGACCCCATCCCAACCACTCCAGCTGCCTGGAATCTTATCTGAGCGGACCCATCATTAATAATGACGAATATCAATTGTTAATAACTGAAATTATGGTAATTAACTAAATAATAATTATTACTAGTATAGTGGTTTAAAGCATGACTGCATATGTTCAAAATCGTGATTCCACCCATTTATTACGTGACCTTGGGCAATTCTATTAATCTCTCAGTGTCTCAGTTTCCATTTGTAATAATCATACCTATCTTAAAGAATTTCTTCTGAGGATTAGATGAGTTAACTTTTGTAAAGTGTTTAGGACAGTGCCTGGCACGCAGTAAGTACTATCTTGTTAGTTAAAATTGTAATAGGAGAAATGATAATGTTAGCACTTATTGAGTCTTTGCTAGGTGATTGGCACATAAGCAGTACAGCAACCCAAGAGGTAGGTCTTTTACTATCTCCACATTTCAGGTGAAAATCCAGAGGTTTAGGGAGGTTAAGTTTATGTCCAAAGTCACCCAGATGAAAGGTAATAGAGTCAGGGTTCAAACCCAGGCACTTTGACTTCAGCACCCATGCTTCTTAACAACATTTAACAAAGACTTATTGAGTCCCACTAGGTGTGCTAATCCCTCTTCCTCGGGTCTTTAGCTAGGGAAGGGCTTTTAGGTAGAGGGTAGGCATGTTCAAAGAAAAGGAATCTGGTAGCAGCAACTAGAGGAGTGGCTGCAGGTGAGGCTGCAGATATAGGGAGGACCCAGACTGTTTACCACATCTTGCGCTTGTCCTCCCATCTGAAATCCACTCTCCTCTAGGGTAGGAAAGAAGCTTTTTCTTTTTCTCCTGTGTCTTCTTTAGCATAGATCAGAGCCTCCTCAGTAATAAGTCCCAGACCATCCCTGATCTGCTGATCTCCTCCCAGTCCATGTCCCAGTCCTTCATCAAAGTGAGTCCATCAATACTTTACATACAACTGATCATTACCCCAAGGCATAGAGCTCAGGAAGCAGTCAAAATTAAAGCAAGGAAATGATGGTTCCACAGATAGGCCTATCTCCATCTTCCATACCAGTGACCCTATAGGAAGGGGGTGGGGAGGGAATACAATTTTACCAAATCCAGTGGACTGAATGCTGAGTTGAGGGCAAAGTAGATTCCAAGAGCAGAGGTGTAGCTATAGGAGATCTGAGCCTCTCTGACCTACAATTCACTATTTTTTTTTTTTTTAATTCAGGAAAATAACCTAAGAGGAAATATTCACAAATATAGGGATTGATCCATAGAGGGAAAGCATCAAATCAATAATGCTAGCTAATGCAAATTTATTTGAAGATGGTGGAGTAGATAGAATTATTGTATAATTTGACTTAAAATTAAGCCCATTCAAGAGACATTTATTGAATGTGGGCAAAACACAGGGTCGAGGGGAGAGGAGAGAGCTACAGAGAAGCATAAGACCTGAGCCCTCCATTCAAGATGCTTCCACTCTAGTCATCTTGTGGTTGTCAAAGCAAAGGCTTTGAATTTTGTGCACAGAAAGAGATGTGACATTCCTTCATGATTAGGCTTAGATGAGAGCCTGAGCATTTGAAAACAGGCCTGGTTTTTACCTCATCTGCTTTCTATATGAAGACCCATCATTAGTTTATTAATAAAACCTAAAGTTGATTGCTTGGTCCTTGGAATGGATAGATTTTTTAAATCTTTAAAAACATTTAAGAAAGAAATGAATGCAATAAATATTTGATGAGTGTCTAGTATATGCTAATTTCTGAATAGATAGTGGTGGACAAGAGAGTCCCAGCCCTGGCACTTATTGACCTTACAGTCTGGTACTCATTAAACCAACCACAAAAAAGTAGTATTTAATTACAGTTTTGAGCTGTACCACAAAAGAAAATCCCAGTAAATAGCCAGAGGAGCCCACTTAGCCTGGGAGTTCAGGGAGGGCTTCTCTGAGGAGGTGATATTTCAGTCGAGAGGCCTGGATGAGTCTGGCTTAGCCAGGTGCATTAGTTTCCTAAGGCTGCCATAACAAATTACTACACTGGGCGGCTTACAGCAACAGAAATGTGTTCCTTTGCACTTCTGAAGGCTACAAGTCCAAAATGAAGCTGTTGGTAGGGGCATGCTCCTTCTGTAGGCTCCAGGGAAGGGTTCTTCCTTGCCCCCTCCTAGCTTTTGGTGGCTCCCAGCAGTCCTTGGAGTTCTTGGCTTATAGCTGCATCACTCCAGTCTCTGGCCTTCTTTCCTGGTTATGTCTCTCTGTGCCCTTTTCTCACCGTTTCAGGACACCAGCCACTGGATTTAGTATGACTTCATCTTAACTAATGACATCTGCAAAGACTGTTTCCAAATAGGCCACATTCTGGGGGTCTGGGTGGACATGAATGTTGAGGGGACACTATTCATCCCAATATGCCAGCTGAAGAGAAGAGTAGTAACAATATATTCAGGGCCCTGAGTTAGGAAGAAGTAGGACCTGTTCAAGGACCTGAAAGGAAGCCAATGTGGCTCAAGCGTAGAGACTGAGGGGAAGATGTATATATCAGGAGACCCAAGCAGTGCAGAAGCCAGACTCTAGAAGCAGACTTGTGGGGCACATGGACACATTGAAGACTTTGACTTTTATCTTCAATAGAATAGGAAGCTGTCAAAGGGTTTTAGGCAGGGGAGTGACGTGATCCAGTTTGCATATTTTAAAAATCCCTCTGGCTCCTGGATGGTGAGAGGATGTGGGGAGACTTGCTAGGAGGTACTGCAAAAGTCCAGGGAAGAGATGATGATGATGGCTTGGACTAGGGCTGTGGCACTGGAGAGGGTGAACCGATTCAAGGTATCCTTAGGATGTAGGACCAGTAGGACTTGGTGGCTGGTTGGCTGTGGATAGGGATGTACAGGTGTCACCCAAGTTTGTGGTGGTACCATTTACTTAGACTGAACAAGGTGGAAGAAAGCCAAAAGAATAATCAAGGTGAAAGACAACTGGCAAACTCTTACATACCCAACAAGAAAGAGACCAACACCTTACAGAGAAATGGGTAAAGGACAGTAACCATGCAATTCCAGAAAGGAGAAATGCAAATGGCCAAAAAACCGAAAAGATGATCCACTGATACTCAAAAAAATGCATTTGAAAATAACTAGGCACCCACTGTATTCACAAAGATGAAAGCACATCCTAACGCATGAGGTATTGGCATACCCATATACTGCTGGGAAATTAAAAGATATCGAATCTTTTGTTGGGGGTGGGGAGTTATAAATTTTTAAAATGATAAGCAAATTGTCTAAGTACATAATCACACATCCACACAAAGAAATCTGTACAAAGGTATTGGAGTATTTACCCTAGTGAAAAATCAGAAACAACCTGTATGTCCATTAGTAGGGGATCAATTACATATCTATGTAACCATCTAAAAGCATGCTATTTTACTAAGTTAAAAAATAGATTAAAAATGGTGTGTAGAGGAGGATCCCATTTTGTTAAAACATCTGAATGTATTTAGGTGGTATTCATACAAAAATGTTTAGAAAGAAAAATAGCCAAAGTGTTAGTGCTACATATTGCTAATGGTAGGTAATTTCTTAGTGTTCTTTCTTATATTTTGTATATTTCAATAAATAGAAAAAATATACAATAGAAATTGTGATAAATGTTAGTTACTACAAGGTAGTCCAGGAAAGGAAGTGGCTAATTTTGAGTTGGATTGGTTGGAGATGACTTCATGGAAGAGGTGTCATTGGACCAGGAACAAATAATCAGGGCTCTGTGGGTTTGTCCCCTGTTTCTGCACAACTTTGTAACTCATTTTCAGTGCAGAAATGGGAAACTTTACAGAGAAAAAGTCTGAGCCAGTACGGCAGGCCTTCCAGCCTGTTTGCTCTCTGGTCATGAAAAAATTCTTGCCAGTTAATTTTAAACCAGATGACAGGAAATGGAAGCTCAGAGCTCCTAGAAAGATGCTCTGCAGCAGCTCTGATCAGGGTCCAGTACAGTCTCTTTGCCAGTTTCTCCCATGTCCCTTGACTCAGGTGGAACATGATGCTTATTTGCAGCAGCAGCAGCTCTGGGTATTGTGTTATCAGCCCTATTTCCTTGGTTACTATCTTGGATCTTGAATAGAGAATCACTTTCAGTTCACATTTCCTAAACTTGGTTTTACACAGCATGCAGCTTCTTACCAAAGTGCCCTTTGTGGAACTGAACTGTCCATCGATACGATCTGGTCACTTTATGGAAAAGCTTGGCAACAGAACAGGACAGGATGGTCCCACCTTGATTTGTAAATAGAGCTTTACTGGTAGACAAGGAAGTGCAGGTTTGGTGCCTGAGTAGGGCCAGAAAGGATTGCACACCCTCAGGGTGCGAAGGGTTAGAAGTGGGCAGCCAGGGACCCAAATCCTGGTTCCCTAGTTACCAGCCCATGACCTTGAGCAACTTTCTTGACATACGTTGTTAGGTGTTTCTGCTGTTGCAGGTTCTGAATCCACCCAGGCCTGCCTGGTGGCAGCCTAGTGAAAAAACTTAGACCAGCCTTCTGGGAGTATAGTATAGCCAATATTAAATAGAAAGTTAAGTAAAAATGTGTGAATTGATTTGGGAAAAGTCGTAAATGACAGTAGAGGTGAGATATGGATATGGTGGAGTGTGAAGGTGCTGCCACCATTACTGCAGGGTGTCTTGGGGATGAATTGCTGAGCCACACTGAGTTGCAGATTTCTCATCTAGAACATTTTCCAAGGCAGCTGTGAGGATCACAAGAAGATATCCGTAGATGTTATATAGGCCCAATAGCTGTCACATAGTAGGGATTCAAATATATGAGTTTCCTTCGCTTTTCCTTAACCTAGCCTTTTTAAGTTGGGGTCCCTGACATGGGCTAGTCCAGTTCCCTTTTTTTCCAGATGAGGTCACTGAACCCAGACTGGGGAAAAACCAGCCCAAAGTTCCTTGAAAGTCACGTGCTTTTCACTCTGTGGGATGCCCTGCACCTCATCTCAGGTGTGCGTAGTCCCCACCAAAGACCTGGCCACAGGCATGGAGAGTGCTTGACAAGGGGAGCCGATGTGGCTCAGTGGTTGAGTGTCAGCTCCCCACATACGAGGTCCGGGGTTCAACCCCCAGCCCTGTACCTCAAAACAAACAAACAAACAAACAGAAAAACCGAAGTGCTTGGCAAAACTGACAAAAAGTATGGGGATGAAAATGAGCTAGTAACGAGGGAAATGGTGATGGGATAACTCTGGGTGGGTGGGTTCATGACTACGTGGTACTTTCAGTCTAATACAACGTTATAGTCCCTGCCCTGAAAAATACCTAAACTCTGTGTAAAGAAGTGGGAAAAAAATAGAAAAATACTCTAAAATGCTGCAAGTGAATGTGCTGAGGTAGTGGTGCTTTTCTTTGCACTATTTCTCTTGGTATTTTTAATGGCCTTTAAAATTTTGAAATAAGTTAAAAATTAAAAATCAGTGCCAAAATGGTTGGAAGGATGGGTGTTCTGTACCAAGAGCCAGGCACCTTTGGCACCCTGCTCGACACATCACTATGAATTATCACGCTTAATTTTTTTTTTTTGTTAAAGATTTATTTTATTTATTTATTTCTCCTTCCCCCTTTGTTGTTTGCACTCGCTGTCTGCTCTCTGTGTCTGTTTGTTGTGTGCTCTCTGTGTCTGCTCATCTTCTTTTACGAGGCACCAGGAACTGAATCCGGGACTTACCATGTGGGAGGGAGGCGCCCAATCACTTGAGCCACCTTCACTCCCTGCTTGCTGTGTCTCTCATTATGTCTCCTCATTGCGTCATTTTGTTGCATCAGCTCCATGTGCCAACCTGTCACACCAGCTCACTGTCTTGCTCGTCTTCTTTACGAGGCACCAGGAACCGAACCCGGGACCTTCCATGTGGTAGTCAGGCACCCTACTGCTTGAGCCACATCTGCTTCCCATACTTAATTTTTTTTAATATATAGAAATACTTTATCTCAGCATGTTTATAATAGTGAAAAACAAATTGCAATCAAACTTCAACAAATAAACTCTAGTATATCCACTGTATTATGTAGCCATTAAAATTATGTTTACCACAGTACACTATATAGCACGTGGTAATGTCTAGGCTACAACACTGAATGAATATGCATAATTGTCTATATTACATATGCCTAAAATAGACAACTTTGAATATTAGGCAATTCCTATTTCCCCAATGAGATTTTACATATAGGGTTTTGGGGGTCAGGGTGAGGGAAATGGAACATATAAAGTTTAAAATAAAGCAATAAAGTTGAAATATTTAAATAACTTCTTATAATATTTAATTTACTAATTTAGTTTAAAATACCTGTACAAAATCACATGTATGAAATAATATACTTTCTTTTTTTTTTTTTTAGGAGGTACTGGGGATCAAACGCAGGACCTCATTCATACATGGGAAGCAGGTGTTCAACCACTGAAGCTATATCTGCTCCCCTATACTATTTTTTTTTCTTCTGGGTCATATTTTAATGAGTAACTTTTTTAAAAAAAATTCCACACTGTTCTCCACAGTGATTTTACAATTTTACATTCACACTAGCACACTATGAGAATTCCAGTTGCTCCAGGAACCAAACCTTCCATGTGGTAGGCGGGCACCCAATTGCTTGAGCCAGATCTGCTTCCCGCACTTAATTTTTGATTGTCACACTTTATCTTTGAAATAGTTCCCTTCCAGTCCCAGACCATTAACAATTTCCCTAGTTACATGGTATCACGAGTGGTTGGTAAACTATGTTAGGTATAAAAAAACCTATAACATATCCTGGTCCAGTGACCTCAAAGAATTCATTGTGATTATCTTCTTGTTTTATAGATGGACAAACTGAGATTCAGAGAGGGCTGGTGAACTCTCGGACCCTGGGTTGGTAGGTAAGTGATGTCCTAAACCAAGACATATTTCCGGTTTCCAAGAACAAATACCTGCAGGCCCATTGTCCCAGTCTTGTGACTTTTCTCATTTGTGTAATTCAAGACAGGACATCAGATGAGCTGGTTCGAGGCGTTTGGGTATTATTTGCACTTATGGTTCATGTCTGTTTCCACTGTCGAGAAGAATGTTTAATAGGTGAGTTTGTGAAAGCCTGCTAGGCACTGCCTGGTCCATGGTGGATCTAGCTCCAGGAATGGTGGGGCTCATTGAAACCTGACCCGTGCTGTGGCTGGTGGGAGAATCACTGACTCTTGGATAGACCAAGCTCTTTGGTGCATATAGAACAGAGATCCCTGGACTAAGGCACAAGGGGTCTGGATTCAAGTCCTGCAATGCTCTGAGACCTTGGGCAAGTTGTTTAAATCACAGGTTCACTTATCTTTCATTCATTCTTTCAGATATTTTTCCCAGACTATTTGCTGCCGGCTTCCGTGCCAGGCATTGGGGATAAAATGATCAATACAACATAAGCTTTGCCCTTGGGGAGCTCACAGCCCAGTTTATGAGCTCCTCCATTTCCCCATTATCATCCCATCATGAGAATTACTGACGTCTACTTTGGAGTTTACAGTTTGTGCAGTGATAGGTGATCTTCCTCCAGACTTTATGGTATGGAAAGCAGTTATCGCCATTTTGCAGAGGAGAAAACTGGGACTGAGAGAGGCGGCCACACACTCAGTAAGCCTCAGAGCAAAACCTGGATTAGCTCGCTGCAAAGCATTGTCTTAAATAACAGCACACAATTTTAGCATTTGAGCCAGCGTTTTTGTACCCCAGTTGTTAGCCGTGAGCATAATGGTGGGAAATCGGCACCGGGATAGGAGGTGAAGGGATACTTTTCAGCAAGGGGTTCTTTCCTCACATCTGGTGGATTGTTCCAGAAGTAATGCCTTCTCTGCTGTGAGTAAAGTCAGCCTTGGGCTCAGAGTAAGCCAATAACCACAAAACCTACCAAGGGCCAGGGCCACCTCCTCCCTCTGGCTAAGATTTAGTGTATTGGACAGGCCAGCGGGGCTCAGCCGCCCTTTGTCTGCAGTGACCCTGCTGAAGATGTTATGTTGCTTTCCACCAAAGCTTAATGATCCTGGACTCTCAAAACAAGGAAGGTAGCTTCTGCTTGCCTCAGGCAAGACCTAGAGAATGATAAAGATTAGAGGCTTTGCTGTTTGTTTGGTGTGGATGACAACTACTTGAGGATGAAGCTCTTGGGCTCCCTCAAAGTGTGCAATTTCAAAGTCACATGAATAACCTCAGGGACTGACCTGGTTTTTCTGTTCTACAGTATGTGTGCATGTTGTGAATTGTGTCGTCCTTGATGTAGATGTACTTACACTTGTACATGACCGTGGGGTTCTTGGCCAGGGATGGGGGTGGGACATGCGCGAGGGTTGTAGGGAGTACGTTTGTGTATGTGTGTCTAATCCCTAGGAAGCAATTCTTATGATAAAAAGAAAACACTTAAGGGTGTAGTTTTTCAACAAGACCAGCAATGGGCTTTTAATAAGCATCATTAAACTCTTTGATTTCAAGGGAGGCCAGCCATTCTTTCATCCTGGCTTGGATCACACAGCCCTCCCTTGCCCTCTTCTTTGGGGTCAGATAAAAACTCCAGCTCTTCATATCGATCTCTCCAAAGCCCTTTCTCCCCCATCCTCTCCCCCTCCCCTCCCGCTCTACCCAGTGCTTGTCTGATCTCCCCTCTTGGACCTCATGGTGGACAGGACTGCTGTCAGACCTGACAGATGATAGCTCCGGGTGCGCCTGGCATCTGAGCACCTGCGTCTTGCGTTGTTCCAGCAGAAAACTTTAAGGTCTTTGTTTAGGAGGCTCCGAGCTGAGAGATCCAGGGCTCCTTCCTTTCCCTGAGGGTCACTTACAGCTAAAGACCCCAGCAGGACTCTGTGTGTGTGTAAACCCTTTCCTTTATGGATCGGGTTTCCTCTTGTTTGACATGGGATGAGCTGAAGCCCTGCTGAAAGGTAGATTTCACTCTAGCATTCTGCCAGGTCTCCTAAGGAGATCCGGTTCCCAGAGCGATTATCTTTCCCTAGTTGAGGCAGTCTGTGGCAGGAAGCTAGGCAGGCTTAGCTACAGACTTATCAGGCAGTGCTGCAAGAACATTCCAGTAAACAGATTTGGGTACTTTTGTTCCTCTCTGTGCACTGGCTCAGTTCTGGGGCTGGTGTGTTCTAATTTATATGGCTTCTTCTCAAAAGTAATGGGCTCCCTGAGGTTTACAGTTCTGCTTGTGTCATCCATGCCCACCCCACCTTACCCTGCGCTGGGCTGAGTGTACAGGAGGGGGCAGCCAGTATCCAGGGTCTCAATAGAAGCTGCTGGCTCCAGGCAGCTGATTGCCCCAGGGAGAACCCTCGGGCCTTATATAATATAACAGGCCTGGATTTTGTCTTAGCTCCACCTTTGACTGCTCTAACCGGCTCAACATCTCAGAGCCAGCCCCCTCAAACTGGTGTTGAGGATGGGTGCTACCTAGGGCTGCCCAGGCAAGGGGTGAATGGAAGCTAAAAACCAGCCCATAGACTCCTTGCCAAGCCAGGGGTTCATGTGGGGCTGCCCCTGTGACTTGGTGAGACTCACACAAAGGCAGCGGTGGTGGCTCTGTCTCTTTCCACCATGATTTCTTCTTCCTAGGTAATAGGTTGTGGGGGGATTAGTGACAGTCCTTAAGCTGTACCTGACACAGGGCAAGAGATTCGGAGTTAGTTGCTTTAGTCCTTGTCAAAGTAGGACTAAACTGATGTCAGTTATGGTAAGCCCTTATTTTTGTGGAATTTGTATTTCTCAAGGTTCTTTCATATTTGATTTTCTCAGCAACCCTGCATTAAAGGTAGGCATAGAAGTACAGTCCCGATTAGACAGATAAGGAAACTAGGGTGCAGAGGGAGATGATGTGAATGGTCCACTGTCAGCCTGGCATTACCTGGCCTGAAGCCAGGGTGAGCTTCCCTGGCCATGATGTGGGGTTGGGGGTTAGGGATACAAAATCTGGGATGCGTGAGAGAGCTCAGAGCACCCAGCTGCTCCTGGAGCATGATCCTCCTTCTAAGCCTCACTCCCACCCCCACCCATCCTACATGGTCCTGGAGGGCCTGTCCTACTTGGAACATTCTGCCTGTTTCTTGCCAGCAGCTCCACTGGAGCCACCAGCCTCTAATCACTGCGGCTCAAGTCACCGGCTCAGACCCAGCTCAAAATCAGATAAACCACCAAGCTTTGCAGTCCTGCCACACTTCCCAGGTGGGAGGGTTGCCTCATCCTTGAGAGCTACCTCGGCAGACCCTCCAGAGGTGGGGAAGTTTAGCCACCCAGTGTCAGTTCCCCACGTACCCCTAGGAAGGGCTTTAAATGCTTGCTCAACCCTTCTGGCTAGTACAGATTTATTAGACATCTACTGTGTGCAAGGTACTGTGGTGACACATTATATACACTTCTTTCTCTAAATTTCATATCTGTTTTCCAGATGAGGTAACTGGGTTTCAAAGAATGTAATCTGCATACCCAACGTTACATAATTATCCAGCAATAATGCTGGGATTTGAACCCAGGTGTTTTGGAGTAGAAAACTTATGCTCTTACTTTATAGAAAGTGCATAACACACAATGGCTGGTGAAAAAATGTTGTCACCTATTACTCATTGTTCTTTTAAAAGTAATCACTAATAGAACATTTACCACACTGCATCCTAGTTGCTGGTTCTTCCGTGGCCTTCTCCTATTGGATTGCAAGGGTCTTGAAGGCAGAAAGTGAACCCCCAAGCCCTAGTAAGGTACTAGGTGTATGGCAAGTGATTAATAATGTTTGGACCAATGACAGTGTTAATAATTGCTAACTTTAATGATCACAGACTATGTGCTAGGTAGAGCTCTATAAGTGCTTTATATATATTATTTTAGTTAATCCTTAAAACAACCTTATGACATACTATTATACGCATTTGACACTAATGAAATCAGAGGCTTGAAGAGATTTGAGTGCCTTTTGCAGAGTCACATAGCTAGTAAGTGGCAGAGCCGGAAATCAGACCCCAGCTGGCTGACACGGGGGCTTTGTGCTTAACCGCAATGTCCTGCCTTGCCCACGTGTGTGGCCTCCCCCAGACGGCCCAGCGAACCTCCCCACCTGAGCTAAAGTTCATGGCTCCTTTAGTGAATTCCTGTGAAGCTGTCACTGAAATCCAGCCCCTGGTAATCCAGGGCCATGTGAGGCTTCCATCTCGAAGGGGTGGAGCTGGTGAAGCCTGGTTTGCCATTCTTATATATGAAAGACAGTAAAAAGAGCCACTAATAGAAGAAAGAAAAGAGCATGGCTTTCTGGAGGGTAGACCCCATTTTTAGGCCGCAAATGGGAGGAAAGTAATAAAACATTATGAGGTACACTCTTTTGAGCTCCATGTAGAACAACTCAGTGATGTTTTCTTGGGCGTGGCAGGTATGCTAAGAGGACTCATTGGTGGGTGAGGCCGGATTGGGCGGCCAGGTCTTGGTGCATTGCCGTCAAGGGATGGCCTTCCCTTCTAGTACCTTCCCACAAGACCTCATGGACCAATGACTTGTTTCATCATGTGGCATGTCATCTTATGTGAGCCATTGAAATGGTACTCTGGCTTCATTGCTTCAAGATAATTGAGCCCTTGAGACTTTGTCCAAAGGGTAGTGAGGGTGTGTGCTTTTGGTGAAAGTCGAGCAGCAGGGAGGCAGATTTGAGCTGGGAAAGACAGGCTTGGAGTGGGTCTGAGGGCTGTCTGGGCTACCAACTCCTGATAGGACCAGGGCTCTTTAGCCCCAGGGACTGCAATGAGGAGGTCTAGTGCTCTCATCTCTCAATATTAGAACAGGAACAACTGCTTTTGGAAACCACAAGTGAGCACTCCTTGGCAAAACAAAAGGTAAGCGGAATAACAACATGATGGCATCTCGATTAGAGCCTTCATGGACACATCTTTGGGTAGACTTGGGGCTTTGCTCCCTTGGAGTTCGGTGCTGTGCACACCAAAGGCTGAGCATTGAAGGCAGGACTTGAAGACATTGCTTTTTCCCCCACAGCAATGGTTTTTAAGCATGCCCAGCGAAGCCCTGGTGGATTAGTGGAATCCTCTCTGGGACCTACCTTGGGGGTAGGTGGACAATCCTCTATTGGCTCCTGGGCCCCTAACCTGCTTCTGTTCTTCTCCCTGTTTGCACATTGGGCCTTCTTGTTGCCAGGGCTGATGTTTGCCTGGGATGTATCCGCGTGGTTATGCTGTTTGTTTACAGCAGAAATCCTTTATCATTGGTCAGTGTATCTGCTCTGATTGGTTGCTGCCTGTGCCAGATCAGTTGTTAAGTGTTTTGAATTTCACTCCTGCTTGCAACCCTTCCTTTGTGCAGAGCCAGAAGGCATTGCTCCATACCAGCTGTGTCCTAATACATGCACGTCGTGGCAGCCACCAGCCTTTGAATGACTGCTGCACAGTACTAAAATGGCTCTGTTGTCTTTAAGAAACTCGTGCCATTCCTCCCCATCCACCCAAGGTCTGCAGTCATCTGAAGGTCACCAGCCCATGTGGCCTTGGGGGGTGGCGATTCGGCTACTCTCTCCTCATCCTCCAAAGCAAAACACCTGATTTGGTTCACATGGCAGACCTGGGAGCTGGTTGTGTTTTCTGACCCAGCCACAGGCATGTCTCTGTAGGAGGCAGGTAGTAAGCTTTATTGCCTGCTTGTGGACATGACTCCCAGACTCATTCAGCCTTGCCTTTATGAACAAACTGCCCTCTCATGTGAGCAGGACTGGCCAGCGTTTCAGGCAGAAATTCTTTATGTTTGTTCTTTTCATTCCCTGTAACAGTTGGCCATTTTGATGTAATTATGAATTCCAAAAATATAATTAAATCATGCTTGTAAACTGATCTGTTAATCTGGGCATGATTAGGTTAGGATTAGGGCGTTGAGCCCCACCCCTTGGTGGGTGGGAAATTAAATACAAAAGGCAAGGCAAAGGACAGTTGAAGCAGTCTTTTGAGAAGCAGTTTTGATGTTGGAAAGAAGGCCCGAGGAGAAAAGAAGCAAGCCGTTTGCCTGATTGTCTACAGCTGACCTTGCGGAGGAAACAGGAGCTAAACCCGGAGAGAAACGCAGCCCCGGGAAGAGAGGAACCCAGAAGCCTGAACCCTGGCAAACGCCAGCAGCTGTCTTGCTCCAACACGTGGCAATGAACATTGGTGAGAGAAGAAACTTAACGCTTTACGGCCTGGTATCTGTGGACTTCTACCCCAAATAAATACCCTTTATAAAGACCAACCCAGTTTTGGTATTTCACATTAGCACCCCTTTGGCTGACTAATACATTCCCTTTGTCTTAAAAAAAAAAGAAAACAAAAAAGTCAAAAGAAATGGCAGAAGCCATGTTATATAAAGGAAAGAGGATGCGCTTTAGACTCGGCCACACCAGAATTTATATCTGCACTCCACTCCTCCTTAGCTGTTCATTCTCAGGGAAATGACTCATTCTCCTGGCCTCAGTTTCCTTGTCCATATAGATGGGAATGAAGATAAAAATAACAGCTAACATTTTCCATGTGCCTGGCAGAGTTCTAAGTGCTTTACCTGACAAGCCTGTAAAGTGGGTGACATTATTCTTTCTTCATTTTACAGATGAGGAGATGTTTCTAGACATCAAGGCACAGAGCACTTGAGTGACTTTTCCAAGGTCACACAGTTCAATGGTAGAGCCAGGCCTCAAATGCAGGTGTGATGGGCTGCAGCTCCCACACTGTCAACCTCTGTACTATTCTGTCTATCTCAGGGCTGCATAGGATTGAATAATTCCCAAGTGCTGTGCCTCCTTTAGGGGCTAGAGCTGAGGGTGCTCTCCCTACAAGTTGATTCTCTTCTCCTCTTGTTCTATGTCTAACAGAAATAGAAAAACAAAACAAAACAAAAAACCAACTTCTACTCACTGAGTACCTACAATGCACTCGATTATGTGCTTTGTATTCATTATCCTGTTTAGATGCCATAGCTTTCCTTTTTTCATATTGTTCCCTTTGTACACATGAGGGAACAAAGGAATGAGCAGCCTGGTGAGATAGTGAGCTCCCCATCAATGGAATGATCGAAACAGTGACAAAATGACCACTGGTCAGGACTGTAGCAGGGATTCTGGATTATTCAATCATCTCCTAGATTCCATGATGCTCTTCAGTGCCTGGTAAGCAGCCATTTTTTTTTTTTTTTTGCCTGAGGCTAGAATATATATCATTTGGTCCAAAGTAACCCAGATCCTAGTCCAGCTTCTGCAATTTGCTTGTGCGATTTGGGAAATCATTTAACCTCTCTGTATCTTTTGTTCAAAAGAAATAATAATAACCTTAAAGTCTTGCTGTGTCTATAAAATAATACATACATATAATCTGAGAGCATCATGCCAATGGGAGTTGTTAGCAAATCTTTTTCTTCCTCCTGGAGACAGTTCCATCTATAAGGATTCCAAAGCGTGAGTCATGGACAAATGTTATCTCTTCCAGGGTCAAAGGCTGAGGGCAAGAGTGACTGGGGCTGGAAGGAACAGAGTTGCCCCATCACTTTTAGATTAGAGAGCCTCCAAGCCTAAAGCAGAAAATTACCTCTAATCTATCTCATTATAACTTAATAATATAGGCAGAGGAGAGCAAAAGATGATGAACTTATTTTTGAGTTTTTTTGTTTTTGTTTTTGTTTTTTTTTGCAACCAAGGGGAGAAAAGGAAAGTTGATAAGTTGCATGTTGTTCTCATTGGCTAGCATTGAATCTTTTAAGAAAAAAACATCGCTGACCGTCAATTAGCTAGGCATTGAGAGGCAAAGCTTGTATGGGAATGGCAAATACATTGAGGTGGGAGGCTGGGATTCCAGAACTAGACTCAAGGATGGAGATTTACAGGTAGTAAGTGTACTGGGGCATGTCCTCAGTATCAACACTGTAAGGGAGAAAAGGGAGCAGTATTGGATAGAGAATTGTTCTTGTTGAACAGCAAGGCAGTCACCACAGAGAAATGGGCTGATCCCACTGGGAACTCTAGAGCTGGGAGGGCTCTTCAGGTATCCCACCTAGAGGCTTACTGGTTCCCACAGCGATAGCTGTGGACTGCCCCCCCCCCCCCAATGAGGCAGCTGTATTTGGCTGAAGGCCATTCCTGGAGAAGGACTCAACTGAGAGCCATCAATAGCCATCAGCAACAGACCCAGCCACTGGAAGAGTGAGTGCCTCAGTCCCTAAGGGGCTGCCTAGGCAGCACACCACAGTATCCACTACACCTGGCACACAGGCTGCCATTCTTTCCAACCCCCTACAGACACCCCCAATTGAAACAGCTCTCTTTACCACTGTGTTCAGGTGAGGTCCAAGAGATTTTTCAGATGCAGTGCTCTAGATAGCATTATCAATCAGGTGGAATTGGCTCATGAGAAGGAGCCCATTTGCTACCTTTGGCCTCGACATCTGTAGGAGACGTTTATCGATGGTGTAATAATAAGTCTCCAGTGCTATGAGTGCTCTTTCCAGATTGAATAGCTGCCAAGCCTTAGACAATTTCCCATATGTGTCTCCTGGAAAGTGTGATTCTCTTCTCTTTTTCTTTATTATCCCCTCTGACCACATTCCACTTGAGCTCTGATTCCTTTTCCTCGTATCCTGCTTTTATGGGTTGAATTGTGTCCCCCGAAAAGATCTGTTGAAGCCCCATGAATGGGACTGGGGAATAGGATCATCAGTGATATGAGATTAGTTCAGATGAGGCCAAACTGGACTAGAGTGGGCCCTAATATACTGGTGTCCTTAGAAGAAGAGAGAAGTTCGGACAGTTAGACATCATGTGACGATGGAGGCAGAGATTAAAGTGCTGCAGCTGCAAACCAAAAAACACTGAGCACTGCTGGCAAACCACCAGCAGCTGGGAAGAGGCAAGGAAAGAGTCCCTCCAGGGCTCAGAGGGAACGTGGCCCTGCCGACACCTTGACTTCAGACTTGGAGCCTCCAGAACTGTTAAACGATAAATTTCTCTGTCTTCAGCCACCTAGCTCATGGTACTTTGTCGTGGCAGCCTTAGGAAGCTGAAACACCTATTAAATTCAGTTTTCCTTACAATTAAGTTCCTTTTCCCTTCTTTCTTTTTCACCATACACTCACTCTGGTCATCTCCTCCATGGTTTCATTTCAGCCACCACCCCACCTCAGATGTCCCTTCTTCACCCCAGTTTCATATTACTGATTACCTGTGGATCTTGACCATCTGATCGGCCTCGCTCGTCATAACAGCAACAGATTCATCCATCTTTAACCAAAGAAGAAAGTGAAACTTGGAGAGGTTAAGATGCTTTCTGAAGATGAGGCATCTCACAAGATAAGGGCTTTTACCCTTAGGTCTTTTGGATCCAAAAGCCCACTTTCTTTCTTCTACACCTTTGAGATATTTGTTGGTATGATCTCCTGATGACTCTAGAGTCTTCTTATGGAGTCTTATCAGGCTGAGAAGGCTATAAACTTCAGGTCACAGAGAATCATTGCAAAGAGTGCTGGGAATCACTCCAACCCTTCTGCTTTCTCTGAACAGGGTAGTTATAGTATGCTGGGTGCCATCCAGTCCTTGGACCTACCAGTTACCCATTTCATTTAATTCCAGAGATGCCATGATGGTGAGGAGCCTTTGGGATCACACACTCACCATCAGGGCCAATGGGGTGGGCCTGACACTGAAGCCACGTAATGGACTTGTTATGGCTCTTGGTAAACAAGACTGCACTCAGTCCAGCTGGCCAGTCGCCGAAAGCCTGGCAGCACCATGGGGGCCCCATCTGGGTCTCTGTTTCAAATGCCTTCACTCTCATGTCATCCTCCTCCTTCAAGGGGAGTCTTTTGCTTTTAGTGAGGACTGGTTCCATCAAAACTAAGGATCAATTAAGCTCTTGTTAACAATGATCTATTGAGGTCCCTACTAAGTGCCAGATAGGGGTTAGGCTCCTGGGGATACAAAATTAAAACCAGCAACCTCCCCAACCTTTGCAGTTTGGGCTGGTGTATTAGTGTTGTGTAAATAGACACGGCTCCCCAAACACGTGATTGTATGTGACTTCTGAGCTTTGTTTGTCGATTCTGCCCTCTGCCTTGACACCATGCTTTCTTTGGACAGGGAGGAATTCAGAATCCTCATGGTGAGTGGAAAGAGAAGCCAAATCTGAGTCCTCATTCCTCTCTTTGCTACTAATTTTCTGTGCAATCCTGGCCAGATCACTTGACCTCTCCGTCCCTCAGTGTGACCTTAGTGTCAGTGTCCACAGTGGCCATTGAAATGCCCCAGGTGCGGTTCTGTTGTGGAAGCACCTTGTCTAATGCTTGTTCACAATAGGTGCTCTATAAATGAAATAATCTTTTTTCCCTACCCCCAACTCATTACTCAGTGAGATTGATGGAGATGTATTTATTAGATGTGGATAATCTAAAGAACATGATTATTTCTTGAAGTCATGCTTTAAATCTTTATTAGATGATTCAGTTTGAATACCTTCTGGGGTCTTCATCAGGTACTGGATACCAGTGGGGTACAGATTGCATACTCAAAACCCCCTATCAGGCATAACTTGGAGAAAACTCTGTTCATCTTCTGGTGCTTTACCTCCACCCCCATCTTTTTTTCCTGGTGGGATGTAGCTGAGATTCCTCAGAAGCAGCAGCTATGGAAAAGTGGAAGGAGTCTTGTCCCATGTGCTGGCATTATGAAAACTCTCTTGACCTCTGCAAGACCTAGTCTTCTCATCTACAACGTAGGGTAATACTACAGTCCTTGCAAGCGTTCTCTGAAAGTTGCCTGTGATACCGTATGTGAAAATGAGCATGTGCCAATGTAAGGATTTGTGGCTATCGATTGTATCCTTCTTCTGTGAGTTTTTATTTCTTGTTCTGGCTCCTTCATCAAAAGCTCCCAGCCCGAGTTCCCAAACATGTTTAGTCTATGCAGATAGCTTATCCAGCAAGCAATTTTGTGGATATCTCTCATGACCCTTCCCAGTGAACTTGTGTTAGTTATGTATGTGTCTTTCTTCCTCTCTAAACACTAAGATATTTAATAATAAGATCCAATCTTAGTTCAGCCCCATACCCCTAGCATGTAAAGGATGCTCCGTAGTTGTTTCAGTAAATAAATGAATATGAAAGAAAATAAGCAGTATGGGCTCCTCTTACACACCTTGCTTTGAACTATAAGATTTCCTGCAATCTTCACAACAGCCCTATGGGGTAGGTATTATTCTCACTTCCGAGAAATGGAAATTGCGGCCCAGAGAGGTGAAACCACCTATCTAGGAGCACACAGTCCGTAACGAGCACAGCAAGAGGTCTCAGGTCCCTGGACTCCAGTGCCAGGGCTCATCTTCTATATTGGGTGCATGCTCGTGTTCTTTCCCTTTCACATTTTTATTGTATAATCAATGTTGAAATAGCAATAATGGGAACGAGAAATATCACTTTCCATCCCCCCACTTCCAGCAAGTCAGCTATTTCCATTTTCCACATTCCCCAGTCTCTTTCTTGCATATGTTTTTTTTTTATAAAAATATATGCTATATATATATTTATATAACAGAATTATTGGGATATAATTCATATACCATAAAATTCACCCGGTTACAGTGTACAATTCACTGTGTTTTAGTATAGTCACAAAATTGTGCAATATCACCACTATCTAATTCTAGAACATTTTATCCCCCCAATAGAAACTCGGTACCCATTAGCAGTCACTCCCTATTTTCCGCTCCCTTAGACCCTGGCAACCACTGATCTATTTTCCATCTCTGTGGATTTGCCTACTCTGGGCATTTTACATAAATGGAATCATATACTACGTGACCTTTTGTGTCTGGCTACTTCCACTTAGCATACTATCTTCAAAGTTCATTCAGGCTGGAGCATGTATCAGAACTTCATTCCTTTTTTCTGCTAAATGATATTCCAGTATATCCAAGTGGATGCACCCCATTTTATCTGTCCATTCATCAGTCAATGGATATTTGGGTTGTTTCCACTATTTGGCTATTGTGAATAATGTTGCTGTGGATGTTCGTGTCCAAGTTTCCAATTCTCTTAGGAATATACATAGGAATGGAATCGCTGAGTCATATGGGAACAATTTTTAACATTTTCGAGAACTGACAAACCGTTTTCAAAAGTAGGTGTACCATTTTACCATCCCACCAGGTATGAAGGTTCCAATTTCTCTATAGCTTATAAACACTTTTTGTCAGCTGTCTTTTTATTTTAGCCATCCTAGTGGGTGTGAAGTGGTAGTTCTTGTGGTTTTGTTGTGCATTTATCTAATGACTAATTATATATCTTTACATGTACTATCTTTGGAGAAATGCCTATTCAAATCTTTTTCCCATTTTTAAATTGGGTTGTCTTTTTATTGCTGAGTTGTAAGAGTTCTTTATATATTCTGGACACAAGATCTGTATCAGATATATGATTTGCAACTATTTTCTCCCACTCTGTGAGTTGTCGTTTCACTTTCTTGATTGTGTCTGTTGAAGGATAAAATTTATTTTTATTTTGATGAAGTCCAGTTTATCTATTTTTTCTTGTGTTGTTCATGCTTTTGGTGTCATATCCAAGAAGCCATTGCCTAATCCAAAGTCACAAAGACCTACTCCGTTATTTTCTTTTCAGAATTCTATAATTTTAGTTCTTACGTGTAGGTCTATGGTCCACTTTGACTTAATCTTTGTATCTGGTGTGAGGTTAGAGTCCAACTTCATTCCTTTGCATGTGGATGTCTAGTTGTCCCCGCACCATTTGTTGAAATGACTGTTCTTTCTCTGTTGCATGGACTTGGCACTGTTGTCAAAACTCAATTGACCATAAATGAGAGGGTTTATTTCTGGATTCTCAATTCTATTGCATTGACCTATGTGTGTATACTTATGTCAGTACCACACTGTTTTGATTACTGTAGTTTTTTAGTAAGTTTTGAAATTGGGAGGTGTTCCTCTTTTTCGAGGTTGTTTTGGGTATTTGGCATCCATTGCATTTCTTTTATTTCAAAGACTTATTTTATTTATTTATTTATTTATTTATTTATTTATTTATTTATTTCCCCTCCCCCCTTGTTTTGTACTTGCCGTCTGCTCTCTATGTCTGTTTGTTGTGCGCTCTCTGTGTCTGCTCATGTTCTTTTTAAGGAGGCACTAGGAACTGAACTTGGGACCTCCCATGTGGGAGGGAGGCACCCAATTGCTTGAGCCACATCTGCTCCCTGCTTGTTGTGTCTCCTCGTTGTATCATCTTGTTGCATCATCTTACTGTGCCATCCTGTTGTGTTGGCTCACACACCAGCCCATTGCGTCAGCTTGCTGTCTTGCTCGTCTTCTTCAGGAGGCACTGGGAACCGAACCTGTGACCTCCCATGTGGTAGGTGGGCGTCCAGCTGCTTGAGCCGCATCTGCTTCCCCGTTGCATTTCTATATAAATTTTGGGGTGAGCTTGTTAATTTCTGAGAAAAATTCTAGCTGGGATTTAAAAAAAAATTTTATATCAATGTTACAAATTACTCATTAGCACAAGATAATAACTACAATAACAATGAATCTGATTTGGTCTGTTGTTACACTCTCCCCTTATTTTTGTTCATTTGTCAATCTTAATGGATTTAGGATGATGTCCACTCTGACTGCTAGAGGCTGAGAAGGGATGTAGATACTGTAGGGCAGAGGAAAGGAATTGTTTTGCTTGCAATTGAGGATACTCCTTGTTTTGGGGATGGTACTGGTCCATCATCCTCATTTTGTTAATTGTCCAGTGCAAGTCCAAAGAACTGGAGAGTAAGAGTTGACTTCAATGTTGCTGGGTTTCAGGGCTCAACTGGCATATGAACAATCTAAACAATCTCTGAGAAATATACTTAACAGGTAAATTGAAAATTATAGGTACAAATAAAAGGAGTAGAAGAATCATGATTTAGAGGAATTATAAATGAATATAACTATATTATACTATGCAAATAGATTTTCGTATATTCCCAGATAAAGCCTGCTGAGGGGGTGTTGATTTCATGAGGCTGTGTGGCTTGCCTCTGGTGTCTGATGTCACTAGGGCCCTCAGTAGCACTTTTGTTTGAGGTTTTGTTCACTGTGGCAAAAACTGTGAAGTCTGGCTGCAAGCTGCATAAGCATAACCTCTGTAATGACCTACCAACTCACTTTGAAATCTCTTAGCCATAAAACTCTATCTTATTTAATATTTCCCCCTTTTGGTCAATGTCCATCTCCAAATGCATCATTGATTAACCCTTGGTAATAATCCCTTGGTGCCAGGGAGGCTTATCCCTAGGAGTCATGTCCCATGTGCGCAGGGGAGGTAGTGAGTTTATTTGTAGAGTTTGACTTAGAGAGAGGCCACATTTGAGTATCAAGGTTTTTAGGAGGTAACTCTTAGGCATTAATCATAATTAACCTTAGTTTCATTATTAAGGGAATGAGGTTTGTGAATGCAAGCATTAAGATCTAGGACTTGGCTTATTGGCCTGTTTGTTTGTTTGTTTGTTTATCAGGCAAGGCTTATATATTCCAGAGATTTTTGCCATCTTATTTGAGAAAGTAGCAGGACTTCCTCAGGAGGGAAGTTTAATATTTTGTTAGCTGCTATGTGGGCCTCTGTCTATCCAGAAAACTTACCTATGACAACAAGGATACAATTATATCCCATAGAAGTATGCTTTAGGTGCATTTTTCCCCATATGCCACCCCACTCAACATCCTGTACTAGTGACATACCTTTGTTATAGATTCTGAAAGAACATTCTCGTATTTATATTATTAACCACAATCCTCAGCCAGCACAAGAGTTCACTATGTAATACAATCCCATGCTTTATCCTCTAGCTTTCCTTCTAGTAGCATAAATGACCCCAAACTTCCCCTTTCAACCACATTCACACACACATTTCAGCACTGTTAATTACAAGCACATCACTGTGCCACCGTCACCTCTACCCATATCCAAACCATTACAAGCAACCTAATTATAAATTCTGCACAGATTAAGCATCAGCTTACCATTCTCTACTCCCATTCTATTTCTTGGTAACCTTCTATCTTCCAGACCTACCTCTATGAATCTGCTCACTATACTTAGTTCATATCAGTGAGATCATACAATAGTTTTCCTTTTGTATCTGGCTCATTTCACTCAGCATAAGATCTTCAAGGTTCATCCATGCTGTTGCATGTGTTGGTACTTCATTCCTTCTTAAAGCTGAATAATATTCCATCGTATGTATATACCACATTTTGTTTATCTGTTCATCTGTTGATGGACACTTGGGTTGCTTCCATCTTTTGACAATTGTGAATAATGCTGCTATGAACATTGGTGTGCATATATTTGTTTGTGTCCCTGCTTTCGATTTTTCTGGGTATATGCCTAGTAGTGGGATTGCCGGATCATATGGCAATTCTATACTTAGCTTCCTGATGAACTGCCAAAATGTCCTCCACAGTGGCTACACCATTCTGTATTCCCACTAACAATGAATGAGTGTTTCTATTTCTGCACATCCTCTCTAACACTTACAGTTTTCTGTTTTTTAATAACAGCCAGTTTAGTTTAGTTGGTGTAAAATGACATCTCATTGTACTTTTGATTTGTGTTTCCCTAATAACTAGTCATGTTGAGCATATTTTCATGTGGTTTTTTTGTATTTGCATATCCTCTTTGGAAAAATGTCTATTCAAGTCTTTTGCCCATTTTTAAAAATTGAGTTGTCTTTTTATTGTTGAGTTGGGTAGGATTTCTATATAAATGCTGGATATTAGACCCTTATCAGATATGTGTGACAGTTTGAAGTTTTCTTTTGTTTTGAATCCCAAAAGATTATGTACTCAAACTAATCTATTCCTGTGGGTGTGGTAACCTTTGATTACCTTAGATTCACTTTAGATCTATTGCTTAGATTGCTTTTGATTTGACTAAGTCAATGAGGCTTGATTTAAGTTGAGTCCCCACCTCTTGCTGGGTTTTATATAAATGGAGAAACAGAGCAAGTAAGAGAAAAGGAAGCCACCATATTGATCCTGCCATGTGAGAGAGAGGACAGCAAGAAAACAGAGAAGCCTTAAGAGACTGAGAGAGTTCCTGGAGTCTGGAATCAGCAGAGCACAGAGGCATGGAAAGAGGCCCCCCAAGGGGCTGGGCCCACAGAGCAGCTCAAGGCTGAGGAGACAAGCCATATGCCTGATAGCCCACAGCTGAACTCGGGAAAGAAGTGGAGCAGCCAAGACTGAGAGAGGAGGCCCAATAAGAAACAAGCCCCATGCCTGGTTGCCCACAGTTGGGCTCCAGGAGAAAGTAAGCATGGAGGTGAAGGCAGGGACCTTAACAGAGATCAGCTGCCATCTTGCCTCACCACATGGCAGGACCCCAGGAGCACCAGCTGATTTTTGTGAGGAAGCATCTCTGCTAATCCCTTGATTTGAATATTTCACGGCCTGAAAACTGTAAGCTTTCAGGCCAAATAAAATTCCTGATTATAAAAGCCAGCCCATTTCTGGTACTTTGTATCAACAGCCCATGGCAAACTAAGACATGTGGTTTCCAAATATTTTCTCCCATTGAGTAGGCTGCCTTTTTACCTTCTTGACAAACTCCTTTGAAGCACAAAGGAGTTTCTTTCATTGCTTGTGCTTTGGGTGTACAGATTATGAAACCATTGCCTACCACAAGATTTCGTAGATGCTTCCCTATATTAGCTTCCAGGAGCTTTATGGTCCTTGCTCTTATATTTAGGTCTTGGATCTATCTTGAGTTAATTTTTATATAGAGCATGAGATCAGGATCCTCTCTCATTCTTTTGGATATGGATATCCAATTTTCCCAGCACCACTTGTTGAAGAGACTATTCTGTCCTAGTTGAGTGGACCTGGCCTTGTCAAATATCAGTTGGCCATAGATGTGCATGTCTATTTCTGAACCCTTAATTCTGTTCCATCGGTCAATCTATCTATCCTTGTGCCAATATCATACAGTTTTGACTGCTGTAGTTTTATAATATGCTTCAAAGTCAGGTACTGTGAATCCTCCAACTTTGTTCTTTTTTCAAGATGTTTTAGGCTTTTCAAGGGTGCTTACCTTTCCAAATAAATTTGATAATTGGCTTTTCCATTTCTGCAAAAAAAAACTTTTGGAATTGTTATAGGGATTGCATGAAATCTGTAAATCAATTTGGGTAGAATCAACATCTTAATGATATTTAATCTTCCAATTCATGAACATGGAATGTTCTTCCATTTATTTAGGTCTTTGATTTCTTTTATCTATGTTGTGTAGTTTTCTGTGTACATTAGTTACATTTATTCATGAATCTTTGATTCTTTTAGTTGCTGTTGTAAATGGAATTTTTATCTTGATTTCCTCCTCAGATTGCTCATTCCTAATGTATAAAAACACTACTGATTTTTTTTGTGTTGATCTTATATCCCTCCATTTTACTGAACTCCTTTATTAGCTCTGTTAGCTTTGTGGTAGATTTTTCAGTACTTTCTATATATAGGATCATGTCATCTGCAAATAGTGAGGGTTTTACTTCTTTCTTTCCAATTTGGGTGCCTTTTATTTCTTTTACTTGCCTAACTGCTCTAGCAAGACCTTCTAACACAATGTTGAGTAAAAGTGGTGACAGTGGGCATCCTTGTCTTGTTCTGGGTCTTAGAGGGAAAGGTATGATGTTACCTGTGGGTTTTTTCATATATACTTTTTGTCTTGTTGAGGAAGTTTGCTTCTATTTCTATCTTTTGAAGCGTTTTTTAATCAAGAAAGGATACTGAATTTTGTCTAATACTTTTTTTTTGCATCAGTGGAGATGATCATATAATTTTAATTTGTTTCTTTGACTGGGCCATATCTTTCCATTTCTTAATACGGCTTGTAATTTTTTGCTGATGTCTAGGCACCTGTTTATCTTGATGAGTTTACTGTGTTGGTTAGTTTCTCTCTCTTGCCTAGGTTTTTATTGTTATTCTGCTTTCTGTTAAGGATCTTCTTTGATACTGGGTTCAGCTTATTCTAAATCTTTAGGATTGCCTGTGTTTGATTAATAAAAGAGAGAAAAGGAAAAAAGAGGAAAGAGAAAGAAGAAAAAAATCAGAAAAGGAAATAAAGAGGAAAAGTAAAAAGAAAAAAGAAAGAAAAAAAGGGAAAAAACAAAATAAAGTAGACTTCCCTCCTAGGCCACCCACACTGCTTGCCCCATGGTCCTGCCACTCCTCGGGACCTGCTGCCCGCCCCCACCTGCCGTCCATGCCGCTCACCCCACCGCTTCCTCTAAGCCCAGCAAGCCTGCCTTTCTTCTCATAGCTTCTGGAGAACAGTTGGACTCCACCATCTTGGATCCAAGTGTCCTCTAGCTGGGATTTTGATAAGAATTGTGTTGACTCTGTAGATCAATTTGGGGATTATGGCCATCTAAACAATATTAAGTTTTCCAATCCATGAAGATGGGATGTTTTTCCATTTGTTTAGGTCTTCTTTAATCTCTTTCAACAATATTTTATAGTATTCAGTATACAAGTCTTGCACTTATTTTGTTAAATTTATTCCTGAGTATTTTCTTCTTTTTGATGCTATTGTGAATGCAATTGTTTTCTTTATTCATTTTTAGATTGTTCATGCAAATGTATAGAAATTCAGTTGATTTTTGCCTACCAATCTTACATCCTGCAACCTTGCCAAACCTGTTCATTAATTTTCATTGCTTTTGTGTGTGTGTGTATATATTCCTTAGGAATTTCTAAACACAAGATCTTCTCATCTATGAATAGAGGTAGTTTACTTCTTCCTTTCCAATCAGGATGCCTTTTATTTATTTATTTATTTTTAATTTTTTTTTTTTTTCCCCACTAAATGCCCTTGCTGGACTCTCCACTACAATGTAGAATAGAAATGGTAAAAACAGACATCCTTGTCATAGGGAGATGTTTTCAGTCTTTCACCATTAAATATGATGTTAGCTGTGGATTTTTCATAAATGGCCTTTATCAGGTTGAGGATTCCTTCTAATCCTAGTCTCCTGAGTGATTTTATCATGAAAGGGTCCTGGATTTTGTTGAATCGTTTTTTCCATTAAAATGATCATGTGCTTTTTGTCCTTTATTAACATGGTGTATTATATCACTTGATTTTCATATATTAAAGCAAACTTGCATTCCTAGAATAAATCTCATTTGGTAATGCTGTATAATCCTTTTTGTATGTTGCTGGATTTGGGTTGATAGTATGTTATCAAAATGTTGTATCCATATTCATAGGGCATTTAGGTGTGTAGTTTTATTATGATATTTTTGTCTGTTTTTTGGTATAATGGTAATACTGGACTCATAGAATAAGTTGAGAAGTGTTCTCTCCTCTTCTATTTTTTTTTCAAGAGTTTGTGAAGGATTAGTGTTAATTTGTGCTTCTCTTTTTGAGAACTATAAAAAGTAGTGATAAGAGCAAAGCTCATGACAGCCCACAGTTTTGCCTTATCATGTACTGTGTCAGAAGAATCTATGAACACTGGAAGCTCGACAATGGGTTGAAGATTAAAAATTTTCCTATCAGAGAGTGCAGTACATCTCCTACTACTATACCAGATGAGGTGCTCTAAGCTGGGGACTCAAGGTGGACAGAACTGGCAGGGTTACTACCTTTTCTCTTACTTTTTAAAAATATACCATTTTAAACACTTCTGTGCAAATGCTTGCATGTATACTTCATTGAAGCAAAAACTTTCTCCTCTATAGTAGGTAACAGATTGGCCTTCCAACCACATGCTGAACAAGACCAATGCTTATATCATTATCTCCCCTGGAATCCATCCTTGTTCTCCTAGAAAATCAAACTATCCACAAAAATTAATAGCTCAGCAACCAGGTTAACAAAAGAGTTGAATGTTTGTTTTTGTTGCTTTTTAACATGTAAAGAAGAGGAAAGAATATTCCTGAGTGAAATTGCTTAGAACAAAGAAACAACAGACTGAGATCATACCTTGAAATACAGCGATTTCCCTACATTCTAGTAGAGATGATGATGATCTTTAATCCATGAGCATTTCTCAGGGAAGGAGGCTTGGGATGGTAGTCATTTACTCCTTCATGCAGTCACTGCATTTACTCAGCAATTCTGTGTTAATCTGCTCCCCTAGGAGAGAACCGTGTGCTGGAAGGCCAGGACACAGACAGGAGCTCAGCTGGGTCCCTGCCCAGAGGAGCATCCGGCATGGTCGGGCACATCAGATTTCTAACCAAACAGTTACAACAAAGTGTGGGGGTAAAATGAAACCGGAGCCACAGAACCAAGAAAAGAGATAAGGGGTAGACAATGTCTGAGGACATGTGGTCCAAACAGAATCTTGAAGGCTATGCAGGAACTTGCCTAGTGCACCTCTGGGACAAGTCATCCAGGCTCAAGCAGAACTAGGAGGTGAGTGAGAACAGAGTCTGTTTGCACATTCTGAGATTTTCAGTGGCTTAAAGGAAATGCTCTGAAAGATGATGTTGGAGAGACATTAAGAGCCAGCTCTTAAAGGGCCTTGCATGCTTTGTGAGGACATCTGAAATTTAATCTGGGACATTAAGGGTTTCAATGACTCGGGACCTTTTTCTAAACAGGAGCCCAAGGGAACTAGAGAGGCAGAGCTGAGACAAGATTTGGTAACAAAGGCCTGGTCTAGCTAGATCTTGGAAAGTTGCCCTTGGGTGAAATACAGGCCTCCTGGAAAGCTTATCACTGACCATCCCTCAACCCCTGGACATCTATTCCCTGCCAAGCCCTAGAAGGGCCACCTTAGCCACCAGGAGGCTAGAGCCAATAATACTGGATCCTTGTTCTGGCTCTTATTTCCAAGCCATGAAATCTGGGACAGGTTGCCTCTGGATATCACTTTTTTCATTGGTAAAATAGGCACATCGATGCCTTCTTCCCAGGGTTGTTGTAAGGAAGAAATGAGAAAAGGGTTCTCCAGAAATATCCACTGCAAGCTGGTCTAAAGGTGTGTACATCCTGTTATGGAAGGAAGTCCATTGATGGTGGAAGCTACATAGACCTGGGTTCAAATCCCAGCCCACCCACTGGCTTCTGGACCCTGGACAAATCATTTAATTCTCTGAGCCTCAGTTTCCTCATCTGTAAAATAGAAACAATCATGCTACCTCCTTTTCAGCATTATAAGAAAGAAGTGTGACCATTACTGTGAAATCCCCAAGCATATCAAAGCTGCTGAAGAATTGCCTTTTGCATCTGCATGTGGACAAGGAAGCTCTGCTTTCCCACTAATTTGGGGGCTCCTGGAGGGCTGGGCTTGCATCTCCCTCATCTCTCTATGCCTGGAGTCTAATGCCACGTTTGACATGTAGAAGATATTCAGATGTTTTTGCAGTTGAATTTTATTTCCCTTTACTCATTCCAGGTTTCTGTCCTGCTGAAAAAAGAATCTAAGCACCTCTTGAAATATATGTATATATATATATATAAATAACATTTTTGTAAGCAAATACACATATATGCATATATATTTATATATCATTTTGCAAATGTTTGTATGTATTGTGAGAATTTTGATTTTTACCCATAATAAAAAATAAAAATCAATGTTAAAATATCAGTGGAAAAATAATGGTTCTTAAAATGAAAAAAAAAAAAAAAAAAAAAAGAATTGACCATGCCCTTTTGAAACAGAAATAAACCAATACAGAAAAAATTTTAAATCATCTAATTTTATATGTTTATTTTGCCAAGTGGACCAGCCAGATATGAATCAATTTGAGGCTTCCCAGGGGAGTATGTGGGGCCCACCAGCCCCCGCTTCTGCTAACCCAGCATGGCTGCTCCAATTTCTCCAGCCAAAAGACAGAGCCATACTTCTTGTACGCCAGGGAGTTAGAAAGTTTAACCAGGGAGAGATGTGCCCTTAATAATGTTTTATACCCAAGAGCCTCCTGCAAAGAGAGCTTCGGGAAGATTAAGTGGGACAGAAGGCTGTAGGTGCCACATGCCAAGAGGCAAGGTTGTGGACAGCCTGGAAATTACTCCCTCCAGTATCTCTGGAGGGAGGGCACGCAGGCTGGCTTGGCCCTACAGGCAGGTTTAGGGCCATCTGTGGCCCAGACTTGCTCCTTTCCCTGGTCTGGGTCTCAAACTTGGCACCCACTGCTTTTACTGTTCTCACCCAAGTGGGGAGGGGGACGAGCTAAGGAACTTACCAAGTTCAGAACCAGGCCCTGGAGCAGTGGTATCCACACTGCTTAGCCTCCCACAAGTATCATATACTGAGTACCAGGCTTAGGCTCTGAGATGAGTGAGCCATAGCCCCGCACCCCCTGCAGCTGCTCAAGGTCTAGAGGGGAGACAGCAGCCAGAGGACAGACGGAGTCCTTTAGAGGTTGCAGTGAAGTCTGACTGGGGGACGGGATGCAAGCTCTGAAAGAAGAGGGCATATATGTTGCACATCTTGAAAGATGAGAAGTTTACCAGTCAGAGAAGGAAGCAAAGAGAATTTCTGGCAGAGGGAAGGTTTGCACAAAGGCTTCCGAGAACTGCAAAGACCTGTAATTGTGGAGAAGTGGTAAGAAGTTCAATGTAACAGGAGCAACAGTGAGAGGGCAGGCCTGGGGGAGGTAGGGTGGGGCGTGAGGGTAGCTCTGGCCTGGTCAGGACCCTGTAGGTCAGGCTATAAAGAGTGTGGACTTTATAGTCTGGGTGGTAGAGAGGCAAGATAGAGAGAGAGAGTAAGCTCTGTCTGAAATAGCCCTTAGTTCATTCATTGAACAATCATTTATGAAACACTACTAGGTTCTAGTACCTCTCTGGGCTCTGGGGCTCCAAAAAATAATGAAGACACAGTCTTGTCCCTCTAGAAGCTTATATTCATCTCTTTGCCTGCCTGCCTTTCTCTCCTTAACACCACCTTGACTTTTGTCCCTCTCATAAGACTTTATCTCCCCAGACAGTGCTACTTACCTTCTGCCTGGAGCACTTGGTATAAGGGCACAAGGTGATTAGAAATGAATCCAGATGGCACTTTGGGGAGTTCTCTGAGTCCATCAGATAGAAAATTCTCTGGAGCTGATGCCCAGCGAGGGGGTCTCTAACGTGGTGGACATTCATGTAGGAGAAACCACCTTCCTGGCCCCAGTGCCAAAGTCAAAGGACACTTAGAGGTCTGAGCCACAGATTCATGTCTGTATGTCTCTGGACTCGGTGGCTATGCAAGTACCTGCAGGCATAGACACGAGCACACACGTCTGCTCTGGGGCATGTGCGTCTGGCCTTGTATGTGCACGATGGGTAGGTACGTGTCCCTGTGGCTCAGGGCATGCTTGCCTGTGTGTGCACGAGTTGGCACGCCTGTGAGATTTCCCTTCAGGCTCTGTTTGTTTCTATACAGAGGCAGAGTCCCTGCTTCACCTTGAAAACAATATCATTGTTTGTGATTTCCTGGCAGTGACCATGTCGCCACACTCGCCTGTCACTTGTGCACGTGTACAAACGTACCCAGCCCCGCTCAGTGGCCGTGGGTGCTGAAAGCTTCTGAGAGGCTGCCACGGACCCCTGGAGTGGCTCACTGACGGGCTCGCTTCCTTCCTTGGAGAAATATTCCAGGAAACGTTTCTGGAAATGAAATTTCACTTTCAGTTTAACTTCAGTAAAATACAGTGGAGAGCAAGTGGCAAGGATTTGGCTGGTTCCTCTGACTGTGCTTTGGTGGGAAGCTCTTCCAGTGTCTGGAATCTGGGAAGAGAATCCTCCATGAGGTTCTCTGAAGATCCCACTGACCTCCCCATTTCAAGCAGGTCCTGGTCTTTGGTCCTGAGCCTTTAAACACACCTCTGGGACAGTGAGGCCTGAGGGTGCATTTCCGTAGGTGCCAGAGCATAATGCAGTGGGGCAGTGATCTGTTTGATGGATCAGTCTCATATTCCCAGGTGGGGACCAGTGTTTATAAGACACATTTCTAGACGTGATCAGACTCCATTCCGCATGTCAGAGAGTGGTATTGCCATCCTCTTACATCTCATCACCAGCTCCTAAATCCTCCTGCCTTAAATCCTCTTTGAAACAAGGTAGGAAAATAAACAATCAGACAAAATAAATGCCTGCTGCTCCCTCAATGTACTACCAGTCATTCTTGTGGTTAAATCTCCACTCTCTCTCTAAAACCTGCTTTCTTGTTCTTTCTCCTCCGAGTGAATTCCAGAAACAAGGAAGACCTCATTTGTGCTCTGCTGCCTCAGACAGAATTAGCTTTTCGTACTCTTTTTACTTTGCAGAGACAAGTTGCAAGACAATGAGTGAAATCAAGGCAGCTTTTGTAGGCCTCCTGGTTAGTAACATGTTCATCCTGCCCCCTGCCCTTACCGTATGCTCCCCCATGCATCTTGCAGGCTGGATTTCTGGGCTGGGATGGTGAGAACTGATCTTCCAATTAAAAAAGACCTGCAGAAATGCACCCAGACCCCAAGTGCCAGGGCTAGAGCCATCTTTGGAATTCCTTTACCTGCACCCCTATTTTCCAGATGGAAAACCAAGGCTTAGAGAGGCTTAATCATTTCCTCCAAGTTGGCCTGAGACTAGTACTCAAGTGCCCTGACTCCAAGGTCATAGACTCCCTGATTCTATAGGTCACACTGACTTAGCACCTCACACCCTTTTAAAAGATTTTCTGCCAATGTTAAAGCAAATAGAACTGACAGCATGCTAGAAAGCCAACACTTTGGGCCCAGGGAACTTTGGAGTCTCAGGGACCTGGGTTCAAATCCTGCCTTTGCACTATTGTCTGAGGGCACGTAACTTTTGAGCCTCAGTGAAGCTCGTCTGCAGAGTAAGGATAATCATCTTACCCACCTCATAGGGCTGTTATAAAGATTCAACGAAATCATGTACTTAAAATCCCTAGTTAGTATCCCTGGCTCACTGAAAAGTATCAACAAATGCTAGAGCCCCCTCCATCTGGAAGCTGACAAATTCAATTAACCAGAACCACTTCCCCCATTTCCCAAACCTCCTGGTTCACAGAATCATAAATCTTGCCTCTGAAAAGGTGCTATAAAAATCCTTTGGCCCCTCCCCTGGTTAGCTGAGCTCCCCCTGAATTTGGCTCAGTGTGCTCCCCAGGATTTTGCTGGCTCAGCCTGTTTTCCATAAGCCGAATTCCCACCAGCACGGCCAAAAAAAAGAAAAAGGGAATAATGCTGTCAGTGAACTCCATAAAAGGGCTAATATTAGCTGGGCAAGAGGATAAGGGGGTGTATCTATATTTAGAATCTGTGTCTTCAGCCCCTTCCTGAACCAGCAGGCATTGGGGGTGGTCAGAGGAGTGGGGGTAGTTGCAGCTAAATGACCCCTCAAGAGGCAGGCAGAGCAGCTGGGCTGGTGCTTGCTTCCTCACTGCTGGCTTCCTCCCTCCCCAGGAAGTGGGAAAGGAGGGAAAGAAGGCAGAAGGGGAGGGAGAGAGGCTGCAGCGGGTGCCTGGAGAGCAGCAAGATTGCACAGCAACAGGGGCCTCTGGAGGGCCTCCAAGGGCTCTCCTCGGGACACCGGTGTGATTGCAACAAGGCGGCGGGTGGCCCCGAGGGTCGGGGCCGTAACCTCCTACTCCAAGATGGCACTGCCCATGTGGTGTCGAAAGAGGAATTTTCCCGTTTTGGGCCTCCAAGTGATACCTCGGAGATGCAGGTGTCACGGGCCTAAGCCAGGAGAGAGACAGATGGCCTGCTGACTCTGATACAGCCTTAACCATTGGCCCTTTGCGCTCACTGCTCTCTGACTGATAAACTCATCTCAGGGCCTGCGCATCAGTCCTGCTCCTGCTTGGGCCTTGCAGCACAACAGTATGAATTAGAAAAAGACAACTAGTCCTCCAAGGGGGTGCAGCCATGCACGGGGCCCACGGCTGGATGAACAGAGTGTGAACCAGGTTTCAGGGCTCACTCCCTCCTTAGCAGGTGCTCTTGTGCAGGGCACAACCTGAACAACCGCACACAGAGGCCCTGCACTCCTCCTACATGCAGATGCTGTGTCCCCACGTGAGCTGCTCAGCTCTCCTGTCCTCACCACAGTTAACCGTGACCCACTGAAAGACTCAGCATGAGACTTGAGCTTTGGGGACTTAATGGAATGATCAGTGGCTTGATGTCCAGTCTAGGTTCTACTCTGATAGCTGAGTGATTCCTAAGAAAGAGCTTCCCCACACCAGGTCTCAATTTCCCCAACCTTAAAATGAGACAGGCGAACTAGATGATCCGCAAGGCCTCATTTAGCTTTAAAGTCTATCTGCTCATTTTTTAGATGGCATAAAGAAGATATAATCAGAAAAGCATGTGCATTCTCCCCTCTCTCCAAATAAAACCCACATGATCCAAAGAGAAATAGAAATTACTTTTTATTTATTCACGGTCTGGCTTTCCTCTCTTTTGCTCCCCTCTGCTTCAGTGTTGGGCTAGACCAGAAAGCTTGTCTGTACAGGATGCCAAGGATACCGTTTCCCAGAGAGAGCCAGCCTCAAATCTCATTTGCTGTCAGGATGGGCCAGAGTTTGGAGATTTCACCCAGTGAGACTTTGGGAACTTTAACAGGTCTGCAGCCCCTTCTGTGTAGACTTTCCAGCCCTGTCTTGCAATGGTTACAGGCTGCATTTTCTATCTCCATTTCTCTGTCTTGGAGAAATGGGCAAGAATCAGAGCAGGCCTGGGGCATGGAGACTTGGGCCAGCAGGAGAGCTAGAGGGCTGAGGGTGTACGTTTCTGCCTTTTCTGCGCTGTTTCTCTCCATCGGTTTGTTCGTTTGCAGGCTGCAGGGCAGCAGCACCTTCCCCACCTGCAGAGTGCACTGGGCACAGAAGCACGCTTGCCCTGCTTTGCCTGCAGGCACTTTTTGCACATAAGTAACTTGCAAGCTGCCAGACTTTCCAGGTGTAACGTTTGCATGTGGTTTCTGTCTGAGAAGCAGAGGCATCCAAAAAGATATTGAAGGATTAAACACACACACAAACACACATACATAGTGACATCTTTGCGTATTATTTGTTCCCATGAATAGATTGTAACTTGGTGGTTTTTAAAATCAGAGAATGTCAGAGCTGGAAGGAATGTACGAGATTATTCATTTGGGCGGACTTCAACCTTTCTTTGGCCGCAAGCCTGTCTTCAGAGGAAGTTTTACAAGGACCTGCAATGTATAAAGTAGAGAAAAGCAGGTCTATTCTGGATAAAGAGGGGAAGAGGGAGGAGGGGAGACCTTAGGACTTCACCGAGCACCGTATGAGCCACGGAACTCTTCTGACTCCCTCAAGGAAACTTAGGCCCAAAGACAGGTATCTTCGCCAAGGTCACAGGGCCAGTGAATGAAGGGGGCGTAGCCTGGAGCCCAAGGAAAGGTCATGAAAATGCTGCTTTCCTCAGTGGTCCCAAACCCGGCATCTTTCTACCACACCAGGCTGCCACCGTTACCTGCTTAGGCAACCCCCCGACACACACACACTCACACACACACACACAATTTATAGCAGAATCATCGAACGCCACAGCTGAAGTGCCAGGCCAGCGCTTTTTAAGCTGTCTTCCGCCCCGGGCGTGAGATGGCCTGGTAAGCCCTGCCCTCTACTTCACTAGACTAGCCCCTCATATTTGTTTTACAAGGATTTCATTTGGTGAACTATAAAGGGGGACATACTTTAAACAAAGAAAACACTTGAGAAACTCCCATTAGTACAAACTTTCTCAAACGAAGAAATCAGGGACCTGATGTAAATGCTTCCTTGGGAAGAGGTTGAACTTTCTAAAGAACCAGAATTAAGGTGCAACCCCCCACCCCCACCCCATACCTTATATCACTGTAGGACCAGCCTTTGTTGCTGAGGCAAACCTCTGGGAGCAAAAAGCCTCATGCCTCCTGCAAAGAGATTTCACGTGGACTTCTGAGCCACTTCCGTTCCCTTTGGCTAACTGGGGACCTTCTGCCCTTAGGCCTTAGCCATGTGTTGATGACATTGGCCTTGGAAGTTTCAGGCACTTGGCACCTAAGGTGACTTCCCACACACTGGGGCCTCCCTCCTCACACTGCCCCCACTCCCTCTTCTGCCCTTCACACAGGGGCCAATTCAGCCCCTCAGATTCTTCTCTGGCCTTGTCCCTTCCCACAATTTGGTGCTCTTGAGCAATGCCGCAGCTGGCTGACGCCGAGGAGTCCGGCTTGCTTGCTTCCCTTCAGTGGATATGAGAGCAGGCAAGGCTGTGCACATCAAATCCCTCACTCTGCCAGCCTGCTGCCCCTGGAGAACCAGGCTCCTCTTCTCTGTCAGATCTTTGCAGGGGTCTCCTTAACCTGTTGTTTTCAAGGCTTGTTCCTAGCATTAAATCTAATAAGCTCCTGCTGGGTGGTTTGATCCTGAGCTTGTCTGAGGAGTTTAGGGCCTTGGCGGTGCATTAGCAGGAGGCTGCTGGCTAGGCTTTGGGCGCTTCGACCAGACTCAGGAGTGGAGGCCTGATAGGGGATAGGGAGTTAAGGCTTAAAATGTACAGGGTTCCTGTTTGGGACAATGGAACTGTTTTGGTAACTGACGGTGGTGATGGCAGCACAACATTGTGAACGTAATTAACGTGTCTGAATGGGGTTAAAAGGAGAAATGTTAGGTTGTATATATGGTAACAGAATAAAATTTTTTAAAAAAATCCCTGGAACTGCACCACACAGTGAACCCTAAGTTAAACCATGAACTGTAGTTAATAGAACCATCTTAACAATGTGCTCTCATCAGTTGTAACAAATGTTCCACGCCAATGCAAGGTGTTAATAGTAGGGTGGTAAATGGGAATCCTGTGTTCAATTCATGATGTTCTGTAAATGCACAACTTCTCTAATAAAAAAGGGGTGGGGGGGTGGAGGCCTTTAGAGACTGCTTGGCTTGGGGGAGCCAGCCAGGGCTTGGCATTCCACAGGTCCTGGCTCCAGTCTGGCCCTGCCGTATGCTAGCTGGATAACTTAACCTCTCTGAGCTGTCATTTCTTCATCTTAAAAATTAAAAATATACTGGGAAAAAATGAGGAGTCTACATAAGATCGTTTTGAGCAATAATTAAAATCATGTAAGGGAGATGGCTAACATATAGTGGGGACTCAGTAAATATTCATTCATTTCCTTCTGGTTTCTGGAACATCTAGAGAAGCCCCCTCTCATGACTCCATGTAATTTGACAGACCAGAGCTTAGAAATCTTTATCTAAGAATCCTGGTCAGTGACTCTCCAATGGCAATGAGGGCATCAGTTCTCTTATGTCATCTATTCTAAGACACACATAATTTAATATTTTAAATGGCATGCATTTTATAATTGAAGGCATGTCATAGTTTAACTCATTGTTTTTTTTTTAAGATTTATTTATTTTACTTTATTTATTTTTAATTTATCCCTCCCCTCCCCCAATGGGGCTCTCATCTGTCTGTTCATTGTTTGCTCTCCTTCTCCAGGAGGCACCGGGAACCGAATCCAGGACCTCCCACAAAAGAGGTGAATGCCCAACGGCCTGAGCCATATCTGTTCCTCGTGGGCTGCGGTATCTGCTGGCTTGTGGCATCTGCTTGTTTAGGCGTTTGCTCAGTGCTGCGGGTGCGGTGCAGAACCTAGCTCTCCTTGTGGTGGGGTGATAGCGTCTAGCTCTCATTGTGGTGGGTGTGGACATCTGTTCGTCTTCTTTAGGAGGCACTGGGACCTGAACCCAGGACCTCCCGTGTGGTAGGCAGGTGCCCAACTGCTTGAGCCACATCCACTTCCCACGTATTGTTTTTGTTGTTGCTTTTCTGTCTTTCAGTGGCTTATGGAATAATGATGTAATTAATGATTGATGCAATTTGTAATTGATGTCATCTTAGAGTTGATGAAATTGGGCATTTAGTGCTTACTATATGCCTGGCACTAGTTTAGGCCGCTTTACTTCAGTTGTTTCACGTGCAACAACTATGTAAGATAGGGATTTTAGCCCCATTTTACAGATGGGGAAACTGAGACTTAGAGGGACTTAACCAGGACACAGATTTATTAATGGTAGAACCAGGATATGTACTGTGGTCTGCCTAACTCTAAGGTCTATGTTCTTTTGGGTAGGTGTGTGGACAGAGGAAGCTGGTTTCCATGTGCTTCTTAGGACCATCCCTAAGCATCCAGGGCCAGAAGCAAACGCCATCTTAGAATGAAGGTGCAGCCAAGATTGAGCATGCAATTACTGGGTGTTTGCTGTGAACCAGGCACATCCTAGGCCCTGGAGTTTTTAGTGATAAACAAAACATATGGATCTTAAAGACAAGAAATCCAAGCAAATTACAACCCATTTCATGCAGGTTTTAAGAGAACCCTATGGAATGCTGTGGGAGCACATAGGAGGGGCTCTAACATAGACTCGAGGGGCCAAGGGGAGTGTCCAGGAGGAAGAGATTTCTGATATGAAAGTTGGTCCAGCAAAGTAGGTAAGAAGGGATGGCGGATGAGGGAGCATGCTCCAGGCAGAGAGACGAGCACATGAGAAGGCCCAGAGGACAGAGAATGTGAGGCCAGTTGGAGAAACTGAAAGAAGATCTAGAGTTGCCCTATCCAATATGGTAGCCAACGGCCACATGTGGCTATGGGCCTTTGAAATGTGGCTAGTCCAAAGTGATATGTGCTGTAAGTATACTATACACACTGGATTTCAGGGATTTAATATGAAAAAAAGAATGTAAAATAGCTCAATATTTTTTTTCTCTATTACATGTTGAAACAATAATATTTTAGATAGTGGGTTAAGTAAAATAAAATTAATGTCATTTTTTTCTTGTTATTTTTTTAATGTGGCTACTAGAAAATTTTAAAATTTCATGTGTGGCTTGCGTTGTATTTCTCTTGGACAATACTGATCTAAAATGGCTGGAGCATAAAATGGATAGAGCATCAAGTAAGAAAGGGCCAGCCAGATCACAGAAGCCTCATGAGCTCTTTTCAGGAGTCAGGACTTAATCTACCAGGAGATGGGGAGCCACTGAATTGTTGTAACATGGGGAATGTAAAGTGCAAGCTCGGGGACTAGTTAGGAAGTTGATGCAGATTTTTAGAATTAATTCATTTAATCCTCAGAGCAGCTCTGGAGGTAGAGATTTTAAAATTTATACATATAGGTAAGGAAATTGAGGCCGGAAGAGGAGAATGACTTAACCAGAATGACCCCTCATGGCTCAGCTTTGTACAAGACCATTCCTAAGCAGTTCAGAGCCTGCCTCAGTTTCCCAGCTCCTAAAACAAATACCATACAATGGATTGGCTTGAACAATGGGAATTTATTGACTCACTGTTTTGAGGATAAGAGAAGTCTAAAATCAAGGTGTTAGCAAGACAATGCTTTCTCCCCCAAAGGCTGTAGCATTCTGGGGCCTAGCTACTGGCGATTCTCAGTCCTGGGGTTTTCTGTCCCATGGCAAAATACATGGCAGCATATTCTTTCCCCTCTGGACACAGGTTTCCGGCTCCTTCCTGTGGCTTTCTCTATGTCTCAATTTCTCTCTGTTTATAAAGGATGGTGGTAATCCAGATTAGCACCCAACCTAATTTGGTTAGGCCACACCTTAACACACCTTGAAGTGATATCTTCAAGAGATCCTATTTACAACAGGTCCACACCCACCAGAATGCAGACCAAGACCAAGACTGTGTCCAAACTGGGTACTCAGTTCAAGCCACCACAGAGCCCACAGCCCATTGTTAACAGGGACATGACCAGACCTGTGTCTTGAGTCCCAGCCTTGAACCCACTCCTCTCTCTTCACCCATCTCTAGGAAAGGCCACCTAGTTCAGGGCAGAGACACCTGTGCAATGTAGAGTTAAACTTTTTGGACCAACCCTAAGATGGGGAGTTCTTTACGGAAGCCTCCAAGGTCCCTTACTCCCAAGTAATTAGCAAAGATCTGATACCTGGCAATTATTCCCTCTATAAATGAGCTAGGCTGCGTGGCCATTTCCCCAGCTTCATGATTGTTTAGATCATAACTCTTAAGAAAATGTACTTGTTGAAAGAACAAAAGACATGCAACACTCTTGAGCATTCATTACCATTTCTAAAAAGATTATTCCTGGCCCACGACCCCCTCACCCCTGCCTTGGCATGTACACATAAGGCACTGCCCAGTCTCCATGACTGCACGATCCTGTGTCAAAAGGCCACAGGATTGAGAGGTGGCTGAGCATGAACACAGAAATTATTCCAAACTTCCCAAAGGACAATGCCTTCCCAGGGAGCAGAAAAGCAAAAGGCTTGATTTTAATTTTCCATTTTCTAAACTCAAGGATATCCTTACAAATGCTTGTACAATCAAATATTGCAACTCAGTCTGTGCCTTGTCTTTTTCATTGCCCTCTGTAACACTCTTTTTGCAGGAAGTTTTTTTATCTGAATAAAGTTCAGATAAGTTTTTTTCTTTCACAGAGTGTGCTTTTGGAATTGTATCTACAAAGCGATCGCCAAACCTAAAGTCGCCTAGATCTTCTCCTACGTTAACTTCCAGAAGTTGCATATATTTGCATGTTACGTGTAGGTCCATGATCCATCTGGAGTTAATTGTTGTGAAAGGTGTAAGGCTTGTATCTAGATTCATCTTTTTGCACGTGGATGTCTGAGTTCTCCCAGCACCTTTGTCCATTCCGTTGCCTCTACTCCTCTGTCAAAGGTCACTGGACTGTGTTGTGTGGGTGCATTTCTGAGCTCTGCATTCTGTTCCACTGCTCTGTTCGTCTGTCTTTTGCCGATACCGTACTACCTCCATCGCTGTAACAGTCTCAGAGTCAGGTAGTGTCAGCCCTCCAACTTTGCTCTTATTCAGGATTGTGTTGGTTCTTCTTGGCCCTGCACTTTTTAGAATCAGCCTGTCAACAGCCTGATTCTAAAATGACGTGCGGGGAATTTAATTAGGATCGCATTGTACTTACAGATCAGGTTGGGAAGAATTGACTTCTTAATATTAAATCTTCCTATCCATGACAAAGGGAATGTCTTTCCATTTATTTATATCGTCTTTGATTTCTTTTTATCACAGTTTTGTAGTTTTCCTCGTATGGATGCTGTATGCATTTTGTTAGATTCATACCCAAAGAGTTCATTATTTTGGTACTTATGTAATAGTGGTGTGTTTTGTTGTTTTTCGTTGTGTTTCTCTCTTTTTTGTTCCGGTAACATAAATATAACATAAAATTTGCCCCTTTAAACCATTTTTAGTGTACAGTTCAGTAGCATTAATTACATGTACAATGATGTGCGACCAACCATTACCAAAACTTTTGATCACTCAAAAATAGAAGCCCTGCACCCATTAAACAGTATCTCCTCTTTCCCCCTGCCCCATCTCATGGTAACCTCTAATCTAATTTCTATCTCTATGAATTTGCTTATTCTAGATATTTCATGTAAATGGAATCATACAATATCTGTCCTTTTGTGGCTGGCTTATTTCACCTAGCATGATGTTTTCCAGGTTCATCTGTGTTGTAGAATCTATGAAAACGTCATTCCTCGTTGTATCTGAACAATATACCATTGTGTGGATATCCCACATTTTGTTTATCCTTCCATCTGCTGATGGCAACTTAGGTTGTTTCCACCTCTTGGCTATTGTAAACAATACTAGTATGAGCATTGGTATACTGGCCTCTGTTTGAATCCCTGCTTTCAATTCTTTGGGGTATATACCTAGGAGAGACATTGCTAGAGCATAGGGTAATTCTATGTTAATCTATTTGAAGAACCAACAAACTGTTTCCCACAGCAGCTGCACCATTTTAAATTCCCACCAGCAATGTACTAGGGTTCCAATTTCTCCACATCCTCATCCAAACTTATTTTTCTTTTCTTTATTCATCCTAGTAGGTGTGAAGTAATTTTGATTTGCATTTCCCTAATAACTAATGATGTTGCACATCTTTCCAGGTGCTTATTGGCCATTTGAATATCATCATTGGAGAAATGCTTGTTCAAATCATATGCACACACCCCCCCCTTTTTAATTTGTTTGGTTTTTGAGTTGTAGGAATTACTTATATAGTCAGGATATTAAACCTTTACCAGATATATGATTTGCAACTATTTTCTTCAATTCTGTAGGTTCTTTTTTTACTTTCTTGATAATGTTCTTTGATACAAAAAAAGTTTTTAATTTTGATGAAGTCTAGTTTATTTATTTTTCCATCTGTTGCTCATGCTTTTGGTTCATTGCCTAATACAGGGTCCTGAAGATTTTTCCCTGTGTTTTTTTCTAAGAGTCTTATGGCTTTAGCCCTTATATTGAGGCTGTTCTTCCAGTTCAAGTTAATTTTTGGATATGGTGTGAGGTAGGGGCTTAATATCATTCTTTTTCATGGGGATATCTGGTTTTCTCAACATAAATTGTTGAAGAGAATTGGTGGAGTGTTTTCTCTTTCCAATTCCAATTGTTCGTTGCTGGTGTATAGGAAAGCAATTGGCTTTTGTATATTAACCTTGTATCCTACAACTTTGTTATAACATTTAATTCATTTTGTTTCGGGTTCTTCTGGTAGTTGCCTCTATATCCTTAAACATTATATGCTTCAACTGTTCCAAAGTGGTGGTGCAACAGCATTGGACAGTATCTATTGACTTCTGCTGGATTAGGTGAAGGCTTACTTCACTGATATCTGCCTCTCCCACCTACCCCCAGAGTGCACTTTTAAATAGGAGTCATTCTATATCACTTTTTCAGTCCTTCCTTTGTAAACTTAAATAATATATGTAAATAACACTGGTTTTGAATAATCCTGGATTTATCTCTCCAAAGCTTCTCTTCCAGCTACATGATAGCTCTCTGCAGAAAGGCTCCTTTATAGAAAGAATGGCTATTTAGCACCTGAGAGGTATTTGCTCTTAAAATGTTTTAGGAAAGTAGCTGTCATTAATTCTTCATTATACTTTGTGTAGTAGGTAGAGATATGTAAATCAAAACTCAGGTTTCTGTCTTTCAGGAGGAGTCTTGCTCCTGATGCGATTGGGCTAGTGGTAACTGCAGGTTGCTTATTGGCTCTGAAACACATCTTGTGGTTAAGAAAGCTTACTCATCACCATCATTTAAAAAATACTACCTGCAGGATCCTCTGCTGGACACTGAAGGTCCAGAAACATTTAAAATATTCATTTAATAAAATTTTTGTAAGCAATGACTACATGCCAAGTGTAATGTAGGGCTCTGAGGATGCAAAAATAACCCTATTGCAGCCTTCAAGGAGTACACTATCTATCAGAGCTGGACAGAAACCTGTACAAAGAGACAGATACCAGCACAATAAACCAAGAATGTGGGCTGGGGAGTCAGACAAATGAATGCTGGCTCTGGGTGACCTGGAGGAAGTCATGCAACTTCTGTGTGACTCGTTTTCTCTTTCCTATTATGGTTACACCTGCCTCATGCGGTATTGGTAAGGACAAGGTGAGATTAAAAGATAAAATTATGTAAAATACCCAGCCCAACACTAAGCAAATATTGGACTGTTCATAAAATAATTTCCCTTTTTCTCCCCTAACCTCCAAGCCCAAGACTGCTGGAGGAGATTAGAGGCAGGGGTGATCATTTGTCCAGGTTGGACAAGTTTAGGGAAGACTCCAAGAGCAGATGGAATTGAGCGGGCTCTTGTGGGGTGGGAAAGAGAAGGGAATAATCCATGGAGTGGGAAGTGCCTGTGCCAAGGTGTATCATGAGAGTGCTTGGGAGAGAGTGCACATGCAAGGGAAGCATTAGGCTTTTCGTGGACTGATATCAAGTGAGGTCTTTTTAAAAAAATCTCCAGTTAAATACCGTCTGTTTTTGTAAAGGATTGGGGTGTGGGGCCAGAAAGCCATCTGCTCCCAGGAATCCTTTCCTGAGCCTCTGGTATGATGCAATTTTAAAGTCTAGCAAAGACTGCCTTCAGGCAGACCTGCTCATGCCTTTGCTCTCACACCAGTGTGATCGTGGACAAATGACAAATCACTTGTAGTCTCAAATTTCTCTCCATCCATAAAATGGGCAATTGCAACAATAGAATTTACCCATGGTGCTATTATGGCTATTAAATATAAAGCATTCAGAACTTGCCTAACATATCAAAAACACTCAATAAATGCTATTTTCTTTTTTTCCCTTGCCTTCTACCCTAGCATGTATCACTTCATATTGAAATTAAGGCTGCCATCCATTACTGTGTGGTTACCCATGCCATTCTGGAGGGTAGGATTGTGCTTTCTTTATCTCTGTCCCCAGCTGCCCCGCCCTCCCCCCCCACACACCCCCCAGGGCCTGACACTTAAAACTGGCTGTCAGTGAATGATTGTTGAATGGAACTGAATTTGCTTTGCGATGACTGGCTGGAACTTCGCTGTAAGGCTATGGGGTGGAATTCTGGATGGGGTCAGTGAGTCTGGGGCGGGTGGGAGTATAGATGATGGAAAAAGCACAAGGGCTTTGGAGTCACACAGACCTAAGTTTGAATTCACATTTTGCCATTTACTCTTAGCCTAAATTTCATTATCTGAAAAATGAGGACAGAAAAATCACTGCCTCTTAGGGTTGTTACAGGACCCAAATGAGATAACCTATGTTATCCTTTCACTTGACCATGAGCTGTTTGGATGAGGTATAGTGTGCAGTAAATATGCATTTGCTTCCCCTCTTCCCTGTTCTGGTAGCGGAGCTTAGTTACTCGAAGAGCGGAAAGACCTCATTATAACGTGGGCTCCCCCTCAAGGTGGTCCTAAGTCACATGCCACCATTCCCTCTACTGCCCAACCCAAGACACGGGGGGAGGAGCAGAGGGAGGGAAGAATGAGTGATGAGGGGCCAGTGATGGTGCCACTCCGGCATGCTCAAGGCTTGTGAGTGGAGTCATGGAGTTTGAAAATGTGGTCTGCACTCAACTCCACCCTCAAACAGCTGGGTGATTTGGGCATAGCCCTTGGCTTTGCTGGACCTAGGTTTCCTCTCATTACTTGAGGAGGTATGCTCAGCAAACATAGGCTGTCTACCCACTGTGTCCTTGGGGTACAAATATGAATACAATTCAGCCCCTGCCTCTTAGGATCACTAAGTAGAGCATTCTCCAAGTGTTTGAAAAGTGCAATTGTGCAGACACAAGAACCCAGTGGAGCAAGTGACTTTACCATCTCTAAAGTCTAAAGACAGAGAACCAGTTCTATAAGCATAAACCTGTCTTCCCAATTAACATTGTGTAGCCTCTTCAAATGCAGGACCCCTCTTGGGAAGGAGTTTAATCAGATGGGTCATGATAACTGGCTGATAAGCTCAGCTTGAAAATTCCTCTTTCAGCTTTCTCTCACTGGGAGATCCTCATTGGTCAGAAAAGTGCACAATTACCTACTGGCTTTTCACCCTCAGACTTACTAACTCCATCCTTAGCCTTCGAAAGTGATCATGAAGGAGCCTCAGGGCCTCAGTTTCCCCATCTGACAAACTCAATGACCCAGGACAGTGTTCTCAAACCTTTGTGATAGTGAAACTTTTTCTGCAGACAAAATCTTCCATGAAATTCTAATACGTGAAATAAGAAGGGACCGAGCTGCTTCTGGCTGGGAGGAGGGGAGCTGGTCCCTTTTTTCTTCTGCTGCTTCAGTGAGCCTGGGGGTCCAGGGATGATTCTAGCCTGCTCCCTGCCCCTCTGGAGCTGACCGGTAGGGAACCAGCCCTGCAGATTTTACAAGGAAGCACGGAGAGGCAGTCTGCGGCTGGGAGAGGTGGCCATGGGCTTCCTGGAAGATGTGATGCCTCAACTGAGCCTTGAAGGATGAGTAGGCATTTATCAGAGAAGGAGGTGAGATAGAGGGTGTTCTTGATAAAGAGAATAGGACTTTTTTATTGAACAGCAGGCAGGGCTGGAATCTACGTGCAGAGTGCTTTGGGGTAGGGGAGCAGGGGCTGTGGTCAGCGGAAAACAGAGAGAAGAGATAAATTGGGGATACGGAAGGGCCTAGAAAGTGCTGAAGTCCTTCTGCGCCATTCAAGGAGTTGGAACTGATTCTGGTGTGCATGATGCCAAGTCATTTGAAGTTTCAAGTAGGGAAATATGGGTAATTAGATTTTTAAAACATATATAACAGATTTATTGAGACATAATTCACATACGTTACAATTTGGTAATTACATTTTGGTTCTAGAGATTAAATCGCTGGCTACAAAGTAGCAAAAGGAATCAACTCGTGGGGGACTGGGGCGTTTTGGAAGACACATTGCATTTTGGAAGACTCGTTATTTGCTGTGCACACTCCCAGGTGCTAAAAGCCACTTCCAGCCCCTCCTCTTTAACAACCCAGACTGCCCTACATACTTCCGAAAGCTTCCTGGCGGGAATAAGCCTCTGGGGTTGTGAGCTGCTGAGGAAAGCAGGTGGGAGGCTCTTGAATGTGGCCAGACAAGGGAGATGCTGGCCTGGGGGAGGGCAGTGCTGCAGAGATGGGGACCTGGGGTCCGATCCAAGAGCTCCAAGGGGCATTGCCTGGCCAGGCCTGTGGGCAGACCCTACTTCCCTAACCTGAAAAGGGTTCTCTGTGAGGCAGACAAAGGTATGGTGAGGAACCTGCTGGGGGTGAGAAGGAGGGGAAGGGAGTAGAGTCGGGGAGAGCAGGACACCCACAGAGCAGCTGGGAGAAGAGCAGGCCCAGAAGCAGTTAATCCTGCTGGTTGAATTGTTTTTATAAAAGACACTCTAAAATCAAATAGATGCAATAAAAACACAGTGGCCTTTTCATTAAACATGCCACAGAGGCCCCTTGTTCAGCAGCCATTGTCAATCAGATCTGGGCCATTGTCTCTTTCTCCAACCCCCCATAAATGGCATCTGTCTAGAAGAAAACAAGTAAATACCAGGCTGGCATTTTAACTAGGGCAGCAAGAGGCTCTGCCTTTCTGCGGCCGCTTGTCCCTGGGGTCCAGGGAGGGCCCAGAGGGGACCTGCTCTCTCCAGAGTAGGGCCAAGGGGACCAGCTCTTTCCAGAGTGGGACCCAGCCTCAAGGCACCACCAGGTATGACTTCTTGCCACTCCGGACTTTGCCCAAAGTCACTGCTCCGGAGAGTGCTTTGTTTCTGCTTTGTGTCTGCAGAAGCCCCTAGAGACAGCCACTAGGACGGCTTTATTTTTGCTTTTTTTCCCTCTTCAGGAAGTCAAGAGAAAAAGAAGACATCAACACGTTCTCTTACTGACTTGGGGTAAAATCACTTACTAATGGTAACAGAGGAAGCTTGTTAACTAATACAAAAATACTTAGGCTAGCACAGTTAATTGGTAATAACAGGATTGCAGCACAAAAAGACGAGTATTGCTATTAATTAGTCAAGATGGCATTGTTGTGGTATTATTAACTGAAGTTTTTGTAATAGCAGTATTATTAGCTACTGTTTTGGACAGTGTATCCATCTACTTTAGCTCCCTTAGCTTTCACTACATACTAATAACTCCCATTTTTCAGTTTAGGAAACTGAGGTTCAGGGAAGTGAGCCCACAGAGCCGAAAATATTTACAATCTGGTCCTTCAAGGAAAGTGTTCAGACCCCTTTATTATTATCCCCAAATTCTCTCCTTGAGATCAGAGGGGGAAAAGCTCTCTCTGGTAGCAATACTAGAATTATTTGTGCTTTTCCTAACAGTTTGTTGGTTTTTCCTGCTTGAACACTGGGAATTTTATAACTGATTATGTTTCCTTCTTTGCACTGATACTGAAAGCTCAAAGCCTGAGAAAGCTGAAAATCCTGGCAATCACACAATAGGAACAGAAAGGATCGTCTATCTTAGTTACACTAGAAGGGGGTTAGATTACTTCACCACAGGCAAAGAAAGACCTGACCAGTTTATAAAAGGTTATACAAGCATCTGGAACTTTCCAGTAATGAAGTGTTACATCTGGGGCAAGACATGGTTCTGTAGGAACCATAGTTTTTCCCTAAGGAGAGAAAGACCTACTTTCTGCAAATAACCTTTTTAGCTAACTATCATTTACTGAGAACTGATTATGTGACAGATACATGGCTAAGTGCTATATATACCTTATCTCATTTGTTGTGTGTGGTATAGAGTAGATATGTCAAGAGAGCCCATACCATGGAGTTAGATTATCATTATCCCCTTTTAGAGATGAAGAAGTCAAGGACTAATGATGTTAAGAAACTTTTCCTAGACCCCAAAGCAAGGAAGGGACAGATTAGAGATTTGAACCTAAATATGTCTGACTCCAGAACTTAATCCCTACACTGTCCTCCTTCAATCTTGGTAGCTAATCCAACATCAACCTTCATCCTTCCAACCCTCAGAATTAAAGCTGAGCAGTGAGGCATTTCTGACCTCCCTCTCATGTTAGGACCTTCATCTTTAGATTTGAACAGGATAGGTGGCCTCTGTAAAACATTTGAGTGGGGTAGGGGCTGGAGGCATCAGCAAGAAGGCTTTGCATTAGCCCAAGTGCAAGATGATGGTAGACTAGGCTCTGGTCTGGAGAGACATACGTGATGACTTGGAAGTAGAAGTAGAACAAGACTCAATGACTGATTCAATGTGGATGGTGAGAAATGGAGAGAAAGGTGACAAGGATGGCTCCCATTTTCAGGCCAGGGTGATTGGGTAGATGGTGGGGTCATTCGCTGGGAGTAGAGATGAAGTGGTTTTGGAGAAGATGAGGAGCTTGGTTCTGGATGGGCTGAACATGGGACTCCTGAGTGATATCCAAAAGAAAATGCCCACTTGGGAAGAATAGTAGCCTTTATCCTAATTTGGTTAGTATCTAAGAATTTACATATGTTCCTATCTCTCCCACGACACTCTGGTACCACGTCTGCTGTAGCTGTAAGAAAAGGGAAAGATGTGCTTTGGTCAATTCAGAGTCTCCTTCATCTCCATCAGAACCAGTAACTACCTGCTGTCATGCTGTTATTGCACCTCCTAAACTCTTTAATACACAATCTAAGTGGAGGGCTGTAAAGACTCTGTTAAGGAAGTCTCTAGTGACAGCAGAAGCAAATATAACAGCCAGTACCTTCCAGAAGGATGGGCTCTGAGGCACATGAACTTTCTCTCCATCCCCTCCTTGTCTTTCATCATTCCTTTTCATCAGCAGCAACACTTGGGAATACTTAATGAACACACGGGCAACAGGATGAGGCAAGGTATTTCTCAGCACTAGCATGAGAACAGGCATTTTTGTCTGTCCCATTCATCGCTCTACCCCCTTAAACTGACTTATATATTTGAAACATAGTAGGTGCTCAGTAAATATTGTTGAGGGAATGAAGGAATAATGAGGAAGATTCATCCATTCATACAAAATTTACCAAGCATCTGTCAGATCTCAAGCCAGTTCTTAGGACCTGCACATGAGAAGTCTTGTGGAGGAGACCAACTAGTTGAAAGATCGTAAGTATCCCTGGGAGAAGTGCTACCATAGCTATAAGAACCAAATGCTGGGAGAGGCAAATGGTAGTGATACTACTGGGAGGTCAGGGAGGGAGGGCTTCACACAGGAGGTGGGATTTGACCTAGGTTTTGAAGGGTGAGTAAGAGTTCCTCGAATAGGAACTGCTAAGAAAGGCATCCAGACAGAGGAAACGGCTTGTGGAAAAGCCAGATGTGTGAAGAAGAGCAGGACATGTTGAAGGAGCTGCTAAATCACCTGTCCAGAAGGAATCCTCTCAGGGCAAGGGGTAGGAACTGAAGGCCGAGGAACAAGTGGGTTGCCTCAGCCTGTCCTGTCTCTGGACCATTTTCTGCCCCCTTTCCCTGGTCTACATCTATAAATCTTATCTAGAACCCCCAGATCGTCCTTCTGGGGTTTAAAAAAAATCTATTCATATTCAGTAGCTCAAAGGAGTTTCCAAAGTCACCTCAAGCACTCTGGTTATTTTGTAAGGGAGGGAAGGAGGCTTTGGGGGAGAGGGAGCTGAGACAATTGCCATGATAAGAAAACACACCCCGGCAGAGCGGGAGATGGGACTAGATAGCCTACCTTTCCAGGCCTAGATAAAGACTAACCTTTTACCTGAATCCTTAATCCCTCCCCACCTCTCACAGTCTTGCCACCCTTCCAAAAGGTGAGGAGGCAAGGAGAAGAGGGTGGAGTCTGTTGGTGAGGGCGAAATGTTTAAAGAAGTCACACACAAGGGAGACAGATACATCCATAGAAAAAATATGAAACCGAAATGGCCCAGCGGCACCATCCAATAAAAAGGGAATATTTTAATTTTTGTAGTAGCCACATTAAAAACATAAAAAGAAACAGGTGAAATGAATTTTAATAATACATTTTATCGAACGCAATATATCCAAAACATTTCAACATGCAGTCAACATAAAATGTATTAATGAAAACTTAAAAAACGTGTTTTCATCCTCAGTCTTCGGTGTGCATTTTATACGTACAGCACATCTCAGTTCAGACTAACCACATTTCAAGGGCTCAATAGCCGCCCATGGCCGGTGGCTCCTGTACTGGGCAGCAGGCCTAGACTCATGCACATTAGTACATAGTATAGAACTGAAGAACCAAGGAAAACAAAGGAATCCATCCTTTCACCCATTCATTTGTCCACTCAGCATTTATTGGATACCGATGGTGTGCCAAGAACTTTGGATATGAAATCAAACAGGAATGGCATGTGTGTTCAGGTAGCATGGATTTCATGCATTATAGACATGAACTAGCCTTTGAAAGGGAAATGGGATCCCGCTCATTTATCAGGGGTCTCAAACTGAGAGCCTAGGCTGTGGAAGGCTGGCAGATCTGTTGTATGTGGCCACTTGATTTTTCCTGTACTGTGTCTTAAAAGACCATCTGGGGAAACGGATGTGGCTCAAGTGATTGGGCCCCCATCTACCATATAGGAGGTCCAGGGTTTGATTCCCAGGGCCTCCTGGTGAAAAGCAAGCTGGCCCGTGCAAAGAGCTGGCCTGTGCAAAGAGCTGGCCCACACAGAGTGCTGGCCCATGCAGGAGTACTGGCCCGCATGGACAGCTGGTGTAGCCAGATGACACAACAAAAAGAGACACAGAGGAGAGACAATAAGAGACACAGCAGACCAGGGAGCTGAGGTGGCTCAAGAGATTGAGCACCTCTCTCCACTCTGGAAGGTCCCAGGATTGGTTCCTGGTGCCACCTAAAGAGAAAACAAGCAGACACAGAAGAACACACAGAGAACAGACAGTGAGCACAAAAACAACAAGGTGAGGGAGGTGGAGTTGGGGGGAGAAATAAATAAATAAAATAAATCTTTTAAAAAAAAAACAAAAAACAACACCTGTGATGAGGTGGATGTTACACTTGATCTCAAGACAAACAGTTCAGTATCTTTTGCCCCACACCTGGCCCACTTCACTCATCAGGGTGCCTATGGGCCCTCTGCCGACACTTGTGTTTGAGAACCCTGGATCACACATCTCTAAGAAACACCAAGTGCTGGCAAAACTAAAGATAGAAGGGAGCTAGAGAGCATGGATGTCAGCGATTTGCAACCCTGGTTGCATATTGGAATCACCTGGAGCCCTTCTTCAACATACCAATTCCTGGACCCCAGCCTCAGAGATCCTGATTCTTTTGGTCTGGGGTTGGGGGTCAGGGCATTTATTTTGTCAAGGCTCTCCAGGTAATTCTAGCTCAATTTCCAACATTTTACTCCTGGGGAACTACAGCCCAGAAAAGCTATTTGCAGTGGTCGGGTTCACACAGTACGCCAGCCTCCTGACTCCCAGTCCACTGCCGTTTCCCCAAGCAGCCTGAGGATAAAAGGTGCCTTCAGACCCTTCCCTGAATATTCAGGAGGCAGTGCCTGTGCACCAGAAGCATGGAGCAGTGGACCCAGAAATCTGTAAGGGCTCTGTTGCCTCTTCAAGAACAAAGCCCCTGTCGCTTTACCACTCTGGGAAGATTGCCAGGCTCAAGTATTAAAAATAATCCCTTTGTTTTTTAAATGGCTTATAATGGCATAAATAAAGCTTACTTTCACTTCTTTAATGGTAATGAGCCTTATTTGACTGACTGGTTGATTAATAATACTCTAATTCCTCCACTGACAAAACATGAAGGCCAAAGATGGCTGCTGGGCTCCGGCCGCCTGGGATGTGAAGCAGCCATTCCGGCCATTTCTTGTGGCTCCCCGGGGTCTCAGTGAGAAGGGCAGCATGGTTTCTCTGCAGTCAGCTCCTGAACAGTAGAGGCTACCACCAACTCTAAGAAACTGGTCCCTGCCTTTCCTGCTGGGATATTACTGAGCACCCCCTCCTTCACTTTATGCCATGGCCATTCTGTGAGGACTTAGGTATTGAATTTCTCCTTGGTTTCAGTAGCAGTAACAGTTGTGTTTGTCACTAGTGTGTGTACACTTCTGAACACCTGGAACTGTGAAACTCATCAAAACTGATGGCGTTTGCTGCTTCCCATTGCTGCCTGAAATGCAGAGCCAACCGGGTTTCCCACCGCAGCATACATTTTGTGGGAATAACAACAGCTCACATTTATTGAGCAGTTCCCATCTACACGGACTCTTTGGACCTTACCTTCTGCAAACAGGATGTTCCAGAAAAACTAGAGTGCAGCTCTCACTTTTGTGAAAAGGAGCAATGTTTTAAATGCCCTTGGGGAATAAAGGCAGTCATTTAAATGGGAGAGTTGTGTGCTGAAAATAATGACCTCCTTACTCCACCATGTTTGCATTGTCATTCGCTGGTTTCCAGACTCTTTCCCGACCTACAGAGGAGGTCCAGCTGGGCCCCGCTGCCTCCAAGTTGGCCGTGAAAGCAGCTTCCTTTTCCTGAGCCCACAGCACTTCTGCTCTTGGTACAAATCACAAGGCCAGAGCGGAGCATTGACGGGGCCCCACAGTTGTGGACAGCTTTGCACTGTCACGCACTGGCCCAGAGACAAAGGGAAACAGGAGGGCTTTTATTGGTCACCTGCCTCCTTGCAAAGGGTTCCTGATAGATAGCAGATGGAGAGGCGTGGGAGTTAATGAGCTCTGTGTTCTGGCCAAATGCTTTCCATCTTCCACTCGTCACTGAGCCCATTGGAAAGGAATGTTGTGCTGGACAGGCAGGTCAGGGAGAGCTGGGAAAGCCGAGCACTCTGTCTTTGTGTATGTGCATGGATTCAACTCAATTCAATTCTGTGAATATTTATTAAGCTGCTTCTAAGCTTCTCTATTGGTCACCTTTTATGTTTATGTATCATCCCATTTATACCTCGAAAATACTCTTCCAAGGTAGGTGTCATCATCCGCCTTTTACAGCTGTGATAGTTAAAAGGCTCAGAGATGTTAAGTAACATGTCCAAGATCACACAGCCAGCCTAGGACTCAGCTAGGATTTGAATCATCATCTCTCTCTTTAAATCTAATCCTCCATGCTGCTTTTTCAAGCAGTTCTACCACTTACTGGGTCACACATTCCTTTATAAATTGTTTTCAGAGTTACATCTTGAGGTCTTGTTTCTGAAGCATCTCTTGCCATAGTGAGGAAAGGGGGGTTGGAAAAGAGACAGATCCTCAAAGCATTGGGGGAAATGGATAGAATGAGCAGTTTACACTTCTAAATTTTTTTTTCACTTCTAGCCAGGGGTAGTAGTAATTTAATAGTCAAGGCTGGCATCCTCTTCCTTTGGGCTCCCTGCCTGGAGCCAGATGTTTGTTTTTTTTTGTTGTTGTTGTTTTGCTGTTGTTGACTTTGGTAATTTTCAAAGAAAGGCCCAGATTGGAATATCAGAACAGCCACGCCTGTTTCCATGAATAGACCTTCTGCAAACTGCCCATAAACTGTGTGGCACAGCACTTTACAACTCCACAGCCTTGACATGCTCTCTCAGCACCCCAGTAAAGCAGGCATCGATATTAGCCCCATTTTATGGATGAGAAAACTGAGCCCCTGTGACTTTCCCCGAGTCAAGTGCAGAGCTGGGACCCATTGTGTCTAGAAAGCAGCAGGCCTGGTGCCTGGCACGTAACGGGCTTCAGATTCCAAGTGCCAAGACTTTTTTCTTCCATCACACTGTCTCTGCCTAAAGAAAAGGCCATCTATCCTGAAGGCTAGTTTTCTCAAAATATAAGAAAACCTTTGCTGGGCTGTGAGCTCACTTTCCTCCACAGGCCCCTTTGGAGTCCCCACGGACCACGCGCATTACTTGCTTTCATCCATCCAGAGGTTATAAGAAACCAAATGTTGGCAGCATAACATCTTTCTTTAGAGGAACTCAGAGGCCTGCCCCAGAATTTGTCTCTGGGGGTCAGGGAAGAAATTAGAGAGGCTGCAGAGGAAGAAGGCGCTGGTTTTGTTTTGTCAAGAGCTGTGCTTTTTAAACATTTTCATCTGCAAACCCACATCACCCCTCCTCCGAAAGAAAAAACAATCGTGAAACATTTTAAACTACAGTGCCCACAGCTCTCTCTCTTTCTCTCTATATTCCCAGGCCCAGTGGCGGATGGGAAGAGCTGCTTCCCTCTGTTGCTGGTGTGGGGTCTGATAGAGCTGAAGAGGGTATGGGGGCTCAGAACTCAAGCTAAACAAAGAGGAACCACCTGGGGGCATAGAGTACAAGTCAGACAGATAACAGGACCCTCAGAGGACAGAGCAGGGTGCAAGGAACAGAGCTGGAGAAGGGAATGTGGGAGGGCACCCGTGCTTGTCGAGTGCCAAGAGATTTCCATACATTTTCTCCTTTACGTTCACAACCACCCCGTGAAGTTGCAAGAAGAGGAAGGCGAGGCTCAGAAAGTCTCAGCAACTTGTCCCAGGTCGATAGCTTGTCAGGGGCAGAACAGAGGCCAGAGCCCAGGTTTCTGATGCCAGAACTGGAGATGGGTTTGGGAAGGAACCAGGCTTGCTTCCATAGCATCGCACAGGCCGGTGCCCAGCCTGGTATACGGTTTGGGGGTCATATGTACATGTTCTTGAAGACACCAGGTCGATTCAGGCATGCTGTAATGTAGGTCTAGACATGGGCTGTCCATTATGGTAGCCAATGGCCTCCTGTGGCTGTTTAAATCTACATTAATTAAGCCTAAAACATTAAAAATTCAGTCTCTCTGCTGCATGAGCCACATTTAAAGTGGTTGGTACCACCTGTGACTGGCGGCTACCCTGCTGGACGGCACGGGCGGATGGAGCATTTCTACCATTCCAGAAAGTGTTGTTGGGCGGTGCTGGTCTAGAGAATTTCAACACCGACCAGACACGAACATGAAGAAGGGTGTGATTCACCTCTTGTCTGAAGTCCCCAGCCAGGTCCTGACCCAGAGGGCTGTGAATGATCCCGGCCCCTCCTGCAGGCGCCGGCTGTCCCTCTGGAGCTCGGCGTGCAGTCTCCCCTGGCTTGGCTTGGCAGTATCGGCTGTGCGGGGTCCTGCAGGTTCCCACTCAGGTGGATCCCAGATTTCCAGATTAAGACCCAAACTCATAATTTCTGTTCCGCTGTGCCCTTTAGAACACTTGGTCTCAATGATTTTATCCTGAAATATATCTAGAAGGGTATACAGCACAAAGACCCTTGGCATTGGTGACAGAGCCCCGTAAGGAAGACAGACAAGTAAACAGCCATGGCCTGTGATAAGGGTGAATTACAGGCACCGGCATGCATGCATTCGTTCATTCACAATCATGAATTGTGCACCTATGTAGCAGGCACTGTGGATACGAAGTAATAATACAAAGGAGGGAATGGCCATTTCCTGGTTAGACAGGGCAGGGCTAGAGATGGAGTCAGACCTGCACAAGGTTCCCGAGGAGCAGAGCCCCAACTCTGTTGTGGTCAGGGGGCCTCCTTGGATGCTGAGAGTCACGAAGCCACAGGGGAGGGACAGTGCACGTCCGGGGGCCTGGCAGGAGAAGAGGCCAGAGAGCAGCCTTGAAACAGCGAATGAAGACTTGGAATCTTAGGATTTGAGAGCAAAAGGCAGACTAGAGATCACCTAGTCCAACCCTTTGCTTTTTCTTCAGAGGAGGAGACCGAGGCCCAGAGGATTAGTGGCAGAGCTGGGCTAGAACCCAGGCCACCCAGCCCCCAAGAAAGGGCCCTTTCCCTTCCCCTGTGCCATTTTCTGAAGGACCGCGTTTTATTTAGTCTAGTGCCTTACCACTCTGTGAGGGGCCACTTACCACAAAGGTAACTCCAATCCCAGGAGAATTTAGGTTTCAGGGAAGGTGGGCTCCCCTTTCCCCCGCATGACATATAGGGGAGTCGTTGGTGGATGAGGCAGGACCAAATTGTTCCACTTAGACACATAGAGTAGAGGTTATATGAGTTTTTAACTCAACCCAGAAAGGCAGAGTTGGACTCACTAGCTGTATGACCTTGGGCAAGTTGCTTCATTTCTCCAAACTTCATGTCTAAGTGGGATGATAATAGTACCAACCTCAGGGACTTGTGGTGGGGATTAAATAAGTTATTACATCTGTTGCCGTTAGGAGATTATCTGGCATAGAAGCAAGTGCTATATCCACCTAAGGGTTGTATTCTTATGAAGCCTGGAATTGTTGCCTAAGCAGATTTGTCCCCTGTTCCAGTCCAACATGTGACATGACTTGTATACTAATAGGGATGGTGAGGCAGAAGTTTATGTTCCAAGGGAAACGAGAAAATCTAGAATCTATGGTCCATGAAATTTAGTTCTGACAAAGTCCTATGCACCTGCTTAAAATCTCCTGGAAACACTTACCCTCTTCCATCTTATAGTTTAAATAATTTGAGTATCTGGCTTATCTTCGCTATTAGAAAATAATAGGAGCTATGTCTTATTTAGTAACAAAGAGAGACTCAGATCTTGAGTTAGAAAATAAGGGTTCAAATAATTTCCTCTTAATACATCTTTTTTTTTTTTTTTTTTCCCGGTAATAGCTTTATTGAGATATAATTCACAAACCACACAATGTACCCATTAAAAGTGTATAATTCACTGGCTTTCATTAAATTCACAGAGTTGTGCAGCCGTCACCACAATCAATTTTAGGACATTTCCATCACCCCAAAAAGAATGCCCGCACTCCCTGCAGCCCTGGGCAACCACTAACATGATGCGTCTTTTTCTTACCAAAAAGGGTGAAATAATGGAGCACTTTATGGGCTCATGGTAAGCATTAAATGAAAGACTGTGTGGGAATGGGCCTGGCATGAGGCCAGGAACAGAATTGGTACCTAATTAATGCTGGTTCCACAGACCCTGGCAGAGGGCTCAGTGCAGGTTTTTGGGATCATATTCTACCAGCTTCCCTGCCCCAACATGAAGGCAGCTCTGCTAGGTGACCATGCGGAAGCCAGAGGAAACCTGGCTCCCATGCAGAGGTCCTTCGCTGAGTACTGCATTATGCTCGGAGGGCATTGAGGGGCAGAGAGGTATTGCTCAGGGAACTCCCCATAGACAGGGCTTAGCCTACAGGGCTCACATCAGAAATTACTCACGAGATAGCCTCCCTCTCCATGCCCATCAGGTCAGGGGAGAGCAGGAACACTGGCCTCTGTGCCTCATGGCAAATTGTTTCTCAGTTTATAGCCACGTTAGAACCCAAGTGATTACAAATTGTCTTGGCTGCTCTCTCTAAACTGCTTCCTTTTCTTTTTCACGGATTCCAAGAAGAAATACCTAGGCTGGCAAAACATTTTTCATTGTCCACTTGTCTCTTTGATCAAGGAGCTGCTGGCGAAAGGAATGGATTGGCCCAGGGAATGCCTGGGTATTATCTGGATCCAGGTGAGATCCTCAGGCCAGCCTGACTCAGGAGAGGGGAGGTGTGGGGAGAGGGTGGGACCTTCTGATCTCTCATGATAATAAGGGACAGCCTTGGAGAGCCTTGAGGTGGCCCCAGCAAGTGCAATGTCTGAGGGAAGAAGGGAGCTGAATTAAAGCAAACAGCAGTCTCTGATCCAACCACCTTGAGAAAATAAGGCACATCTCCAGCCATTGAGCTGTTCTCTGGGAGAAAATGGAAAGATCTGGATTCCAATAGCCAATTCTATTGAGTAAATCATCTACTCTCTTTAGCTTCAGTTTACTCTCCTATACAATGGGGCTAATATTATCTATTTTGTAGGATTGTTGAGAACTAGGTATGCAGAGAGTACACAGCACATAGCCAGGCACAGAGAATGTGTTCATTAAAGAGCCCTGTTGTTATCATTGCTGATGACCTTGAGATGCAAGGGACTAGGGTGAGGTGAGTGAGGCAGTTAGGGAGTAAAATTTAAGGAGGCGCTCACTCTCAGGGTTGTGCAAGTGCAGGGTCAGCACTTGAAATTGAGTGCCTCCTTAAATATTTTGCCCTTGGTGCCTCATTCACCTCACCCTAGCCCCAGCCCTGCCGCTGCATGGTGGTTGAACGATACTACGGGTTCAGTGATGCTCTTAAATGATATTGTATTTTATTTGTCACAACAATAGCTACTCTGACATGAGAAACAGGAACCATATGTGAGGCACAATACTTGTTCAGGCTACAGAAAATGTGCAGTCCTCCACATATACCACTGCCCTCCCCTCTCCCACAGTCCTCTGATTGGTAGCACCCAATCTGTATCACACACCTGATTCTTAACGGCTTTCTGCATCACAGAGCTGGATAGATGGTAGGTCTAGGAACTGGACAAAAAGGGATGTTGGGTGACCATAGTGCATGGCATCAGAGGGCAGCTCTTGCTCATTTTCTTTTTCAATCCTTCTTATTGCCTAGCTCAGTGGTGAGTACATAGTAGGTGTTTGGTGAATATTTGGTGATTAAATGGGTATGGTAGGTGGATGGATGAAGGATGGATGGATGGGTGGATGGATGGATGGATGGATGGAAGGATGGAAGGATGGAAGGATGGAAGGATGGATTTCAATAGGATGTAAGTTCCAGGAGGGCAAGGATTTTCATCTGTTCACTATGCTTGGCACATAGTCGACACCCACTAAAAACTGATGAATAAATGGATCAAAGAGTATATGAGTGGATAGCTGGATGGATAGATGAATGGATGCTAGTTTACTTTCGAAAAGCACTTTACAGTTATCAGCCTTTATCTCAATTGAGCCTCAACCCTGCTGTGCAAAGTAGTCTGGACAGGTATACAACTGAACAAACCTGCCTATGGGCCAAGCAGTACCCTCAGGATTGCACAGCTATTCCTGTCCTATGTTTCAGAACTGAGCTCATCAAAGCCCAGGGATTAACCTTACTCATCAACATGTCCCCAGCACTCTACACATGGCTTAGCACACTGAAGATGGTCTCTATTTGAGGGCCAAAGCAAACTGATGGTAGCTATTTTGGAATGGACCAGAGAACTGAAGAAACTGGCCCTGGCTACCGGGCTAGTGGTTGGTGGGGCCAGGGCTGAAACTTGGCTTCAGCCTGCTTGTCCAGGGCTTGCTTCACTTCATATGAGCAGGAAAATGATTCGCCAGCATAGAGAAATGGGCAGCTCAGAGGAATAAATGACAGATATGTCAGTCTAGGTGGACTGGGGAACTGGCTGGGTAGTACTCGCTTCAGAAAAGACAAGCAGCTTTCTCTGAGGCTCTCTGGTTGAAATAACTGCATCCGCCTAAGCCCCTGGCTCCGTTAGCAACAAGTATTAAGTGATGTGCTTAGAGGCCCGGCTATCTATTGGTATGTAATGGATTCACTGCCAGTAAATAGTCCCTGGTGCAGGAGACTGAGAGGATTTAGGGATGCAGGCAGGAAACGTCTCACATTTGGAAATCCGTGTTTTACAAGCCAAGGCCACTTTTGCCTACTGCAAACCTGACCCTTGTGAAAGAAAGCCCTGTCCTGGTTCTTGCCGATGAAGTCTGAGAGGTCATGCACTTCTGTGGAAGGGGGTTAACCTTTGGGAACACAGAGACTTGGGTTCGAATGTAGGCTCCACTCTCTACTAGCTTGGGGAGGCAGGAAGAGGGAAGGAAGCCAATGCTTGCTGAGTATCTGGTGTGTATCAGGCCCTGAACTGATCGAGTCATGTGCATTAATTCATTTCATCGTTGTCTCCACTTTACACACAAGGAAGCCGAGGTTCAGAAAGGTTACGTGTCTTATCCAAGATCTCTCCATCAGTACCTGACAGGGATGCCTGGTTGTCTTTCTCCAAAAGCCTTTCTACCTTGCACGTGGCCAGCTACCAAACCTCTTTCCCTCTCCTCATTAATGCATGGGGCATAATAACAAATTTCCATCCACTCAGTCCTTACCATGAATTGAGTAGCCTCTTCACATCCCAGGTGTTTGAAGAAAGAAGCCTTGACCTCTTCCACCTAGGCAAGCTCGTGTTATGCAGGTTGCTTGCACCCATTATGCTAGTGGATTCTCAGATGACAAGCCTTTTGAACGTTTGCCAGTGTCTCAACCCTTCTAATTAAAACCACATTATCTGTGATGATTCTTAATGATAGCATTTGTGGAGTCAGGATATTCTCTGGTCTCAAGTTCAGTTTGAAATTTTCCCTTCTGAGTAGCAGATGCAGTGGCCTCAGTAATGAGTCAGGTAGAGATGGTACTTCTGTAGCCTGTGTATTCTCTTTTACCCCAGAAGCCTCTGCCTGGGGAGGCTGAACCCACCTGCCAGATGGATTGACAGTCCATGTGCCAAAGACCCGTGTCAATTATTTCTAGTATTGCATTAGCTGTGTAGTCCATAATCTAGCAGCAGGGAGTTGGGGGAATAAATGTTTCAATCGCTCTCTCCTGCCCTCTGATGCTATAGTGCCTGCCATTGACTAAACTCAACCAGAAGCGAGAAGGTGAGGGATTCCCTTGATGCCATCCCATAAGGCAGCCTTCTAGGGCACAGAACAGGGTTGGGAAGGGTAGACAAAGGAGGTGGAGGGGCAATGAAGAATATCCAGCCAAGCCCGGTGTCCTGACACAGCGTGGATTCTCAGTGCAGGCTACTTCTTTTCCTGTCTCTCCCTTATTAACACCCCCTCCTTTGTAGGAAAAGGGACAGAAGAGATTAAACAAATCTGAACATTGCGGATAAGGGCCACACCAGAGTGTGTGAGGGATGAAGTTGAAATGGAGAGAAAGAATGAAGGATCTTACATTTTGATTATCTGTGAATTCCTTTTATCCACATTATCTCTTTCTGCCACTGGCTGGGATAATTGAAACCTCCTTGCCTTCCCTAACTATGGCTACTCAATGTGCTGAATGCACATCAAAGGTGCTTTTGTAAGGAGCTGTATGCTGTCGTTTTTAATTAATTTTGAATTTATTTTTACATTTGATCTAATACTTAGAGTCAAATGAATCTTTATTGCTCAGCTATCTCCTAACTCGTGAAAAAGGTCAGCCTTTCCTGGAGGAGTTCTTTGAACTTCTTTGCGTGTATAAATATCTATACTCCTATTGAGCTCTAAAAGGTAACCTTGCAGGCACCTCTGTGTGATGCGAAGATGATGTCAGGAAAGTGAGAGGCCAGACCGAAGGGCCCCAGCAACTGCTCGGGACCATGTCGGCATCCAGTTCATTCCACAGACGGGCCTACTGCATGCCAGGCACTGTGCTGGGCCCTGAGTGGTAGAAAAAGCAAAGGCCCCATCTATGCTTCTCAGCTTAGAGTCCACTGGGAAAAAGGCCTTGGATACTAGAGATGGAGAAGTAGCAGGGCACCTTCATTTTTCCTCCTCAGCTTGCCTAACTGTGGGAGACTTGCCTCATGCCTGCCCCTCCACAGTGTGCTGGCATCCAGAGCTTTCTTGTCACCCCTGGAGGTTGCTGCCCCTCCTCCTCAAACCCAGTGAAACTCCTGGCCTCCTTCCATAGCTCTCCCAGGGATCCCGGCTATTCCCTGCCTGTCCCCTGGAAGGCACGGGGTACCTTTCCAAGTCTGGGAACCTCTGTCCCCTCTGTGGCTTTCAAGATTGCCCATAAAAGCATCCATTTTACTCTGTCTCCCCTCTACCTTTCCAAGCCCCATTTTCTTCTATTTCTCCTCAGAAGAAAATGACTCAGTCCTGCCACAGAAACCCACTTGGATGACTCCAACAGTCTTGTCCTGCCCAGTCCTTTCTCAAACACTGGGCTGCTCCCCTTGGGAGCTGTGACTCCCCCCATCTCTTCTGGTCTCTATTATCACTTTGCTTGTATGGCCCTTGAGTACATTATAAATAACACTTCTTTTATATGCCATGACATTTATTAGATTTTTAATGTGTGCAAGAGTAAGGGAACTAAAATTGTCCTTTAATCCCACTGCTCAGATAACTCCTTTAAGTTAAGAAAAAAAAAAAGATGCTCATGGTCAGAAAATTCAAACATAATATAAAACACATAACTTACTCCCCCATCCCATGTTCCATCTTTGGTTTGTAGTTGCCTCTGTCCAAAGGTGACCACTGTGAAAGGGTTTCTTGTTATTCCAGAGAAAAAAGTTTAGACTCCTGTGTTTTATTTACACCAAAGGATTCATTTTATCCTCTGTTCTGTACCTCGTGTTTTTCACTTGACGCCCTATCTAGGAGATTGTTCAGTATCCATCCTTACAGAGCTAACTGACTTTTGCTGACTGCTGTATACTGTTCCATTGTTTGGATGCACCAAAGATTGTTATCACCATCCTTTGTCAGAAGTTTAAGTGTGTCCAGATTTTTTTTTTTTTTTTTTTGTAATTTCAGAAAAGGCTTTAGTCTTGGAATATTGGGGGAGGGCAGGTGTGGATATAAGTAGCACATAAATGCCTAATAGTACAACTGATGGGCCAAGAAGTACATATAATTTAAATTTTGATGGATATTGTCAAATTGTCCTCCATAAAGTTATACCAGTGTCTGATCCCATCAACAGTATATGAGAGCATCTCTTTCCTATGGGCACTCACTGGATGGAAATTATCAAGCTTTCCATTTTTGCCAGCCTGATAGGGAAAAAAAAATCATTGTTGGTTTGATTTGCATTTTTTAATTATCAGTGTGACCAAACATCTTTTCATATGTTTATTAGCTGTTTGTATTTGTTCTTCTCTGAATAGACTATTCATATCTTTTGTCTATTTTTCCTACGGGATTGGAAATGAATGTTAAAGAATGCTGGGAAATAAGAAGTTGGATTCAAATCTCAAGTATTTTGAATTTATCATCAATTTTAGTTCAGTTGAGAGAAGCCAAACCAGAGGGAGGGATGAGGGTCGAGACATCTTTATCCTCCGCTACTTAAGCAGGGAACCCTCTGTAGCCTTTTGGAATGATCTGCCTGTCCCCATCCCAAGTAGAACAAGGCAATTAATTATTTAGGATCCCAGTCTTTCAGAGGGGCAGCTATTCCAATCAAATTGCGCCTCGGCAGCTGCTAAGTACCATGCACTAGGACACGGATCAGCTGTGGGACTCCGTGTCGTCCATTTAGATGAGGCCTTCATCAACTGCATATTGTGAACCTTCTGAGGTCACATCCTTGACACCATCTGCTGAACCATGAAGATCATCAGCATGCCAAGGAGTCTGACAGGCTGTGATTATTTTCCACTCAAGGGCAGTTTTTTTTTCCTGGCACGAAGAGGATTCATTTTCCCAGCAAGCTCTTTGTGCAGCCGACACCTCATAAAAGGGAAATGGGCCTCTTTGGGTACATTGATAGGTTTGTCCTGGCCTTACGGTAGTCGGGTCCTGAGTGTGAGTTTGGGTGAATGTAGTGATGGTTTTGGACCCAGTAGATGAATTGTCACTTATCTGTTCATTCATTCATCTATTGATTCTACCAAGAAGCAGTATTGATTTTGCCGAGAAGCAGTATGGTATAGAAGTTAAACATTTAGATTTGATAGACAAAATAAGAATCAGTTCTTGATCCTGCTCTTGTGTGACGTTGAATAGATTGCATCCCTTCTTTGAGCCTTTGAGTTTCTTTTATTGTAAAATTGGGGTAACAATGCCTCCTCAGAGTTGTGAAGTCTCTTGAGACTATTCATGTGTCATGAGGTTCTTCCATAATAGTGCTCCATTAATCCACTTGAAAATTCAGTGGTTTAAAATAACAGTAATTATTTCCTGCTCATTATATAGGGGTCAGCTTATCCAAACTGGTATTGGCTGTGCTTGGTTCCAATCTGTGGGTTGGACCCAGGTCTTCTCCATGAGTCTTTCATCCTCTTTGACCAGCGGGCTTAGCCGGGGTATCTTCTCATGGCAATGGCAGAGGCACGGAGGCCAAACTCCACCATGTGAAAGCACATGTCAAGCCTTTATGGCATCTGTTAACACCCTGGTGGCCAAAGCAAATCACATGGCCAAGCCCAAAATCAGGGGGATGGAGAAATGTACTCCACCTTTAGTCAGAGGAACTGAAAAGTCCAGGGCAAAGGACATGGATACTGAGAGGAGTGAGGAATTAGGGCCAGTTCACTAGACGCTTTCGGGGCAGGGAGGGGAAGGGCAGTTGAAATACAAGGGCTTTTTCAGGACTTGGGGGTTGTCCTGAGTGACATTGCCACGAAGGATATAGGCCATTTTACATCAGCATATACCATGTAGAACTGTGTGGAAGAGGGTGTGGTCTATGATGTGAACTGTGGTCTATGCTTAGTGGCAAAGCCCCAGGATGTGTATATCCATTGCAGGTGATGTGCCACACTAATGAAAGATGTTTATATGGGATGTTATGGGAGGTGTGGTAGGTGGGGAACATGGGAATCTCTGTAATTTCTGTATAACATTTAGGTAATCTAAGCACCTTTTAAAATATATATTTACAAAAAAATAACAGTTATATAAGCAAATGCACATATATGCATATATATTTATATATCATTTTACAAATATTGGTTTGTATTGTGAAAAAATTTGATTTTTACCCACAATTAAAAAATAAAAAATAAAAAAAAGAATTAGGGCCAGTAATGCATCATACACCATATATATATAGTTTATGATATGCAGTAATTGTCCTGCTTTTCTGGCTGGCATGCTGGTGAGCACAGCTGCTTGACAGAATACCATTTTCCCCCCAGGGATGACTGCTAAACTTCATGCTTCTTTCAATCCATGGATTTTTCTTTATTCTTCATTCTCCAGCTTCCCAAAGATGGATCCCCTTGAGAAAACTAATGGAAACCAACACTTAGGGCTTTTGCAGGTTTTCTTTGCTTTTGATTTTCCATAGTTTCATATTGTTCATCTGTTTTTTGGAACATTCTAAGCTATTATCTCTTCAAATATTTCCTCTCCCCCATTCTTTCCTTTTGATGTATATTGGATCTTTTGATTTCTGTCCACCTTTGTTTTAACAAGTCTGTCATATTTTCCATCTATCTCCCATGCTCTACTAAAGGAAATTTCCTCAAACCAATCTTTGAGTTCACTAAGTCTCTCTTCTGCTGTACTTAATCTGCTATTTAATACAGTCACTGAATTTTAATTTTGATGACTATATTTCTCCTTTCTCAAGTTCGATTTGGCTCTTTAAAAAAAAAAAACAAAAAAACCTTGCCTCTTATTTTTTTTCTTGTGCTTTTCTTTTTTTTTTTTTAATTTTTTTAATTCATTCTTTATCTTTTTAATCATTCAGAAACACTTATAATTGCTGTCAGATTTTTTTAGTTTTTCAAGGGTAAACCTCTTTGTCATACCTGCTGGAAAGTGTTTTCTTGGGTGATTTGTCTTCAGATGACATAGTTTTTGTTGGAACTGTTGTTTTGTTTTTCTTGTGGGAGTTACCTGCATTCATGGAAGTGTCCCTACAGAGTCTGTAAACTGTTTGTGCCAGATTCGATCAATAATGACAGGGGTTTCACTAGTCTGAGACCAGTTTTTACATTAACTTCTTGGCTTAGGATTCCAACAACCCGTAGGAGGTCTAAATTTGAACTTCATACCTGTGTGTAGCATAGGGTTGATTTTTTTATTTCATGGGATACTTTTTCCCCAAAAGCCCTGAGGAGAAACAAGGTTCTTTGGCCTCCTCTGTAGATCAATGAACAGAGCTCCCATAGGTGGAAGGAGGTGAGCCTTAAAAGGCCATAACCTGGTACACAGTCTCAGGGGCTCCATTCTAACTCCTTTCTTCCCATGGAACTGGGTCCACAAAGATGATAAAATCCCTGTTGATGTTAAAACCCCAGGCTCTAGCTGTTAAAGTCTATGGCTGTGTCCCATATACTTCTGGGCCACCACAGCTTCAGCTCTCTCATTTACTACTCTAGGTAAATGTTTCCTCTTTCATTCTGGCACCTGATATTTACCCTTTCTTTTGAGCTCAGTGCTATATTTGATTATTTTCCCCCATTTTATTTTTTCTAGCATTTAATTGCGGTTTTAGTGGGAAGGAAGATCCCATAAATTCAGCCTGCTATTTTGCCAAAGCTGGAAGTCCCACACTTACACCTCTCAGAAAACCACTACCGGGTCCTTTTGGTTTAAACTGTCTTCCTGGAGTATAGCCCGAGGAAATGCACATTAATTAAATAATTGAATAGTCAGGCACCTATTGGATTTTAAAAGCATTTGAGAATTTACACTTTTGCCTAGCAAGTCACTTTCTAGAGTTACCTTTTATTGACACTTGTAATGATTAGAATTTCAATTATTCATTTTCAATTAGAAGCAAGGCATAGTGATCACAAATGTCATTAAGAAATTGAATTGTGTCTAAAGTTGGATTGATAGAAAGTGAGACTTCCTAGGATCATTCCTTTCTTTAATGATTGGAAACCAGGCATCCCCAACGAGAAGAGAGAAAGTTCTGGCAGAACTTTTGAAAGACGCAAAATGGCGGGCAAGGCTGTGGAGTTGGCCTTGCGTGAACTGAGAATGTGTGGCACTAGTTCCCCCTTTGGGACAGATGTCTCCAATCTAATTGTTCCTAGGAGCAGGACTGGAAGTCAACAGATGTGTGTGCAAATTCTAGCTTTGCCACTTCCCTAGCCCAAACAGAAACGACGGCCATGCAGCAAGGGCAGAGCCTGCACCGTTTGTACCCCTGGCACCCTGCTGGAGCACATTTCTTGGCTTTTCTCATTTAGTCCTCATAGCAATCAACCTGCTAGGGATTTTCTTAGATAAAAATTAGTGCAGAACACAAATACATACATATACAGTATACTAGGAATCACTGATGCACAGTAAGTGTTTATGTAAATAATGAATAATGCCACGACTACGCTAATGTACTAAATGACTGGTTATTTGGCTCCTACTAGATGTCACTTATTGGAATAGGCACCTTACAGACATTTTCTGATTTAATCTTCACCAACCACGTCCCGAGATGACACCTATTTTAAATATGAGGAAACCAACTTGGAGAAGTTAAGCAAATCACCCAAGGCAGTGACAAATTTAGAATTTAAATCCAGATCCCTGATTTTAAATGACCAGCTTATTAACATTGTGTATAGAGAAAGTAAAGAAGTTGGGGAATATTTCTGAAATAAATTAAGTATGGGAATGCTGTGATATGTTTTAGTGGCTCAGAGACCTTTTTGCATAATTCCTGGTTCTCAGGAGAGTTTCAGATGTCTGAGTTTGCTGGGTAAGTGATAAAGAACTCAGCACTGTCCCTAGCATGTAGTTGAGGCCTCATTCAATTCATTAATGAATTATTTCTAGCTAAGCAGTTCTATTGTCATTTCATTTTAAAGGTAGAGTTTACAGGTAGAAAATTCATGAGCTAGACTTAAAAGTAGACAAATCTCTGTTCAAATCTTGGCTCTCATGCTTACCACCTTTATGCCCTTAGGGTGGTGAGGTACCCTCTCTGTGCCTCAGTTTCTTCATTTGGACATACTCTTAATATCTATCATAAAGGGTCTTGTGAGGATTAAATATATTAAGGCACATAGAACACTTAGAATGTAGTCTCTGGCATAAAGTAGTGTGAAATAAAAAGCTATTATTATTAGTCTTGTAAGCACTCAAGCCAATGATGGGAATTGTTATTAATAATTGTTCGCATGTGCCATTAGTGTCACTGTTAATAAAGCTGAGTGGGAATTGGTGAAAAGCAAACCATTACTGAAGAATAGGTGACAACGCCTGGATCCAACAGGTAGCATCATCAGAAAGCTTGAATTCAGAGGATATCCTCTTCCATGGCCTTTTGGAAACCTGGTTAACCAGCTTCTGCTATCACAGAGGCATGTCCAGGAGACGCAAAATATCAAAAGGAATGGGGGTGGGGGAGGGGAACCTTGTCTTCCCACAGAAGCAACAGAAACAGCCCATTATTCAAAGTCTCTGCTGAAAGGGAAAAAAAAATTCTCTGCAGAAAAAGTTGACCATATTCAGTGGAAGATGCTGTAGTTTCCATGGCAATTAATGGTGTTAAATGCACTTCATAACACAAAGGTCTCTAGTGAAGATGGAGAAGGAGAAGGGAGAAAGGTGTGTGTGGTTTTTTAAAAATAGTACTTGAATTATTTTTTTTTCCCTGAAAATCCTTTTACTGCATCTGTCAGGCAGGAGTTTTATTTTTGAATCCCTAAGATGTGCAAAATGACTTTAGTGATAGAATTATAGATACGGTTGAGGCAACCAAAATAGGCTCTCCCTGAGGCGTGGAGGACACTTCTGAAAGAATCTCTATCTATTTACTCCATCTGGCCAGCAAAACACAGCTCTCTGGTCTTGGTGGAATTCTCTAACACTGTGGTCCCCACCGACCAAGGGAAAGGTTCACTTGTTCTCACTCCCAGGATATTGTGAGCTCTCGAGAACGAAAGGTTTGCAGGTCCCCTACTTGAACCCCTGAATCACCTCAACCACTCATTGAAGACCCAGTCCACAAGTGTTTACTTATTATATGACTGCTGTGTACCTTGCGAGGATCTTGACACAGGTATCTAACCTACTTCTGAAGGTGAGTGACAGTTTCTCTGTTTTAGAGGTGCCTGAGCTGCAGAGAAGCTAAATGATGCCCCACACAAGGGACTTTAACCCTTTAGGGCAGACTAACACAAAGCTCCACCCAGAGCCACATTAGCTTGGATTCTTCTGTCTTTGATGACATAGAAGTTTCAGCCCCCTGCCTTTGTAGGGGCCAGCGTTCAAGCCATCATGTTGAAGAGAGTCCTGGGTCCTCAGTCAAAGGTATGGGACACACTGTGATCACTGCCCTTTCCCTCCTTTTCCTAACCTGTAAAACAAGGAGGAGGAAGGAACTCGTAACCCCAAGGCTCTTCCCGATCAAATGCTCTGGGCAACAGGAAATTCCCTCATCTTTGGTCCCGCAGATGGTTCAGTCTTTTGGTTCAAAGATGTATTCCTGAAGAATGTGAGCCTGGGGTAGAAAGAGGCTGGAAATGGCACCTGAGTCATCAGCCTGGGCTCTGTCCTGGCCCGACCACTTCCTGGCTGGTCTTCGGAGAACAAACGATGGGTGCTTCCAGTGCAGTGATGCCTGAGGATGGGTGATAATGAACGTAAGCTCCCACTCCGGATCTGGACCCCACAGGTCCTCAGTGCACAGTAGCGGCAGTGACGATGCTCTCTGCTGTCAGAAAGGGAATGCCGAGCTCCAAGTCTCTGCTTAGGGCTTGGAATCAGCACAATCCTCACGTGCTGAGCCCTGTTCTGTTTTGTACTTGAATGTCTCAACTTTAGACTGAAGGTGTGATGCTCTCAGAACCCCCACCCTAAGTGTTGCCTTTTTGTTTGGTTTAGGGTTTTTAAAAAATAGATATTTTGCATTGGCTGAGACAGCATAGAAACTTCTTTCTTTGAGTATGCACCAACTGATGAATGGGCAATTTTGAAGCATCACAAGGAAAACATGGTGAAGTTTCCATACAGGTTAGAGAATGTCACCACCTTCATCTACATAGCAGATACATTGTTGTATTCGGATACAACAATATTTGTGCAACTTGTTTCAATATTTTAGTGAATTGGCTTTTTGTTTTTCTGCTTGTTTGTTTTGTTTTTAAATATACTTTATTTTTTTTATAAAAAAGATACTTAGATTACATAAATGTAATGTCCCAACCCTTCCCATATTTTTCCACATTGATACATCCTTCATTAGTGTGGTACATTTGCCACTCAGCATGGATTATACTTTAGATTGTAGTTTACACTCTCTCCCATGAAATATTGTAAGTTATGGAAAGATATATAATGGCTTGTATCTGCCATTGCAAAGTCATTCAGGATAATTTCCAAGTCCTGAAAATGTTCTCATATTACATGACCTATGGGTTTTACATACATTAACCTATGGGTTTTACAAAAGTCTAATATAATTTCAGTCAAGGTGCATTATAAGTATTTAATAATAAAAGCAAGATTTTGCTGAAAATACAGTGTGATAATTACTCATAACTATACATATAAATAAATATATGCACTAAAGAAAATAATTGGAAGAAAATACACCTAAAGATTGACATTTATGAATGATGTACATTTTCCTTGTATTTTGTTGAATTTGTAATTTTGCTTCACATACAATGCTTATTCCCATGATATTGTAACATTTTTAAGTATAAAAATGTTTCATTGTAAAAAAAATAAAAATAAAAATAAAAAAAATAGATATTTTACTGTGAAATATAGCATTAGTACAGAAAAAGTACACCACACATATGTGCTTATCCAATAAATAGTCATGAAATGAATGCATGTGTCACCACTGGCCAGGACAAAAATGGAATATACTAATAATTCTCCCAAGTCTCCCTGTGCCCCTCCCTGGGCACAGCTTTCTCATTCCCCTGGGGAGGTCACCACTACCTGACTTTAGTGAAAACCTTGTCTTTCCTTTTCTTTATTACTCTGACAACTAAGTATGTGTACCCAAACAGTATAGTTAAGCTTTGCCTGTTTTTATACTTCATATAATGTACATATTCTTTCCTGCCTGGCCTTCTTTGCTCTTGTTTTAAGATTGATTCAAATTGTTGCGTGTAGTTCAAGGTTGTCCATTTTTGTTACTGTATGGTATTCCACTATATGAATATCCACAATTATCCATTCTACTGTTGAGGGGTATTTGGGTTGTGTCCAGTGTTAGCTTCTTACAAACAATGCTGCTATGGACATTTTTGTACATGTTTTTGTTTGGGGCTGCCTATTTTGCCAGGAATAGGCCTAGGATCTTCAACTTTGCTAAATAATGCCAAACTATTTTCCAAAGTAGTTGTTGACTTGCCTTTCATTGAATTATGCTGGAGCAGAGACAGCTCTTCCAGTCCAGTTTCGGGAGGCCCCAGTTTCCTTATCTATAAAATCAGGGAGATGAATCATCACACAAGGCTGTTATAAAGATGGAATGAAATAGAACTTATGTGCTAGCACAGTGTCTAGCACAGAGTAGGGTCTTAAAAAGAGCACTGAATATGTGTAGTTCACCTGTCTGGTCCCCTCAGTTATCCTTTAGTGCATATATCTGTGGATTTGGGCCTGAAATTATTTAAGGACTTCTTGCACCGTGCTCTCTCTTGGTCTTAGGGGCTACTGATCGCTGACTTGATTTTTTCTTCTTCCTCTTTTTTTAAGGGCTATGTGCTGTGTGCTTTTCATTTGTGTGATATAATCTTGTAACAATGCCATGGTGTCAGTAGTATTGTTATCCCTGATTTTCAGGTGAAGAAACTGAGGCACAGAGGACTTGCTCAAGGTCCTTCCATCAGTAAGTGGCAGAGCCAGCATTTGTACGCTGTCCTGTGACTCCAGGGACCCAGCCAGAACTCTGCATCAGAGGACTTACAGTGGTGCCAGTTAATGCCCTATTGATATTTGACCACTGACCCACCTCCTAGTTTGGGCTTTGTTACTGTGGTCTCGGTTGTTTCGAAGAATGGGTTCCCACCTTCAGTGTGTGGTGATAGACGCCGAGCCTGAGAAATTTAATGAAGTCAGGCATTCGATCCATCAGTCAAACATGCGGTCCTTGCAGGGCTCCTGCTCCACAGAAAAGGCTGGGCCAGGCAGGTGGAGGCTCCCGAGAGGAGGTGGGCCTATGCTCTGCCAGTGGGAACAGTCAGCCTAACAGGAGAGAAGTTATGGCATGTAAGGAGATGGTTTTCTGTTCTAAGAGACAAAGAGAAAGGGCCGGGGGGTTGTAAGCATGTCTGCTTGAATCAGAGAGCAAGGAAGACTTTCTGGAGGAGGTGACCTCTAGGACCTTGCTTCCTCTGGCCACCTCCTTCTGTTCTAGGGTCGGCCCCTCATTAAAGAACCCTTTTTCACCGGGAAATATATTTTGTCTTTTAAAAATCCAGACACAAGTCTATCCCTGTCAATATAGAGTTCTGTTTCAAAGGGAGTAGGGGGGAAATGATTATTAAGTAGGTAAATAGCAGTCTCTGCCCAAAGGAAACTGAGGCTCATAGTGCTTAAATGGCTCGGCCAAGCTAGTTAGTTTCTTAGACTGGTTCTAAGAGATCTTTAGGACTCCCTCCTATTGCTGCACAACCCACAGGAGCATCTTTACGTTGCATTCCATATACATGGAATCCCTCTACACCTTAGAGGGGGGGAGCGCACAAAGTGTATAATCATATGTGGTGAGCTTGTCTCCTCCAACTGCACTTGGTGAAATTTTGAAGGTAATGCCTCACCTCTTCCCCCAGGACCCCGGCCTCGAATTGCTCCATTGCTGCGCAGTTTATTAGAGGGTTAGGCCACTGCCTTTTGGGGGTGGGGGGGTGGGGGGAGGAGATGACCCTCTTTCTACCTAGGAGCAGAAAAATTTCTGCACAACTGATCAGGAGTAGACGTAGGAAGACGTCCATCATCTTTTCTCATTTTGTAACAGGGTAGGCCTGTTATTTTGTTTTTTTTTTTCCATATTTGGGTGAAATTGAGTTTATATAAAATACTAGTTTAGGGGCCTTCTTTGCCAGGACAGTTTCCTCGCAGCCATGCATTTTAGAGGTTATAGGCTTTGGGCTACGATTACTAAAGTAATGATTAACTAGGATCCTTGTGTATATGTTCCCTTATTTAGAATCCTGAAGAATGGGATGGATCAGCTAACAGTGCCCTGTTGTTATAAATAAAAGGAACTAAACGAGGATTCTGATATTTAAAAATCAATTATTTTATTTCATGTTTATATGTCATATCAGAACCCTTTAAAATTAAATAAATATATAAACAGATTCCTGGGGGTAAAATAAAATTTAAAAAATAAAGAATCTGTTCTCCCCAGACAGCCTTTCTGGGCTCTGTCATCCTTCAGCCTGAAGGTCTGGTCATTTAAGAAAGGCCCCGGGCAAAGATATGGTCCCTGCCCTGTCTCCCCTCCCGCCCCACCTCTGCTGCTAGTCTGCTGTAGATACAGGCTTGTGAAAGAGATGACTGTTTGTTTTATAACAGGAGCTTAACATGATTCATTTCAGATTCCCCAAGGACTTTTGTAAAGTTTGGGCTGAGTCATAATGTATTTTTTTATTAAACTCCAAGATCCAACAAGCAGGAAGCTCTGTTCGACAACATAATATAACTGATGTACTGCAAGGCGGGCTTTTTTTATGGCGAATTCTCAAGCTGCTCTAGAAACTGTCTGGCCTCTTCTGTCACGGCCTGATCCTGGAGGCAGATTAAAAGGGCTATGGAGACACCACCCCCAACTCCCACACTTGCGACCCTGTCCCTCTGAATGCCACAGCCAAAAGCTGAGGGTCACAGGACAAGAACAGGACCCTTTTGCATTCTCACCTCTAGACTCTCCCAAGAAAGGTCTGTCATGTTCTCCAGAGAAGAGAAAGCCCGTAAACAGCAGCACTGGAGCAGGCTGCAAACTGACCCCCTACCCCTGGTGGAGCTGTAGGGGAGGACAGAGTCTCAGAGTATGGTCCCCGGACTTGTGGCATCAGCATCCTTGGGACCTTTCTAAAATGCAAATTCTCTGATCCCTGAGCCATAAACTCTGGGGGCAGGGCCCAATAATTCATGATTGAAGGTGCTCTCCAGTTGATTCTGACACTTGCTAAAATTTGAGAGCCACTGGTGTAAGGCCTTGCTGCTGGAAGCCTCGTCCCTGGAGCAGTGGCACCACCAGGGCGTGGGAGCCTGTTAGAAATGCAGACTCCCAGGCCCTAATGAACTACCATCTGCACTTTTGCAAGCTCCCCAGCTGAATCGTACCCATATCGCCTTTGAGAAACACTTTTGCAGTCTGCCATTGGGCGCCAGGCCCCCTGGCCCTGACTTGAATCCTCACTCTGCCTCAGCTGTGTGACCTCGGCAGGGTGCAAGACTTCTCTGAGCCTCAGTGTCCTGATCTGTGGAAATGGAGTCTGTGCCCTCCCGGTTGTCTGGTGGCCGTGGCTCCACAGAGGCACTCAACCTCTGTCTTCCATGACCTGCTCCCGCTGACACTCAACCTCCCTGGACAACTGTGGCTCTGCTCTCCTCACAATCCTTCCACCTCTTGCTGCTCATTTTGTTCCCATGATTAAATATCCCCCATGGTGATTTGTAGTAGTTCCCCGACTCTGCTTGTGGAAGGGCCCAGATGGTTTCCCCTTTGAAGTGTTTCTTTCTTTCTTTTTTTAAATTCAGCTTTTCCCTCTGATCAGAACATATCCGGTGACCTCTATAGCTCAAATCAGAAAGAGCATTTCTCTAGCACCGTCCAAAATGGACCCCCAAAATCACTGTGGGGTGATGTGTCTGAGTACAGTAACGAGGCATTTGCATCAACGCCCTCCCAGCACACAGTAGTACTTAAAAAAAGGAGAAAACCAGATAACTTGGATCTGGTAAATTGCTGAAAAGTGCTAAAAGTGACCTCAGAATCCTATGCCTCCCCACCCATTCCCTGCCCCCATTTTGTGGTGGGAACAAAGAGCATCAGATACCCCAGTTGAAAGGTGATGATGAAACAAAGGAGCGCCAGACAGTAGGGGGCTGGGGACAATGCCCAATGGAAAGCCGCTGACCCTTCCTGCAGGCTGCAGAGGGGAACTGGAGGAATCAAACCCCTTGCCAGGTCCCAGACAATTGGTGACCGCCCTTCCCAGAGTGGAAGGTCTGAAAACTTTCAGCACCTGCCTGTGTGTGCTGAGGGTCCCCTCCCACACTGCTGAAAAGGCAGATATTGGACTGCTTGTCAGAAAAACAGCTTGGCAATAAGATTCAAGAGCTACAGGAAAAGACTCTACCTTTGTCCCAGTAATTCAACTTCTGGGAGTCTGTCCTAAGCAAATAATCTGAAATGCAGATGCAAATTTATACTCACGGGTGTTCATTGCAGCTTTATTTATAAGAGTAAAAAAAAAAAAAAAAAAAAGAAAGGAAACCACTAAATGCTCCTCTTGAGGGAATTGGATAGGTGAATTATGGTTCATTCATAGAATGGAATATTTTGCAGCCGTTAAAAATGGTGTTTACAGAGCTTTTTAATGACATGGGGAAAAGCTTATGGTATACCATTAAGTGCAAAAGGCAGGATATAAAAATTACCACACAGTATGATCTCAGCCATGTAAAACAATTACAGAAAAATTACAGGAAGGAAAAACACACAAAAAACTGTTAAGAGCGGTCATCTCAGGGGAGTGGGACTGGGGGTGATTTTTCTCCTTTTCTTTCCACTTTTTTTTTTTTTTTTTTTTTTTTTTTTTTGCCTTTTCCTGCATTTGGAAACTATTGCTTATCAGCACTGGGGAAATGTATTTGTGTAAGCCTCACAGATGAAGAAGGGGAAAATTACCATTCATCTAAGGTCTGGTGAGGGATATGACAGTTGTTTTTCCCTCCTGAGCACACACTGCATTCGCAATCAGAGAAAAAATTAAATAAACATTATTTACCAAATTAAAATCAAATCAAAATAAATAAATAAAGCATCTGAGCCCCTGTTGAGGAAGGCCTCTGCTCCCCAAAGAAGCATTTGCCTGTTTCCAGCTTATCATTTTTCAGGGATCTTAAAAAACCAGCCACTGTGAAATTGACTTCTAACTGATCTTAATTGAGATGGGGCCCAAATGCTAGGATCAGAAATGAAATTCGGAATGGCTGCCTCATGCACTGGGCTGTTGATGAGGCCCTGCACCATCCCAGGTCACAGAGGAGCTGTGTGGGGTGGTGAGGGGTCCCTAGGAGGGTCCCTGGGGATTCCCTCAAGAGTTCTGGTTCCAACCATTACCTTTTAGTGGCTCCAGTGTCCTGCCACTCCATGCTGTTTTTTATTAGCACAGGGCTAAGTGGGGGGATTTGAGAATATCTGGGCCTTCAGAGATCTTCAGAAGGTAGGTAGTTGAGCATTCCCTCCTCAGCCCTACCCACACCCCCAACACACACACACACAACACATCATCTGGTACTTGCATCCCTTGGCATAAAGGTATGTACCATTTAGTGATGGTCTATAGTGAGCAGGCCCCATGTTAGGCCTCTAATATGCATCACCTTGTTTAATTTCCATAGTAACTCAGTGAAATATATCTTCTCAAGCCTCACTTTAGAGTATAAGAAACCCAAGCAAACTCCTGCTTGTGTACCTTGTATTATTTCAGGTGTGACCTTACACTTGTCACTGTAGACCCCACCAATTTTGGCACAACCATTTCTCTCTCCTTTTTTTAAACGCACACATTTTTTTTTTCTCTCCCCATCCCCTCGTTGTTTGCATTCATTGTGTCTGTTTGTTGTGTGCTGGTCTTCTTTTTTTGGGAGGCACGGGGAACCAAACCAGGGACCTCACATGTGAGAGGGAGACACCTAATCACCTGAGCCACCTCCGCTCCCTGCTCTGTTGCATCTCTCATTGTGTTTCCTCGCTGTGTCTCTTCCTTGCGTCATCATGCTGCATCATCTTGCTGCGTCAGCTCACCACGCCAGTCCGTTGCGTCAGCTCGCTGTCTTGCTCCTTCACCAGGAGGCACCGGGAACGGAACCCAGATCTCCCATGTGGTAGGCAGGAGCTCAGTCACCTGAGCCACCTCCACTTCCTGACCATTTCTCTTAATGTTAAAAGCAAGCAGTGCCAGCTCCATTCCACAAATGGCAGGATGCCCAGGGCTTTCTCTGCTGTCCCCAAGTTTCTTCTTGGTCAGCTTTTCCCTGCTTGCCACCTTGATGCCTGGCTGTGCCTCCCTGAGCTACCCCCTTTGGGTCCTGCTCATGGACCCTCTCCCAGCAGTTTACTGCCATATCCATTCCTTGCTTTCTTAGATAGAACAACAGAACTCTTCTTTGTCTAAAGCCAGGAGGCCTTTCTTTTCATATCCAAACAGGCCCATTATGGTGCTTTCTTCTCGCCAAAAGAGTTCTCTGTTGAAGATACGTTCTGACTTCTTTTCATGCCAGTCAGCTTATACTGTGGCCAACGTTTTTAAATAGCTTTTTGTGTCTGTGCTTTTTATTGCAATGTATGCTGGAAAATAGATATAGCCCTGGAGAACATTTAATATTAAAATGAGAACTAGTAAAATGAGAAGGGAAGTAAAGCAACCGATGTGACTTAAAATAGTAAAAATATGCACTATTGTAGCAAGTTCGAAAATCTCAGTAAGATAGGTGATTTTCTGGGAAAATTTAAATTACTCAGAGTGACTTAAGAAAAAGCAGAAAAACTAAAAAAGAGAAACAAAAATATCCATCTGTGCAAAAGACACGTTGAGAAAGGTTATAGTGGAATTCCTTATTTTTAAAAGGTGTTAAGATCATTTGATGTGATTTTTTTAAAAAGCATCGAGGCACAAATGATTCACATACATCTATAATGGACAAGTTGTGGGGTCAGAGAGCCGCAATGTCAAACTTTGTTCTACCATTTAATAGTTATGTGACCTTGGATGAGTTACCTACCCTCTCTGAACCTCAGTTTCCATAGGAATTCAGCCAAGGAACTGGCCGCTGTAAGTCAGAGTGGTGCACACAGGCTTTCTGGAGGAGCTGGCCTGTGATGGGCTTAACTTACCAGCAGTGGTTACCAGCAGCTGTGCACATTCTTGCTAAGATGCCTTACAGATCAGGAATGGACTTGTGAGTTGCCTGGTCAAAGTTAGGGTAGAGTCCATGTCACAGAAGTGCTGAGGGTCTCCAAGTTCTATACAGCAATATGTCTAGTACTGCTAATTCCCATAATGATCACCAAGACTAAGCATTTCCTGTACACCAGGCATGGTGCAACTTAATCCACAAATCAACCCCATGAGGTAGATACCATTATTGCTCCCATTTTAAAGATGAGAAAACTGAGGCACAGAAGTGACTTACCCAAGGTCATACAGCTATTAAATGACAGAGCCAGGATTGGAACTCATGTGGTCTGGCTCCAGAGCACATAACCACCAGAGTTTTCTGGTTCTTCTAGTGCCATGCATCAATTGACAGTTGATGGTTTGACGTCACATACATTTACTCCTTTGATCACTGCAACCATCAGGCATCTCTACCTTTACAAAGGAGAGCCTGGAGAGTTCTGAAGTGACTTCCTGAAAGTTGTTCTGCTAAAATGTGATAGATCCAGGGGCTAAATCCAAGGCTTCCCTGTTGCCTTTGGAGTTTCCATCAGGGTGGGGGATATAAGTGCATGGTAAGACACCTCTGCCCTTAAGTAACTCACAACCTAATTATGGAGCACAGCCTGTGAATGCAGCTAACACAGCAGTGATCTCACCACCATCTCCTCCAGAAAGACTTGTCATGCCTGCCCTCTGCACCTATCAAGTCCACAACCTTGCTGAATCCTTTCTGACCACTCATTCCATGGGAATTTCTCTCCTCTTTGACATCCTGTAGGCACAGCCAATAGCATCTTCTAGTCTTGCCATTAGCATTCCATATGCTCATGTACTAATCTACTTTTGATTCACCCAGGTCTAGGTTGGAAACCCTGCTTTGCCAACTAGTGGTGATGGATTAAGTGTCATCGGGGCAGTGGGGTTAGCAACACCTTCTTTAAGCCGTGGTCATGGTGTCTGAAGACGTGGCCCAGTATACCTCAGCGCTGGGCTTGGCCCTTCCTGTCTTTACACCTGAGCACCCTGTGCAGCCTGAGCCTCAACTTCCCACTCCTAGGAGGGGGATAATGATGCCTTGCCCACAGAGCCGAGGCAAGGATCAAACAGAACACTCAGCATAGGAACTTACATGGAGTAAGTGCTGAGTGAACGTCAACGATTAGTTTTACTGTTGTGATTATTATTGTTCAATGACCGTTGGTTTCCTTTGCCTTTCTTGAGCACAAGAACATGATGCATCTCATAGTTCTTTGCGATGCCCAGTCTTTATTATCAAAGCACCGTCACATCAGAGTCAATAAATGCCAAAGGGTACTGGGCAAAGGGTGGACCTTAGATCCAATGCATCCAGCTCTCTGCTGCCTCCTAACTTGGTCCCACACTCTGTGATCAACTTCTCTGAGCCTCAGTTTTCTCATCTGTGAAATGATGGTGATAACACATGCCTACAAGGGTACTTGGGGGGGATTCAATGAGCTGGTGTATTTTGAAAGTGTCCAACTCAGAACATGCAGCAATGGCTTCCTTTCTCTTCACTGGTTGTATTTTTCATGGAACAGAGCCATATTTTTGAAAGAGCAGACATATTACAGAAATTTCTGTTATGTTTTAGGAGGCCATTTCAAGGCTGTTCTGATGATAAAGTGTTAACTGAGAACCTACTATGAGCACAGAGCTATGTGAGGATTCAGAAGAAACATAAAATGTGCCCCCTGCCCAGAGGGTCCTGTGACATTTTGCCTGTGGCTCAATGGGATCTGGTTCTGGTACCCACAGAGCTGTCTCTGCAGAGAGAACTCACCTGAGTACACCTAATTCTTGGGGTCTCATCCTCCTGAGTCCCCAAAGAAAGGAGAGCTTTCAAGGAAATGTTTATTTTCAGGTGGATAGAGGAGCACAGAGCAGACAGTACTCCCAAACTGTTAACTGCATATTAATCTGCAGGGACTAATATCATAACATAATTAGTATAGCAGTGTTCCCAGCTTAATTGAAAATGCTGCATATGAGGGGCAGTTAATGAGAAATGCAAGGCTTGATGATTCAGAACTGCTGAGATTTAGCGGCTTAGTGGGTGTAGCGAGGAGGTGTCGGATTTATTTCCCTTTGCTATTCTCTTTGTACATCTGGACAGGAAGGGGTCCGAAAGGAGGTACTAACAGTATGTACGGTTAGAGAACTTTGATTATCTGGAGGTCCCTCAGCTACTTGGAATGCGGCAGAAAGCCAGCCAGGCAGGAAACTAGAAAAAAAAAAAAAAAAACCCTCTGAGCCAACAAAACACATTTCAATTTGTCCGTGCAGCACAGTCCTTTCACTTTTCCAAGAAATCCTCGCAACCATCACTCACAACCCATTTGTTTGTGCTTAATTTCTACAAAACTTTAATAAGTCAGGTGATCTGATTTCCCAAGCACTAGCAGAATAGCAGCAATGTATGGTAGCAGGGGTGGACAAAGCCTCCGGTAGTGGTTATGTTCAATCCTTCGTCAATTCAGTCATCCAGTCGACACAGGTCTTCAGGGCACATGGTATGTCCTGGATACAGTGGATATAAAGGCATGTAAGAATCCTTGCTCTTAGGGAGCTTATAGTTTTGGGGCAGATGGCCATTGTCCCAGTCAAGGTTCTTAATTTCAAATAACAGAATCTGCTCTGGCTAGTTTAAACAGAAAAGCATTTATTACAGGATAGTAGATGACTTGCAGCATTTCCAGGAATGCAGCCCAAGCTTGGATGCCATAGAACCCAAGAATCTAGCACAGGACTGTTTTAATGGAACCCCCTTTGTCCCCCAAACTCTAGGAACTATGCAGTTAGCACCTACAGCACAGCTGTCCAGATAAACACTTCCACGCCATGCTCACGGGAAGATGTGATACACATGAGTGCGGCCGACCCCAGGTGGCAACATTTGCCCTCTGCATTCCTGTGGGTGCATCTTCTTGGTGGAACTTGGGCCACTCGCATAAGCCTAGCTGCAAGGGAGTCAGAATATTTCTTCTAGCTCTCTAGCTTCTTGGAACAGAAAGTCAGGCTGAAGGGGAGGGAAGTGGGTGCTGAGGTAACCCATCTGTGGTATCTGCTAGAGGTGTGGCCAGATAATCTGAGTCCAGTGAGCCAGGGGCTGTTGCAGAGCTGTGCACCCAGGGCTCACTCGCCACCAGGCATGAGTGCGTCCAAGTGACCACAAGTGACACCTGAGTGCTGACAGTCAGGGAAGAGACCACAGCAGGTACAGAAACTTCAAAGACACCAAGTGCCAGTGCCATTTAATTTAGGAGCCAGTCACCCTACAGAGAGTAGTAGTCTAAGAGTACTCAGACTATTAGAGCTGAGTAATAAGAATAGTGCGGCATAGTCTTGAGCCATCGAGGAAAGTTGTGTTTAGACTTTAATGACAGGGCAGGGTCATCTCTAAAAGGCTTCTGAACAATTTCCACAAATAATGATGTGAATTTTCCCCTTAAGGATTTTGTGCGATGGGACTGAGATTTAGAAATCTGGAGACCTGTGTGCCTTGCGCTGTTTTTTATTGCATTGTCTTTGTTCCATGATAGTATTGGTTCATGGAGACACTGTGGCAGCCCAGAGCCCTGACTCATACTCTCAGAGTGAGCAACATGACAGCCAGGGAGCACAACCCCAATGATCCTCCTTAAATATGGCAGGGCACCCCCAAACCCAATTGCAGACCCATTCAGAAGACTGGTCCCTGGTGTACGGGGTGTCAGCAGCTTCCTCCCTTGTATTGGAGGAATGTACAGAGGCGAGAGTTTGAACCTCAGGCATGTGTGGTCCAAGGAATTGGAGTAAGCAGGCAAAGAAGTTCAGGTAAAAGAAGATATGTGTCCTAATTCTTATCCCCAGACTGTAGATGAGTCTCCGAAAGCTAGAAGAAAGAAAAGGGAAGAAAGGCCCTCGGGGAAGGAGGGCTACCAAGAAGAAAGAGTTATTTCCATAGTGCCACAAGGCCAATGATCGGTTTTAGAATATGCAAGCCTGATCTCTATTTATGCATTTATATATTCTTATTTATTTATATTTATATATTTATATAGAGGCTGGCACTTAGTTCAGCCTTTTCCCCTGTCCCTTAATTCAACCTTCTGTTCCCTTCTAGGCTCTGCCTTCCCAAGCTTACCTGTCCTAAGTCCCATTTGGCCAATCATTGACGAGATGCTAAATATCATTATAGTGTTATTAAGTCCCCAGCTTCCATATCTAGAGTGCCTACCGTGTGTCAGGCTACACAGCTAAGAAGGAAAGCAGAAGGAACCCCAAATTCATTCCTCTTTGTCCTCTACAACAGGGCTACCCTGCCTTTAGCTGTCAGAGGGAAACTCTTCTGGAATTTTCAGTCTTCCTTCAATATTAGAACAAGGCCCAGTGACTTTGCTGAGCCTGATGCCAGATATTTGCCTCTGGAAATCTTAATACTTCCACAGGTATTTCCCAGTGCCCTGCATCTAGGAGAAAAGCACACCGTGTTTCTTCATGGGCAAGGGTACAAAAAAAGACGTCATGGGCGCACTGCTGCTTCTTCTAAGGCGAGCACTGGCATTGGGAAATAAAACTGCCTCCATTCCCAAGTAGCAATTTTGTGCACAATTACGTTTCGAGCAGGTGTCACTTAAGAGGGTGAAACCCATTAAGTGTTCAAATGAGAAAGCAGAAAGGAAACCTCCAAGAATGCCCAGGAAGGCAGCTCTCTGCAGAGGTGTAGGAGGTGAGCACGTGGCCATTTCCTGAGCATTCCCCAGGCCCTCCACACTTCCCATATGAGGTCTCACCCCGCCCAAGGACAGCCTTGGGTGCAGAGATTAACAGGCTCAGTTTGAACCAACAAAGAAATTGAGCCCAGACAGCTGTAGTGAATTGCCCAAGGTCGCTTAGCCAGAACAGATCAAAAGAAGGAAGGAATGAGACATGCCTGGGAGTGAGAACGGCAGGAACATAGCATTGTGTTTCATTTAAGTCCATACAGGACCCTAACCCCCTCTGATTCTTCTCTAGCTTGCACAATGCCCAGCTCAAAGCAAATACATAACTAAGTACTTGTCGGGCTTGGATGTGGTATTCAGAGGGAGCTATCAAAGGAAAGAAAGTGCAAGGCCTGTGGAAGCTAATTTTCAGTGACATTGACAGTCACAAGTGGGTATTATTGCCTTCATTTTGCAGATGAAGAAACAGAAGGTCAGAGAAGGAAAAAGACTCGCCCAAGGCTGCTTAGCTAATAAATAGCACACCTAGGATTTGAACCCACATCTACCTCATGCCAAAGTTTGTACTCTTCCCACAATATCGAATGGCCTCTCTTGGGACATGTCGTATTGCAGAGGTAACTGCATGTTCCCCCTGGCAATGCTGTGTGGACCGTGAATTCAGGGCTAACCGGCTCTTAGGTGCAGCCTTATTGAAAGTCATCTGAATCCTGCAGCAAGCCCGGCCCTTCCTTCCTGCTCAGTGGAAGGCCCCAGTGCCTGGGCTATGTCCTAAGGACCTCTCTGTCTGTGGGCCACCTTAACCAAGGTCTCTTCACTGAAGGTACATGGTGACAAGGTAAGAACCTGCCTGGAGCTCAGCCAGTCCGCAGACCTGCTTCCTTCCTGATAAAACCAGACTTGCCATCTTTCCTATTTGCCTACACCGCCCCCAGCACCACCACCACCACCCCCCCGAGAAAGTGATTCACCTGAGTCCCTGTGTTGCTCTGCTCCCTCTGGAAACTGGGGGTCAAGTGCTCTGTTTACATCCCTGTCAACCTTTCCCCTCCAGTAGCTTACCAGATTCTAATAAGTCCATCTACCAGGAATCTCCCGAACCTCCACCCTCGCATCCCTTCCACCTCCCTGACCCACCATAATCTAGACTATTGCACCAGCCTCTGGACTAGTTGTCTTCATATCTTGCATCCTGCCAACTCGTCCGCCATATAGGCCTGGATGAGCTCTGTAAAACACCTATTTTCTCCTCTCAACCAGCCATCCAAGAAGTATTTGTGGAATATATGGGTGTTTGCTATCTGTCAGGCTTCATGCTCGATTTGGGATACAAAGTTAGATAAGAAATGGCCTGGTCCAGTCTGCAGTGGTAGAGAGAGATACGTAAACAAACTCCAGAGCAGGTGAGGGAGCCAAAGGAGTAGTGTCTGACGCCACCTGCCAGCCTCGGGAGAGGCTTCCTAGAAGAGCTGGCACCTGGTAGGAGCTTTTCAGGTAAGGGTGGGGTGGGGGGACAATCCCGGCACAGGCTGGGTAACTGTGCCCGTCCAAAGGTGTGACAAGGAGCCTCTGCTAAGGTTAGAGGGAAGGGTGGTTGCTGGCAAGGCAGAGACCGTATCATGAGGTGCCTTGTTCTGTGAGTCCAGAATATTGCCCTGTTGGCGTTAGAACGCCACTGACGGTTTTAAGAAAGGGAGCGACTGGACAGAGAGCTCTTGACCACCCCACTGCCCGACCTCACTTGGGCTTCCTCGTGAGTTTTCATCCAGGTCCGACCTCCATCAGACCACTCATGAGGTTCCTTCTTTTGCTGACCGAGGTTCTACCTGACAACACTTTTGTTCTCCCAGACATTGCTCACCCATAAGCCTTCCCAGTCACAGTCTGAGAAACGCCTTTTCATTCTCTCTTTCTTCCTGACACACTCCATCTTGAATGTTAGTATAACTCTCTGGGCCTGTGGTGGGGGATTGTTTGGAGATGCTCTCAGCAGCTCCTGCCTCCCCGCATTCACCCGTCGCTCTAGAGTGCCTGGTAGAAGCAGATAATAAACAGGCCAGCTGCCACCTCCTGCTTTTCCAATCATCTATCAAAGAAATGGAAAACCCACTCACTGCCACTACTGAATGCAGATGGGGGCGGTACATCTGGCTTCAGGAGGAGGGAAGGGGTCAAACTGAGGGTGTGGGCCACCCCACACAGTGCTCATGCACCTGAAAAAGCTGCCCCAGCTGGTGGCCTTGGGCCTTCTCCTTCTCTCCCCAGCCTCCGCTCCACCTGAAATGTTCTTCTCGCCAGCCTCTCTCCCAGGTCCCTGCCTCCACAGAGAGCATGATCTAGGACCCCAGAGAAGTGGGTTGGAGCCTTTAACACCATGACCTTGGCCTAGTAACTTGACCTGTCTAAGTTTCAGTGTGGAGACTGATGTGGAAACTGGGGGCTAATGCTCCCTGCCTTGTTAAAGTTTCAGAGCTGGTTGAATCAAATGTATTAACATATGTATAAAAGCTTGAGATTTTCACAACTGCCCTGGGGAAGGTACCATTACTCTATTGTACAGATGAGGGAATGGGAAGCTCAGAGATGTTAAATAATTCACCCAAGATCACACAGCTAGAAAGTGGATGAGCAGGACTGAAATCCTGGATGGAAGCCCTCTGCGACTCGGGCTGTGTCTGCTTGGTATATCCAGTATGCCTAACAGTGTGGCTGGCATTCGTAGGTGCTAAATAAGTACTTTTAAGCAACTAGCTTCAGAGCATCGTGACCTTTTCCCTGCATCTTCATCCTTTTAAATAATAAAAAGAGCATTACTAATTTAGGTATAATGATATTTTAATTTTTGTTCTAATTTGTATTTCTTTGATTACTGGAGACGCTAAACATTTTTTTTTTCCCCATGTGTTTATTCACTTAATATACTTGTATAACTCACTCATGTCTGTTCTCTATTTATTTATCATTAATTAGAGTCCTAATTTTTTCCCTTTTCAATTTGCACCAGTTCTTTATTGAATGGATATTAACCCTCTGCTATTGTTCATGCTGAAAATATTTTTCCATTTTGACTTCCTTTTACTTCTTTTTTTTCCCATGTGTTGTACAAAATTGTAAAGTAAAATTCATTTCCATTCATGTTAAGTTCTATAGTCTGCATGCTGGAAACCCAGTCAAGCTCTTGAAGTGGGTAAATGGGGTGGTTTAAAACAAGCATCAAAGCAGACTTGCAGTTAAGAGTAGTCATGAGTATTTTCGGTAATCTAAGCACCTCTTAAAATATATTTATATATATATAAATAAATTAATTAAAAAAAGAAGTGGAAACAGAAAAAAAAAATTAATTTCATTAATTGCCAAATAATATATTTTGTGAAAACATTCTTTTTATTTAAAAAAGTTTTATTCACACACCAAGCATTTATTCTTAAATCCAATAATGTTTCACCTAACCAAGTATAAGATGTAAACACATACATCATCATTGTTGCCTTGTTTTAATTATTTATTAAATAAATAAATTTATTTAATTATTTATTAATTATATACTTTGTTATAATTATTGTCAACTGCCTTTTTTGTATCATTAGAAAATGTCAAAGAAAAGAAAAAATAATGAAAAAAAAAAAAGAGTAGTCATGAAAGTGTAGCCCTCGGCCCAGGGGTCTTTTCTCGGCAGCCAGGGGAAACATTTCTTGTACTGTAACACATGATTGGCTATATGTGTATTTTAAAGTGCACATTTGATTGTGATCTTAGTCAAAAGCCCAGCGACATTTTTATTTTTAAGGTTCTGCCTGGTAGCCCCCATCTCCCCATCCACTGCCTGTCTGAGTCATTATCAGCCAAATGGCTCCTGCAGTGTCACAGAAAATGTGAGGCTGGGTTAGTTGCCAGTGGTGACACGAAAATTCTTTAGATTGGGCTTTACACTATACAAGTACTTTCCCATTCAGTTTTCAACTTGGCCTCATAAGAACCCTCTAGGGCTTGTGGTGTAGCTGATAATATTATTCCCATTTATCTGGTGTAGAAACTGAGGCTCCCAGAGGTTGTCCATGGTCCCTAAGCTGGTCACTGGCTGGAACCCATCTCTCTGGGTATGAGAGCTGCCGTTGCTTCTACCTTGCCAAGTTAGCCTCCAGCCATGGTTCTGACCACCCAGTGCTGGAGCAGGGCAGTGTTTGGGGGTCCAAATCCAGCTGTATTTTGCATAATGCACTGTGTGTCCCCTCCAGCCGTACAGGGACATTCCTCCAGGGAGTGTGGGGTGACTTCCTGAAAGAAGGAACAGAAGCTAATGGTATTCGTCAATGCGTGGCTTAAATGCCAGCTTCTCCACCATTCCTTCGTACATTAAATAGGATCTCTTCCTTCCCCCTGGAAGTCCACTTTTACCTGAAGAAACAGGGACTTACCCAAACAACCATAAAAAGTGTGTGCAGTGTGTTCCCAGCAGTGCTGTTTGTCAATTCAGCACATGCTAACTGAGCCCCTTCTAAGTACCAAGCACTGAATGCAGAGAAAACAAAACAGACCAAAATCACGAAGCTTACCTTCTGGCAGGGAGAGCGAGGTGGTAAACAAGCCAGTAAGCATGTAGTATGCCAGATGCTGAACAGTGCTATGGAGAAAAATAGAGAAGGGGGTTAAGGAGTGTTGGGTGGAGGGGTCACAGTTTTTAGTAGGGTAGTCAGGAATGCACCAAGTACTAACAGGAACTTGATGCTGGAAAGGAGGTCGGAGCCAGACTGTGAGGGCTTCATGTTATCCGAGGGGAAGGATGGGGCAACTGCATAGCTGCCGTGGTGACCATGGCGCTGGCATGGCTCCTCTAACGAAGAAGGGGTTAAAAGTGTAAGGAGCACATTTTCGCAGTCACCCATAAATCCAGTTTTACCATGAGAAGACCATCTGGCAAATTCCAATAACAGGGCATCCTACCAAATACACGGCCAGTAGTCAAAGCCGTCAAAAGCAGAAAGTCTGAAGCATAGAGAGATTGAAAAGTGATGAGTTTTTCTTTGTTTGTTTGTTATTTGTTTATTATTATTTCTGGAATAATGAAAATGCTCTAAAAGTGATTGAAGTGTTGAATGCACAACTATATGATTGCACACTTTGGGTGGATTTACGTTTTATTAATATATATCAATAAAATTTATTTGGGGAAAAAAAAAAAAACAAAAAACAAAGTCTGAGAAACTGTCACAGCCAGGGGAGCTTAAGGACACTTGACAAATAAATGTAATGTGGTGTCCTGGATGGGATCCTGGGACAGGAAATGCACATTAGGTAAAAACTAAGGAAATATGAATAAACCATGGACTTTAGTTCATAACAGTGTATCAATATTGGCTCACTCAGTGTAACAAACATACCATACCGATGTGAGATATTAAGATTAGGGCAAACTGGGTGTGGGGTATATGGGAACTCTCTGTTCTATCTACACAATTTTTCTGTAAATCTAAAACTATTCTAAAAAAAATAAAATCTATTAAAAAACGTAAAGAACATGTTATAACGAAAATTGGAAAAAATTACCTAAAGTTGGAAAACATTTGTAACCTCCAAATTTCTTTGAATTTACCATCTCTAGAAAGGAAACTTTCCAGCTTGATTTCTCCCCCCACAAATGTTTTTAGCTTCACCAAGTTAGAAATAAGCACCTTAATTTGTATAGGTGGACACATGCGATCTGAGGACGTGGGTGGGGATCAAAAGGTTGAGACCAAGTGTGTCTTTGTTTAAGTCTCAACATTGGTTTCCTCTCTGGGACCAGTAGAGGCTTCCAGTGAGGTGAATTGAGTGGCAGTTCGTTAACAGCCCTGTTGTCCCCCCACCTGGTGGTCTTTTCAGTTTCCATGAGGTGCACTGATCTGGACACTTGGATCAGTCAATAAAAGGCCACCTGTGACAAGTGCCTGAGCAGAAGCAGAAAGAGAATGCGCCATGGATCCCACTGAGCCCTCTGCTCTGACTGTGGGAAACTGACCTCTGCTTTGAAACTCACCCACCACCCAAGTGGCTTACTCACATGGAGAACTTGCAAGACACTATCCCTCAATTTCTGGTGGTGGTTTTTTTTTTTTGTTTTTTTGTTTTTAATTCCTTTGTCTCTTTTCCTGTCCCAGCCAATGTCTGTCTCTTTATAGATACTTTTTCACATCCAAATACTTGTTCCTAACAAAGGATGCACTGTGTCTCAGCAGTCACTAAAATGTTCTCCCATTTTATTCCTGTGCTCTTCCTCTCTTAATAAAGAAGGATGTTTTTTCCCTATCCCTTTGAGTTTAGAGGGACCAATGCTAACTCCAGAAAGACCCAAACAAGCCACATCGTTTCAAGAAATATTTCACTCAACCTGCTAAGGGATGTCTTTTTTGGTCCGTCTCTATTCAAAAAAAACTCCTGTCTTCCCTGCAATAACACAGGATAACCTAACCTAACAAAGGAGTCTCAAGTTTTACAACTGAGTTCCTTGGCATTTGCTATATTAATTATTGGCCTTTCCCACATCAGTGTATCAACTGATAACAAAAAAGTCACATTCAAGCTGACCAGGCTGATGAAGTAAATAGCAGAGACCTGACTATATATCTCTACCCTCCTCCTTCCACAGTGGCCTCCCAAGCCTGTCAGGTGCTCCCACCTGTCACTGATTTCTTCTTGAAGATTCTGACCACTGACTGCAGTGATCAGTTCTGTCATAGACTCCCTATCCCAGCCCAAGCACTGAGAGTCTTTGTGGAGTCACTGTCCTGGGAGCTGCGAAGGAGCATGTCTGGCAAATTCTTTCTCAGTATCTGTGGCAATAGAGTCCAGGCAGGGAAACAGAAACAACTCTAGATCTTTCAACAGAGAGAATTTAATATAGGGAATTGGTCACACACTTGATGAAACAGCTAAGAACATGTTGAGGCAGCCCCAGAGATTCACAACAACAGGGAATCACTCTCGCCCCTAGACTGAAGGGAGAATAGGAGAAGAATGTATTCAGCACCCAGAAACTGGGACTATCCAGCAAGAACTAGAACCACTAGGTAGAGTGCCTGGCTGGAGCTGAAGCCACTACCAGGGATGCTATCTAAGACAGAGCAAAGTAGAAGAGATACTCTGGCTTCTCTCTTTTTCTTGCCTCCAATTTTCTGCTAGGGTCTTCCAGCAGCCAGCACTACCCAAAAGTCAGTAAGCAAGGAAGCCTGAGAAATGTAGCTCCTGTAAAACAGAGCACAGCAGGGCAATGTGACAAATGGACCTGAGAGCAAACAGGCACAGCATGCCTTCTGTCCTTTCAACCCCACCCATCCCTCTTGGTTTAAGGCTGTGTTGGCCCCAACCCATTCCAGAAAACCCATGCTGTTTTCTAATTTCTCTCATCAAGACCATTGGCAGCTTGATAGAAGCATCATATTCTTCTCTGATGTCCTGGATAGAATAAATGAGGGAAAATCAGTATCCTCTTTTACTTTAGGGCAGGGGCGGTGAGCTCAATAACACCCTGTAGTAGTCAAATCTTGTTCATTCGTGTGATTGCTTTCCCTAGTCCTTTGGAGAAGAGCAGTGTCTCCCTTCTTTTGTAGAATCTTCTAAGTATGATGACTCTGTGCTTTCTTCCACAGTGGCAGCCGCGGAAGCCCGAGTATACCTTAAACAATTATCTTCTGCTCCACAAGATAACACCCATTGCCTATACCCCACTGTCCAGCCATGTCCTGCCTGTGAGGGCTTGTGTTCAGTAGTTATTCCAGAGAGCTTTGGGAGCCTTCAGCTCTTGACTGAGATGGTTAATTATTTCCAGCCTGCCTTCTATCAGATTGTCTTTTCCCTCCTCTTCTAGCTGGAAGCTCTTGCTGCTGAAGTGAGACCTCTGGACTGAGGGGAATACAGAAAGCAAGAGTCCAAGGGCAGAACAGAAGAAACAAAGGCCCCTAAGTTTGTGCAGCCAAGAAAATAACATAAAACAAAATGAGGGATTTGGGCCGGTTTTTTTGTTATGTTTTGGAACATTTCAAGGAGCCAGGCATGCAGTTGTCTTTGGAATAGGAAGAAAGGCATAACCGTGCAGGAGAAAATCCTTTTCGGATTTTATTCTTGCTGCTATTGGATTAAAGAAAACACCAAGAGGATTAAAGTATGTGAGGGTATGCAGGCTGTTGTACCCAGATAGGGGCGGGGAGGGGGCAGACCCTGTCTCTTCCTGAGACATGTTTGGACAGCGTTTTGAAGCCGTGAGTTTGCTCATTCATCAGTCACTGAACTGGTAAGCCCAGCAGCACTTGGAGCCACTCACCTTGCTTTCCTTTTCTTAACATTAGTGGTAAGAGTGGGGAAAGGACAGTGTTAGATAGAACTGTTGGTTCCAAGTAACAGAAACCCCTGCACTAACTTACTCAAAACGGAGGGACTTACTGCCTTCTAGAATGCAAAGCATTGAACACCCCAACCAGAGAAAGGCAGAGATGTAGGTGGAATTGGGATTGGAATTTTATTTGCCAGAACTTTTTTTTTTTTAATCCTTTTTGCTGCTCTGATTTCCTTTCTTACACTTGTGAGCTTTCTTCTTCCTCGTTGCAGATCAGCTTTCCCCACATACCCACAGAAAGACCTCAGGTATTTATATCTTATACTTTTCACTACATTCTTTTTTATTCTCTGTTTTAAAAAAAATCCTAGGGAAGAATTCTGATTGGTCCATCTTTGGTCAGATTCTGCCCTCCCAAAACACTTGTCTAGAGCAAGGGAGATCCAGAACGATGATTGATCCTGCTTTGCTAAGGTGCCTAGGCCTGAGCTAGTCAATGTTGGTCAGGGAGACAGGATCCTTTAAGAATGTGAGAACTCTCATCAGACCCATGTATCTGGCAGATCAACTAGTTAATGCTGGGTGAACACCACTCCCCAGATTGGAGTGGCTTGTAACAGCAAAGGGTTTGTTGTCTCTTACACACCATGTCTTTTGTGGTTGGCAGGGAGGGGTAGCTTCTGCTCATTGTGCTCCTCACCAACTCCCAGTTGTTACTGGCCATCAAGTCAGGGTGAAAGAGGGCTCTGGAGGGTCTTCACTGGCAGTTAAGTCTTCCCCTTGATAGCATCCCCCTTCTGTTCACACTCACTGGCCAGAATTAGTCCATGGCCCTATCCCAGAGTGCAGTCCCACCATGGGCCTGGAAGGTAGAGAGCCAGAGAGATTTGGCAAACAGCCCCAGGGAATCCCACAACCCACGTGATCGGAACAGCTGAAAAAGTGGTTCCCAGAAGAGGGGAACTCCTTTACCCAGAGTAAGATGGGGATGCTGCACAGGCACGCAAGTGGGCGAGCACGATGGGAGCACCCCGGGCCAAAGAAGGAGCAGTGGGGAAGGCAGTGAGGTGCTGAAAACACCAAGGTTTGGCTGGAGCGTGGAGTGTGGGAGGCAAGAGTGGCAGGTGACCAGCTGGAGCGGTGGTGAGGCTGGTCTGTGAAGAGAGTGCTTGCTGGAGGGAGGAGTTTGGATTTTACCCCAAAGACAGCGGGAGGCCAATAGGGTTTCGAGCCGGGAATACAAGGTCATATTTGTATTTTAGGAATGGCACCAGCAGTATGAAAATATGGAGGAAGGAATTGAAGAGCACTAGACCAGGGCAGAGATCAGGTGACCTCGGGGATTTAGTGGTAGGAGCAACTGGACTTGGCGACCATTTGGTGTGGGAATGCACTCGGTTTTGATCAGTACACCAGGGATGGCTTTGTGGAAATATCAGCATGTGCACTGGCTCTTGCATCAAAAAGAGGGTCCAGTGGGCTTGGTAGGAGGGGGAGGGCCTTGCAGGCTCAGGACAGCCGAATAAAGGCCCTGAAATCCAGGAGCATGCCAATATTGAGAACTAGAGTTTGTGTTTGTCCTGCACTTACAAATCTGAGAACTTTTGATAGCAAATTTGAAGGGCTTGTTTATCTAAAAGGAAGTTCTAGAAAATTGACAAAACTCTCCACAGAGACCATAGACTTCATTAGGTTGCTTCTTATCACTTGTGGCTATTTGAGAACAGATTACTTCCCTGCCCATGCTTCCGTCTGCTGGGCTTTATCGGCAGAGTCCTCACACGCCCTTAGAAACATACAATCTTTCCCTGGTGAGAGTGGAGCATCTTTCATCTTACTCCCAGTGAGTTATATGCTGATGTGTCCCACCCACATGACTCCCCAGTCTCTCCGACAGACGGTCCGGTAATAGCATAGATCTTCAGTCTTTTCAAAGATAAATCTACACATGGTGTGGATTTTGGCGGCATGAGGCATAGGTTGCCATGGCTAACTTTGAGAACTACTGGCATGCACACAGATGAAGGATCACAAGGGACAACATGGACTGGAAACCTAGACACCACTGCCAGGCCAGAAAATAGCTAATGAGCTCTATTTCATGTCCCACACTGCACCAGCACCCAGACACACGCTCACCACAATGTGCCCAGAGCTGGCTGGCTTGACCCACGAAGAACCTGTAAAAAAGCTCTTTCAGGCCTTCATGAATGAGAAGCCCAGTTAAAAATTCATAGGAAGATTACATAAAGCCATCTGTTGCCTTTATTTCCCCCTGCATGCATTAAAACTGCACAACTGCTCAACGTGAAACAAGCCATGACACTGTGGCGCATGAGCTGCCGTCTACTTTAAGGGCAGAGAGGGGCGCAGGTGGGAGGGGGCGTGGGGGTGAGCACGGCCAGGGACTTCCCCCTGGATCAGAGTATCTCGAGCAGGCATTCCAGCTTTTTCCAACGCAGTTGACCTGCTCTCTGAAGGAGGTACATTCTGTGTATGTGAGTCTCTAGGTAAGTTTGTATTAGGGGTATGTGTGTGTGTGTGTGTGTGTGTGTGTGTGTGTGGTTTTTCCTTTTAATTGGTCTTTGAGTCCACAAGCAGCAGCTGCAGCTGCCATCATTAAAATGAAATAACCTGCTTCCTTCAGTCCTTAGGGAGAAAAGTTAAAAAAAAAAAAAAAATCCATATTCTAAATGGACTCAGGAATGTGGTGAATCTTCTCTTTTCTCCCTGTTTATTTGTGACAAGTTTTATGGCTTTACTTCTCTCTGGGATCAGGGGAAGAGCCCAGGCACTACTGGGTTGTCTCAACAGCACAAGCCAGGATCAGAATCGAGTTTGATGCCTCATTTCTTTCCCCCCTGCCATGCCCCCTTCTGGCATCCCATTACACCCCACCTCTCTCAGCCTGGTCTGATTCTGTCCAGAGATCTAGGAGGTCTGACATTATTAAATAGATGTTATTGAATATGTCGGCACAGAGACTTGGCTCGGATTAGAAACCAAAGCTCTTAGCAAAGTAACAAGGTGAAATATTTTGTGCTAATAATTTACATGATAATGAGATGGTTTTGAGAGGATTGGATGTGCTCTTGAACGTGTTGCTTAAAGTCACTCATCAAACCAAGCTGGGAAAATAAAATCCCAGAAGGACGGTATCTCTGTGATTTGTTTGGTGCTTGGAACAAGGTGGCTATGGTAGAAAGAGAACACCAAAATGTGCCAGGCTTGGAATTCAAAATACAGCGGTCACTGCCTTCACAGAGCTCCCAGTCTGGGGGAAGAGAAAGACAGGCAAGCAAATACTTACAAGACAGGGGTAATAAGAGCTAGGTCAATGGTGGGAACAACTTGCTGTAATTTTGGTGTGTTTTTTCCCCTCCAAAACTCCAGTTCTTGAATTGGTAACTTGATGCAAAGAGCAACCTCAGGAGAAAGCAACGCCTAGAAGGTTGAGCATAGAAAGACAAGAATACATAATAATGTTTCTATTGAGAGTTTAGTGCTTTTTAATCTCTAAGGCATTACTGTCATTCCTTTTTTTTTTTTTTTTTTTTTTTTTTACCGGGAGGTCCCAGGGATCGAACCCGGGTCCCTCCATATGGGAGACGGACGCCCAACCAGTTGAGCCACATCCAACCCTCTGTCATTCCTTTTTAATAGATAAACAAACTTAGGCTAAGTGGTTTGCCCAAGGCCACACAGCCACAGCCAGGTGAGGTGCTTTCAGACCCACTCTGTGCTTCCAAAGCCCCTGCCCTTGCCACGGACTGCCCTGGGCTTCATCTCCGAAATCCCGCACCCTTGATTTCAGGTATGTAGCACACCGATCATCGTCTCTTCTATTGAGAATAAAGAAAACCTTTTTTTCTTCCTTAAAAGAAAAAAACAAAGGTTTAATAGCAAGCATCTTCCAAGGTGATTTGTGATCATATCTCTAGGCTCAGGTGTAACTATCCTGAGTACATTCCGAATCCGCCGGGCAGTCCTCCCTAAACAATGAATGAGTCAGAGGCACGGGGCAGCCGAGAGCGCAGAGATGCTACGCTTCTCATTGACTTTCACCTGGCCCAAGCAGATGCCTATATCCCCCCAGGTTTCTGGGTCCTCCGCTGCTTTTACTGCAGCTTAGCAGAGAAGGGAAAGACCACAACAAGCAATCCCTGGAAGGGAGGAGGGCAATTTCCTGCAAGAGAACTTGAGTCTATGTTACCTGGGACCCAATTCAAGGCATCCTCTTATGTCCCTGATGGATGGCAGCTTAGGGGAAGCTAACAAAAGCAGGGGGATCGGATGGAAGCAGGCAATCTGCACTTACTTCCACGTGGGCCCTGCTGAAAGGCAGCCGAGGACATGCTATACCTTGGGGTGTGCCAGGAGTGCAAGGACAGTTGTCTATGTACAGGATCACTGCACGCTTTATGGCTTGCCTGGGAAGGGAGAGAACAGGGCTCAGAGCTTGTGTCCGCCCTTTCCTAGCTGGGAGATTAGGGGCAAAACAGCTTACACTCCTTTCTCCTCTGAAAATCCAGAGGGACAAAGCTTGCCTCCTGCAGTTGTTTAGAAGGTTACATGAGTTCAAATATGGGTAAGCACCTAACACTCCATCCAGTGCCTGGCACAAAATTAGGCATGTCCTACCCCAGTCACTTCCCCTTCCACTCATACTGCGCAGGGCTTGCAAAACTCATCTGCCTAAAGCACATCTCCAGTCATGTCATATCTCTGCTCAAAAGCCTCAAAGGCTCCTTACTACTCACTGAATAAATGTCACAGCCATCCAGGGGCCCCACCTATGAGGCCCACATCACCTGTTGGATGTGATCTCTTCTGCATCTGTCTACACAGCCCACACTCTGGGAAACTGAGCCATGCACTCATTGCCATGCTTTCTACTTCCATGTCTTTACTTCTTCACGTGGAATACCCTGCCCTCTCCCCATTCCATTCCACAGACACTGTCCCCGATTTGTCAGCCAAGGTGCTATCTCCAACTTCTGTCCTCTCATTGGGTTTGATCTGTATCTCTCTTTCAAACCTGCCAGGCAGTATAGTTATTTGTGGCCGTGCCTCATTTTCCTTGCCAGTCTAAAAGCTTCCTGAGGGCAGGATTTGCTTCTGATTTGTCAGTGTATACCATATAGCACCTAAGACAATATATGAATGAAAGGGCGATTAAACGAACAAAAGTAAGCCATAATACCTTCCTCACTGGATTTCTCCTCAGTGAAATGCTAATATATAAATGCATCAAACCTTTCCAGCAACCTATGAGCATTTTGGTTTCATTAACAATAATTGTGGTGCTTTATTGGAGATACTTTGGAAAAAAGACAGAATTGAGGGACAGGAATAGAAAAGGAAATAAGCAGAAGAAAAGGAGTTGAAGTTTTACCTGCAGTCTTGGAAAAGGTGAAGGGAGAAGGAATAGCCAGGAGTAAGAACTATAGTTTCACAACTTCTTCAAGGGGAAAGTCTTAAAGCACAGGAGAGAAGCCACGGCACACGCTTTGCTCTCGTGGGCAGAGTGGAGTTTCATGTCCTGGGCAATGGCAACAGCTTTGAGAACGACCCTGGGTCTTTTTCATGTCAAGCATCCAACTCACTGGATATGGCAAAGACCCCAGCAGGATCCTCGGGGACAAAGTCAACAACTCCAAGTCCTAAAAGCCACAGGTACTGGGCAGTTGTGTAGAGGCCCAGACACAGGACAAAGTGCCCCTCACTCTGTTCAAAGTAAAACGAAAGTTTCCTGGTCCTCTTTGAAATTTTGGGGGATAAACTTCTAATGACTAAGGCATGGTAAGAGGAAATGCAGTGCACAATAGCCATTATTACTAATTTGAGATACATAAAATGATAGTCATATCCTATTTAGTATACTCATATTTTTTATTTTCGGAAATATAACATGATTTATAAAGACTTTTTAGGTTTAACTCCAAATTTTGTCTTGTTAACTCTATTTTGTCACCCTGGGTTAACTCTATTTTGTCAGGGGTTTTGGAGAGCCTGAGTCCCGAAAACTCAGAGGTTTGCACTTAGGCAGAGAGCCTAGTGAACATTCCTTCCTAATTGAGTGACTCAGCTTAAAATAAAGAGAATTTACAATAAAAGAAATATAGGAATTGTAGATGAAACTAGCCAAATTTCACACTTAGGAGAATTTTGTTCTTAATGGGAATCATCAATAATTCCTCCCCTTGTAATAGACAATAAGGGCTACTTAGCTAGGTTCCTAGGTATATCTGGCAAATATGTATTTAGGAAACTTCTCAAATAATGGCTCTTTACCCCAGATGCCTAAATTTATTCTTCATGCCTGTTCTTTAGCCTACTGGGTCTTCTATATAATAAGGCATTTTGTAGTACCCTCAGCAGTTGAGTGTGGCAGTATGGTATGGGGGAAAAAACACAGACTTTGAGTGTCTGGAGATCTGTTGTCAAGTCCCAGTTTTTCCTCTTGCAGTGACTGAGGCAAATGACTTACAATCCTTGAGCCCCTCCCCACTTCTTACTCTTCTTTTGAAGGGCACAGGATTTATTTAATTCATTTGAAAAACCTTTACTGTGTACAGATATCTCCTTAGGCACTGGAGATGCTATGATGAATCAAGTTCACAGTCATAGAGCTCTAGGGGCAAAAAGGGCCTCACACATCATCCAGTTCAGAGTTTTCCTCTTTCAGATGAGGAGATTGAGACTGAGAGAAAAGATGTGTTTTGCCAAAAGTTGCAGTGCAATACATGGTAGGTCCAGAACTACAACTCTTTGGGACCCATGTGGTATAAAGACTGGCCTATCTTACAGAGTGAGAAACTAAGGCTCAGAGAAGCAGGTGACTTATTTATTTGCCTGGTGAATCAATGATAGAACTGTTGCAGAAGCCAGTGCCCACTCAACCTCAGTCACATTCTTTATCCCCAGCCCATATCACAGCACACAGTCAATCCTTCATTCACAAAGCAGGCCATTTCCACTCTGGACCAAGCCCCATGCTTGGTTGTAAAGAAGACTGGTATGCAGCCCTAGCCCTGGAGGGTTTTGGTCCACTGGTGAAAACAGAAATATAAACAATGACTGTAAGACAAGAACATTATTTCCACAGCACAAGATGAGCTGGGAGAAAAGAGCAAAGTGCACCTGAGCCTCCCATTAATTGCATAGAGGAAGTGCGTTTGTGCAGGAGTTGCAGGGTGTTGAGGACTCCCCATGCTTCTCTTCATTACTGTGGAACCAGGAATGAGTCTCTTTTCTCCATGGGCGTGTGTTTGCAATGAGTGCTGGGTGAGATGAAAGCCCGTGAGAAAGAGTTTGGGGGGCATCCTGCCATCTCACTCAGTTGGGTATGTGTTCTCTGCTTCAACAGAAAGGGCCGCACCCCCCATCGTCCTCCAGGATCCGATGGCCCTGGAAAGAGGGCTGCAGGGCCCACGGACACTGCTGACTCTTCGGAACGTGCTGATATGGAGCCAGGTCAGTCCCCTCATCTGTTCTGATTTTCTGTGTCATCAACTGCAAACCTGTGGTACTGGTAAGAAATTCCATCTTGGAATCTGAAAACATGTATATGTTTTGGTTGAAGCCTTTCGCCACAAAGCGTCATGGAAAATAGAGGAGGTCAAACCAGAATGGAGGTGGCCTTCTCAGGGAGCAGATGCAGAAGGAGGACTGGTGCATGGGAGAGGCTGCTGGAGATTGGCAGCCAGCATGGTGGGAAGTCAGGGTAGGTTTGGTCATGCTTCCAGCAGGGATTGGGAGCTGGGTTCCTGAGAGCAAGGAGGCAACATGTAGGTCTGGAGAGGCAACAATGAAGTCCAGGGTCATTTTTGGGTCTAGTAGACCAGAGTGCAGGGCTGGAGTTTGATGGTTACGTCTACAATTGAGCGGGGGTGAGACCAGAGGCATAGTTGAGAATGGAGCTGAGAGGCGGCTTCCTCTAGACTGGGTGGTCTGAAGGCCAGGTCCAGATACCCAGGATGACGCTGGAGGCTGTTCTTTATATTGCTGTGCAGAAGAGCCATGTTACATGCAGTAGGAAAAGCAGTAGGAAGTGGGTTGTTTGGGGAAGGTGGACCAATGTTTCAAGCTAGATGAGTAACTTTGCACAGAGAAAGATAGTCATAAACAGAAGCTGGGTCAGCAATGAAGAAGGCTGAGGAAGCAGAGGTAGTGAGCCGTTTGTGGAAAACCCCCTATGAACCACTGTGTACCAAGTGCTTTTTCTGATCTTCAGTGCAATCTTGAAAGATAGAAGTATGAGCCTGCTCAGGCTCAGTTATGCTGCAGTATTAAATTAACTCCAGCAAAGGTTTATCTCTTGCTCAAGCTACATGTCTAACCTAGTAGGTAGGGGGCTGTGCTCTACCTAGTGACTCGGGAACCAGACAGATGAAAGTGCTGCCATATTTTAGGTGTGTCACCTGATACATGAGGCCTCCTTGGTCTCCCCTGCATGAGAAGAAAGAGCTGGAAGGTTGAGCCCTGGCTCTTAAATGCTTCAGTTTAGAAGCAACACACAGCCAGAATTGCTCTCATGGTCCTCCCTGATTTCTAGGGTGCTGAGAAATGTGCAGTAGACATGGATTTATGGTGCTTGGTTAGTAACTGCCTCTGCCACAGTAGATATTTTAAATTTCTCTTTCATAGTAAGGAAACTGCAGCTCAGAAAAATTAACTCTCTTGTCCAAGGTCTCCCAACAAAAAAATGCTGGAGCTTGGACCTTATATAACTTCTGGTTCAATCATTTATTTAGTTATTCAACAAAGACCTCCTGAATGTGATGCTAGGGACACAAGAGAAGCAAACACAAAAGTAGTCCCTTCTCTCACCCTGAAGACTGTGTAATTACAAACGGAAATAACTGTTCTGCAATAAAGACATATGGTTCTCTCAGGACACCCATTAAGATTTTTAGCTTTTCATAAAGAGGGACAGGTAAAATGAACTCACTTTTTTTGACGCATTGTGCCAAGTACTTGGTTTATGCATCTCATGAAGCCCCACAACATCATGATGCACTTCTCATTACCCCATTTTTAAGATAAGAAAACGGGGGTTCGGCAAGGCATGATAATTAAGCTGAAGGTGAGCTCTTCATTCCCATTAAGTTAAAATGAATAAGTGTTTAAAATCTAGTTCCTGTCGCAACCCAAGAAATGCGTCTCCTCTTCCTCTTCTAAGTCCCGCTCTGTTCTGGTTTTTCTCTCCTCCCAGTCACCCAGAACATTCTGCCATGTGCCATAGCTAGGTGCACGCCACTTTCAGACAGGCGGAAGCTCTTAGAGTGCAGAAACTGGGTTGCTCACCTCCACATTGGTGCCACCCACATAGCTGGTCCCAGAGCAGGGCTCGTTGAACTCAACTAAATTGAGGGAGGGAAGAAATTGCAAGTATGTTAGGTAGCAGGATCTGATTTTGACGTGATGAGAGTGAATCTGAGCCTTGGCACAGGTTGTCTTCTTTCTGGAATGTTTTCCCTTTTCTCTCCAGCCTCATTGCCCTCCATCCCTCTTCTTGGACTCTGTGCTATACTTACTGTCTGTTTGCTAAGGCTTTTGTAGCAAAGTACCACAGACTAGTTGGCTTAAAACATCAGACATTTATTGTCCCACAGTTCTGAAGCCTGGATGTCTGAAATTAAGGTGTTGGAAGGGCCATGTTCCTGCTGAAGGCTGTAGGGGACACTGTTCCATGGCTCTCTCCTGGCTCCTGGTGGTGGCTGACAGTTCTGGGTGTTCAGTCTCTGCCTCCGTCGTCACATGGCATTCTCTCCTTATCTGTCTGTCTGTCTGTGTCCACTTCTCTCCTTCTCACAAGGATACCAGTCAGAGTGGATTAGGACCCACCTTTGCTCTCCCCTTAACCGATATCGATAAAGACCCTATTTCCAAAAAAGGTCACATTCACAGAACAGGTGGTTAGGGCCTGGACATTTGAGGGACTCGATTCAACCCATGACACCTACACCAACCAGTCACTTCTCTCACCTCCTCGGTCCCCACACAGCTCTAGCCACCCTCACCTCTCACTGGATTATTGAAGTAACCTGTGCACCGTCACTGCTGCCACACTTGCCATCTCTCACTCTGCTCGCAGCACAATTACCAGAAGGATCTGCTAAGACATCAGTCAGATCAGGTTGCTCTTCTCCATTGAACCCTCAGGGCTCCCCGTCACACTCAGAGGAAAAGCCCAAGGCCTTGCCATGACTAACCAGGCCTTCTGTGGTCCTGCCTTGTTCCTCCTCTGACCCCACCTCTCCTATGGGCCCTGGCTTCTTTGGCTTCTTTGCTATTCCTTGGGCCATAAACACACACCTGCCCCAGGACATGCTAAGGCGTGGAAGCCTTTGGTGAGTTTGGGAAAAACTCAACAGAGAAATGGCACAGCAGTGAAAAGCCTCCATGTCATCATTCTAAGTGAGCACAGGAAGGATGGACTGAAAGACCCTGACTTGGGATTGTGTTGGCTGCTTGAGGCACAGCAGGGAGCTGGTGGAGTTAGCAAGGTGGAACATGGCGGATGTGAGGGCAGACAGGCCTCCCCTGGCCACCCTGTAACAGGGAGCCTTCTTCTCAGTCCAGTTCTTCCTGTGTCTGTCCCCTGTCTGAACTTTTCTATATAGCACTTATCTCCACCTGAAGCATGTATTTACTCAGCTTAATTTTTATTTTATTTTTTTATTATTTTTATGGTACCAGGGCTGGAAAATGAACCCAGGACCTGGTTTCCCTAATATGTGGGAAGCCAGCACTCAACCACTGAGCCACATCGGCTCCCCTGAGTTAGTTTTTTTCATTTTTTTGCTTGTTGTTTATTTGTTTTCAGGAAGCACCAGGGACTGAACTCGGGGCCCCCTGTGGGGGAAGCAGGCGCTCAACTGTGTGAGGCACATCCGCTCCCCCTTTTTAAGTTTAATTGTTTAGTTTGTTGGCTCCCATTAGAATGAAAGCTCCACAAGGGCAGGAGCTTAGTTTGTGTTGTTCCTTGCAGAGTCCCCATGCCTGGAACAATGCCTGGCACATAGCAGGCTCTCAGTAGATGCATATTGAATGAGTGAATGAATGAAAAATAAATGAACAACAGATTCCATATTGTTACTTGCTTACTCTCTGTGGCTTCATTTTGCCCTGCTTTATATCAGCTGTTCTCTCTTCCTGGAGTGTACCCACTGCCTCCCTCTCCCACCAACTCATTCATTCTTCACTCAGTCACTCTGCCCAAGAAGGTGAAGTCCCTATCTTGTGTTCCGACAAACCCTGCAGCAGATTACACAGACATTATCCATCCACATGAGCCTGGGGATGTCGAGGGCAAGACCAGCTCCTCCTCTTTGAGCCTCCAGTGCCTGGCAGGCAGTTAGGGCTGTAGATGGGAAAACCACCTTGCATTGCAGCCTGGGGCCCCTTCCTCCTCCTCTGTGTGTCCCCCTCACCAACAGTCAGGAGGCAGGAGCCCTTGTTGCCAACTCAGCCTCCTCCTGCTTAACGCCTGCCTCAGGGACCAGGAAGACGAGGTAAATGGGACACTAATGAAATTCAGAGAGAAAACTAAATTGGGAGGTGTTGCAAACACCGTGGAGGAGGGAGACATGATTTAAAAGGTTCTCTCCAGTGTGGGAAGTGGAGTGGAGAAGTGTAAAGAGTGCTGGAGTTAGCATCACATAGGCCCACCTCTGACACCTAAGGTTTTGGGTGATCTATGCTAATCACCTTAGCTACAGGGGTTTGCTTTACTGTCTTTAAATTAGGGACTTTTTAATTGATTGACTCATTAATTCATTCATTCATTCATGCCTTTCCAACCCCTTACAAAACAAGATTTGAGTGGGTGAGCAATTTAAAATAAGTAAATTAATTAAATACTATTAAAAACATCTAATGCAAAGCCAAAGGTAGAAGGTAAGGATTAAAAGGGGTGGGGGGGAGGGAGAAAATTATTATCAAGGCCACTCAGAAAAAGGGATTCCTGAGAAAGGGGTTCCATACCATAGTCCTGAGGATGGCACAGGGTTCTTGTGACAAGAAAATGGGACTGTGGATGGCAGAAACCTTTAAGGTTTAAGGATCACAAAGCTCTGATCAAACAGGATTATGAAGGCCAGTGTGTCTGAGCACTCTCAAATCCATTATCCATTTCTTTGGTTCTAGGCACAGACTAACTGTTGCCTGCCAAGGACCCCGTGGGGTGCTTTCCTGTCTCTTATCTCATTGAAGGTCCACAATACCTTGGAAGGTGGTCTTTTAAAGTCCATTTTAGAGATGAGGTTTTGCAGCTCAGAGACACTGAATCATCTTTTCAGCAAATGGTACTGGGGCCAGTGGATGTTCATATGCAAAAGCATAGAGATGGACCCTTACCTCATACCGTACACAAAAATTAATTCAGAATAAATCATCAACCTAAATGTAAGAGATAAAACTAAATTACAAGGTTACAAGAGAAAACATGAGTTTAAATCTCCAAGACTTTGGATAGGCAATAGTTTGGAACAAATAAAAGGGAAAAAAAAGAAAAAGGAAAAATAGATAAATTGGATTTAATCAAAATAAAAAAAACTTTGATGCTTCAAAGGACAGTCATCCAGAAAGTGGGGGGGGAAATGCATGGAATGGGAGAAAATATTTGCAAACCTTATATCTAATAAGGTACTCAGCAGTAAAAGACAAATAGCCTAATTTTTAAAAGGGTAAAGGAGGTGAATAGACGTTTCTCTGGAAAAAAAAAACAAAAAACAAATGGCCAATAAGCACATGAGAAGATGCTCAATGTCATTAGCCATCAGGGAAATGCAAATCAGAGACATTGAACAATTTACCTGGGCTCCTCCTTTCTGGCACCAAAGCTTCCTGACCACACACTTCCCTGATCCTGGAGAAAAAGTTACCGCTAAGAGAAAAAGGGTACAAGGTCTGCCGTTGAAGGTTTTCACAGAAAGAGGAGAGGAGAGGGAAGGGCTGGGGAGCAGGAGGCCAAGATGGAAAGGTCCAGCTGGGGGCTGCCTGCCTATGGGTTCCTCTCCCAGTAATGGGCAGAAATGGTCACTTTGGGAGGCTGCAGGAGGGCGACAGTTATGCACTTAGTCCTCCTCTGCTTGCTTCACAGCGTGTCCTAAAGCAGCGACTCTCAAACATTTTGATCTCAGGACCTCTTTTCAGTCTTCAGAATTATTGAAGAATAATTTTTTGTGTGAGCTGTATTTATCAAGTTTGACATAGTAGTAATTAGCACTGAAAAAAGGTTTAAAGGTTTATTAGCTTATTTAAAATAACAATGAACCCTTACATTAACAAAATCTATTTTTATAAAAGATAGCTATTTTTCAAAACAAACAAAAATGTATAGAGAAGAGTGGCATAGATTTACATTTTTCACAAATCTCTTTCGTGTTTGCCTCAATAGAAGACATATCTGCCTCTGCATTCGATCTGGAAACCTCTACTACATACTCATGAGAGAGTGAGAATGAAAAGGGAAAATAATGCCATAGCATTTATTATAAAGAGTTTTTCTGTTTCTTTGTTTGTTTTGGTTTTTTGTTTTGTTTTGTTTTTTTACCTCGTAGACACCTTGGAAGGGTGTCAGGGACCATACTTTGAGAATTGTGGTTGTAAAAGGCAAGCTTCTTGCTACAGAGTAGGGAAGGGAGTGGAAGAAGCCAACTGTGAATCTAACAAAGAGAGGAAGGGAAGTGTTAACAGGGAATTGAGAATGGTCTTAGTGGAGAGGCGTCAGGAATTCTCCTGGAATGAAGCCTGGTCACCCTGAGAAGGCTCCAGCCTTTGCACAGGATATTCTCTTGGCGCAGAATGCTTTCTCCCATCTTGGTCCATTTGGCAAAAACCCTCCTCCTGCTTTAAGGTTGAGCTTCTGTGTAATTGCCTCCGGAAAGCCTTTCTTAGCACTCTTCACATCCCCCAGGCTGGGTTAAACCCTCCTCCACACCCAGCACCTGGTGGGTTGCTAGGGTGAACATTTCCCTTCAATACATGATGGTATATAATTTTATATGTACAGAAGAAGGTAAGAAAAATGTTATCCACTACTAATTCTAATTCAATAGCAAATAAGGTAATCTCAGTTATCTGGAAGAGAAGGGGAAATGGGGAAAAGAAAGCAGAAGGAAACTAACAGCTAACTGGGCACTCACTATGTGCCAGGCATTTAACATGTTACCTAATATTCCCAATAGTTAGGTGGTATTTTCCCTGTTTTACAGGTGAATGAACTGAGGCTCTTCCCCCAGTGCAACCTTGCTAGTAAATGGCAGAGCTGGGATTCAAACCCAGACCAGTCTGCCTCTAAGCCTCAGATTGTTTTTTACACTACTGCACATGGGTTTGGCACCATTTATTTGGCCTCGAGTGTATACTGCTACTTACTGCTCTTTTAAATTGTTTCTATCCTGTCTTTCCAAATACATTTTAGCTCTTTGAAAGTTGAGCTTGAAGACCAATTTCACTTCTTTGTTCTACATTTTTTGGGAGTCTCCCATGGGCCCTCAATAAATCCCCACTTTTGTATTCCTTATTTTTCATAGAAGACATTTCCACAATTGAGAGATTAATGCCAAGTACTCTTGAGTGCTCAGGCTGTGCTAGAACTGTCCATCCTAGTTGATGATACAAACCAGGACGGTCAAAGGACTTGGGACACGTGTATAGTTTTTCTTAGGGTTAATGTGAGAAATACTCCAAGAAGAGCCACCTTAATTCTTGTATAAATATTGAGCAAGGCAAAGAAAGCTTATGAGGCTAATCACATACTGTCACGTAAGGTGCCAGTTATGTCAAATAAGCAAGGATAAATGAAAAATTTTTCAATTCTGACTACTAAGCATCAGTGCTAGGCACTTGCATGTTTTATCCTCATCATGAATTCCTACATAATTCCTATGAAATATGAATTATCCCCATTTTGCTAGTTGATCAAGCTGTGACTCAGAGAAGTGCCTTGCTTGGGCAAGTATAACTGGTACACGGTGGAGCTGGGATCTGAAGCCAGGACCATGCTGTTATCCACTGAAGGAGAAAACACGGAGTCCGGGCCTGATACACACCATGCTCTGACAGCCCTAAGCAGTGCCACAGTGGCCACATAACCTTCTGCTTGTCAAGGGCTCTTTCTCCCTAGAACAAATATCTTCCCTACTAGTCCAGATCCTAGATTCAGAGCCCCGGGAATTCCCACCACCCTGCCTTGCTGTCATCCTCTTCCAGCAGCCAGTATTTGCCTAATCAATGGTCCTTCAACCCAGTGAACTAAGGGATGGTCTTAGGGAGGAAGAGGGTGCCAGTAAGCCAGGGTTAAGATGAAATCCAAAAGATACAACTCACCGAGCTTGAAACCTGGGAGTCCCTTCTTTGCTCAAAGAAGGAATCCCTGTGAGTGGAGCCACTTCTGGTCTTAGCCTCCTGTTGTATGAAGCAATAACCAGGCAGCCCTAGAAGCCAAGCGTGGAATCCTGCCCTTCCCCAAGGCCTGTGGGATTGGGGTTGGCAGAGTGAGCACTGTCCCTGCTGAGGATGCAGTCACCCTTCTGAAACCCCCTTAATGCCATCCTTATTTACTGGTCTCCCATCCACAGAACCATGCCGTGGCACAGTCCAGGCTGTGCAATTAGGATGATTGCAGAGGTACTTACAAGCTGAATGTCTGGTTTATTTCCAAATGGGAAGGTCAGTGTCATTATCCTTGGTGGATGCAATTACCAAACCCTGCCTAATGGTAGGGCTCACTTCCTGTTTTAATTGCCTCTTCAGCTGTACACCTGGGTGGCCAGTTTAGCCAAAGCAACCAAGGTAATGGCCCAAAGGCTTTTTTCCAAGTCTGGAGTCTTCATCACTGCTCTGCCTCGACTCACCTACTATGAAATGGATGCATTTAGACATCTTTCACCCCCCACTGCTTTTGTGAATGTTCCCCTGGTGAGAAGGAGCAATGAGTCAACATCTGTAAACATAGAACCCTTTGCCTCTTTGGATTCTAACCATGACAGAAAAGCCCGAGTGTGCAAAAAACACTCTAGGGGTGAGAACAGACAATTGTTGAGTACCTATCATATGTCAGCCACCACTAGGCATTTCACAGTCCATTTAACCCTCACAGCTACCCAGTGAGGTAAGCATTATTATTTCTGATTCACAGATGGGGCCATGGAGCCTCAGAGAGGGTCGATGACTTTAAGTCACACAGCTGGGAAGTGGGGGAGCCTGACCTCGAATCAAGGTCATCTGCTTCAAAATCTATCTTCTTTCTACCAGGTGGAAAATAATTAATGACAATAATAACAGCGGCAAAGTCTGCCATTTGGGGAGTACTCTCTATATGCCTGACGTAGCCTATTCTAGGGTTTGCTTCTTTTAGCTCATTTAATCCTTACAACCCCATGATATTAGGTACTATTATCAACTCCATTTACACACAAGGAAACCAAGGCAGAGATAAGTGCTTTCAGAATGAATAATTTTCCAAGAGTGGGCGTGCAGAAGGGAAGTCCCAGCAATCTGTCACCATTTGCTGCACCATCATAAATAGCTCTTGTCTGAAAGAAGCACAGGCCTTGCTCATAGGACATATTGATTAAATATTTGGTGAGTGATAATTTAACTTCATGGTGTTCTTGCTGCCCCACTGGAATGGGTGTTCTGGCTGCTATTAAGAGCCCGTGCTAGCCACTGAGCTGTCCCATGCTAGGGGAGACTCTTGATAAGCCAAAGAATCCTAGAGCTGGGATCCCAGACTGTGGAGTGTTCAAAGCCACACAGTTGCAATGGGAGAGAACAGGCTCTGAATCAGACTGACGGAATCAACCCTGGCTTACCACCCTGGACTCTAAATCCCACAGTGCTTCAGGTTCCAATTATGTAAAATGGTGATAATAAGAGACTCCATCTCAGTGAGCTATTATGAGAATTAAAAAACATGTAAAATGCTTATAACTGTGGGTTGCACAAAAACCAGGGGCTCAATTCCTAGAGTCAGAAACTAGAATACAGCTTACCAGCAGCCAGGGTTGGGGTGGGGAATGGAGAGTTAATCCTTAATTGGTGCAGAGTTCCTGTTTGGGATGATGGGAGAGTTTTGGTAATGGATGGAGGTGATGGTACCACAACATTGTGAAAGTAATTAACACCACGGAATTGTATGTCTGAAAGTGGATAAAACGGTAAACTTTAGGTTGTATATATGTTACCAGAATTAAAAAAAAAAAAAAAGTTAAAATCTCATAGAACTGTACAGCACAAAGAATGAACCTTAATGTAAACTATGAACTATAGTTAATAGTATAATTATAATAATATTGCTTCATCAATTAGAACAGGAGTATCACACTAATACACAATGTTAATAATAGGGATGACTGTGGGGGCATATATGGGTACTCTACTTTCTGTATGATTTGTCTGCAAACTTATATCTGCTCTAATAAAAAAAAAATAAGCAGGTGTCCAGAAGATACTATCGCTTGAATTATAGAACATTATTTTATAGAATTGGACTTAAGAGGTGACCTAGTCTCACCCTTTCATTTGCAGGTGAGATAGGAAGTGACTTGGCCAGGTCACACAACTTTGTGGCTTTCTGGTTCCAATGCCAAGGCTCATTCTAATCTTACAGGACGTATCTACAAGGACAGTCTGAAGAAGCCCATACAGCAGTCTCTTTTCTAGAAGTTTTAGTTGGTTATCTTTCCATCTCTGGATCATTTTTAATATTCTATGGTTCTTTCCTTATGCTTTCAATACCTTTATATATAATTTTAACTATAGTAAAATTTATTTTACTTTCTGAAAATGATCATTTCAGTATCTGTAGTCTGTGTGTGTCTGATTCTTTTGTTCGTTGTTGCCCAGGTGATTTGTTTCCTCGTGTGTTCTGTGATTAGTTAATTGAAGATTCATGATGGTTAAAACGTTTTAGGACTGTTTTGAGGCCTGAATTTAAAATGCATTGCTCCAAAAAGGATTTGCATTTGCTCCTGCTGGATGTCTGGAAGAGCCAACTTGGGGTCACTTTAAATGAAATTCTCAGTTTGGAATTTATTTTTTTTTCCGGCCACAAAATAATACATTCAAGTTCCAGACCCATATGATGGCCATTTTGTGGTTGGGAATTCTCAGGGCAGCTTTTTATTTTTCCTTTCCCTCTGCCCAGTACAAGGGCCAAGTTTCTTCACTGTCTTCTTTCTGTGGGGTAGGATTTTGTTTTTTTCAATTTCACCCTCTCACTAAAGTTGTAGATGTTGCCTTTTGGGTTTCATGCTGTCTTGTGGCTATTTTGCCCTCAGGAGTTCCCTCTCTTTCTTTAAAAATAAATTTGTTTGGTTCTTTTAATCCTGCATTAGGGGACTCCCTTAGGATGACTGTACAGCCATATTACTAGAAATAGACGTCTAAAGTGGCTACCCCGCTCTTCATTAAAAAAAGTAGAACTTCATCAGTTAGGGGTTTCCTGGTTATTACTGGATGACAATTTATCATAGTTTTGTTCTAAGTTGAAATCCTGCCTCGCCCACTTAATACCCTGTGTAACCTTGGACAAAGTAATTAATTTACCTGTGCCTCAGTAAACAGGGGATAATAATACCTCAGCTCACCATGTTGTTCTGAGGATTAAGTGAAATAATATATGTAAAGTTCCTGGCTCTTAGTAGGTGCTCAATAAACAAACTTATGCATGAGTTCCCTGCCCCTGCCCAGCCCAACACACTCCTGTTCAGAAGAGGGCCTGGGGCTGAGGAGACCTGCAGAGGGGAGTCCGTTGCAGGCCATGAGCAGCATCCCCAGGAGAATTACCTTCTCTGGAACCATATGAATGTACACTATCCCAGGAGCTCTTGGATTTTCTAAGAGAAGCACAGGGTCATCATCTGAGTTATTAAAGGCAGCATTTCCTGGTTCTTCCTTCAGATACACAAATGAAGTCAGAAAGTTTGTTAGCAAATGTCTTTTTTTTTTTTTTTAAAGATTTATTTTATTTATCCCCCCCCCCCTTGTTATTTGTACTCACTGTGTCTGTTCGTTGTGTGCTCATCTTCCTTTTAGGAGGCACTGGGAACTGACCCCAAGGCCTCCCCTGTGGAAGAGTGGCAGCTAATCGCTTGAGCCACCTCTGCTCCCTGCTTTTTTGTGTCTCTCATTATGTTTTCCTCCTTGTGTCTCTTGTTGCATCACCATGTTGCGTCAGCTTGCCACTCCATCCTGTCGTGTCAGCTTGCTGCCTTCCTTGTCTTCTTTAGGAGGCACCGGAAATCGAACCCGGGACCTCCCAGGTGGTAGGTGGGAGCTCAATCACTTGAGCCGCATCCACTTCCCAGTGATGGTCTTTTAAGAAGGAAGAACTGAGGTTTCCTCCATGATTTGCCAGTGATTTGGGGGGACTCAACTTTAGCTCCTGACTTCTAAGGCTTCTGAAACACCATTTAGGGAAGAGACTATCGACCCAGGCCCAAGCAGGCATGATATGATTAGAGGGGAGTAACCTGTGGAAGGAGAGGGTAGAGATAGCAGGGAAAGTTGGGGCAGGCTTCCAGGAGGAGGGATGGAGCCTAAGATAGTTTGCAGAGGAAGTTTGGGTGGCTCTTCTCTGCTGGCCCTGAGCCCCCATGCTTCCCTCTGTCAGCTCCTTCACTAGTGCTCCCCAGGGGGGCTTGCATAGCTTAAAATTACCTGAATAATGTCCGGCACAGAGTAGGTCCTCATAATTATTCATTGAATGAATGAGCAACTCTTTCCCCTAATATTGATAACTGACTTTGTTAATAACGTTTTAAGCATTTTACTGCATTTTCTCACCTAACCCTCATAGCAACCCACCTATTCTTTTCATCATCACCATCTTCCCCATTTTATGGATGAGGAAACGGAGTCTGAAAGGAGTTAGGGCATCGCTCCAGAGCCAGGGTGAACAGCGGCCTCCTTGACTCCTCTCTGCCGTGACTGGGTCTCCCCGAGCGCAGAACCGGAGGCTGATTCAGTTGTGCCTGGCACAGGGAACGCAGGAGGAAGTGAGGGAGCAGGGGAGAGCCTTCCTCTCCAGCAGCGGGCAATGCCGTCTCATGCCTCCCAGCCCTGTGGCAGCCGTTTAGAGTGGCTGCTGCGTCTGGGCCTGTTTTAACTCAGTGACTGGTGAGTCGTTGTCACACAGAAGACCGTGCCTGAGCCTGCGCCCCGGGCAGCACCACGGAGAGGCCGACTTTCTGACACCAGCCCCGTTTCCCAGCAGGCCCGGCTTCTGCAGGGTCGAGCAGTGACTGAGCAGGGTCGTTACCGCTGCTCAGAACACACCAGGGCACAGCCCTAAAGGAAATCCAAATGCTGTCGGGAGAAATGCTGTGTGGCTCCCCACCCTCCTCTCAGCCAAGGCCTCCTCCCCTTGTCACTCTTTTCCTCATCACGGGAAGGCAACAGACACAGGCAACGCACACAAGACAGACCCCGGGGTCAGGAGGCGCTAGAGGCAAGCTAGGTGATAAAAGAGCCCTGGCTTTGTAGAGCATGTTGCACTTGGGCAGTTTTTTCCTGAATGTTCTCTGTTGACCTTCACAACAGCCTGGAGGCCATTGCTTTCATTCCATACCCAGAGGTGATGATTTGCTGGGTCCTCCCAGGCTGGAGGGACCTTTGATATCTTCTCTTCCATCCCCCTCATTTTCTACCATTGAAGCCCAGGTCCAAGAGGGGAGGGAGCTTTGCAAAGCTCACCCCGGTGGCGAGGGGCGGAGCCAGATGTGAACCCAGAGCATGCTGCTGACTGCCAAGGCTGTGTGTTCACCTCCATCATGCTTTAACATCTCAGAGATGTTATAGGGAGTATGGTAAGGTCCAGCCCTGGACAGGACCAGAGTAGTGAGTAAGATCTGAGAGCCTAATGATATACAGCATCCAGGTTTGGGGAAATACTTGCCATGAGGCTTCACTGTGTTTGTCTTGTCTTGGAGGCTTTGGGGGCAGGGTCTGATCCAGCTATGCCCAGTGGAGAGCTGCAGTGGGCAGCTGGAGCAGAAGTGGAGAATGGCACATGGAGTTTCATGACTCTGAAAGAGTCTGGAGAAAAGATGCTTACTATAGTGGTTTAGTAGCCTCAGCAGGTGCTTGCAGTTTTGGAAAGGGGTGTTGCCCAATTCACCAAAACAAGTGTAATCTGAACATGCGAAATAAAGAAGAGGCTCAGGAGGAAAGCAATAAAAGCAGGTTGTTAGGCTATCAGAGATGTTGAGGAGGAAACTCAGGATGATCTCTGGAATAGCTTTCCTCAAACACCTGGCCCATACATAGATAGCACTCAATTTTAGCATTAGTTGCAATATTATTATTATTATTAGCAGCAACAGTAGAAGCTGCAGTAGTACTTACTGGCCATCCAGATTTTGCAAATGACCTTGCCTTAGAGCAGGGGTTCTTAACCTTTTTGGCTCCATGGACCCCTTTGCCAGTCAGGTGAAAACCACACACCACTTACTAAGTCCACACTACACTGTGTATTATTTAATAAATATATCACACCTGCACCATCTCGTCCCCACAAGAATATTGGTTTTTTTTTTTTTTATTTCAATTCAAGATCATGGACCCCTTGTTAAGACCCCCTGCCTTAGAGTAAGAAGCCCTTTGTCTACTCTGCAATATCACAGTCCTCATCAGATTTCCAAGCCCACCTGGGAGGTGAGCGTTTCAGGCAGCCACCCCTGACTTCCCAGGCTGATTGCCTGCCCCTGCCTCTCCCCACAGCGGGTAGTCACAGCGCCCCTATGGGCTTCTTAGCACACATTGCAGTGCTCTCTGCACAAGGGGGTGTGTCTTCATGTCCCAATTGGGAGCTCTTGAGGGTGGGGGGGCGTGTCTGAGCACCAGCAGGCCCCCAGTGGATGTTTGTAGCATGAATCTGTCATTGCTCCAGGTGCTAAAAAATTCATAATTGGTGTTTGCTGGGATTTAGACAAGGAGAGGTTAAAGGTGCAAAGGCGGTGGTGGAGAAATTCCGGAAGCCAGGCCTACACCTGTCTCCCCTGCACCTGGTGGTGATGACAGTATCACGGCCTCAGTATCTACCCACTGGCAACAACAGCCCAAACAACTTTAATCTCAAATTAGAAGGAAGTTCTCAGTCTTTTCTGTCTCCTTCCAACTGGAACTTTCTATTCCAGCACTAGTCAGACAGCCACTTTGCTGCAATTCCAGGTCTTTCTTGAAGGATTTCAGGAGATGCTGGATGTTATTCTTTCCCCCTCGAGCACCACTTCCTTTATCCTTTCCCTACTTTCGGATTTTCCCATTTTAGGACAGCCTACCCATATCTAGGCAGGGAAAGGGCTCTACAGTAGAAGGAGGTTTACCTTAAGTCCTTGCCCCAGAGGCTGAAGGATGTGAATAGGCTCCTCTGCTCCCTTCTGAGTCCTGGGACCTCGAAGCAAGCTGGCGCCCAGCCCTGCTTCCTGAACACCAGACCTGCGAGTGGCCCAGAGCTGTGGCCTCAGTTGTCATCGTTTGCCCTAAACCCTGGGCTGCCCAGGAGAACTGCATCCTGTCTTCAGCATAGTGGCTGCACCAAGGTCTACTGACATTAGTGAAACTTCCTTCCTTCATTTCAATTATGAACTATTCTTTGGATCAATAAGTAGAATAAATAATACAGTGAAAATCCATATACCCACCACCCAATAGAATTAAAACATTATCGGTATTGTAGTTGCCAAAAACTGGAATTAAACCAGATGTCCTTCAACAGATGAATTGGTTACATTCATACCAGGAAATACTACTCAGCTGTAAAAGGAACAAATGATTGATACACACAACAACTTGGCTGGGTCTCCAGGGAATCATTTCCTAGGCATCCACTAATCTACTTTCTGCCTTTATGGATTTGCCCATTCTGGACATTGCTTATCAATGGAATCATACAATCTGTGTTGTTTTGTGACTGGCTTCTTTCACTTAGCATGATATTTTCAAGGTTCACCTGTACTGTAGCATGTATTAGTACTTCATTCCTTGTTATTGCTGAATAAGATCCCATTATATGGATATTCCACTTTTTTTTTTTAACAGTAATTGACTTTTGTTTTTTTAGATTTATTTATTTATCCCCCCTTTTGCCACTTGCACTCGCGGTCTGCTCTCTCTGTCCATTCACTGTGCCTTCTTCTGTGTCTGCTCATCTCCCTTTGTTGCGTCATTTTGCTGCAACATCCGCAGGCACGGGCTGTCAGCTCTCCACGGACACGGGCTGTCAGCTCTCCACGGGCACAGGCCATCTTGCCTTCACCAGGAAGCCCTGGGAATCGAACCCGGGACCTCCCATATGGTAGATGGGAGCCCAATCGATTGAGCCACATCCGCTTCCCTGTACCACATTTTTTAATCCATTCATCAATTTATGGACATTTGGGTTGTTTTTATTCTGTGACTATTGTGAATAATGCCTCTGTGAATACTCACATATAAGTTTTTGTATAGACATGTTTTCGTAATGTTCTACCATCACCACACTTCTCAGAGCTTCTGGGGGTCACCGCTGTGGGTCCCCCCCACGTGGAGGGGAAAAGGGACAGAGAAACTTAATAGAACCCCAGTTAGGAAGATTCAAATTGGGTCAGAGCCACTTGAGTGAATTCAAATAGATTTTTCTCCCCTTTTCTTTGGCAGGAGCTCCATTTTTTTCATACCATCATTTTTGCAAACATTATCTGCACATCCAGGCATTGTGTGTGGCTATATATATATGGTGATTGCTTACCAGTTGCTACTGTTGTTCATTTTGGAGATGACTCCATGGATGGAAAGGACACAGCTGCAGGTGTCAGGGAGGCAGAGAAGAGCAGAGATGAGTAGTGCAAGGACATGGGGAGTGTGGACAGGAGGAAAGTTCCTCAGGTATTTCCCCTGAGTAGGGGATGACCTGGCAGTCAGAGCAGAAATGGCTGCTGGGACAAGGTGTCTGTTCATGGCAGTGCTGTGGCCAATATATGCAGGAGGCAACTAAGAAATGTACATCCTGATCACCTCAGTCTCACCGTGTCCCAAATCAGACTCACCATCTTCACCCCCAACACACTCCCCGGTCTTCTTCATCTTAGCGGGTGAAGCAAAAAACTAGCACCATCTTGATTTTCCCTTCTTTATGCCACACACCATCAATCACCAGACTCTGTGAACCTATCTTAGAAGTCTCTCAAATGCATACACTTCTGTCCATGAACTCTCTCCTAAATGACTGCAGCAGCCTCCTCACAGCCTCCCTGCCTCTAGCCTTAAATCTACCCCTCTACCACACCTCAATCCATTTTCCACCTCACAGTGATCTTCTCAAAAAACAAATCAGAGCAGGTCACTTTCCATCTTAAGACCTTACAATGATTTCCTATTGCCCTTAGGATAAAGTCCAAAGGCCTCAAGCCACTTGCCCCACCCCTTCTCCATGTTTCTGCAGCCTCCTCCGATTCCCATTCACCTGTAGGATCTCTAAGGGAAGGAATCATTAATTCTTTATGTTAGTATCCCCAGCATGTAACAGAGCTCTGGCTCATGTTAGGTGCCCAATAAATGTTTGCTCTCCCTCACATTTGAATATCTTTACAGTTTTCAGAACTCTTTTGCCTTAATAATCTCTTTTGACCCTCACCACTCTGAGCTACAAACAGTAGGTGTTGTTATTCCCATTTTACAGTTAGGAAACCAGAGACTCAGAGGTGATGGGTAATTGTTCAAGGCTTCTACACAGCAGGAAAATGGCAGAGCTGGACTGGCATGCAAGTCTTCCCAAGGAGCCCTCACTAGAATCTCATGAGGAAGGCAAAACAAATGTTATTTTTTCCTGTGGTTCTCAAAGTTAGAAATGCAAATTCATGATCACCCACAAGCTCATAGCATAGCAAGTGGCCAAACCCAATCTCCCCAGCTGCCTCTCTTCCAGCTAAGAATATATTCTCTGTGTTGTCCACTGTCATGCTTCTGTAGTAACTCATGTCCTTGAGCTCTAGTGGTAGATTATGCTGCACCAGTTGGAACAAAAGCTGCTTCCTGCAGACCCTCTTCAGTCTGGCCTTTCCTATGAGGTCAGAAGGCTGTGTGGGGCACACTAGCACCTGTCCGTTGAGTATCCTCCCTGCCATAACTAATTAAACCAGGTCTGACAAGTGTCTCTCCTGGGTGACTCTGGGTGTTGAGCTGACAAGAGCATAAGTCATGTGGAATGCCCTAGGTGGGAGTATTTTCAAGGCAGTATAATCCACTAGTATGGAAGAAACAACTATTGACAGGCACGAAGTTCAGAAGCTGTGCTTGTGCCTAAAGCAACAGCTTTGTCCTCTTCTGCCCCTGCCTTGACTTCGAAACATTCTGTCAAGAATGATCAGCCTGGAATGGAAAAGCATCCATGTGCCAGCTGAGTCCAGGAGAGGAAGGGTGAAAATAGAAGTTGCCCCTAGTGGTTTTACTGGATACCAATGCCCCTCAAGGGCCGAAGGAGGGCCATGCAGTGATGAGAAGTAAGCTTGAAAGGTCTGACCTGCATCACTCTGATTACGCCCTAGGATGACCCTTGTCCACTCCGGACCAGATTTGCTCTGCTGGTAAATCTCCAAGGCCTCTTTCGGCACTGACGTGGGAGGGACACTGGCTGCAATGGGAGCCTGAAGAGTCCCTGGCTGGCTTTCTTCCAACTTCATGGACAGGGAGTCAGCTATTACCACAGGACACAAGGTCATCCCCAGCAGTTTCAGCTGACAGGAGTCTGACCTCTGAGGAAAACAGTGAGAGGTGGGAAGGAGCAGTGCCAAAAGAGAATTGAGCATATCACGTTAATTTTTCTCCCACATTTCAGTGTCTCTGGCTATGAAGGGCTTTTAAATGTCATCTGGTCTTTTCTATTCTGTCTGTCTAGTTCTTGTGTCTCAAACTTCACTGGGCATCAGAATCACTTAGAGAGCTTGCACTCACCAAGTTTCTGATTCAGTGGCTCTAGAGCAGGGGTTCTTAACAAGGGGTCCGTGAGCTTGAATTGAAATTCAAAAAAAACAGTATTCTTGTGGGGACGTGTTGGTGCGGGTGTGATATATTTATTAAATAATACACAGTACAGTGTGGACTTAGTAAGGGGTCTGTGGATTTCACCTGACTGACAAAGAGGTCCGTGAAACAAAAAAGATTCAGAGCCTCTGGTCTAGAGTAAAGCATGAGAATTTGCATTTCTCACCAGTTCCCGGGTGCTGCTGATGCTTCTGGTCTAAGGACCACAGTGAGAACACTTGATCCTTAGATCTAGTGTTCTCTACAACATCATACCCAGTGGCCATCCTACTTTGCTCTTACCTCTCCTGTGTGATGCTCCCTCTGCCCTGAGATGGCTCCTTCCAACCTTGGGCAGCTCTTCCTAAGATGGAGTGTGAAAATCTATCTTCCCTGTGGCTTCCACTCACTCTTGATCTTCCTTGTAGAATCCATGGCAAGTTCATTCATGTTTGAATACTTAAAGTGAGAATATTAATAGTTACTGTTTGGGGGGAACCTACTATTACCAGGCATTGGGCATATATCATCTCATTGATTCTCTCCACCCACAGGGGAACATAAGTATTCTTTCTACCTCACAAGGTCGTTGTAAAAAATAAATATATATATATGAAATTACCTTGTATGATTAATGATTTGCTGTGTGACTGTGGAGAAGTCAGGCAACCTTTCCAAGCCTCGGTTTCCTCATCTAGGCCTAGCTGGTGATGCTTCCAGGTACAGTGAAAGGATCTGCATCCAAAAGGGGAAAAAGGCATCTGGCTTACTAGGGAGCTGGATTTGGAGAGAAAAAGGTGATCAGAATGGAATCTGGCTGAGAATTGACACAGGCCCATTGCCCAGGCCTCATGGGACACTAGAGTCACTGGGCCCCGCCTCATGCCAAAGGAAGGGAATCTGTAGAGGACCAATACGTCGCTGCATTGTTCAGAGCCCTGTGAGTCTTTATGGAGAGTGTGGGAGGCAGGGCTCCTTGGGAGATCCCATGTGTGAGGTCTGGTCAGTTTAGCACCCTCCTTTCCTCCCATTCTCTAGCTAACCTGCTACTAATCTGGCAGGTCCACAACCAGAAAGCTGCCAAAATAGCCTCCCTGTGAATTCCAGAACTTCCCAGAGAGGAGAGGAGTGTGTAGTGGGAGAGCATGGGCTTTAGAAACAAGCTAAATATTTATCAGTAGGGGAATCATTAACTCAACTATAGTTCTGTAAAATATATTTATTATTATCACTATTACTACAGGCACTTGTTGAGCAATTCTTACAAGAGTATTGTACTTTGTTTTCATAACAACTCAAAGTAATAGTACTCAAAACTGAAGAGTACTAGTGTTGAGCCCATTTCATAAATGTAAAAACTGAGGCTTAAAGTAAGTGCCCATGGCTACAAACACCAGTAAGTGACGGAGCCAGAATTTGAACCCAGATCTTTCTAAAACATAGCTTATGTGCTTAACTCTATCATACAGTCACATTAAAAATCACGTTGTAGAAAAAAAAATCACATTGTAGAATAGTGATGTGGGAAAATACCTTTGATGTGATGTTCAGTGAAAAAAGCAAGGTATAAAATGTGCTAATGTTTATCCCAATTTTGTAAATAAATGTGTGTGTGTGCGTGCATGCGTGTGTGTATGTGCGGTGTAGAGAGAGAGAGGGGAAGAATAGATTAAATTTTAAATAGAGAAAAACAGAGCGAGTGATTTGGAACCAGAAAAACCTGGATGAGAATCCAGGCTCTAATTCTCGCCAGCATCTGGAGCTGCTGCCAGTCTCTGGATCCTTCTGAAGGATTCTGGGACTGGAGGGGAGAGTCAAGGAGTTAGAAAGCACACCTGACTGTGGTTCTATTTTTGAAAGAAGCCTTCACTGGCATCCCCAGAGACAGAGCACGATGTATTTCCCTGAATAACCACTGCTATTTTTAGAGGGCATCAATGAACTGTACCCAAGAAGGGATAGGGGAGTGGAACCACTGGGTGCGTCTGGAGACCCTGCGGTCCTGAGCTTTGTCCTCCCTGCACCCGTGGCTGGTGCAGTAGGGCTGCTGGTGTCAGGCTGTGAAGGCGGAGGAGCTGCGCCGCCAACTGACAGGACCACTACAAGCCCTTGCAGGATGCACTCATTCCAGGACTTGTCACCTCCTGGGGTCAGGTGGGGGAATGTCTGATTTTGGCCAGCAGGAAAACAGGCATGAGGATTACTGCCTGAGGGCAAAGCCTCCAGGACATGTTTGTGAAAAGTTTTAGAGATGGGCAGAGATCTTGCCGATAGACAGAATCATAGATTCTTTGTCTGGAAGGGCACCTCATGCCTGGGCACCATCTCTGAAAAAAGCCCCACCCATGTCGGCATACTTGGTTGTTTGCCAGTTTGCTCCCCAAAGTCCCAAATCTGCCCAGCATTCCTGCATGGCATTGCAATGAAGGATACAGGCCATGATGTATTTTGTCATAACCTACAAAATTGTGCGGGATAGAGTGTAAACCATAATGTAAACTATAGTCCACGGTTAGTGGCAATGCTTCAATATGTGTTCATCAATTTTAGCAAATGTACCATATTAATGAAGGATGTTGTTAATGTGGGAAAGTGTGGGACAGGGAGAGGGTGGGGCATATGGGAATCCCCTATATTTTTCTTTAACATTTATGTAATCTAAAGCTTCTTTAAAAATGAAAATGGAAAAAAAAAAAAGATAAATAGTGACAATGGGGAGCTTTTATTTCCTGCTTGCCACATCAGGTAGTGTTGTAAGTGGTTTACCTATATCTTCTCATTTAATCTCCATGACAGCATTCTGAGTAGGGGACATTATTCTTCCAATGTTGCAGACCAGGAGACTGAAATGGTGCCTACCATGCAATAATAATAATAATAATAATAATAATAATAATAATAGCAGCAAATGTTTATGTAGTAGTTACTGTGTGCCAAGCACACCTCTATGTGCCTGACATGATTTAACGAACTTAATTTAATCGTCACAAAAAGACTGAGGTAAATAGTATTATTATTACCTCCATTTTAGAGATGGAGACATTGAGTCAGATCACAGAGCTGGTAAGTGCCTGAGACAGGATTCGAACCCCACCAAATGAATATCTGGCCCCTGCCTGCTTCTCTAATCTCAGCTTGACCCATTCTTCCCCTTCCTTCCCTTGCTCTGCACACAGTGGCCTTTCTCTGTGTGGCCTCAGGGATTCCTCCAAACCTGCTGTGCGGAGCAGACTCCATCCCTCTTTTACTGGCCACCTACTCATTATCACCCTCAAGTTTCAGTTTTAACTGTCACCTCCTCAGAGAAGGCTGCTTGGTTCCCTGTTTATTCTCTCTCATCATACCTGTGCTCTTTCAAGTATCATCCCTCAGCCCTTGTCTCTTTTTTTTTTTTTTTTTTTT